>OY977962.1:12353263-13553263 GCA_963854355.1 Epinotia brunnichana | reverse complement strand
AAGATGATAAACTATTAGTCTTAAACTATTAAGATTTTATTCGTGTTTGTGAATACAAAAGTGTACGTTCCTTTTAAATTAGTCGAAGAAATTAATAACTGCACTCCTGAAGAAATTGCGTGAGTAGCAAAAGTACGAGTAGAAAACTTGCTGCCTGAAAAATTTAACTATTCTGTAGTCTGCTATTTATTTAAAATTTGTCGTAGAAAAAGTATTGTATGCAACGGTGTATAACTGGTCTAAAAACGCTCGTGGCGTCTTTAATTGCGATGCTCGCCAAGGCTCGCATCGCAAGCCACGCCACTCGCCTTTTAAGACCCTTCTTATACAGAAGTTGCATAAAATACTATTATATATCTACCGTATATCTACGTCTAAATTAATTTTATCTAAAAGTATTGTTTTCAGCCTTTGTTTAAATAACTATTTGCTAGTACTTTGTTCCACAGCTAGGCTTAATTGTTTAAAAATCTTAGGTATCATGTATTTACGAGTCCTTTGGCCAAAGTAGTTATCAGTTTTATAATACTCTAAATATCTTCTCTTTGTGCTTTCCCTTAAGTTACGTAACTGTTTGTTACTAGTTTTGAAGCGGTCAAGGCCATAGTTATCTATAGTTATTAAATATTTTACTTTTTCATGAACCGGTAAGATTTTTAACTTTTTATACAGTAAATTATAGTTCCCATTGCAACTGCCTTTGGTTTTTTTATCTACCAATAACTTTTTAATGATTCTTAATTGGATGTTACAAATTTTGTTAAGGTAAGTTTTAAAAGTGCGTCCATAGGCATTTAACCCGTAACTAATCACTGACTCGGCCAGCGCGTGGTACAAAATGTGCATTATTTTTCTGTCTACAATATTTTTTAAACTAAATAACTTCGCCATGATGGCTCGAAGTTAATTGCATACTATATCTATATGAGTACCCCAGCTAAATTTACTATCTATGGTAAGTTCTAAGTATTTATATTTATTAACAAATTCAACATTTAAACAATTAAGATCACCTATATCGAGTTTTGTGCAATTTAATTTGTTTTTGTGTGCGCTAGCGTGCGCTAAACTTATTTGGCTTGGTTGAAAATTGGCTTCACTAGATCGTCCGTCATGCTCCGTCTATTTTTTTTTCTTGGTCTAAAGGTGCAACCATAGGTAGCGTTCTGTTGATGTCATAGCTTATATATGCATCGATATGAATAAATACAATTAAAACTACAACTTACAAACGTTGAAAAACCCCCGACTGTTTATTTCAAAGTTCAATATCTCGAAACCGGCTGAACCGATTTTGTTGAAACGTAGCTAAGAACCATCTCGATCACGTCAGCTTTCGAATAAAAAAAACCGCATTCAAATCGGTCCATTGGTTCAGGAGCTACGATGCCACAAAAAGACACACACGTCAAACTTATAACACCCCTCGGGCTTTTTTCGGTCAGGGGTTAAAATCAACTCTAAAAATAGAGTTTGTTTTGTTCAAATTCAAATTCTATTCAAGAATAGAATGCCTTTTAAGAGGACATTAGGTAGCTACAGGATATGACCATATTACAGTTTGATATATCCTAAATATATAAGTTAGTGTCATTGTAGTGTAAATATATGAATCCTAGGCAAAATAAAAGTGAGTGAACAAGTGTGGTTTAGTGTAAATAATAAAAACTAAAGCTAGGAAGGTCACTGTTTGATAATTCCGTTAATTTTTGAATTGCCATTAAATTCGCTTGTGCTTGATTCATGTTGCGTTTTGTTGTGCATTTGTTTGTTTCTATTAGTGGTTGTGGTTGCTTTACGTCACACCTGACCGTAAAGTGGTAAATGGCGCCCGCTACGCGTGCGGAACTTGCCACTTTCTGGCTAGGGTGTCACGTATAATGTTGTACTCGCCACGGGCGGTAACAAAGAAAGCATCAGTCCGCATATTTATCGGCCATACGCCAAAAACCTGCGATTTCAGACATTCTTTGGTTGACCACCTTAGGTGATTATACTATTTTGAAGTGGTTTTTATTAAGGTGGTTCCATTGCCATACAAAACTTTACTTGACATTTTGCTAACGGAGTGATATTTTAAGAAACTCATGTAACAAACTTTCATAAATTGGCTTTCCATTTGCGCGAAATTCCTTTATAAACTAGAATAATTTGAGAAATTGGTTTGGGACGTGATCTTTTGGAAAAACTCATTTTAATATCACGCCGTTATAGCCTGCGAATGCCAAATAACGTTTTGTATGGCAATCGAACAACCTTAATGTATATTACTAAGTAAATTTTTGCTATGTGATGTTTAGTTCTTTATATTCTGAACAATTTATATTGACAACTCTTACTTGATGAAGGCCGTGCTTTGTCAAAAGACCTTCGAAGGACATCCTAACTAGGGCATGCAATTTCCCTGGAGAGTCAGAAACATTTTAGTGTGACTCATTCTTTCCACATCCAAAGTTTTAAGGTCTAATTTTGACGCTGGAATTATACAAGCATGTAAAACTTAAAACTTGCATGCCCGGATTACAATTTACATGTACCTGAACCGTTAACGTTCTTGATTTTGATCCTGGACTGACTGGCGATAGGGCATGCACTACTTTTAAAAATTCGCATAATCTAAATTAATTTTGTATCAAGCAGTAACGCTAATACAAAATTAATTTAGTATGGGGTGGCGCTCGTTACTGACGATTTATCAATATAATTTGAGATGTTGGTGCCGTCAAGAAGCCTAAGTCTTCTAGGTAGATGTCGCCACGCTTCTCTAAGGCGTTGTAAGAAGGAAATGATTGAAATATTTAGTGGCCGAGACAGATTGTTCCGATAGCTCAGTTGGTTAGAAGCGACTGGCCATGTATGGCATGTATGCCTGTAGACGTCGGTTCAAAATTTTCCTTTAATTTTAAATTCCCAAAATCTAGTTTATTGCAATTATTATATTAAGGTTTTCATTGCCTTTTTATTATTGCTACAGCATGAATAACCAACGAGTGTCAAAATAGATACTTTTAAAAATAACTTTCTGTATAGTTCTATCTTCCAAAAAGGTTACAATTCGTGTTTATTTTATTTTATCTGTGTTTATGTGGTTTTGATAATGCTGTGTAAAATCTTGGCTCCGCGGGCAACTTATTTATATATGTATGTACGTATTTGTGTTTACACATTTATGATCGTTGCGTAGGCGCCGCCGGGGACGACGAATCGTGGGAGAAAGAAAACGATATCGCTGGACCCGCCGCATGTTTCCGTCCATCCGTCCTCGGAGCGAGCGCTGCCTAGCAAGCGGCAGAAAGTGGTAAGTCGTCATCGCGGACATTATTGTCATCGCGGACATTATTGTCATCATGTACATCATGGTCATCACGGACACAATTGTCATCACGGACATTACTGTCATCATGTACATCATGGTCATCACTGACACAATTGTCATTACGGACATTATTGTCATCACGGACATCGTTGTGATCACGGACATTTTTGTCATCACAGACAATGTCGTCAGCACGGACACAATTTTCATTAAGGTCATCACCAGCATCAACCTTATTGGTAAGTTATCGTCAGAAAAATACGTTATCACTGGACCCGCAGCAGGTTTCCGTCCATCCGTCCTCGGAGCGAGCGCTGCCTAGCAAGCGGCTGAAAGTGGTAAGTCGTCATCGCGGACATTATTGTCATCGCGGACATTATTGTCATCACTCATCATAGACATCATCATCATGGTCATCACCAGCATCAACGTTATTATTTAGTATGTTATTAATGATATCATCAGACAAAAGACGATATCACTGGACCCGCCGAAGGTTTCCATCTATCCGTCATCCTAGCAAGCGGCAGTAAGTGGTAGGTAAGTCGTCATTGTCACCACGGATATAATTGTCATTATTGTTGCCAGTGTCGCCACCCACAGCAACGGTGAAAGTATCAATACCATCATCCTATTTATATAAAGACCCACGCGTTTGATCGCTAAAGTGCCACAAAGGAACAAACATACATATATAGACTGGAAACACATTACCCTCTTTTGTGTCGCGTAGTCGGGTAAAAAATTAAACAGAGCATAATTGAACACGGTATCTTTGGAATGGGTCTAATGCATCCGAGGTTTACGCAATCCGGTGTTGTTTTATAGGTTTTATTTTAGTTTAATATGAAAATAGGTTACAAAATGTATGGGATTTTTGGGATATTATGGGATAACGTAACGATCGATAGTCAGACAACCTCTAATAAACCTTTAAGGCTCGGACAGACAGCACCCGTCGCGGGCGCCGCGATATATCGGTACAAACCGCTAGCGTGGTCAAACAGTCCATGTATGGAAATATCGCGCCGCGCGCCCGCGACGGGTGCTGTCTGACCGAGCCTTAACTCGTACTCTAACGAGAGCGTTTACAAATTTTCATTTAATTTCACTTCATTTATTCCTTTATAAAACGTAGTTTTACATGTCAATTTTTATAGGGTCAAAATCTTAAATAACATTATACATAAATACATAATAATATCACATTAAGGTAAGTATGTCTTATATTATACTACAGCAGGTATAGGTAAGTATGTCTTAGTTTAGGTACACTGCAGCGTGTTAGTCAACGAATTAATTATTATTAGTACATTTCTTTGTCAAGTTTCTAGTAAGTAGATCATCACATCAGCCGAAAGACGTCCACCGCTGGACATGGGCCTCCCCCAAAGAGTGCCACAATGGCCGGTCCTGCGCCACCCGCATCCAGCGGACTCCCGCGACCTTTACCAGGTCATCAGTCCACGTTGCGGGGGGCCTACCCACTCATCTTCGGTTTGCTGATGATATAGGAGTCTTGGCTGAGACCATGGAGGACTTGAGTACAATGCTCGATGACCTCAGTAAAGCTTCCGAGCGAGTTGGTCTAAGGATGAACATGGATAAGACGAAGATCATGTCAAATGCCCTTGTAGTACCAACTCCCATTATAATCGGACACTTTACGCTCGAAGTTGTAGACGATTATGTATAGTAAGTAGATCCTTAAACATTATATATATAACCATTGATTGGGTAGCGAGCCAGTTGAAAAGTCGTTCGGCTATCAGTGTACATAGACCATTATTGAGACACTCGATTGACAGTTATTCCCTTCAACAGGACGAGTACGGCAACTCCCGGTCGTCCGTAGAGGTGATCCGGCTGCCGAACAAGCCGGACCGGGCCGGACACCGGACCGGCAGTCCGGCGCCCAACCTTGCTGACTATGCGGGTAAATATTATCCTTTACATAATCATATACTCGTACACCGTGGGCGTAAAAAAACCCCGAAAGATTTTAACCACGCATTACTTAGGTCATTAGGAGCAAAAAATGTTATGTGAATCCCAGTCAAGTCCTGCTTAGTTTTGAAGTTTTATCATTTTCATGTAAACTATTTATTGTGATTACTAAAGTGCATTAAGAGTGCTCTTCAAAAAAGCGCTCGCTCAGAATTCGGTATTTTGACAGGCGTAGTGCTTTTGTGTGTGTAAATACTACTAACACCCACACAAACGTACCTAACCCCCACATGCACAGCTAGATCGCACCAGCCGCGGGTGCCGTCCCTTTCTAGCTATATGTAAGTGCGATCGGGATAGAACTAACCGCGGAGCTTGCCGATGCAAATAGCTGTATAGCGCACCGTTGGAATTCGCTCCGTGACCGATATTGATACTTGCACTAAAAAGTGGTAAACATTACTTCGCTAACATGATGCTCTAACTTGAACAAAGTAAGTATTTGATTTTTGTGCACATGTTTTCTATTTATATTAAAATACTATGACAAAGTATATTCATTCTTTTTTACTAGCTTTATATTGACTTGCACTGTTTGTATGTATGTAAATATGTAAGTATGTAAGTTGTCCGTCAAAATTTGTAATTCATTTTTCAGTCACTTCCCGTTATCCAATTGAGCTGAAATTTTGCATGCATGTGTATATCGCATGACAATGCAATATTATGATGATTTGGAGCTGATCTAATGCTGGAGCAGGAAGTTGGCCATAGGAACTCCGCAATAAAACGACACAACCCTATCGAGTTTGGGCTCGTTATAATCGTCTCAATGAGTTGTTGATGATGGTATGCAGAAAAGTACAGTCGGCAATAAAAGCTTGTACCAAAAATGAACATTTTGACAGCAACTTATTGTTGTATAAAATAAACTAACAAGTTTTAAAGTTGTCAGTAATAAGAATAATAATTTGCTGTCTGGCACTACTACTTTCAAACACCGATTTATGCCTGCTTCCTGGACCTCTCCAAGGCCGTCGACAGAGTGGACTACAATATTCTCTGGGCAAAACTGGAGGAAGCAGATATTCCGGGTGATTGTACAGGTTTGTTGAGGTACTGGTACCAAAACCAATTAAACCAGGTGAGATGGGCCAGGACTTTGTCCACAGATTACAGGTTGGAATGTGGAGTACGGCAGGGGGGCCTGACGTCTCCTAAACTGTTCAACTTTGACTTATGTCAATTAGTACTGCAGTTCTTTTTAGGGTTCCGTAGCCAAATGGCAAAAAACGGAACCCTTATAGATTCGTCATGTCCGTCCGTCTGTCTGTCTGTCTGTCCGTCCGTATGTCACAGCCACTTTTTTCCGAAACTATAAGAGCTATACTGTTGAAACTTGGTAAGTAGATGGGTCATTGTCAGATTTAGGTTCGCGTCTCTTCGGTGGACATTGCCAAAGCTAAGCCTAATTTTTGGTTGATCTCTGAATCCGCATAAACGGCGTTGCCCCTTCTATAATCCTATGTGATAAAAACATATTATATGTGAGCGTAAGCCCGTAACTTTTGACCACCGGAAAGATGATTTTTGTTTTTGTGACTGACAATGACCCAGATGTATTCTGTGAACCGCATTAAGATTTTCACACAAAAATCGAAAAAAAAACATTAAGTTTTAGGGGTCCCCATACTCAGAACTGAAACTGAAAAATTTTTTTTTATCAAACCCATACGTATCTATGGATAGGTCTTCAAAAATGATATTGAGGTTTCTAACATAATTTTTTTCTAAACTGAATAGTTTGCGCGAAAGACACTTCCAAAGTGGTAAAATGTGTGTCCTGTAACTTCTAAAATAAGAGAATGATAAAACTAAAAAAAAATATATATGATGTACTTACATTACCACAGATGTATGAATATATTGTATAGTATTCTATGCTCTGAGTACATTACCATGTAAACTTCCACAGAAAATTGGTTTGAACGAGATCTAATAAGTAGTTTTTTTTAATACGTCATAAATCGTAAACCGCAATTTATTTCACGGAACCCTTCATGTGCGAGCCCGACTCGCACTTGGCCGCTTTTTTTAAAATGTATAATAATAATTGCTAACATAGTTTTAAGTTTATTTTGTTACTAACAGTATATGCACTATCACATGGTCTGAAATAAAACTATTGAATTGAATTGAATTAAACGAGGATTTGAAAGACGATAAGGATATTGACCGGGAGAGGAGGGCCTTATCAGTCCGCTGCAACATGCTGGCACGCAGATTTGGTAAGTGTAGCAACAAAGTCAAAGTGACATTGTTCAATGCATTTTGTCAGTGTTTCTACACTTGCCAACTGAGGTCTAAATTTATGCGAAAGTCGTACAGCACCATGAGGGTGCAATATAATGATGCATTTCGCACGCTCATGCGGCTGCCGCGCTACTGCAGCGCGTCCAGCATGTTCGCTGAGGCGCGGGTGCCAGATTTCTTCGCCGTAATGAGGGCGAGAGTTGCCGCTTTCTGGGACAGGCTGGGGCGCTCTCAGGACGAGATCCTCAAGGTCATCTACAACGACCTGGAGAGCCCTATTTTCCGATATTGGCTATCTGTGCATGATGAAATATTTAAGAACTTCACTTAGGCGTCAGATAGCTAACAATTGTGCGTGGAATTATAAATCTGGTATCTAAGAAATTTCTCTAACCTTGGTCAACCAATATGGAAAACGCAAATCCGTTGAAGAGAGCAATGGTGGAAGAAAATAAATGGCTCTTTAACGGTTTAGAAAACGGCCGAAGGGGCACAATCAATTCAATCAAATTAAAATGCCTGACTGGTAGAGAATGCCTCATGGCATTAAGTCCGCCATTTTTACTTTCCGTTGTATAGTGCAATAAAGTTTAATTAAATAAATAAATCAAGAGTTTACAGAACAGCATTTGATCTTAATTAAATAGCTATGCCGTACAATCATCATTGCAGCGGTTGGTATCTAAGAAATTCTTAAACTTAGCTTAGGGCCTGGAGGCAACATACCAACGGAACTATTAATGTGCAAAGAACGAAAGTTTCTTCCTACATTACCCAGTTTTGAACGAAGACTATTTTTTCTTTGTACATTACTAGTAATGTACGAAGAACAAGGGGATCATTTTTTTGATGTTTTAGTTTAACATTTTAATTTTAATTAAGTATCTTGTCAAACTTGTATTTGTATTTTGGGTTATGTTTCGCCTGTGAATAAATGATTTATTATTTATTATGTATGTCTTTCCCGCTCACGGGACAGTGATGTCCCGGACCTTTGGGAGGCGTGCGTGGGGCTAGGTACCTACAAAGTACCAACTGAGCCAACACGTAGAGGCCCTTTTGACAATTTAATGAAATGCAAGGAGTACACCGAGCGGATGCTGTCCCTGCCCGTGTCATGGGACGCATACAGAGACAGCACCCGCTGGGGTGTATAGGGACTATTGCTGGTTGATGGAATCTAAAGAAAACGGGTTATTGGGTGAAAATGATGGACTAGTGGCTGGGCTATTGGGTGAAACATCGGACGCCTGCCTAATAAACTGTCTCATTTTTTATCTCTGGCAGACGGTGACTCGCCAACTGCTAGATGGGCCCCTATTATTAGCGACATTAAAAAATTGCCTAAGGGCAACACCAGTCAGAGAGGCTGGGGGGGTAGAGAGGTGGCACTGGACTTTAAACATATAGCCAACTCGCCACTTAGGTGTCCACATCTACCCTCGAGCAACAGCTCTTGCGACTTTACTCTGGACAGCCAGTTAAGGCAAGCCAGAGGTGGGGGGCCTGTCCAACCAACCACCCGATCGGCTCAGCCTGACCACAGGACACCCCCAGGGGCACTCAGGTACGTAGGGTCGCTACTCCCTAACAGCCCGCCACAAGCTGCCTTACGTTGACTGATTATTATTATTATTATGTCAATCACTCGTTCAAATTGAAAATGCCTCGTAAATCTACTATTGGTAAATGGTTAGAAACGTACCCGGAACTGGTTTATAAAGAACAAGATTCCGTGATACACTGTTCTGTTTGTTATGTTAATTTGAAACAGTTCAAAAAACATAATATCAAAAAACATGTATCAAGTGATTCACATCGTAAGAAAAAAAACCGGCCAAGTGCGAGTTGGACTCGCGCACGAAGGGTTCCGAACCATTATCTATAAAAACGGCAAAAAAATCACGTTTGTTGTATGGGAGCTCCCCTTAAAAAAAAAATTGTTTTCAGTATTTGTTGTTATAGCGGCAACAGAAATACGTAATCTGTGAAAATTTCAACTCTCTAGCTGTCACGGTTCTTGAGATACAGCCTGGTGACAGACAGACGGACGGTCGGACGGACAGCGAAGTCTTAGTAATAGGGTGCCGTTTTACTCTTTGAGTACGGAAACCTAAAAACGTGTACCTGGTAACAAAGAAGAATTTTACTGAACTGAACTGATTAAATGTAAAATTGTTAACTATTAATTTTTCATTGATTTCATTGCAAATCTCTATTTAACATTTTCAGAAAGTCAAAAGTTATCTAAAAGAGATCGGTCTTTAGCGATAAGACCGCCTGTTGTTTACCTCTACTTTTAATCTTCTTTGATATGTTGTGTTGTGCTCTATAATGTATCGACAAAATATTTGTATCAGAAGTCGATAAACGAGAAGTCCCCATGACAGCTCAAAAATGTTACGAGAATTCCGATGACTGGACTAACTAGTAAATAAATTAAATCTATCAAGTATCACGATCACTCGTACAATAATAATTGACTATAGAACGCGTAGTTTAGACAAAAGGATCCAACCCACAAGACATCACCATTGAAATGTATGACTTTTGTTTTAGGTAGAAGGTTCAATTTTAAATGTTACGTATCCGGTGGGTTTGAGCCTTTTCGCTACACTACGTCATATATGGCAGCTATGCAATTCATAACTTGTCTCGATTAGCCTCACGAATGTATCCCCAGTATAGTTTGACCCCGAGGTTGGTAACAACTATGCCTAGTCGGAGATCAAAATAATATTATTTTATCTGAAGAGTGGCCGGTTAGCTTCGTGAATAGCCACAAATAAACACACTACACGTCTGTCTCGGAGGGCTATTCAGCCGGTACTGAGATATATTCCCGCGCGACGGTAAATTTATACTAGTTTTGAATAATTATTTATAAATATAAATTTTGACAAAAGTTATATTTTTTGGACTGGATCTTGTTGGTACAAGCATGAACTTTAATGTTGTGTAAGATTCAATACAAAAATAATTCAACAATAATGAGAAAATCCTTGAGTTTTCAGTACGATTTTGTTGACAAATATGGTGTAATTGAGAACAGTTTACATATATATACGTGCAGAATAAGGAAAATTCGAGGCGGCTAGGCGCAATGGCAACATATTACGCTAGTGAAAATAGAAAAAAACAAGTAGGTTCTCATATAACATCATGGAGTATTAGGGGCTCAAACTTATGACTCTGCGCTCTCTTCAGAAAACTACTGTCGGTAATCGGGTATTTTCGGTTAAAGTATTCAGTTCTTCGTAAATTGGAGGCGGCTAGGACCAATATGAGGAGTTTACCTATGCAAATAAGTAATCAGGATCTAGAAAAAGCTCTCCGTTTCTTAGAATTACAACGTCAAAAATCCGTCATTCTCGCTTATTCCTGACCAAAAAACGAGCGCCCTCTTAAGCTCTTTTGATAGAGACGTTGCTACCGATGCTGCCAAGTTTCGCGTCGTTACTGACATACATCAAAGTGACAGCTACCACTCACTAAATTCATTATTTTTTGGAAAAATAATCGTTACCATTTTATTAAAAGGGATCATTTCCATAGAGAAGCGATACTTATCCGAATGTTATTTACAATTTTTTTTTTTTTTTTTTTTTTGTAGCCTAATTTGTGTCCCACTGCTGGGCAAAGGCCTCCCCTTTTTTCCGCCACTTGTCTCGGTCCAGTGCTAGTGTTCGCCAATCTGTACAAAATGTGTCAAGGTCGTCCCGCCATCGCCTTTTCGGTCTGCCTCTACTTCGAAAGCCATCTTGTGGGGTCCATTCGGTGGCTAATTTGGCCCATCGTTCTGCGTGCATTCGGCAGACATGTCCAGTCCAGTCCCACTTAAGCTTCGCGGTCTTGGCACCCACATCTACGATGCCAGTTTTGGTACGCAGCTCCGTGTTCCTGATCCGATCGATCCTACGAACTCCGAGTATGCTGCGTTCCATTGCTCGCTGGCAAATCTTGAGTCGGGACTTTTGGGCTTCTGTTAGTGACCAAGTTTGGGCGCCATAGGTTAGGATAGGCAGGATGCACATATCGAACAGCTTGCGCTTCAGTGCCAAAGGAAGGTTGCCCTTCATTAGCGCCTTCATAGACCAGAAGCTCTTCCATTTTTTTTTGTTATTTACAATAACAAAAAAAAAAATTTTTTTTTCTGAATTTAGCTTGGGTTCACCTAACATTTCTTTCATCACACTTGCTCATAAATGGTGTTATTCCTTGCCTGTATACAGAAGGACAATGGCCTAAATTGTTCCCGCGGGAAATAATGGTCCCAAGGAGAAATGAGCTTGTGTGGGATCTGATTGGTTAAGCAAATCTGGACGGCAAGAATTCTGCTCTGTGATTGGTTGGAAAATAAAATCGAGCAGGCCGTGCCCTGCAAGAACCACATTCTCCATGCTCTGTGATTGGTTGAAATATTGAAGCTCCGCCCTCCACTCGCACTGATCTAGAAGTGAAGTTGTCAATTTCGTCAACATTTGATTGATGCGCTTGTATAAAACATAGGTTTTTCTGTCTTTTGTGGTTATTTATTTCCTCGCAAATGTGATGAAAAACATTGTGTATAACACGGGCGTAAGAATATTGCAAACTCGAGTCATCAAAAGCCCTCCGCCTTACGGCGTCGGGCTCCTAATAGATTCTCGTTTGCAATATTCCTCATACGCCCCTTGTTAAATAATGTACTATTACTCCTAATGACCTCCGGAATGCGTGGTTAAAATCTTTCGGGTTATTAACGCCCACGGTGTATAATAAATAATAACTCGTATTTGGAGCAGCCCGTCAAAGGGAGTACAGTAAACTCGAGAAACGTGACACCCCCTTTGCATACCATAAGTTTATTTTTTGTATCAGGCATATCCCGCGAGCTTCTACAAACGATAGCGAGTCAGAGCGGAGTCAGCCTAGCGGCGTTGGAGCGACAGCTGGCTGGCTCCACCGCACATGCAGGTACTTATAACCTAAATAAGGACAAAGAGGACAATCCCGGGGTTTTTGTTCAAAGTCCCGGTTTCCCGGGATTTGAGTTCAAAGTTCCGGTTTCCCGGGACTAGCCTCTAAATTCCCGGTACCCCGTGATTGTCCTTAAAAAACGCCGTACCTATATGTAATGCTTCTTTGAAATCCTTGGACTCGGATACAGTTAGATATTGAGTGCGGAAAAAAGGCAAATGCCTTGATTTTAAACCGAAATAGGCCAAGAAAGCTTCCTCGAATTTTCGGTTCCATTGATGTAATCACGTTTTTTAGTTGAAGTGTCGAACTAGGGAAGCGACTAAATCGTTTCGCGATAAGTTCGCTCAACAGAAAATGGAACCGAAAATTCCTCAAAATCTGCCTGAGTTTACCTCACTTTAAAGACATATTTTAATGCAACTGAAAACCAGTTACATAAGCGGTAACATGTTGTTACACGACGGCCCAAAAAATATAAGTTTCTTTACAAGCTTTTATTTACTGTAACCTGTCCCGTTGTCTGTCTGTAATCAAATCTTGCAAGTTAAATTTGACTCACTTCCCGGTTTCCGATTGAGCTGAAATCTTGCATGCATATGTATATCGCATGACAATGCAATATTATGATGACATGGAGCTGATCTGATGCTGGAGCTGGAAGGTGGCCATAGGAACTCCGCAATAAACGACACAACCTTATTTTGGGCTCGTTAAAATCGTCTCAATGAGTACTTGATGATGGTATGCAGAAAAGTACAGTCGGCAATAAAAACTAGTACCAAAAATTTAATTTTTGACTGAAACTTATTTATTTTACAGTGTGTTTCAAACTACGTTATTGTTTCAGATTCCGGTCTAAACCTTAGCACGAAATCAAACAACACGAGCACGGAGGATTCCCCGCTGGATCTCGGACTGAAGCCCGGCGGAGATGACGACGCTCCTCTCAACCTCTCACTCAAACCTACGCCTCGTGAGTATAACCACGTATAACTTTTATTATCGAATCAGTTGAATTACATTCTCAGAACGCTGCAAATTCATCTCCTCTCACAAGGCTCCAAGCCAACCGTGCGACCCAGTCTTCATGTAACTTTCTTGTAAATAACACCTTCACCCTTTAACGGGCAAGACTAAAATCCTTTACTATTAAACGAGCAATATTTGTATATATATATATATATATTTGCAATCACGTTCTCGGAAACGGCACTAACGATTTCGATAAAATTTGGAATATAGGGGTTTACGGGGGCGAGAAATCGATCTAGCTAGGTGTCATGTCTGTTCGTTTTCACCGTCTGTTTTCTATTTTCACCCGAGCATAGCTCGGTCGCCCAGGGACTTTATCCATAATTCAAAGATTCAAATCGTCCATTTGTAAACATAGGTTGTCAGGGTGTTACAGTAATTCTGGGTATCGCTATGTTTTGCCGTTTGGCGTACAAATATTGTAGTCCAGTAGGTCGATCACGTAATGCATTGTACGAACGTCGGGTAGGTCTAAATGTCACTTTTTATATGGAAAATTGACAGTTAAACTTTACCGACGCGCGTTCGGAACGTTACGTGATTACACCCCAGATATTACATGCATATAAAAGCTAATTTAAATTACAATTCTCAAGTCTCTTGCTATTGCATAAAACTAAAAATTCTGCACCATAACAAATACAAAAAGAGGACTTTTGGTGGTCAGTTATGCCATAAAAAAATTAAGTTGCCCTATACAAGCTTAAATTGAATAAACTGCGTCAGAATAATCTAAAGTGTCGATATTCTGATAAAAGCCAATGTAAAACTTTTCATAAATGTCCGAAATACTGTATGATATAGTAAAAACATTACTTACGACTTAAGTTGTTTTTGTTCCAGCGAGCACGCAAGCGTCCGACGCGTTATCGCGTCTCACGTCGCTCAGCAGTTCGCTCAACGCGTCGTCGAGCAACGACAGGATATGTAAGTTAGCTTTGCCATTCTTAATCTATTGCCAAGATGTACATTTGTGAAGTTTCTCCCGGACTTCCGGTTTTCGTTTTAGGCGTTTCACAACTTGTGTCGTATCTAGTAACCTTATAGCCAAAGGATTTGGGTGGCCTGCAAGGCGCTCGATATATCGTCTCGTGTGCTTTGTAATTTCGTCCTTTATGGTGGGCATGTTGAGGTAATCGTGTATTTCGTCGTTCCGGGTAAACCATGGTGCGTTGGCAATTACGCGTAGAATTGCGTTCTGTGCTCTCTGCAGACACATTATGTTGCTATCACTAGCAATCCCCCACAACTGGATGCCATAAGTCCAGATAGGTTTGATAATGGCGTTGTACAGGAGTAGTTTATTATCCACAGAAAGAGTTGTCATTCATGTCAAAATTAAAATTAAACTTAATTTTAATTTTGACATGAATGACTGACTATGTCATGTCATAATAATTATTTTCACATGCCTTGAGGCAGAATGTATTAAGGGTCAACAATGTAACTACACTTATAACATCTACTGAACTTACCATATGTTCGTGAATAAACTTTCATTTCATTTCATTTCATAACATCCAGTTGTCAAATTTTCGATTATTTGACGTAGCGAGCGTATTTTCTTCCAGCACGTCGAAAACCGGGCGCCAAGCCTCGTCGCGTGGTTCCCGAGCTCAACTCTCAAGTCGCTGATTCACCGCGACCAAAGTCTAGCGGCAGCGAGGACAGTGAATGTAAGTTTTTGACCCAAGATACCTTTTCAATACTTATCTATAATTTATTTTAAAACATAGTTTTAACCGACGAAAAATCAATCATCCCCTATTTTCCTACCCTTAAGGTTCGTTATTTTTCCTAATTTATATAGGACCAACTTCGGGGTATACCCTTTCCAATAAAAAAAATATTATCAAAATCGAACTACTCTGTAAAAAGTTATGCGTGGTCATACATAAAAAAATAAATATATATATATACGCGTCGACTTGAGAACCTCCTCCGTTTTTTTCGTCGGTTGATAAAGAAGACAAGTCCGTGAGATAGACATAGAAACACATTTATTCGGCACACTCAGAAAGCAAAATAAACATGCTAATTGGTCATAATTTTCTATTTCCACAGCCGTCGGCTGGCCGAACCGCGAAGGCCGACCGCGGAACCTCGGCCGAGGCGTCAGCAAACCTAAGAAGAACACTGTCGCTTCGTTATTAGCACAAAGTCGAGCATTGGGCCTCCGACCTGCATTGGCTCAGCAATTACTGGCGGAGACAGACCTGGTAAGAAGATAAACTATATCTAATGTTTAATTTTCACTTTGTTACTTTCATGTCTTGCTTCTTGAGACGTGTGTCTGAAGAGATGTGTTAACCGACTCAGTGGGTCCCAAGATACAGGCTCAGCCTAGTTTGGAACCCAACGGATAATGTCTGTATAATCTGTAATCATGTGCTTGTCTAATAATAAATTATTCTCTTATTCTCTTCTCTTCTTCAAACTTTTAGACTAAGCTAGACTATCCTGGTACTTGTCTGGGTGGTCGGTTAACCTATAGACGGCCAAGAAACAATAGAGACAAGAAGAATTGGCAATGAAATTGTAATCAACTGCAATACGAAATAGAACTTTTAAATCTTTATTGTTTTAAAATGGAACAAAAAAAATCCAACTCTTTCCAATTTAGAATCGTTTAATTTTAATTAATTGCTTAAGTTCGCGTCAGCAGTATACGATAGGTTAATAAGTAGGTATTATTATTTTATGTGTACTAGCTTGTAGTATTCATATTCTTTTAGTATAGCGGTATACGTCTCTCTCTGTACACGTGTTAGTTTGTCTATCTTTTAGTTCCTGATCTCGTCTCAATTGCTCAAAGGTTAACTGGAAGAGATCCCCGCCTTTGTACCAACTTAACCTTATGGCCATTGGCCAGCTACTAACGATTTACCCTATGTCGGTGGCGTGCAAGCTATGTTATGTATGTAAAATCCCGGGATTGGTCTGATAATTCCGGGATAATATTCCACTGTTTTACTAACTCAATGTTAGGCTAGAAATACTTTATTAAGAAGTATTTCCTTTCCTTAAAATATATTTATATTCGCAGGAGAAACTCAAAGCCTTACTAGGCGAGACGGCAAGCACGGATTCCGAATGTCCGTCAGACAGCTGTCCTTCGGACTCGGATACGAGCGACTCGAGCCGCCGGCCGCACGAGGCGTCGCAGCGGCTGCCGCTCGCTAGAGGTACGTGAAACGGGACTTTGTATGTAAATCCCGGGGATATTTTGTAGACAATTTCTTTGTATTAATGACTGTATGACGACTTAGTCATTCGTGTATTTACGTACGACTTAGTTTAGATGCGACAGCGTAGATGTTAAATGTAATATTGGTAACAGCTAAACTGACTCCACAAAACAGGCCTAGCCTAGTTTGGAGGTCATATTATGTAATCTCTTTGTACCATGTTTTCTAATAGTAAATAATCGATTTTTATGTATTAAGTATGTATATTATGTCACATCCTGTTACAAATGACTTCATAAATTCATGACGTGAATGAAAAAGCGACTTTAGTCTCAAATACTCAATACACACAGGTAGACATGAATTGATTATTATTGAAACGTAATATTTTTTATTGTAAATTAGTTTTTAAATAAATAAATACTACGGGACAATCTTACACAAATCAACCTAGGGCCACGGTTTTGACTTGTAAATTTACTCATGTGGTCTATTTGCACAATTTCAAACTCAAACTATTTATTTCACACAACATTACAAGTAATAAAATGGCCCCGTAAGGGCACAGAAAAGAAGCTTATATCATTAAATTTTGATTCCAGGCTGGAAACGAATAACCGTGATCAAGGGTCTCTCGCGTAACTGCAACATAAAGGGCGACGTCACCTACACACCCCCCGAGCCGCATCAGGGCTTGAAGATAAAGAGCTTGCAAGAGTTACAGACCGTAAGTGAATATTTTGTTCCTAATTTAACATGACTTAACCGGGTCTCCCTTGTTAGACCTAACAACTTTACGCCTTGGCCACGACTTTGGTCTTAAGCGACCTGCGACCAGCGCTTTATCTGTTCATTGCGCGGTCGAGACGCGCAACGCACTGTGGTTAGTTGGGATCACGCGCAATGAACAGATAAAACGCTGGTCGCAGGTCGCTTAAGATCAAAGTCGTGGCCAAGGCGTTAGCCCGAATGTTTCACTAGACAGAAACAGTGAACTTTTCGGGTTTTCTTTGAATATCATCAAATAGAAGTCTAACGACTTCTATTGCAAAACACAACCTAATGGTTAGGTTAGCTTTGTTTTGCAATAATCCTATAAAGTTTACTATTTTACTGTTTTAAGAATTCGTATTTGGGCGTTTTCAAGAAAAGTTGCTCAATTTCGTATGATTTTATATCTGGATAAAAATCGTTTTATTCTATTCAGAATTTGATTCCCTTTCGATTTTAGTAGCAGAAAAAAGGGTCCTAAGTTTTTTCGTTTCGTTACGTTACCGTCTTCATAAAAGTTTGAAGGACGGTAGCGTAATGGAAACAAAAAATTGTATGAATAATGTGGGATACATTGTTTTCCCTTATTAAAATCAAAAGGGCTTCAAATTCTGAGTAGAATAAAACGATTTTTATCCAGATATAAAATCACACGAACTTGATCAACTTTTCTTGAAAACGCCCATTTAACTGTTGACGTGATAACTAACGTCTTATTAATCGATGAACTGCACGCACGAAAAAGTATGACTCATTGTCCTGTTCCTCCTGAGCCGAGCGTTCGGCTTTATGACGTTATCACGTAAAATTATCGTCCGTAAACCGACTTTATAGACAACCATTTTTTTTTACTTTGTTCTCAGTTCCTGGACTCGAACCCGCAGCCTCCCCTAACGACGGAGCACTTCACCTTCAGCTCGCGTATCGTGCTCGGTGACTACATACAGCCGGACCAACTATCTGAACCGCTGCTGTTCAGCGAATCCGAGATCAATAAGCGGTAAGCGAATTCTAGTACAATGTAAGCCAATTCTAGGAAAAGGATTTTTAAAAATATTTTTTTTTACATGAATAGTAAAATAAATTGCTCCACAAAACTAAATTGCCATTGGTCAGTTTGACTACGGACTTGCGGAGTCAAAAATTACAGTCTCAATTTCTCTTGGATTGGTATCTAAACTACAGAATGGGGAATCTGCTGATTTGTTGATGTGACATTTAGTCCGTTTTCTAGCCTAAATATTAAGAAAAAAAAGAAACACTAACATCATTGAGAAATTTGACACACTGCGACCGCACGGCTATCATAAGACGGCCCGCGACCTGTGTCGCGGCGACATAGACGGATAGTCTCTTTTTAAGCGTTCTAATTAGAAAGAGACGAATAGTCTATCTCGCCGCGGCACAGCTCGCGGGCCGTCCTGTAACCAGCAGCGAAAGCATTTTGTGATCTAATATCTAATTAAATATTCGTTTAAATTCAAATTTGAACTCCACCGACATGAGCTGCATTGAATTCATGTCTTTTGTTGAATTAAAAAAAAAATGGGCTCCTCTCAATTTTCATGTATATGTTTAGGTTGGAAGAAGCCCGGGCGCTAGCTGCGCTGACCGGGCCCCGGCCCACTCCGCCGCCCGTGGACCGCCGTATAGAGCTCGCGCGGCGGCAACAGGCGGCGCGCGACGCTCGCCGCGACGCCAACTCCCGCTCCCGGGATCAGGTGCGTTGGTTGAACGGGCCGGGATTTTGTATGATTAATCCCGGTATTAAAAAATAAATAAATTAATGTTTATTGTCTTTAACGGCTTATAGCTAGATATATACAATTAATCTGCCAAACCACAGGTTGGCCACCACCAACCAACACCAAACCATTGGTTAAGGTTATGCTAAAAATCACATTATTACAAGCCGTAGTCACAGTAGGACCATAGAATAATCATTTTCAAGCGATGAATAACTTTTCTATTGAAAACGTATGTCATTAGTCACTTTAAGTAAAAAAATTGAACTGAAAATTGCTGCAATTTAACACTTCTAAATACTTCAGACTCGACCTGCAAATTATTTTTCTAATTAAATACGAGCAAATGGGTTTGTTCTTTTTCGTATCGTTCACAGTGTCTTAATTCGAATAAATTACTTTACAACTAAATGTCCGTCTTTTTACAGGCGAGACTAGTCAGAGAGCTCGAGCGGACAGAAAAGGCCGAGCTAGCCAAACGCGAGAAAGAAGTGCGGAGCCAACAGCTTCTAGAGGTGAGTGTCAGTTGTGTGTCAGTGGCAGTGGCGCGTGAACCCAACCTTGTCTACTAGGGCTTCCAAACTAGAATATTCAATTAAGATCATCCCGGGATTTTATACGGTAAATCCCGGAGGTCACCCGTTACAAAATCCCGTGATTTTCATATAAAACCCCGGGGTTTTGTAGCGTATTTTTCTATAGACAATATCAATTAATTCACTTTTAATAATTCTGGAACTTTGGAAGCCCTAGTCAAGTTTAGACTGCGTTCTGTTCAAGAGTAACTGTTTTTCCCGATTATCGCTTTTGATATTTCCGTCTCATTCTATCAAAAATATAAAATACAAAATTCTTTATTTTCTTAAATTATAGACTAAATTTATGATAGGGATGGAGCCGCCCGGTAAGCAAACAATGCCTGTATTGGGTAGCTCCGCTCTTCCATAGATTATAATTAGGGTTTGCAATCCGGATATCCGAAATATCCGGATATCCGCCAAATTTCAGATCCGGATCTGACAGGCTCTTGGATCCGGATTTTTCGGATATTATGGATCCTTAAAAGACAACCATGAAAACCGAAAATACGGCTACAAAATGAAGTTTTTACCGAGTCCACACTGAAAACCGAATGGTAGATAACTCAATCTCTGTCTTTATTCGCCACTTCATCATCTCAGACCAGATTTTTTTTTTTTTTTTTTTCGAGTAAGAGTGAAAGAGACTGCTTTATCTATCCAAAAAGCGATCGTTAACATCTATTTAAAATAACTCTTTTGTGGTGCACTGACATACTGAACTGTTTTTACCACGAGAAAATAGAATTTCGCCTTTTGTGATATTTGACATAAAATTGCATATGATTTGGACTGAGATACACAAGAAAAATAAAATTTAATATGCATTCTCCAAATGAGCCACTAATTAACATTATGTCAAGCGTTACATTAGGTCTAACGAATGTTATGTCAAACGTCGGCTATAACAAACATTTATAAGAACTTATAATTGATGAAATGTGTATTCCTAGGCAAGGTCTTGCTACGGTTATTCCTCTGTAAGTTATATTATAATACTATCATTTTACATTTCTATGTATTTCAGTGTTACTCTTTGACAGAACGAACAGTCCTCATATTTTGGGTGTTTTAAATACTACAATACACACCTAGGACGGTAAAGGAATGTCTCAGATCAGTTATTTGTTGCCCAAGCCAAAGAAAAGGCTGATAAAATTGCAATCTAAGTAAAACTTTCGATCACGGAATTTTAGAAGGAAATCCCTTGACCCCGGGATTTAACATACCAAAAATCCCGGGATCGGAATCCTTGAATCTGAGGGATTCCTCAATTGCCGTCCGTGATGTATACTAAAGTTGCAGTCAGTAAAGAGCGATTTTCTAGTGCTGCGGGCGGTAATTGGGAATGGATGAAAATTTCAGAAGTGCCTGATTTTTTTTGGTGATAGGAATAACCATCCTTTGCACCAGAAAAAAAGTTGCAGACTTTTCAGCAGCGACAATTATTTTTGAAAAATATAAACAGTTTCCTCACTTACGTTTTGGGTTTAGGACGGCGGATGAGACACTTTCCTTGTTCCATCTCATATATTGCAAAAAAAATATCATTGCCAGTGTCAGTTTACCACGGATATTTAAGATATTTCCTTGTAATTCAATTTAATATAACTGGCCATTATTGAAGTTATTATGAGGTGACCAGTTATTGAACTGTGGCCAGTACTGGCGATTGACCGTAGCCTATCGAATTTCCTAAGAAAATCGTATAAATTCTACTAAAATATGAGGACTGTGTATTATATTATACATAATTATATGTATGTTTTTATCGTGCTTGTGTTTGTTTTATTTTATTATCAATTTGATGCTTGGCAACATTGTACTCACATTATATGTAGTTTAAAGCAAAAAGTGCCTTAACGGGACTGTCATACGTCACTTTTTGCTTTGTAGACAGCTATTAGCTTTTAGAGTAGTTAGCTGTGTGTCTAAATTGCATCAATTATTTATATGGTATTCATTAGTTTTGCTCAACAACTTTTAGTCGAATGTGTTCATTATTTTCTAGTATATAGTATTTTTAATCGGGCACACACCAAAGCCATTTAGTTTAGTACCAGTACACATACATCGGTACACTATAGGTGTTCAAAAATATCGGCACATGTACCTTAATGCCTTGAAAATAGAGGTGTGTTCCGATGTTTGTGACGTGCTTGTTTGCTCCGATGTATGTGATGGCGACTGTACATAGCCTTTATATTACGATAAGACAATCAGTTTCAAATGCAGTTATATAATATACTTAGTCAAATATTGTGCAGTTTGGTAAACGATTTACCTATCAATGAGTGATCCAAAACCTTAACTGGGAAGGTAACCATATTAGGCAGCAGTAAGCTCGGCCGAATTTCACCTTCTCATACAAACAGAGTTTCGTTCTCATTTTAAAACTACGTGTTGGATTGTAACAAACTTTGCATATACAATTACATAAGGTATATCTATGTCTGTTATTAGTTTATAAGGCTCCAGTTTATTAAACAAACAAAACAAAGCAAAATTTTTTTTTTATGAAAAACGTTAATTTTCTGTATTTTTTTACTATGGATCTGAAGCTACATAAACTAATTACAGACCTGGATGGTACTTAACGTATTCTAAGTACAAAGTTTCAGAGCAAACTAGCTAGTCGTTTTAAAATGAGAGCGTAACTACGTTTGTATGGAGAATCGAGCTTACTGCGGACTCTTAAGGCGCTCAGCGCACATTTAGCCAGAAATTCATGTTCAAAAAGTTACCGCAAATCGTTTTGCGACATAATTGCTAAAACACACAACCTACTTAATTTCTTAAGTCGGGCCCCGAAGGTTTTAGGTAAAGATCATGTTCTATAAGAAATCTGAATATCTATGGATCATTTTATGAAGTAAAAACCTACTATTGCCCAGATTACTTCATTTTTAACAAATCTAACGTATTACAAAGTCATCCTTCAATAGCGAAACGTACCTACAGTTTAGTTTTCTGTGCAATAAATAGTCGATTCAACGATAAGTAGCTAGGTGATACATTCGGCTTAGCGTTGTTCGGCAAAACCGTACTATATACTATATCTATATATGTAAACTATCTGGGTTTATGTCTGTCTGTCTACGTCTAACAACTGACAATGTTGTCGAAAATCGAATTGATAATAATACCGATTATAAAGAAATTAACGAAAGAATTATGCAACAGCATATCAACAAGAACAGAACACAACTCACCATAGAGGCACTGCCCTCGAAAACCGATACCGAATGGAAAATACCGGAGCTAGTGATGGGACCGGCTACCAAAACCAAGGACCGCACTATGCCGCCTATAAGCCTATCTTTAATACCGGTATCCGGGAAAGATACTCACAACTCACCTATTAAGTTAAACTTGGAACAAACTGCTTGGAAAGCGCACGAGTACAACGCGTTAGACAAAATGAAAGACTTCGCCGAAAAAGCAGCTTTCGACTTGCCTAAAACCAAGCAAAGCTCCTTCGACTTCACTCTAATGAAAGCTCAAGAGAAACGCGGCAAGTCAGACAAGGAAAACAGTCTGGAGAAGCTAATAGAATCATATTCTCGAATCTCTGAATTCATAAACGGTTGTGATTGGTCGAAAGGTAAAAAAGACGACACGTTGACGATAGAACAGAAGTATTTGGACGCAAAAAACGAATTCATGTCGCAGAACTTAATGCTCTTGCCTAAAAAGACTGCTAAAGAATTTATATATCTAAGCGAAGATGACGAACTGACGGAATTGACTAAAAGGGTCAATAAAGGAACGATCAATATTGGGAAAGACGGAGAATTATCGATTTCGGTACATAATGTCGGAAAGGAAGTCTCGGTACGTTATTCGACTATAGAGCACTAACTTTCGGGTAACTAACATTGTATGTGGTCTAAAAAAAACTAATTTTCGACGTGAATTGACTAATTTCTGTGTGGTGAGGGAGATATGATAAATGCTATTAATTTATTAATGATTTCATTATTTTATTATCTTAATTTTTTGATTGCATGATTATTATAACATTTATTTCATGATATAAAACACTAAGATAAACGCCCTAGTCCTCAACGTTGTACTAGTGTATGACAACGGCACTTTATGTCAAAGCAATAGGGAACTTGCATCTTTTTATTTTACTACGAAAATCAAAAGTATAATCCAGGGGAATATCAACTGTAGCATTAAAACTTTCTTCTGATTTATTTTTCTGATGTTATATGCATTTGAAATCTGCACACGCCGGCACCCCCCGAATACGCTCTATATTAAACCGGCTCATGCTATGACGTCACAACTTATTATTATTATTTATATTCTCGGCGCGTTTACTACGGAATAAGTCATTAATTTACAATTATCTTCACACAATTTGCGTTTAAGTCTATACTTGTCATACAAAATATCTATTCTAATTCAATATTCTGTCTAACTGTTATGTTATTTTATCGAACAAATAATATATATTTTTTTGTCTTTTTAACGTGAGATAAAACTAATACAATCGTATATTTTTTTCTTTTGTATGATATTTCTACGTATATCCGCATCGATTGAGTGCAATTTATTCTAAATTAGACACGGGTATGTATTATAAATATAAACCTTCCTCTTAAATCACTCTATCTATTAAATAAAACCGCATCAAAATCCGTTGCGCAGTTTTAAAGATCTAAGCATACATGGGGACAGACAGCGGGAAGCGACTTTGTTTTATACTATGTAGTGATTGAAGTCACATGCAAGTTCCCCATTTGGGTTAAATACGAACTAAGAGGATTTTTCTACATTCGAATAGGCTTGTTGCGTGGTGTTAAAATTGATAACGTCGTGTTTCTAAATGGATAGTAAACCATCAAATGATTGTAATAAAGTATAAATTACAAAATATAATTCAAATCATAAAAAGATATGAACCTTGGGAGTTTAGAAAAATAAGTTTTTTTATTTATTGTCCATGAGTAAATTTAAAGGTACCCATAGAATCCTTACGCTTTTATAGAAACAAATTTGTATGACAACTATTGACCTAAACGCAGTATTTCGCGATCGAAACAGCAATTTACTTCATTTTCCATGCAACGGTTAGTACAAATTGCACGGTGTGACGTCATACTTTAAAGTCAATCAGTAATACTGTTCTCGTACTAGTACTCGCTGACAGCAGCCGAAACGCTTCATACTGATTCAGTATGAAGCGTTTCGGCTGCTGTCAGCGAGGTCCTTCTTTAACTCGATTTTTTGGGTATTAATGTCCTTTAAATGTAGTTGCTTCCATACAAACATTTGTTCATCTACAAAAACTTGTTCGAATGGGATCGTAAACAAATTTAAGGTCACAAGCCCATTAAAGCCATGTCACTTTGCCATATTGTTCCCATGTCATACACGGTGCAAAATCGAGGACTATTGCGTTTACCTCAAATGAGGGATTAGAATATTTCTCAGTAGTATTTGCTAAAATAGCTTTGTAGATGTATTCACAGGTTTTTTTATTCTATCCCAGCACGCTTCTATTATACAGCTATTTTGAACCTAATTATCACAATATTAATTAGAAATTGAAATTAATCCGTCTGACGACCCCTAAATGTTAGCTAAAGTCATCGTTGCACGAAACTTTCATACATTCATACATCATTGATAGTGTTTGGAATAACTTTCTTCCGCCTAATACAAAACGTTTTATACTAAAACTGTTTAAAACTATACCTCTATACAAATATTGTAAAGATGGAATAAAGGTTATGTTTGTGTTGTGGGTAATTTCCGGTACAAAAAATATTCGATATATCGAGGGTTAAAATATAGCCTATGTGCACAATAATGCACATAGGCTATATTTTAACCCTCGATATCGCTTGCGTTCCTTGTAATACTCGGGCCGCCCGGGCAGATTGTATCTTATAATTCATATAAAAGATATGAAGAACACACTTATAGAATATAGTCATACGAAACATTATGCGAACGTCACATTAGGTCAAAGAAAGTCATGTCAAACGTCTCATTTTCAATTAATAATTAGCTGACGCCTCAAATGCATATACTTATAGCATTAATTTTCAATGCAATTTTAATCTTTTGCAAAAAGTAGATAACATTATTTGTGAATAAAAAATCAATTTAATACCAATTTCACAATGCATAATTAATTTGCCGCAAAGCCTTTAGATAGTACATCTTCACTATTAATTATTTTCATACTTATTTTTCCCCAATTTCTTTTTGTTCCATGTTATTATTTGCCCGCTTTCGTTGTGCTAGAAGGCCAAAAGGCGAAAACAGGAGGATGTAGAGAAACAAAAAGTGGAGGAACAGGTTAAGAGACAACAGGTTTGTATCTCTTGTAGATGATGTACTCTAATTAAACTCGTAAGGCCCATTGGCCTAATATTAGGACTTCAGGCTTTAACAGCTCAACTCCTTAACTTTTGCAATTGCATTGAATATTTTGGCACCAAATATTTCAGGCTTTACCCATTGGAGGCTAAGCAACGCTACTTGTACTTGTAGCTGAATGACTCATATGTCCATGGGCCATGAATGCGAGTTAACAGCCCAACTCCTTAACTTTTTGTATTAGAAATTAGTTTAGTTTAGTTTTTTTTTATCTCATTGTAAAATTTTCACATAATACAGAACATTTGGCTTACATTACTTATCCGTACAGTCATCGTTGAAGTATGCAATAATAATTAAAAATTATTTAATAGGAATCCTATTGCAACATGAAAGTTATTTTTGACTTCTTACCTATTTTTAGGACACAGGGCAGTAATTATGATCGTCCTAAAAATAGCTTGGGCCTTACGAGGTTAAACGAGAAAGTGATGCTAAGCTAGATATAAGATGCATTTCCTTTCGTTAGCTTTGTTTTATTGAATTAAATCTATGAGTCACAAAGACATAAGTCGTTGCAGAGCGCCGCATGACGTCAGCCTAACTTGTCAATGTCACAGTTTTCATGCGACGGTCGTTGCTCAGCGAAATCGGTGCCATATGGCCTACTGAAGTCGGTCTGACTTATCCTCCATGGGCCTACTGGAAGGACTTATTCTCTTAAAGGAATTTAAGCAATTTTGGGTTGGAATAGAGTTGCATTTGTTTTGTTTTGGTCTTCTTTTGAAACGAACGAAATTCAACTCTATTTCTTACATTAGTTTGATTCAAATGTCAATGTCATTTTGTGTCGTATGGTGGGCCTTAGGAGGTTTAGGTTCGCAGCGCGCTGCAATGACTGCGTTGCGTGTAGAATGCTAGCGGTGTCGTTTGTGTGGTTTTGTGTTCAGAAAATTAGGATATCGAATACACTGATCGCTTTCGAGTCTCAAGCGTCCGCAACCCTGCACGTGTCCCGTGAGTGGTACTAAAGAGTGACAAACTCAAAGGCCAAATAATGTATGCCATACGATTAAATTAAATAGCTTCCGCAGGCTACGTTGTCCGCTTATCTTCTCTCAGGACGTACGTCTGTTTGCTACCTTCGTGGTATAAATAACACAACTATTTTCTTTAAGTATTTTTGATGTTGACTGTAGCTCTTCAATAACACAGTATGGCCTTAAAAAGTTACTCAAAGCTAGAACTAGTTCGAAGCTAGAGCTAGTTCAAAGCTAGTTACACGGAGCGTTTGTTGCAGGAGAGGGAAATAAAACGACAGCAGGCCATGCTGCTTAAAGAGCAGGTAAGAATGTGCCTAAGACGCATATGTGCGTCCACGTTAAAGCAGTTTATACGTTAGTAAAGAAATGAACAATACCATCGGTTAAGTGTGCTAACATGTATATAATTATTACTAACTTGATAGAAGGGCCGATTTTTAGTTGCATTTAATTATTCTTTAGAATAAATATTGCTGCGTACAGGACCTATACAGTGTCCTTAATTTTTTTTCCGTCGAGTGACAGACCTTATGGGGTTTTAAACTAACTTAGTGGGATTTATAGAACAAAATTATAGGGTACATATAACAGTTGTATTTATAATGTATTCAATTACAAGCTCTTCCATCCCTAGTAGACATTACAAACCCTAGTGGGGTTTGCAATCCGGATCCGATTTGTATGGAAATATCCGGATGTAGACCCGCGGATCCGGATATTTCCATACAAGTCGGATCCGGATTGCAAACCTTACATCCTACCCACTTTTATCAAATTCTGACGTAAGATAAAAATCGGCTCAGAAATCTCGACACTGAATTACTGTGTTAACTACCGACACACATGACCGCGGTGAGACGTTTATAGATTTGTATACATTTTAAAACTTACATCGAGATATTTAAAAACAAAATTGTGTCCAGTTCGTGATTACTTAAAACAAACTTCAGGCCAAGCTGAGAGAAGCCTCATAAAAAAGTAAATGATAAATAGGGGACTCAAAAATTATTAGTACTCCAAAAGAAAGAAGGCAAAAAAATATGCCTAGTGACGAAAATCCCATTCAGATATCTCAAAAAATTACGAAGCTACAACAGTTTTAATATTGCCTGTTAGAGAGAGATAACGCTCGGGGATCGTGACGTCACGATCCCCGAGCGTCGTAGTAGATGACAATCGTTTCATATGAAGGTGCGTTTTGCGGAAAGGGGACAGAATATACCCCTTCTTAAAACTTTGGACACATATAACTTTTTGACTATTTAATCCCCTGCTTTACTTTTTTCTCCATTTGACAATATTTTAAATAATGTTTCGAGAAACTTCATCAGTATTGGTTATTTTGTTGTGTCTACCCCCTATTATCATAAAAAAAAAGTTAATCATACTTCTTTCTCGCTTCATCTTACACGTTCATATGCCGAAACAAAAGATTTCACGCTAACGAATACTGCGGCGCTACCACGAACTTCGAATCTCGAACTTCGTATATCTCCGTTTCTATCGCACTTTAGGGTTAATTGTACTCGAGCGACCGAAACGGAGATATACGAAGTTCGAGATTCGAAGTTCGTGGTAGCGCCGCTGTTCTAGCTTACGGACAGTATTTTTAGTGTCGATCGTTACTGCAATGTGAATCTTCTAAATTGGATGTTAAAGTCGACATTTAATCGGCCGTTTCGCTGTTATGTGTGTGACCTCTATGTGTTTGTGTGTGGCATTTTTATATGTGTATATGTTTTCTTGTTTTCCATCGGTGCTGTCTTCGCGGACGCAGCAAAAGTATATAACCGAGGTAAACAACTATAAGGCATGTTAGTTTTAAACAAAACTCCCGCGAGTTTCAGACATACCTCTAACCGCCCAAAGTTCTATTTAAAGGCATACAGTCCAATGGAATTCGGCAGTCGGGCAGCCCCAACGAGGTGTCTGCCCACAAGCCAGACCAGACAAGCAGCAAACGCCAGAAGGCGGCTGCGTAGAACAAGCTCAAAAAAAAAAAAAAAAACAGTCCAATGGGATTTATATCATTCTAAATTGGGAATGGATGACAATTTTAGAAGTGGCTGATAATTTTTTTGGTGATAGGAATAACCTTCCTTCCTTAGCACCAGAAAAAAATTGCAGACTTTTCAGCTGCGTCAATTATTTTTGATAAATATAAACAGTTTCCTCACTTACGTTTTGGGTTTACGGCGGGTTACGGCGAATAAGACACTTTGCTTGATCCGTCTCATATTACAAAAAAAATATCTTAAAAATCCGTGATAAACTGACACTGGCAATGATATTGACAGCTGCAGCAGCTATATTTGTCATTGCCAGGGTCCTATATTTAAAATATTTTTTTGAAATATGAGACAGATCAAGGAAAGTGTCTCATTCGCCGTCGTCATTCGAGAGGAAACTGTTTATATTTTTCAAAAATTATTGACGTCGCTGAAAAGTCTGCAACTTTTTTCTGCTGCTAAGGAAAGTTATTACTATCACCAAAAAAAATTATCAGGCACTTCTAAAATGTTCATCCATTCCCCATTGCATTTGTTTTGTTGGGTTTTAAAACAAAGCATAATCTACTCTATTTCTTATTACAGTTGATTCAAAATTCATTGGTAGTTTTTCTTGTATGATGGGCGGCTAGAGAGTAAAGGCATGTTAGTTTTTAATAGAAACCTCCTGTGAGTTTCAGACATATTTGAATATTTTAAAACGGGACACTCATGTCATTCGTCGTTACTCTGTTTTTTTATTTTGTACTGTTTCTGGGGAGCAATATACAGTATGTATTTTTAATATTACCTCTAATTGTAACCAGAGGTAGGTGTTAGGGCTATCAACCGATATTGCAAGACTTTTTTTCCTAACTACTAACTTTTTTTTCCTAATTAAATAATTCAGCACGCAATGTATCACTACATTGTCTTACTGATGTGACGTCACAACTGTCACAAGTAACCCGCTTCTTCCATGTGTCAAATGAGTGTAAGCATTACATTGCTGCTCGATAAATTTTCAAAAATTAATTACGCTTTGGTAGTTAAGACTAACTTACAATTTTCTTACAAATTAATGATCCTTTTTTTCTGTTTTAACGCTTAGAGACAGTATACATCTCTATAAGAACATTAGAATAATTATTAATTGTATTTGGATGTTCAGAGACCTTATACATCTCTGGGGTACTAAATTAATATCATAAACTTATTGTTAATTCTGATACAGACCTTATATCGAATGTATTATTGATAATATTTTACAATTTTGGTGTGTGTGACATTTACTTTGTTAACCGTTTAGGTACTAATTAGTTAAAATCTGCAATTTTAAAATGATTATTGTGTAAGATTATTAATATTATATTGTAGAATACCATTTGACATGTAAAAGTGCCCTTGTGGCCTATTTGCAGAATAAATAATTGATTTTGATTTTGATTGAATATCGGTTCACAGTACTAAAAGCTACGTATGGTTACAATTTCAGGTAATATTAATACAGGCTGTATAATATTTGTATTGTATTATTGTCAGGCATCGGAGTATTTTTAGCACGGTAAGACTAAGTGAGCTATGGAGTATTGTATAATAGTGTATTTTTTATATTTATTAATTATTTCATGAATAAAATTCATGAGGATGAGTATGAGTAAAAATTAAATTTTCACCTCACTAGCTCGGAAAGGCCTTTTTGTATGTTTGTTAACTATTGAGAAAATAGCTTTTTATCCACATGTGAAGAAAGTAGACGTAGAACGTTAAAAGTACTATGACGTAGAACGTTAAATGTTTGTTTTTGTTTTTTGTAGGTATATTTTATGACATTTTTTTAATAAAATAAAAAATTGACGTTTTTTTTTTTTTTTTTACTTTTTTAAAACTTTTTTTAAACTTTGTTTTACTTTTTTTTAACCCTTTTTCTTATTTTCCTTGCTGTAGTGATACACGGGTGAAAAGTAATTTTACGCCTCGTGTGTTGAAACACTCGCTACGCTCACTATATACTTACATAATACAACTTTCCCCCCTTGTATAACAAATAACTATTTAATGCTTACAACGACTCCATAGCTCACTTAAGTCTTACCGTGCTAAAAATACTCCGATGCCTGATTATTGTTGTCTTTAAGATCGAGTGTGGCTCGACATGTTTAGAATCCATGACGTGAGTAACCCGTTTAAAATATTCTAACTAACGTCGCCTTCTACGCTTTTGGCATATTGGTTTGCATAAAGCTTTAATGTCCTAATGTAATTCTAATCATAGTATATGGTCACGTTTTCATCGTAACCAATCAACTTTTTTTAGTTTGCATTTGTTACTCTGTAGCTCTAGTGTAAGTTTCATCGATACATTTGCGTTTTCGAACGCGTTTGCGTTTAGTTTCAATTTGTATGGCAACGCAACAGCGCCTCTGGTGGTAACTATTGGGAACTACGCGTAGCCATACAAATTTGAACTAAACGCTGTATCGGATAAAACTTATACTAGAGTTATAGAGCTACTGTTTTTTTGGTCGCTTATTCGAATTGTTACACGAGTTGATTCGGGTTGCGAAGGGACATAATTCGTAGATTCTGAGCATGATTTTTCCATGGTCGGTGTTTGGTTGCTTGTTTGATTTATTTGGCTGGTTTTGTGTTATACTTATATTGGTGCTTGTCATGTATTTATTTTGTTCATACAATTTGAATTTTCTTATCATTCTCGTATAATATATATCCTCATTGCTTATTAGTTACTACATTTATCATATTTTACAGTCATTGTAATTTGCGTAGCTCTTCGCAATATTTATTTTATTATCTTACACAAGTTCTTACTAAAAACAATAGTTAGTTCGGCAGTCCTTAGCCAGAACCTTGCCTTTACCTAAAAAATTGTCTATAAAGTCGGTTCACGGACGATAATTTTACGTGATAACGTCATAAACCCGAACGCTCGGCTCAGGCGGAACGGGACAATGAATTATACTTTTTCGTGTGTGCTGCCCGTGTTCATCGATTTATAAGACGTTCATCATTCTCCTAGCGTTATTCCCGATTGTGACCTAAAGGAGCCCGGGGTCCGCTTTGACACCTAATCCCAAGATTTGACATAGGCACTAGTTTTACGAAAGCGACTGCCATCTGACCTTCCAACCCAGAGGGAAAACTAGACCTTATTGAGATTAGACCGGTTTCCTCACGATGTATTCCTTCACCGAAAAGCTAACGGTAAATATTCCGTACATAAGTTCCGAAAAACTCATTGGTACGAGCCGGGATTCGAACCCAAGACCGTTGACGTTATCACGTCAAAATAATCTTGTTCGACTGAACAAAAATTTATAAATGGGTCAAAAAGAGACATATGATCGCATTGTTCACAGGAGCGAGAGAGACGACGGCAGCACACCACGTTCGTCCGTCAACTGGACGCGCGGCGGCGGTGGGAGGAGAGAGAGAGACGGAAACACCAGAACTTGCTGGACAGGCTGTTGGCGAAAGAGAAGAAGTTGCAGCAGAGGAGGAAAGAGATGGAGCTGCTCTCTGAACTAAGGTTTATGGTTTATACTAATATAGTAATATTATAAAGAAAAAGGAGGAGGGAGGAGAGGTGATCGCATCAGGAATGAGGCTATCCGCAGCAGAACCAAGGTAACCGAGATAGCCCTCCGAATCGCTAAACTTAAGTGGCAGTGGGCGGGGCACATTGCACGTAGAACCGATGGCCGTTGGGGCGGAAAGGTTCTCGAGTGGCGACCACGTACCGGAAGGCGCGGCGTGGGTACAGTGGGTAGGCCCCCCACAAGGTGGACTGATGACCTGGTAAAGGTCGCGGGAGTCCGCTGGATGCGGGTGGCGCAGGACCGGTCATTTTGGCACTTTTTGGGGGAGGCCTATGTCCAGCAGTGGACGTCTTTCGGCTGATATGATGATGATGATGAAGAGGAAGTGTCTGTGAGATAGTATGTAATATATTTTGTTTGTATGTAATGGGTTATCTCTGAAACCACTTTTTATCAAAAAATCCGGTGTATAGAATCGACTTTCTGAATGACAGGCTCTATTTTATCCCGATGGTTTGCCTGCGTTCTTTGCAATGAATGAATGAAAACATTTATTTCAACTAACACAGGACTCATACAGGAAATTACATTACAACTTATTCACAGCATAAAATTAAATTTCTACACAAAATAGGCAATGTTGGAAACATGCATTTCGCAACTATGCCTCATGTATGGACAATCTAGCCTGTCCGCTATCGACCGCAGGATGGGGTACGCGGGCGCAGCCGCGCATGCAGTTAGTATTTAATAAAATAATTTTCATCACACTTGCTCATAAATGGTGTTATTCCTTGCCTGTATACAGAAGGACAATGGCCTAAATTGTTCCCGCGGAAAATAATGGCCCCAAGGGAGTAATGAGCTTGTGTGTGATCTGATTGGTTAAGCAACTCTGGACGGCAAGAATTCTGCTCTTTGATTGGTTGGAAAATAAAATCGAGCATGTGGTTCTTGCAGGGCATGCTGCAAGAACCACATGCTCCATGCTCTGTGATTGGTTGAAATATTGAAGCTCTGCCCTCCACTCGCACTGATCTAGAAGTGAAGTTGTCAATTTCGTCAACATTTGATTGATGCGCTTGTATAAAACATAGGTTTTTCTGTCTTTTGTGGTTATTTATTTCCTCGCAAATGTGATGAAAAACATTGTGTATAACACGGGCGTAAGAATATTGCAAGCTCGAGTCATCAAAAGCCCTCCGCCTTACGGCGTCGGGCTCCTGATAGACTCTCGTTTGCAATATTCCTCATACGCCCCTTGTTAAACAATGTACTATTATTCGTTTAAACTTTAAACTATCAGGATTAAATGAGTGAATCAACGTTCTAACGCGTCCTTGGTCACTTTGATAAACTGCAGCGTTATGGGTTTATTTCACGAAAGGTGGCATTTTCTTGTCAAATCAACCCCTTTTTATTATACTTACTTCTAAACATGTTAAAAGTCCATGTTGTTAATTTTTTTCTAACAAACTCTGTCATATTGTATCCTAGCTAGACAAAATAGCTACAAATTTTTTTTATTGATCCAAATACTAATTACATTCGGGATTCCGACTAGTCCTCGCCTTAATCCTTAAATGCATGATTTTTTGTAAAATTCGAACCGACCAGAGGCTCTTGTATAAGTTGTATCGACACAATATGTTTTCGAACGCGTTTGCGTTTTGTTTCATTTTGTATGGCAACGCGAACAGCGCCTCTGGTGGTAACTATTAGGAACCACGCGTTGCCATACAAATTGAAACTAAACGCAAACGCTTTCGAAAACTTATATGCATCGATAACACTTATACTAGAGCTACAGTATAGGGACTTACGCGCCAAAGATTGAAATTTTGACACTATAAAAAAAAATACTGTCAAAAGTTTGTGGATGCGTTCAGAATCTAGCATGTAAAGGTCACATTTATGAAAAAAAGTAATAAATGTCATTTTGACTACCTGCACATTGAGCCACGGGCCATCAAAATATATGATGTAGATATACATCATTATGCATTTTGGTTAACTTCATACTCATTTATTAATTAACTAGCGACCCGCCCCTGCTTCGCACGGGTTTATGTGTATAATACATGCATGCATGGTTTGTATTATACATATAAACCTTCCTCTTGAATCACTCTATATATTTAAAAAAACCGCATCAAAATCCGTTGCGTAGTTTTAAAGATCTACGCATACATAGGGACAGACAGACAGACAGCGGGAAGCGACTTTGTTTTATACTATGTATTAATATATTATAGAAATATTACATACTCAAGTGTACCACATTGCTCCGCAGACGGCCGCAAGAAGACTCGACACTCTCAGACCAGAAGCCCCTGCCTACCCTGCACAGAGTTCCGGGCTTGAAGCTACCAGGGCAGGCAATGGCGGACCTACTTCAAGCGTTCGAGTTCATACATAACTTTGGACAGACGCTAGGATTCGGTAAGAAATACTTATTATAAATACGAAAGTAACTAAGTATGTTTTTTTTTTAATTTATTGCTCATATAAAAAAATACTTAAAACTACTATAAAAACTTCGCCAAACTGACAACTGGCGCAGTTTGTGGGTACACTTATTTCTAGTCAGAATCACGAACTCTTTCGACCCTTGATAAGAAAGCTGTGTCCATGTCCCAAGATTTTTGTCTATTTGGTTGCGTTTTCCATTACAATCTATGACTGTAACAAACCGGACGTACCAGAATTGTAAGAAAATTAGGGGACATTTAATTAACACGGACATATTTATCGCTCTTTCCTTCGGCTTGAGCGTCAAGTATGTACGCTGAGACATTGTTTTACCGCCCTAGCTGAGTAATTTACTATTTTTACAGATGTGGATTCTATTCCCTCCCTAAACACCCTCCAAGCGGCGTTGCTGCCCAACTGCAGTCCTGAAGTGGAGTTGGAACTGATGCAAGTCCTGACACACCTCCTCGTCTGTGCCATTGGTGAGTAGAACATCTCTTTCGAGGTTATAGCGCCCTGGTACATCGATCTGGACAAAAGTCCCGTAGTCGAGTTAAACACTCCAAGTTTTGACACACCTCCGTGTATGCGCCGCGCCATTGTTGAGTTGAACTACTCTTTGGAGGTTATAGTGCCCTGGTACATCCAACCGGTTAGACGAAAGTCCCGATGTCGAGTTAAAATAGTCTTGGCACACCTTCTCGCTCGTATGCGCCATTGGTGAGTAGAACATCTCTTTCGAGGTTATGACGCCTGGTACATAGATCTGGTAAGACAAATGCCCCGAAGTCGAGTAGGAACTGATGCAAGTCCTGACCCACCTCCTTGTATGCGCCATTGTTGAGTTGAAATACTCTTTGCACGGTACGCTGCCCTGGTACATCAAACCGGTAAGACTACGTATTAAGACAAGTTTCTGTCAAAATTTTCATTTTTGATACATGCTTTTATTGCCGACTGTACTTTTCTGCATACCATCATCAACTACTCATTGAGACGATTCTAACGAGCCCAAACTCGATGGGGTTGCGTCGTTTATTGCGGAGTTCCTATGGCCACCTTCCAGCTCCAGCATCAGATCAGCTCCATGTCATCATAATATTGCATTGTCATGCGATATACATGTGCATGCCAAATTTCAGCTCAATCGGAAACCGGGAAGTGGGTCAAATTTCTATTACTAAATTTGACCCAAGAAAGAATAAAGAAAAATAAAACAAATGGGGTGAGCTAAATAAAAGCTTGTAAAAAACTTGAAACGGATATTGCGCTCACTTGACCACATCTCTTTAGTTCTGCGTTAATTGAGAATCAAACCCAGTACTTTTACATAGTTGAAAAGAAAACGGTCCTTCAAGCCGGATGATCTTATAAACACCCAGTATTAGTGGAAAGAGTCTCTCTGAACACGTTGCAAGGAATAAAATAAAATTACGAAACATATGTTTCAATAAAGATTATCATGTACTTATTTATAATGTTTTTTTTGTTTCGCAGAGGACCCAGGCATCCCGCACCCAGGCCGTCACACCACATTACTAGGCCACGCGCTACGCATGGGAGATATAACCGAGCATAACCTCAGCGAAGTACTGCGCATATACCTGTACGCGAACGCTACCGGCGAAGTCAAGGCTTTGACGGGTGAGTTATGCAGACAGACAAACAGGTAGACATGACTCTGGACGGCCTGTCTAGTCAGGCGTTATTCAACATCCCTTGAATGCGTGAGGCTTGCAAAAATCGATTATTTTAGACTAGCCGCCCGCGTATTGCAAATAACGCAGGCCCACCCGGGGGATAAAAATATCCTATGTCCATCCAGAAAATCCATCCTACATAGTGAAAGACCTTTTAAAATCGGATGATAAGCTGCGGAGATTAATTACCCTCTGTAAATAAACTTACAATACTTACACACACGTGGGCGGGGCACATTGCACGTAGAACCGATGGCCGTTGGGGAGGAAAGGCTCTCGAATGGCGACCACGTACCGGAAGGCGCGGCGTAGGTAGGCCCCCCACAAGGTGGACTGATGACCTGGTAAAGGTCGCGGGAGTCCGCTGGATGCGGGTGGCGCAGGACCGGTCACTTTGGCACTCCTTGGGGGTGGCCTATGTCCAGCAGTGGACGTCTTTTGGCTGATATGATGATGATGATGATGATGACACTCATCAAAGTTACCCTCTTTATCATATGAGTGTCGACGAATACGGTTTTAGTTACAGCAAGATGTAACTAAATTTGCCATAAAAAAGAAAATGTTAACATATAAGTCACATTGCACCTATTTGCATTTTGTGTTCATTAAGTTCCATTCTGATTTTGAATATTCGATGAGTACTTAATTATTACCTCACGTAATTTTTCCATATAAAATTTGACATTTAGATCTACCTAACGTTCGTACAATGCGTTACGTGATCGGCCTGCTGAGAACTCTGCATTCAGTGTAATATCAAATCTCTATAAATCCCAAATTTCCAGGTCTATCAGCGGAGCGGGAGCGAGAGCGGCGAGTGGCCGACCACCACCAGACGGACGCGGAGATCCAACAGACGGTCGCCACCACCAAGAACGGGGCCTACTACGACCACTTGCACAACAACAACACTTACAAACTGTCCGGTGAGTACGGTCGAGTACTGGCATGTACGTCATGAGCCGACCACCACCAGACGGACGCGGAGATCCAACAGACGGTCGCCACCACCAAGAACGGGGCCTACTACGACCACTTGCACAACAACAACACTTACAAACTGTCCGGTGAGTACGGTCGAGTACTGGCATGTACGTCATGAGCCGACCACCACCAGACGGACGCGGAGATCCAACAGACGGTCGCCACCACCAAGAACGGGGCCTACTACGACCACTTGCACAACAACAACACTTACAAACTGTCCGGTGAGTACGGTCGAGTACTGGCATGTACGTCATGAGCCGACCACCACCAGACGGACGCGGAGATCCAACAGACGGTCGCCACCACCAAGAACGGGGCCTACTACGACCACTTGCACAACAACAACACTTACAAACTGTCCGGTGAGTACGGTCGAGTACTGGCATGTACGTCATGAGCCGACCACCACCAGACGGACGCGGAGATCCAACAGACGGTCGCCACCACCAAGAACGGGGCCTACTACGACCACTTGCACAACAACAACACTTACAAACTGTCCGGTGAGTACGGTCGAGTACTGGCATGTACGTCATGAGCCGACCACCACCAGACGGACGCGGAGATCCAACAGACGGTCGCCACCACCAAGAACGGGGCCTACTACGACCACTTGCACAACAACAACACTTACAAACTGTCCGGTGAGTACGGTCGAGTACTGGCATGTACGTCATGAGCCGACCACCACCAGACGGACGCGGAGATCCAACAGACGGTCGCCACCACCAAGAACGGGGCCTACTACGACCACTTGCACAACAACAACACTTACAAACTGTCCGGTGAGTACGGTCGAGTACTGGCATGTACGTCATGAGCCGACCACCACCAGACGGACGCGGAGATCCAACAGACGGTCGCCACCACCAAGAACGGGGCCTACTACGACCACTTGCACAACAACAACACCTACAAACAGTCCGGTGAGTACGGTCGAGTACTGGCATGTACGTCATGAGCCGACCACCACCAGACGGACGCGGAGATCCAACAGACGGTCGCCACCACCAAGAACGGGGCCTACTACGACCACTTGCACAACAACAACACCTACAAACTGTCCGGTGAGTACGGTCGAGTACTGGCATGTACGTCATGAGCCGACCACCACCAGACGGACGCGGAGATCCAACAGACGGTCGCCACCACCAAGAACGGGGCCTACTACGACCACTTGCACAACAACAACAACACTTAAAAACTGTCCGGTGAGTACGGTCGAGTCTGCATGCCCATCATCAGCCGGAAGACGTCCACTGCTGGACATACGCCGCCCCCAAAGAGTGCCACGTAGTTTTAAATTGAGAACGAAACTCCGTTTGCATGGGAAGGTGAAATTCGGCCGAGCTCACTGCGGACTCTTAAACCTTGTTACTAGATCAAGGCAGTGCTGCCTAACTGCACCGTGGCAACTCAGAGTTATACCTACACACTTTGAGCGCCGCTAGCGGGGATTCAGCCAGATGGTAGGCACACGCGTTCATGGCCGGACGCTGATTACGCGCACAATAAAAGTGACCAATTATAAAAAAATTACTTCGTCGCGAAAAAAATCGGCGCACTGCAGTGTTGTTGGGTGTATTAATAATAAAACAAATAGACATTTATCCTTTTTTGCTCTGCCGAGAGACGATGAAAGGTTAGGTTAGACCCGAAAGCACCCTGGATGATGTCATGAAAAACGTGATGCACGCTAATTTATGCCGTACTTCTCGTTCAAATACTTGAAATTATTCATCAGATTTTCACCACTATTAAATGTAATAATAATAACCGAACATTTAAGGAAAGAAAATCATTCAACACTACATTAAGGTAAAGCAATTGTAGACACATCACATCATAATAGAAATGAGGTAGGTATTAATTTTTTTTCAAAATATAAACCGTTTTTTATTACACAATTATTAAATACTAGCTTCTGCCCGCGACTTCGTCCGCATGGAACTCTTTTATATCGTAGCTCCCTGCAAACTTTCAACCCCCAATTCATCCCCTTAGAGAATGATTTCCGGGATAAAAAATATCCTGACCTTCACTGGGACTTAAACAATCTCTTTACCGGATTCCATCAAAATCGCTAGCAGTTTGAGTAGCTTTATACAACATTTCAACTCCTTTTTTCCATTAACGGCTAATTTCTGCGATAAAAACTATCCTTTGTCATTCCCCGGAACTCAACCTATCTCTATCCCTACCAAATTTCATCAAAATGGGTTCTTTCCAAATTTTCACCTCCTTAGGGGATAATTTTTGGGATGAAAGTCTATCCTATGTCCATTCCCGGGACTCAAACTATCTCTATATCAAATTTCATCTAATTCGGTTCCATCCAAATTTTCATCCCCATTTCATCCCCTTAGGGGATGATTTCAGGGACCAAAACTATCCTATGTCCCTCCACGGGACTCAAACTAACTCTACACCAAATTTCATCTAAATCGGTGCAGCGGTTTAAGTAGCCCCATATACATTTTCACCCCCCATTTCACCCCTTTAGTGGATGATTTCCGGGATAAGAAATATACTATGTCCTTTCCCGAGACTCAGACTATCTCTATACCAAATTTCATCTAATTGGGTGTTCACCTCCCATTTCACCCCCTTAGGGGATGATTTTTGCAATCAAATCTATCCTATGTCCTTTTTCGGGACTCAAGCTATCTCTATACCAAATTTCGTCTAAATCGGTGCTGCGGTTTAGGTAGCTACATACAAATTTTCACCCCCATTTTCCCCCTTGAGGATGGAATTTTCCAAAACCCAAAAAGTAATTTTCTTGTATTGTAATAAGGAGTCCATACAAAAAAATTCAAGTCTCTCACTTAAAATTTGACTCCATCCCCATACAAACTTTCAACCCCCTTTTTACCCCTTTGAGGGTGGAATTTTTCAAAACCCTAAAAATTGTTTTCTTGTTATGTAATAAGGCGTTTATACACAAAGTTTAAAGTCTCTCACTTAAAATTTGACTCCATTCCCATACAAATTTTCAACCCCCTTTTTATCCCTTTGAGGGTGGAATTTTCCAAAACCCTTCAAACACTTGTTTTGTAATAAGGAGTTTATACACAAAGTTTCAATTTCTCACTTAAAATTTGACTCTATTTCCATATAAACTTTCAACCCCCTTTTTACCCCCTTGAAGGTGGAATTTTCAAAAATCCCTTCTTAGTGGGTACAAACGTTACATAAACTACCTATTGTGAAAAAAAATAGCTTTCTAGGTTCAACGGTTTGAGATGGGCGTTGATTTAAGTGAGTCAGTCAGTCAGTCAGGACTTCGCCTTTTATATATATATAGAAGATAAAATATCTAAAAATATTTACAATTCACTTACATTAGAATTAAAGTATCAAACTATCAACTAACAAAAAGGACCGCCCCGGGTCGTTGGTGGCCCAAAAGTTCCCATGACACTGGCAGCGTTGCCACGCTGGATGGCCAACGAAATCTGTTGAGCCAGGAACGACCCGGAACGAGGATCGCAGCCCCTATCCCTAAGCCGGCGACCCAAACTCCGCATGAAGTCTTTGGCCTCCGTACCCCACGGTCCCGCAGTCTCCACCGCCACTGGCACAAAGTCGTACATTGGCTTCAAGGCAGAGTACTTGGCATGTTTTCGAAGATAAATTCATTTCTAAGCGTTGTCAACCCTACCTCTCTCAACCGCGCGGAATGTTTTTCCATCGTCCTTGGAAACCAAAAACACAATCGTGTTATTATTTCGAAGAAACACGCACAGGAGGCACGGCTTTACCTGGGTTTGAAGCCAGGCCCTTCAGTTTCGTAGGTAGGGGCATGTGATGATGATGATTATAATAATTATATGTACTCATCTTTACAGAGGCCCTCCGCGACAAGCCATTCCTAGCCCTAAACGCGACCACAAAATCTGCCATCTTGTCGTTCCTCTGCAACGAGCTGCTGCAGAACAAGGCCGTGCTGCGACAGCTGGACGGCGCGCTCGACCACCTCACGCAGCTCAAGAAGGAGCGGTACCTGATGGACATGAGGATACGGAAGTAAGTCGGCCATCTTGCCGTTCCTCTGCAACGAGCTGCTGCAGAACAAGGCCGTGCTGCGACAGCTGGACGGCGCGCTCGACCACCTCACGCAGCTCAAGAAGGAGCGGTACCTGATGGACATGAGGATACGGAAGTAAGTCGGCCATCTTGCCGTTCCTCTGCAACGAGCTGCTGCAGAACAAGGCCGTGCTGCGACAGCTGGACGGCGCGCTCGACCACCTCACGCAGCTCAAGAAGGAGCGGTACCTGATGGACATGAGGATACGGAAGTAAGTCGGCCATCTTGCCGTTCCTCTGCAACGAGCTGCTGCAGAACAAGGCCGTGCTGCGACAGCTGGACGGCGCGCTCGACCACCTCACGCAGCTCAAGAAGGAGCGGTACCTGATGGACATGAGGATACGGAAGTAAGTCGGCCATCTTGCCGTTCCTCTGCAACGAGCTGCTGCAGAACAAGGCCGTGCTGCGACAGCTGGACGGCGCGCTCGACCACCTCACGCAGCTCAAGAAGGAGCGGTACCTGATGGACATGAGGATACGGAAGTAAGTCGGCCATCTTGCCGTTCCTCTGCAACGAGCTGCTGCAGAACAAGGCCGTGCTGCGACAGCTGGACGGCGCGCTCGACCACCTCACGCAGCTCAAGAAGGAGCGGTACCTGATGGACATGAGGATACGGAAGTAAGTCGGCCATCTTGCCGTTCCTCTGCAACGAGCTGCTGCAGAACAAGGCCGTGCTGCGACAGCTGGACGGCGCGCTCGACCACCTCACGCAGCTCAAGAAGGAGCGGTACCTGATGGACATGAGGATACGGAAGTAAGTCGGCCATCTTGCCGTTCCTCTGCAACGAGCTGCTGCAGAACAAGGCCGTGCTGCGACAGCTGGACGGCGCGCTCGACCACCTCACGCAGCTCAAGAAGGAGCGGTACCTGATGGACATGAGGATACGGAAGTAAGTCGGCCATCTTGCCGTTCCTCTGCAACGAGCTGCTGCAGAACAAGGCCGTGCTGCGACAGCTGGACGGCGCGCTCGACCACCTCACGCAGCTCAAGAAGGAGCGGTACCTGATGGACATGAGGATACGGAAGTAAGTCGGCCATCTTGCCGTTCCTCTGCAACGAGCTGCTGCAGAACAAGGCCGTGCTGCGACAGCTGGACGGCGCGCTCGACCACCTCACGCAGCTCAAGAAGGAGCGGTACCTGATGGACATGAGGATACGGAAGTAAGTCGGCCATCTTGCCGTTCCTCTGCAACGAGCTGCTGCAGAACAAGGCCGTGCTGCGACAGCTGGACGGCGCGCTCGACCACCTCACGCAGCTCAAGAAGGAGCGGTACCTGATGGACATGAGGATACGGAAGTAAGTCGGCCATCTTGCCGTTCCTCTGCAACGAGCTGCTGCAGAACAAGGCCGTGCTGCGACAGCTGGACGGCGCGCTCGACCACCTCACGCAGCTCAAGAAGGAGCGGTACCTGATGGACATGAGGATACGGAAGTAAGTCGGCCATCTTGCCGTTCCTCTGCAACGAGCTGCTGCAGAACAAGGCCGTGCTGCGACAGCTGGACGGCGCGCTCGACCACCTCACGCAGCTCAAGAAGGAGCGGTACCTGATGGACATGAGGATACGGAAGTAAGTCGGCCATCTTGCCGTTCCTCTGCAACGAGCTGCTGCAGAACAAGGCCGTGCTGCGACAGCTGGACGGCGCGCTCGACCACCTCACGCAGCTCAAGAAGGAGCGGTACCTGATGGACATGAGGATACGGAAGTAAGTCGGCCATCTTGCCGTTCCTCTGCAACGAGCTGCTGCAGAACAAGGCCGTGCTGCGACAGCTGGACGGCGCGCTCGACCACCTCACGCAGCTCAAGAAGGAGCGGTACCTGATGGACATGAGGATACGGAAGTAAGTCGGCCATCTTGCCGTTCCTCTGCAACGAGCTGCTGCAGAACAAGGCCGTGCTGCGACAGCTGGACGGCGCGCTCGACCACCTCACGCAGCTCAAGAAGGAGCGGTACCTGATGGACATGAGGATACGGAAGTAAGTCGGCCATCTTGCCGTTCCTCTGCAACGAGCTGCTGCAGAACAAGGCCGTGCTGCGACAGCTGGACGGCGCGCTCGACCACCTCACGCAGCTCAAGAAGGAGCGGTACCTGATGGACATGAGGATACGGAAGTAAGTCTGCCATCTTGCCGTTCCTCTGCAACGAGCTGCTGCAGAACATGGCCGTGCTGCGACAGCTACTGCCGTGCTACTACTGCTCAAATGCTGACGTACCGTAAGCGCAGCGAAATGTGTGAAGACGTGACGCATACGACACCTCAGTGCGTATACGCAGCGTTACACACTAGTGTGTGGTGGCTCCCTTAGTTTTTAACCTTTTTGACAGCTCAGCTTCGAAAAGACTGTTCCTGGTGGTGAATATGGTCGCCAGAGCTCTCCGTTTTCTAGCTGTCAACACAACAAATCCTTGAAAGTTCGGCCGTTCGTTTGTGATTCTTCTGGAGTCGAGCGACGTGGTAACTTTTCTAAACGCAGTACAGTTAGCTGCACTGAAACGTGACCTTTGCGCTTGACTGCTTCGAAGTTAGTATACAGGGCAAATATTAGCATAGATGGTGACATTAGCAGCAGTACAGTAGGCCAAAAAGGTCGAGGATCATTTGAACGTCATGAAACAACAAGGTCGATTTCCACACATAATATAATGATACCAACACCTGAAATGATGACCACGGCCATTTTGTCAAGAGTGAAACGACAAAGAAGAAGAAGAGAATATTATGACAATAACCTTAGCGACAATCAGATCTCACAGAAACTTTTGTCAAGACTGGTAGACCACTTTCTTGGCTGGCTGATAATTATTACGATAATGAGAAAACCCTATAACACACCTTGTTCTTTCACAGAGTACGAGTTCTTCATCAGCGGAAGCTGCGAGCGGAGCAAGCTGAGAAACAGCAGCTGCTGGCTTTAGAGAGGATGCAACGGCTAGTGGAAGAAAGTACCGCCAGCCTTAGCCGCGCCTCGCCACAGTCACACGAGGACGGTGAGTTTGTCAGGATGGCCGAGCTGTTAGAACAAACAATACAGCTTTACTGTTGAGACTCCGTTGACGTAGTTACTAATGAAGTACCAAAGATAATTCGGATCCCTGAATTGAGGAATCGACGGAGCTTCTCAAATATTATTGGGCTGTTATTGTCGTGGTGATTTGGCTATTTCCTATATTAACCAACGAATTTGCTCTCAGAAAGCAGCTCAAAATGCTGGAGAGGAAATGTGCTATGGCTTTGGGGAGTACTAAACTGTTGTCGGTTTTTTTACAAATTACATATCTACAGGCCTACTAAAGCAGATGTTGACGATACTCATAGTGAAGCGTTTTTTTGAGCATTTAAAAAAAATGCCACTATTATGAATTGTACATTTTCCATGAGTTTGATGTTATTTCCACTCAGAATCAGGAGCTCTTTCGATCCTGGTAGGACAAAAAAATGTCCCGAAGATTTTTTTCCTATTGTGTAGTATAGACACTATAACTATAACACAATTTTGGTACACTTTTTTCTCCTATTATGATGGAAAGAGATCGTGGTTCTGAGTAGAAAAAACATAAAAGTTGCAGAAAATCTTGGAAAAAATTTAGTGGCATTTTTTTTGAAGATTACCTAGACTATGGTATATCACAGGTAGAAAAACACTGACATAAATATAATAATAATCATATACTTTCAGAACAAGCAACCCCCGAGAAAGACCGCAAAGACGACGACCGCGACAAAGAATCCACGCCCGACATCGCTCCCTCGCCGTACAAGGAAGAAAGCGACAAGGAATTTTCGCCCTTAAAGGATGTGCCCAACACCATGAAGAACAAGGAGTTGATGAACAACAATAAGGAGGAATGTTCCCCGCAAGACAATAAGGTCGATAAGGATAGTGTTATGGGCGATTGTGACGCGAATTTGAGTGATTTGGAGAGTGAGGGAACACAACATGAAGAGGTGAGTAAAAGACTAATAAAAAAAAATAAAAAAAATCAGACTACTGTTGGTCCATAGGTATTTTGTTAGTAACAATCAGCTTAAGGAACTATGTATGTTAGTGTGGAATTGAATAAAATTAATAAATTGAATTACATAACGTTACATTAACTTTAACTGAAAAAAATGAATAATAATAATAATATTTGCGGATAATCTTACACAAATCAACCTAGTCCCAAACTAAGCAAAGCTTGTACTATGGGTACTAGACGACGATATGGATACTTATATAGAGAAATAAATACTTAAATACATAGAAAACATCCATGACTCAGGAACAAATATTCGAGCTCATCACACAAATAAATGCCCTTACCGGGATTCGAACCCAGGACCTCTTGCTTCGTAGGCAGGGTCACTACCAACTAGGCTAAAGCGGTTGTCAAAAAAAATATTTATGTTCTAATTTTTAACCCCCGACGGAAAAAGAGGGTGTGTGTATGTGTCTGTCTGTGGCATCGTAGCTCCTAAACGAATTGACCGATTTGAATGCGGTTTTTTTGGTTCGAAAGCTGACGTGATCGAGATGGTTCTACAAAATTGGAGCTACGTTTCAACAAAATCGGTTCAGCCGTTTTTGAGATATTGAACTTTGAAATGAAAATGTCGGGGGCTTTTGAAATGAAAGTTGTGGTTGTTTTTCTGTTTTTGATGCACAGGGCACTGGGTTGGTCAAAAAAGACAAAATATCATTTGATATTTTAACATTAGCTTTTCGGTGAAGGAGAACATCGTGAGGATACCGGTCTAATCACAACAAGGTCTAGTTTTCCGTCCAGGTTGGAAGATCAAATACAAATACAATTGCTTTTGTAAAACTGGTGCCTACGCCAAATTTTGAGATTTGGTGCCAATGCGGACCTCGGGATCCTTTAGGCTAGGATGGATTCTTGACTTACAAAATGTCTTCTTTTAATAGGACGAAGACAAAAATCTATCATCAGAGGAATTAGGCCGGAAACTGGAAAAGTTGCTGCGACAATCAGAGCAACAGTTGCAGCAACTAGCGGCCGGGTCGCACGCACTCCGAGCCACGTGCTATGGACAAGACAGGTAAATGCTGTAGTACATTGTTGTAGAGGCTAGAAAGTAAGCAAAGTGAACACGGGTGAAAAGTTGTTTTACGTCTCGTGTGTTGAAACACTCGCTACGCTCAGGATTCTATTTTTAAACCACTCGCTTCGCTCATGATCAATCATAGAATCCTTTCGCTAGCTCGCGTTTAAAATGAACACACGCAGGTAAAATACAACTTTCCCCCCTTGTTATGCCACTTGCCTTCGTCGTGGTATAAAACGCGTCTAATCTAACCGTTGTTATGTTTGTGGCCCAGATACTGGCGCCGCTACTGGTCCCTGGGCAAGTGCGGAGGCGTATTCGTAGAAGCCATGGAGTCAGCGCAGCCCGAGATTGTGGACTACCAGTGCCTGCTCGAAGAGAGGGCGCTGCGGCCCGCTGAGCACAGGACGAGAGGTAACTATTACTCTCTCTAACTATTGGTCCCTGGGCAAGTGCGGAGGCGTATTCGTAGAAGCCATGGAGTCGGCACAGCCCGAGATTGTGGACTACCAGTGCCTGCTCGAAGAGAGGGCGCTGCGGCCCGCTGAGCACAGGACGAGAGGTAACTATTACTCTCTCTAACTATTGGTCCCTGGGCAAGTGCGGAGGCGTATTCGTAGAAGCCATGGAGTCGGCACAGCCCGAGATTGTGGACTACCAGTGCCTGCTCGAAGAGAGGGCGCTGCGGCCCGCTGAGCACAGGACGAGAGGTAACTATTACTCTCTCTAACTATTGGTCCCTGGGCAAGTGCGGAGGCGTATTCGTAGAAGCCATGGAGTCGGCACAGCCCGAGATTGTGGACTACCAGTGCCTGCTCGAAGAGAGGGCGCTGCGGCCCGCTGAGCACAGGACGAGAGGTAACTATTACTCTCTCTAACTATTGGTCCCTGGGCAAGTGCGGAGGCGTATTCGTAGAAGCCATGGAGTCGGCACAGCCCGAGATTGTGGACTACCAGTGCCTGCTCGAAGAGAGGGCGCTGCGGCCCGCTGAGCACAGGACGAGAGGTAACTATTACTCTCTCTAACTATTGGTCCCTGGGCAAGTGCGGAGGCGTATTCGTAGAAGCCATGGAGTCGGCACAGCCCGAGATTGTGGACTACCAGTGCCTGCGCGAAGAGAGGGCGCTGCGGCCCGCTGAGCACAGGACGAGAGGTAACTATTACTCTCTCTAACTATTGGTCCCTGGGCAAGTGCGGAGGCGTATTCGTAGAAGCCATGGAGTCGGCACAGCCCGAGATTGTGGACTACCAGTGCCTGCTCGAAGAGAGGGCGCTGCGGCCCGCTGAGCACAGGACGAGAGGTAACTATTACTCTCTCTAACTATTGGTCCCTGGGCAAGTGCGGAGGCGTATTCGTAGAAGCCATGGAGTCGGCACAGCCCGAGATTGTGGACTACCAGTGCCTGCTCGAAGAGAGGGCGCTGCGGCCCGCTGAGCACAGGACGAGAGGTAACTATTACTCTCTCTAACTATTGGTCCCTGGGCAAGTGCGGAGGCGTATTCGTAGAAGCCATGGAGTCGGCACAGCCCGAGATTGTGGACTACCAGTGCCTGCTCGAAGAGAGGGCGCTGCGGCCCGCTGAGCACAGGACGAGAGGTAACTATTACTCTCTCTAACTATTGGTCCCTGGGCAAGTGCGGAGGCGTATTCGTAGAAGCCATGGAGTCGGCACAGCCCGAGATTGTGGACTACCAGTGCCTGCTCGAAGAGAGGGCGCTGCGGCCCGCTGAGCACAGGACGAGAGGTAACTATTACTCTCTCTAACTATACGATGCGAAAACGGTGTTTATCCCTGGTACGCAGGATCCAGGCCAGTCCTAACAGCATCCTGAGAATGGTCGCTGAACGCCTTGATTGTGCATAAATAAGCAGGTAGAATATATATTTTAAGTTATTACCTATCATTAACCCTATTTTTAAGTATCTACTAACACACATGATCCCAGTTGGTTTTTAAATAAATGAAATTGAATTGGTCCCTGGGCCATCACGGATGACGTAAACATTTTGCCTTCATTATCATCATAATTTTCAAGTGTAATCGTTCTCAGTTGAAGGGTGAGTAAGCTGTGCAAGTTAAAATCCACTAATAGCATTGCTAGCACTGCTCACGCATCTCTTCCGGTATATCCTTTAAGATCACCTGACCCGATCACCCAGGTGATCGTATTGGACGAATATGGCCTATGGGATCTCCCAGGTGATCCTATTGTACGCCATATCCAGCACGATCCCCTGGGTGATTGTAGTGGACAAAATTATATCCAGTAGGATACCCCAGAAAGTAACATTACTCTTTCTGGGGTATCCTAATGGATATAATTTTGACCACTGAAATCATCCAGGGGATCTTGCTGGATATGGCGTACAATAGGATCACCTGGGTTATCGGGTCAGGTGATCTTAAAGGATATACCAATCTCTTCTAATTGGTAGATTTTCCTCGAACAACTCTCCGCTCTCGCCGTCTCTTGTGGATACTGACCTTTAGAAATAGAATCTTTTATTGCATATCACATTACAGACTTTATCCCGGTCCCTGAATTGTTTTTATCCAAGACGTGACGACTATAGGTGACTCTCGACCACCGCTTTCCAGACCGTTCGATTGTAACATTTACCTTATTAAGAACGGTTGCAGTCCTCATCATTCTAAGGGACGCAAATGCACGTCCCATGCCTCAGTCGTGATACTGGGCCATGTTTGAGGATTCTCACATTACGGGACATCTAGCAGGCTTTTCATTCTGTCTCTGTAACAGCAAAGGACGTCTGTACGCTGCTAATGTTAACGTGCGTTTTGGCACACTCTTTTTACCTGTTTTTCTGTGGTTTTAGCAGTATTTTAAATACTGTTTTAGTGCTAATATTAACATTTCCTGAAATAAAATATAATTTCTTCATGTTTGACAATCTGTCATAACAACGATATTATGTCAAGTTATGTTAACCGCATCACCATGCAGTTTAGGTTGAATACTTTTAGTCTAAGGTGGTATTCACTTTTCGTTATTATGTGATCCTGGTACCTTGTAAATTTTTGAATTGTAAATTTAGAACTAGAAATTCTAGAATTCTTGGTCTGTTGGGGTATATAAGCCCATACAATGGGCGGAACGATCAGTTTTACGTCGACTTCCAAACCAGGAAGACTTCTAAATTGACCTGTGCGGGGTCACAGTTGGCCCCGCACCTCAAGAAGGCCTCTCCTACGAGTTCTGGCAGCGCGTTGACGAACCACGTCCGTTATCTGCACGTGCTCCTTGTGGACGCCAGTACGCGCCCCTCTTTGGCGTCTGTACGCCCTGCCCTACCTGCACGCGCTCCTGGGTTGCGCGCCCTATCTGTACGCGCCCCTCTTTGGCGTCTGTACGCCCTACCTGCACGCGCTCCTGGGTTGCGCGCCCTATCTGTACGCGCCCCTCTTTGGCGTCTGTACGCCCTACCTGCACGCGCTCCTGGGTTGCGCGCCCTATCTGTACGCGCCCCTCTTTGGCGTCTGTACGCCCTACCTGCACGCGCTCCTGGGTTGCGCGCCCTATCTGTACGCGCCCCTCTTTGGCGTCTGTACGCCCTTCCTGCACGCGCTCCTGGGTTGCGCGCCCTATCTGTACGCGCCCCTCTTTGGCGTCTGTACGCCCTACCTGGCCCCGTAGCATGGATGGCCTTATCACGCGATAAGTGACAGGATAGAGCATCCGTCCCTGGCTGACACCGTTTGATAGAACGAGACGACGCGCTTATCCTGTCACTTGTCGCGTGATAACGCCATCCATGCTACGGGGCCAGCACGCGCTCCTGGGTTGCGCGCCCTATCTGTACGCGCCCCTCTTTGGCGTCTGTACGCCCTACCTGCACGCGCTCCTGGGTTGCGCGCCCTATCTGTACGCGCCCCTCTTTGGCGTCTGTACGCCCTTCCTGCACGCGCTCCTGGGTTGCGCGCCCTATCTGTACGCGCCCCTCTTTGGCGTCTGTACGCCCTACCTGCACGCGCTCCTGGGTTGCGCGCCCTATCTGTACGCGCCCCTCTTTGGCGTCTGTACGCCCTACCTGCACGCGCTCCTGGGTTGCGCGCCCTATCTGTACGCGCCCCTCTTTGGCGTCTGTACGCCCTACCTGCACGCGCTCCTGGGTTGCGCGCCCTATCTGTACGCGCCCCTCTTTGGCGTCTGTACGCCCTACCTGCACGCGCCCCTGGGTTGCGCGCCCTATCTGCACGCGCCCTTGGATTGCGCGCTTGGACTGCGTGCTCTACCTGTACGCGCCCTTGTTTTGCGCGCTCTACCTGTACGCGCCCTTGGACTGCGCGCTCTACCTGTACGCGCCCTTGGACTGCGCGCTATACCTGTACGCGCCCTTGTTTTGCGCGCCCTATCCGCACGCACCCTTGGATTGCGCACCCTATCTGTATGCGCCTTGGACGGCGCGCACTATCTGCGCACGACCTACCTCACGTTTTCTTTACCTTTCTAGCCCCACGTTGGGCGCCAAAACTGTCACGTTACGTGGACTACCAAGATATTGATAGCCCACGGAACAGTTAGAAAAGCTAGACTACAGAAAGGAAAAAAGGTATTCGGGTCGGGGTTGCATATTTATTTTTTAGTTTTGACAAGTGCAGGGGTTACAATGGCACACCGTACAGAATTTAGAGGTTGAGCGTAAAAAAGGTAAAGAAAACGTGAGGTAGGTCGTGCGCAGATAGTGCGCGCCGTCCAAGGCGCATACAGATAGGGTGCGCAATCCAAGGTTGCGTGCGGATAGGGCGCGCAAAACAAGGGCGCGTACAGGTAGAGCGCGCAGTCCAAGGGCGCGTACAGGTAGAGCGCGCAGTCCAAGGGCGCGTACAGGTAGAGCGCGCAGTCCGAGGGCGCGTACAGGTAGAGCGCGCAGTCCAAGCGCGCAATCCAAGGGCGCGTGCAGATAGGGCGCGCAACCCAGGGGCGCGTGCAGGTAGGGCGTACAGATGCCAAAGAGGGGCGCGTACAGATAGGGCGCGCAACCCAGGGGCGCGTGCAGGTAGGGCGTACAGACGCCAAAGAGGGGCGCGTACAGATAGGGCGCGCAACCCAGGAGCGCGTGCAGGTAGGGCGTACAGACGCCAAAGAGGGGCGCGTACAGATAGGGCGCGCAACCCAGGAGCGCGTGCAGGTAGGGCGTACAGACGCCAAAGAGGGGCGCGTACAGATAGGGCGCGCAACCCAGGAGCGCGTGCAGGTAGGGCGTACAGACGCCAAAGAGGGGCGCGTACAGATAGGGCGCGCAACCCAGGAGCGCGTGCAGGTAGGGCGTACAGACGCCAAAGAGGGGCGCGTACAGATAGGGCGCGCAACCCAGGAGCGCGTGCAGGTAGGGCGTACAGACGCCAAAGAGGGGCGCGTACAGATAGGGCGCGCAACCCAGGAGCGCGTGCAGGTAGGGCGTACAGACGCCAAAGAGGGGCGCGTACAGATAGGGCGCGCAACCCAGGAGCGCGTGCAGGTAGGGCGTACAGACGCCAAAGAGGGGCGCGTACAGATAGGGCGCGCAACCCAGGAGCGCGTGCAGGTAGGGCGTACAGACGCCAAAGAGGGGCGCGTACTGGCGTCCACAAGGAGCACGTGCAGATAACGGACGTGGTTCGTCAAAGCGCTGCCAGAACTCGTAGGAGAGGCCTTCTTGAGGTGCGGGGCCAACTGTGACCCCGCACAGGTCAATTTAGAAGTCTTCCTGGTTTGGAAGTCGACGTAAAACTGATCGTTCCGCCCATTGTATGGGCTTATATACCCCAACAGACCAAGAATTCTAGAATTTCTAGTTCTAAATTTACAATTCAAAAATTTACAAGGTACCAGGATCACATAATAACGAAAAGTGAATACCACCTTAGACTAAAAGTATTCAACCTAAACTGCATGGTGATGCGGTTAACATAACTTGACATAATATCGTTGTTATGACAGATTGTCAAACATGAAGAAATTATATTTTATTTCAGGAAATGTTAATATTAGCACTAAAACAGTATTTAAAATACTGCTAAAACCACAGAAAAACAGGTAAAAAGAGTGTGCCAAAACGCACGTTAACATTAGCAGCGTACAGACGTCCTTTGCTGTTACAGAGACAGAATGAAAAGCCTGCTAGATGTCCCGTAATGTGAGAATCCTCAAACATGGCCCAGTATCACGACTGAGGCATGGGACGTGCATTTGCGTCCCTTAGAATGATGAGGACTGCAACCGTTCTTAATAAGGTAAATGTTACACGATCTTGAACCTTTTGTATAGTTCCCTGTAGTATGGACTCGGTAACTTATTGGATTGAAGGTTCTTTAGCGGCGACCACGTACCGGCTTGCGCGGCGTAGGCAGGCTCCCCACAAGGTGGACTGATGACCTGGTAAAGGTCGCGGGAGTCCGCTGGATGCGGGTGGCGCAGGACCGGCCATTGTGGCACTCTTTGGGGGAGGCCAAAGTCAAAGTCAAAAACATTTATTGCAAGTCGCATTACAGTTAAAAAGATGGAATTAAGAATAGGTATACATGTGACGCCCTGCGAGGGCACAGCAACATAGTTGAGAGTATTAATTTATAACATCATTTTTACGGGTCACTATCAAATTGACCTTATTGTTAAACGACCATTTCAGCTAGATGACATAAAATTTAAATACACAGTCAGCATATAGTCAATTCAGCTGCGACGACATGAAAGTAAAATACTCAGTCAGCAAAAATACAGTTTAGCTGGATGGCTAAGAATTAGAATGAATAAGTAGCCAAAAGTCTGAAAATATAAATAGTCCATATGATTAGAATATCTAATGAGCCGAAAGTGAAATTAGTTAATTGACATAAACACAGAACGAGTTAATAGCAAAACGTCATGAAATGTAAATAGTCTACAAAATTAGAATTCCCAATTCGTCGAAAGTAAAATTATTTGATTGACATGAACACAGAACGAGTTAGTAGCAATATGGATATTCTGAGATTTTTATTTGTTAGTAACGTATATACCCCCTAAAAACATTGGTTTATCCCATCACACTTAAAATGTTTAGATTGTGTGACAAGGTTGTTGAGAACTGGATCGACATGCGCTCGGGAGGAGACGCGCGGGCGGCGGACACCGCGTGACGTCATCGTGGCGGACGGCGCGGCGACCCGCGGGCGGGACTCGGCTTCACGAACCTTACCGGCAACGGACGACTCGACCATTAAATTAACTTTATGTTTGGCCGGGTTCCCGATCTGTAATTAAGGCGGATTAAACCAGCCTATAGATTATACAGTCCATTTCATTTTAGTCCCAGTAGGACCCTAACAAGGTTTTAATTCTCAAGTGTCATATTATAATACTTTATATACTTTGAAATCCAGACGTTTTGCTATTGGGTCGCTTGGCGTTTATTCCATTTAGCAATAAAAACATTACACAATCCAGACATTTTGCTTAGTGAATGTTTAGCGTTCATGTCTGTTTAGTAACTAAGACATTCTAAGATACAAACGTGTTGCTACCGGACCATTTAGCATTTGTGTCTATTAAGAAATAAAGACATTCGAAGATAAAGATGTTTTGCTGCTAGATCATTTTAAATTGTTATGTTCTAAGATCCAGACGTTTTGCCAAAGAGTCATTTAGCATTCATGTCTATGTAGTTATGAAGACATAACACAATCCAGGCATTTCAGCTATATTGTCCTTTAGCGATAAGGTAAATTTGATAGTGACCCATTTTTACTTATACTTGTATCTGTACAGACTACTATCTAATATAATATATACATATAATTATAAACACACAGCTTTAATATTATTAATATAAAGGTTCAATATAATTGCACGGAGAAAAAATATGTCCAGCAGTGGACGTCTTTCGGCTGATATGATGATGATGATGACGAACTTATTGGATCTCGTCTATCTGTCTCCTGACCTAAGAGTACCTGCGATATTCCTAATATTGTCAGACCATCGCATCTCCTACATTTTACGTGCTATTCATTCAATTTCACATTTTTCCTGTAGTAAAAGAATGCAAAGAAATCCAAGCCGACGGTCCTGACCTGGCGACCGAGGCGCTGAAGAAGGAAGAGAAACTCAAGAGTGAGCTTGAGCTGAAGAACATCAAGTCTGAGTTGAATCTCAGCGATCACACGCAGATCATTAAGTACGAGCCTAATGTGAAACACGGCGCGTGCAAGGTCGAAGGTAAGTCATTTTCATGTTACTCGATTAGAATCTAGAGCGCAGCGAGGGACTCAAAGGCACGATTGTGTGACGCATACAACTTTTACCTTAGCAGTGAGTGTTTTCCCCGGTTGTGCCCTAAAAAAACGTAGGGTCCGCTTAGACACCTAATAATAATAATTAAAAATAACTTAGGCTTTTGTGTATTTCTTCAATGATTAGACAGGAAGAAAACTCAAACAAAGATCTCTCTAATTTGGCTTGGAAAGTCAGGTGGCAAGCTTCTTCAAAAAACTAGCAGAGTCACCTATGGATAACACGGGATTAAATAGTCCGTAATCCGAGTGAAGGTTGGAATAAATCTAGATTACTTTTAGTACATTTCCATCAGCCCTTTGGGTTTTGGTGACAGGGGTCTTAACAGGGCTTCGTAGCCGCCAAAAATCTAGTAGAATGGTGGAATACACGAAGTACAGTAACGAAGTACAATACCAATGCTTACCCAGAACTTGACACTTAACCTAGATTTCTAGATATAAACTTAGAGAGATATAAACATATACTTAGAGAGATACAAGATATAAACCACAGGCGGTTTTATGGCTAGAATGATCTCTTACAAACAATCCAGTTACAGATTTTATTCTTTCCCAGGCTCGTCGATAAAGATGGAAGAGAAGTACATCCAACACAAGCAGACGAATGAGGAAGAAATGCTGGACATCGAAGACTCCATACCGACTGCTTTCCTCGTCCAAAAACCTACGCACACACCCATGTTCGCAGCGCAGCCTGAAGCCGTCGACAAACCTCAGGTACAGAAGGATTACTGCCCAACAAACCCGCCTCCGAATCATGCTTCTGTACTCGCTGGGGTTGTCAACTTTTCAAGTTACTCACATCGAGAGTAGCAACTGCAGCAGATAAGTGAGTAATAAGTCAAAAGAGGGGGAAATGCTGGTCCTTGACGATTCTATCCCAACAGCTTAAATGGTCTAAAACCTACGCACACCCATGTTCGCAGCGCAACCTGAAGCCGTCCACAAACCTCAGGTATAGAAGGCTTACTGCCTAACAAACCCGCCTCCGAATCATGCTTCTTGGCTCGCTAGGGTTGTCAGTTGTCACGTTGCTCGAGAGTAACAGCTGTAGCAGGTTAGAATGTAGCGAGATGTAGGAGGAAATGCTGCGTTAATGGTCCAGAAAGTGGAGTTTGTCCCTACCATCATATCAGCTCGGAGGTGCCATAACATTGCGCTGTCATCGAACATAAGTATACCAAAATTCAGCTCAATCTGATGGTGGCTGAAAAATAGCAATTTTTGAAGTACAATCTATATGCAAACAGTGAGTGTTAATAAAAAGTGAAAAAAAAAACCTTGACTGTTTATTTATAAATATTAAAGCCTATGTTATTCCCATGACTAAGAGGAATCTATCGACACGTCACATGCTAAACTCCATGAAGCCGTTTGGACTATAGAAACAGCACAAAAACATAACCCGCCTTTTGAGGCAGTCGAGTAAAAAGAACATCCTTTTACTAAATCCAATCTTGAGTATAACAACGCTGTAATAAATCTAGAAACATCTAATGCTAAAAATGTTTCTTTACAGGAAATAGTCAAAGTAGAAAACGTGGTCAAAAAGGAAATCTCCGAAAAGGACGAATCAGAGGAACCCAAAGACCAACTAGTCAACAATCTAGAGGAACTCCGAAAGATGGCTGAAGCTGTGTCCTCCCAACTGGCTGCCGCCAAGAAAGCAGAAGAAGTCAAAGAGGAAAAGGAGATTAAAAGAGAAGAAATAATGGAGCCAGACGCAGCACACAGCTTTCTGTACACCAAGATGGTCGAAGGGAAATGGTTCTCAATACTCCGACATGAAAACTCATTCTTAATCTCCGACGAAAAGGACCAGAAGGTGTACTGTGACAATGAACATTCCTGCTCTGAAGTGATTATGTCACAAGGCCACAAATGGGACGTGTCCAATAATCTACATTTACTAAACGATCCTAGTTTGTTCACGTTAAACAGTATGGTGACTAGTGTACAAGTGCCTAGTAATAATGTGTATTTGGACTCTAGTATGTCCATGTCGGGGCTGGATCAGGAAATGCTGGATGCTAGTAAGGATGGAGTCATTGATGAGGTGGAAGAGGAAAAAGAAGAACTGGTGAGTGATGATTTTGTTACATTCTTCTTGTGTTATAATTCACCTATATCCTCCTAATAATACAGTCGATATTGTTCAACCTCGAAATATCGAGGAGTTCGATGAAATTTGGTACGAATGTACGGCCGCTACCTTGGAAAATGTATTTCATTCGTAAGAAATTCAGGTTTTGTTCGAAAACTACGTCCTCTATGAAAACATGGCCTCCAGCAACATTAAAGCTGCATAAATTCTGCACAAACTTGACGAGAAAACGTGTCTTCGTGGAGGAAAATGCATCCACATGTGAGATTTTCCCTCAATATCCTTCCAGGGAAGATTCTCCGAATTTGGAGCTCGGGAGAATTTAAAATCCACTTTGATTTACACAATAGGATATCAACTACTGGAAAAGGTTCGTCACCTTAAAGTCAACATTTGCTTGCACCAAGACAATTATCAGTCCTGCCAACGTTTCATTTCAAACGAAACAGAAATGTCGCATTGACGTTTGCATTTGCAATAACAGGCTAATCTCAGAGTAAGGCTGGGCGAAAACGTTCAGTTTTTCTGTAAACGCATGCATGTATTATACATATAAACCCGTGCGAAGCCGGGGCGGGTCGCTAGTATTAGCATAGATTACAGAACAACCATTCTGAGCTCTGTTCATAAATATCTGCTGTCAAACCTACTAAAACCCAAGCCAATTTCCAATTATAATTGAATAGGGATGGTGACTCCAAATAAAATAATCATAAATGTTGAATTTTCTCGAAAGAGCTAATTACTTTTAACTACTATAAGACAATAAATAATCACAAAGTTATTATAGTGTCCAAAGGGGAAGTATAATACTCTGTCCCTTTTCCGGAAAACGAACCTTCATATGAAACGATTGTCATTTACCATCGCATTTTCTCTCTCTATCCAGCAATATTAAAACGACGTAGATCTTAATTTTTTGATATATTTGAATAGGATTTTCGTCATTACGCATATTTTTTGCCTTCTTTCTTTTGGAGTAATAAAATTGTAGTCCCAACCCTATTGTCTTTGTCTGTCACCTTGACATTTGTTTTTGGAAAAAGAAACCAAAACTATTTTACCCAATAAACATTTTTGCCCTCAGTCATAATTTGATTGGACAATCTTGACATCCGCAGGCAACAGTTCCTTCCTTGTTTACTACCGTCAGCGCGATAGGTAAATTTAGCTTTAAATTTGTGTATAACTCAACTTTTTTCACAGGACAACGACCTAGAAAAGGAGCTACAGGCCGACGCCCTAAAAGACATGGCCTCGCAAAAAGCGAAGGCCTCGTCCCTAACCTCGCTAGGCCTCCTCAACTTCAACGCCCTGTCGACATACGTGACGTGCGACAGTCCCCCGCCGATACAGATGTCGGCGGAGGAGCTGCGACAGCTGCAGCGATGCAAGCTGCGAGGGCTGCCCAGGAGACGCGGTGGGACCTACGTGCCTAGAGAACTAAGGTTAGTCACCACAGATGTATCAATATAAGGAGATCGGACATTCCGGCCGATCTGTATTGAGTACGCCTGTCGCAAGTACATTAACCCACACAAAGCCCAAGTAATTGACAAGACAAAGCACGCACACATCTAAAACACACACCTACGCTCTTATTGGACAATACACGCGCATTATATCAGGCATTTTGGGAAGAAACGTATTATTATCTGCGATCAGCACGCGTGCACAGTATGGCAGAGTATGCCCATTGAGCTAACAACTGCGACGCGGCCGCCGGCGGCTTGTCCTCTCTAGTATTCTATGCTCTGAGTTAGTCACCATATATTCGCTATATAGTAGCAGCGGCTCTAAATCCTTGAGGTACACCCGATATATCCTGTATTTCCTATCTCATTCCAATAAACAACAAAACAATAAACAGTCCATATTTATAGTAGCAGGTCTAAAAGTGAGCCCTCAGGGACGCCTGACACATAACTCTCTTACTAATCCTGTTCCATTAGTTAGACGCCGTCTACTACGTATTTATAGTAACGGAGTAAGAGTGAGCCCTCAAGGACGCCTGACACATAACTCTCTTACTAATCCCGTTCCATTAGGTAGACGCCGTCTACAATATATTTATAGTAGCGGGTCTAAGAGCGAGCCCTTAGGGATGCCTGACACATAACTCTCTTACTAATCCCGTTCCATTAGGTAGACGCCGTCTACAACATATTTATAGTAGCGGGTCTAAGAGCGAGCCCTTAGGGATGCCTGACACGTAACTCTCTTACTAATCCCGTTCCATTAGGTAGACGCCGTCTACAACATATTTATAGTAGCGGGTCTAAGAGCGAGCCCTTAGGGATGCCTGACACATAACTCTCTTACTAATCCCGTTCCATTAGGTAGACGCCGTCTACAACATATTTATAGTAGCGGGTCTAAGAGCGAGCCCTTAGGGATGCCTGACACATAACTCTCTTACTAATCCCGTTCCATTAGGTAGACGCCGTCTACAACATATTTATAGTAGCGGGTCTAAGAGCGAGCCCTTAGGGATGCCTGACACATAACTCTCTTACTAATCCCGTTCCATTAGGTAGACGCCGTCTACAACATATTTATAGTAGCGGGTCTAAGAGCGAGCCCTTAGGGATGCCTGACACATAACTCTCTTACTAATCCCGTTCCATTAGGTAGACGCCGTCTACAACATATTTATAGTAGCGGGTCTAAGAGCGAGCCCTTAGGGATGCCTGACACATAACTCTCTTACTAATCCCGTTCCATTAGGTAGACGCCGTCTACAACATATTTATAGTAGCGGGTCTAAGAGCGAGCCCTTAGGGATGCCTGACACATTACTCTCTTACTAATCCCGTTCCATTAGGTAGACACCGTCTACAACATATTTATAGTAGCGGGTCTAAGAGCGAGCCCTTAGGGGTGCCTGACACATAACTCTCTTACTAATCCCGTTCCATTAGGTAGACGCCGTCTACAACATATTTATAGTAGCGGGTCTAAGAGCGAGCCCTTAGGGATGCCTGACACATAACTCTCTTACTAATCCCGTTCCATTAGGTAGACGCCGTCTACAACATATTTATAGTAGCGGGTCTAAGAGCGAGCCCTTAGGGATGCCTGACACATAACTCTCTTACTAATCCCGTTCCATTAGGTAGACGCCGTCTACAACATATTTATAGTAGCGGGTCTAAGAGCGAGCCCTTAGGGATGCCTGACACGTAACTCTCTTACTAATCCCGTTCCATTAGGTAGACGCCGTCTACAACATATTTATAGTAGCGGGTCTAAGAGCGAGCCCTTAGGGATGCCTGACACATAACTCTCTTACTAATCCCGTTCCATTAGGTAGACGCCGTCTACAACATATTTATAGTAGCGGGTCTAAGAGCGAGCCCTTAGGGATGCCTGACACATAACTCTCTTACTAATCCCGTTCCATTAGGTAGACGCCGTCTACAACATATTTATAGTAGCGGGTCTAAGAGCGAGCCCTTAGGGATGCCTGACACATAACTCTCTTACTAATCCCGTTCCATTAGGTAGACGCCGTCTACAACATATTTATAGTAGCGGGTCTAAGAGCGAGCCCTTAGGGATGCCTGACACATAACTCTCTTACTAATCCCGTTCCATTAGGTAGACGCCGTCTACAACATATTTATAGTAGCGGGTCTAAGAGCGAGCCCTTAGGGATGCCTGACACATAACTCTCTTACTAATCCCGTTCCATTAGGTAGACGCCGTCTACAACATATTTATAGTAGCGGGTCTAAGAGCGAGCCCTTAGGGATGCCTGACACATAACTCTCTTACTAATCCCGTTCCATTAGGTAGACGCCGTCTACAACATATTTATAGTAGCGGGTCTAAGAGCGAGCCCTTAGGGATGCCTGACACATAACTCTCTTACTAATCCCGTTCCATTAGGTAGACGCCGTCTACAACATATTTATAGTAGCGGGTCTAAGAGCGAGCCCTTAGGGATGCCTGACACGTAACTCTCTTACTAATCCCGTTCCATTAGGTAGACGCCGTCTACAACATATTTATAGTAGCGGGTCTAAGAGCGAGCCCTTAGGGATGCCTGACACATAACTCTCTTACTAATCCCATTCTATTGGGTAGACGCCGTCTACTACATATTTACAGTAGCGGGTCTAAGAGCTAGGCAGGCCTATCTTTAGAAAGCCGGGGACTTAATAATAAAAAGGTTCATCTCATCATCAACTTATGTTTAAGAGCTCTTGTTGGGGGAGTAATTTCCAACTCTTCCTACCTACTTATTTAGTAAAGTATTTAAAAGTGATCACTGATCACTGATGAAAGTCTAATAAATAAAACTAATAAAGCAGAATACATTATTGACTGCTTATCTAATAGTCTAATAAAAACATTTGTCCATAGACACGGCTGGTGGCGAATCACGGATCCAGATCAATTGAAAGAACTAATGGACGCGCTACACCCGCGGGGTGCGAGGGAGAAGGAGCTACACGCCTCGCTTGTACAGAACACACCCACTGTTAATAATAAGGTAAGGTCACTGCTCGAGTTAACGACCACCTAATTTATTGTGTCGGTTTGCACAAATTTGCACAAAAATCATACCTTGTTGCGTCAAGTAAACCGTAGGTTAGTTAATTAATATGGGTTACATACATTATGTGCAGGACAACCATCTACGTAAATACTGATAAAATAGATTGCCTGTAACCTAGCTTATAACCCTCTTACAAACGTAAGCATTGTATTACAGTCGCCTTATATAAATTGTAGGCGAAATAAATAATAATAGGTCTCACACTTCATTCCTACCTAGTTAAGAGGTAATATACTGTTGGTTTCATAAGTAAAGAGTGGCTAAACACTAGGTTTCCACTAGAAAATAGATAGATTAAGAGGAAGCCTTTAGATCCTATCCGCGCGCTGGCCAAGCATAGACTGATGGGCGAGCGAGGGGGGAAGCTCGGTATTTATACCCCAGGTGGGGGCCGAGGTACGTAAATAGACAGCGCCAGAAAAACCCGCGTTTTAGATGCGATTGGCCGGCAAACGGAGAGGATCTCGAGTGATAATGCATTACGAATGTCATAGAAATAAGTATAAAACACTGTAAATAACGTATTAGCCTAAGATTATTGTCATAAATAAATGAGATGTCGTTTCGCGCCAAAACTTTCCCGCCAATACTTTCCCGCCCATATTTCCCGCCAAATTCACGGGGCGGGCGGGCTGCGGGGCAAGGAATTTCATGGTATAAATATGGCGTCCGGGCCTCATGAAATTCAGTTCTACAAATACCTACGAAACGGCATCAACTCGGAAAAGAAAACAAGTCTTTCACTCAGCTGCTCCCTCATCGGAATCCCGTCAAATTCAGTTGCACAACCAGTGCATAGGTGCATCAGGCACATAATGGTCCTTCAGTAAGCCGGATATTCAAGAAAGAAACTGCAGTTTAAGCGAAAACTACAGCCTCAAGAAAAAAGAAGATTCCAGTGAAAGTGAGAGAACGCCACCTCCGAGGAAATTATCGTCGAAAATGGGTCCAGTCACAAGGTCATCGGCGCCGGGGCAGTCGTTAGCCCAGCTCATCTTCGGGACAGAGCAACCGCCGAGGACCTCAAGAGAAGAAACAAGTAGAGACTCAACATACACGCCACCGACGGCGTCGGACAACGCGACGACGACGGACAACGCGACGAGCACGGACACGATCACTGAGACGCCGCCGTTATCTCAGGAATCGTCACAGACGGGGACGACGCCACGTCCCCCCGCGCCGCCACCGTCGTCGAAGTCACGCGCAACGACCACGAGCCGCCGTGCGCAACGCTTAGCCAAAGCAAAAGAAGAGATGTTACGCATCAAGCTTGAACTCGCCCAAGCACACATCGCCACACTAGAAGCCGAACAAAGCGACGAAAACGAAGGAACTGTGGTTTCCGCCACTCAAGTGAACGAGCAAATCGACGCCTGGTTCGAGAAAAACCACGAGATGCCCGCCATCACTCAAGAACCACACCTTCCAGAAGAAAAGGGGAACAATCCTGACGAAGAAAAAGCTACGGTCCAGCAGCCACTGCCGCGCGCCGAGACCCAGCTCCCCCCGCCGCCCAGCGCACCAGTCGCCGCTGCCGTCGCGACGCCTGCGCAAGCGGGGAACGCCCCCTTCAGAGAACCCTCCCCCGTCTTCACGCCCGCGCTGCCCTGCGCGAATCGCTACAAACAAAGCGGCACCACCCACGCAGTGCCACAAACATCACAACAAGCAACCACGTCCACGTCGGGAACTGCTACGACGCAAGAAGGTTCGAGGCCCTCGCAGGAGACTTCGCGAACAAGCACTCCTGCGACGCCGGCGCCTCGGCCAGACCTACAGCCAAGGTCACCCATAGGGCAGCGAACTCATGATGCCGCGCAGTGGAGAACACTGCCTCATGAAACCCCACGGTCAACGCTGCCACCCATAGTGCCGTCAAGAACTACGTGTCAAGACGGCTCGAGGCCCTCGCAGGAAACCCCACAGACACGCACTCCTGCGACGCCGGCGCCTCGTCCAGACCTACAGCCAAGGTCACCCATAGGGCAGCGAACTCATGATGCCGCGCAGTGGAGAACACTGCCTCATGAAACCCCACAGTCAACGCTGCCACCCACAGTCCCGCCGCTGCAGGAGAGCCTACACCCTGCAGCAACACCGCGGCGGGAAACCCCACAGTACGCCGAGCAGGCCCAAGAGAGGAGCACCGCCGAGAGCGCGGGACAGGGCGCCGCCGCCGTGCGCCCCGCCGTCCCCGCCCCTCCCCCCGCCGGGGGAACCCACGCTCCCATTTTCGGGCCTACAACGCCGCTACGCATAGAGGCAATCACCTGTGAAAAAATAAACGCCAGAAATTCCCGCCGAGTCCCGCTCCTCATTCGCGGACAAGGCGAAGAGATGCGCATACACGCCCGCACAATTCCCGACCTACGCTTATCACCCCAAACGATAAGCGAAGACGATATCAGTACGTGCACACACCTACGAGACATAGAGCACCTACTGAGATACGACACGGCCGAACCGGGAATACTGCTCGGGCAAGACAACTGGCATCTATTAATACCAGAAGAAATCCGACGCGGCGACAGAAATCAACCCGTCGCCAGCCGACTACCGCTCGGATGGGTATTACACGGCGCACACACCCGCGCCCCCCTACAAGGCGAGGTCATCCACCATATCGTCAGCCATATCTCCAACCAGCCAGCCGAAGAAAGGGAATCGCTAACAAGCGAAGAAGACATCGACCGGCAGTTGAAAGAATACTTCGCAATCGAAGTTACGATGATAGAGCCGAAACGACCTAAATCCGACCCGGAGGAACGCGCCCTCGCTCAGCTCGCGCAATCAACCACGCTCACGGCCGACGGTCACTGTCAAGTGCCTTTACTATGGAAAAACGAAGACGACAAACCGCCGGACAACTACGAGAACGCGCTCAAACGCCTACATAGCATCGAGAAAAAACTGGATCGAGATAAAGAAAAGGACCCCGAGTGGAACAGAAAACACAAGCGACCCGCACCCGCCGCGCCGCGACAGGCCCGGCCCGCATCAAAAACCTACTTACCAATTGACGCGCGGTACCTAATAGAAGCGGAACGCCTAATAGTACGAGAGAGTCAACGAGACAGCTTCAGCGACGAAATTCAGAGACTAATGCAGGGCAAGCCGCCGGCCACGAATAGTCGCTTACGCCCCTTAGCGATCGAACTCATCGACGGCGTGATAACGCTAAAAACGCGCATCAACGAAGCAAACGACATAACCACAACGCAAAAACGGCCGTCCGTATTAGACGGAAATCACGCGGCCATCCGACTGTACATCGACTGCGTGCACCGACAAATGAACCATCACGGAGTTGAAGCGACAGTGAACGAATGCAAACAACACTACGCCATACTACGACTACGTACAGTCGCCCGAATGATTGTCCATCGATGTCTGCCATGCCGGCGACGAAAATCGAAGCCGACTGTACCTCCGACGGGAAATCTGCCGCACTGCCGCCTCGCACATCACGAGAGAGCCTTCACATACACGGGCGTCGATCTGTGGGGCCCCGCGACTATTACAGTAGGCCGAGGGACACAGAAGAGATATGTAGCGCTGTTTACATGCCTTACAACGCGCGCTATACACATGGAAATAGTGCCCAGTCTAAGCGGCGAATCCGCCATAATGGCTCTACGAAGAATGATCGCGCGTCGAGGCACACCTACGGAGATTTGGTCGGACAACGGGACGAACTTCCACTCTGCGGATAAGATGATGCGGGCGGCCGCCGAAGACGCGATGCGAGAGGAGGCGGGGCGACGACAAATAATATGGCGCTTCATCCCCCCTTCGGCGCCATTTATGGGCGGGGCGTGGGAGCGAATGGTGCGAGCGGTGAAAGACACTCTTTACACTGTCCTGAAAGAGCGTCACCCCTCGGAGGAGGTCTTCGCCACGACCCTGGCTGAAGCAGAATACATCGTGAACAGCCGCCCCCTCACACACGTGTCCGTGGAGCCCGATGACCCCGAAGCCCTATCACCGAATCACTTCCTACTCGGCGGATCCGGCAGAGTGCAGTCGCCCGGTACCTTCAACGACAAGGACCTAGTCGGCCGAGCAACGTGGAGGACGAGCCAACGACTCGCGGACCACTTCTGGAGTCGATGGGTCCGCGAGTACCTACCTACACTTCAAGACCGGCGGGAGCCGTATAGGCGCGGCCGGCCCATAGAAATCGACGACATCGTACTCATCGGCGACGGGACCCTCCCACGCAATACTTGGCCCATGGGTAGAGTGATCGCCAAGTACCCGGGACCCGACGGCGAGACAAGAGTGGTGGACGTCAGAACAAAGGGCGGAGTGCTACGGCGACCGACCAAGAAGCTCGCGATTTTACCTACCAAGGATGACGACCTGCACGCCAGCGAGCTGGAACACCGGCCGGGTGTTCCACGGCGGGAGAAATGTGCAGGACAACCATCTACGTAAATACTGATAAAATAGATTGCCTGTAACCTAGCTTATAACCCTCTTACAAACGTAAGCATTGTATTACAGTCGCCTTATATAAATTGTAGGCGAAATAAATAATAATAGGTCTCACACTTCATTCCTACCTAGTTAAGAGGTAATATACTGTTGGTTTCATAAGTAAAGAGTGGCTAAACACTAGGTTTCCACTAGAAAATAGATAGATTAAGAGGAAGCCTTTAGATCCTATCCGCGCGCTGGCCAAGCATAGACTGATGGGCGAGCGAGGGGGGAAGCTCGGTATTTATACCCCAGGTGGGGGCCGAGGTACGTAAATAGACAGCGCCAGAAAAACCCGCGTTTTAGATGCGATTGGCCGGCAAACGGAGAGGATCTCGAGTGATAATGCATTACGAATGTCATAGAAATAAGTATAAAACACTGTAAATAACGTATTAGCCTAAGATTATTGTCATAAATAAATGAGATGTCGTTTCGCGCCAAAACTTTCCCGCCAATACTTTCCCGCCCATATTTCCCGCCAAATTCACGGGGCGGGCGGGCTGCGGGGCAAGGAATTTCATGGTATAAATATGGCGTCCGGGCCTCATGAAATTCAGTTCTACAAATACCTACGAAACGGCATCAACTCGGAAAAGAAAACAAGTCTTTCACTCAGCTGCTCCCTCATCGGAATCCCGTCAAATTCAGTTGCACAACCAGTGCATAGGTGCATCAGGCACACATTATTTAGTATGTGTTAGTGCACAGTCTTTCCTGCGGACACCTGGACACATTCGAAAATCCGAGGCATTTTAAACCTTACCTACGAGGACTTTAAAAGCAAGACATTATCTTCTTAATACGGGCATGTTTTGACGAGAGTCGGCGGACTGCTATATTTACATACCTGTATTACCGAAACTATTACAGCTTTAGAATTTAATTGTCACTGTTATATGTAGATTTGATATATTACAACTGTATCATCACTAATTATCATACGTCGTTATCGCGGGTGCAAAACGATTTGACAGTACAGAAATATTATGAAAAACAAGCAATAACAGACGCGAAACTCATTTTGAGGAACATCTACATCTATAATAATAAATAATAAATAAATTAAATAGATTAACTATGCAGTCGCAATGCAAACTCTTTAATAATTTTTCCTATTTGACATTGTCATTTGTCAGTTAGTACATTATCAATTACCCGTACTGATAACTGTGTGTAATATATTTTATTTATTGACGAGTGCTTTTAAAATGCCGCGAAAGAAAAAAACGTGCGATGAATTTGTGGAGTTGTGGACAAAGGATTATCTTGAATTACAGGCTCGCGATACAAAATTATTTAACGGCCTCCGTAGCCCAGTGGGTAGTGACTCTGCCTACGAAGCTGGAGGTCCCGGGTTCGAATCCCGGTCAGGGCATTTATTTGTGTATTAATCACGAATATTTGTTCCTGAGTTATGGATGTTATGTATATAAGTATCTATATGTATGTATCTATTATATATATCATCGCCTAGTACCCACAACACAAGCCTTACTGAGCATACCGTGGGCCTAGGTTGATTTGTGTAAGATTGTCCCGTAATATTTATTTATTTATTTATTTATTTATTTATTATATTGCACTAAGTGCAATGTTAGTTTCCCCCAAAGAAAAGCTTAGCTTAGAAGCTGTAGTCAGAATACGTCCGATTCTACCAAATAGACATTCTGTTTTATTTGCTCTTTGTCTGATTGGTAACGACGTATACTAATCCTATAAGACCCGCGATAACGACGTATGCTAATCAAAATCAAAAATCAAAATCAAAATCAATTATTTATTCTGCAAATAGGCCACAAGGGCAGTTTTACATGTCAAATGGTATTCTACAATATAATATTAATAATCTTACTCAATAATCATTTTAAAATTGCAAATTTTAACCAATTAGTACCTAAATGGTTATCAAACTAAATGTCACTAAATGAAAACTAAAAAAATCCAAAATTGTAAAATATTATCAAATACATTCGATATAAGGTCTGTATCAGAATTAACAATAAGTTTATGATATTAATTTAGTACCCCAGAGGTGTATAATGTCTCTGAGCATCCAAATACAATTAATAATTATTCTAATGTTCTTATAGAGATGTATACTGTCTCTAAGCGTTAAAACAGAAAAAAAGGATCATTAATGTAATATTGTCAGAGATGTACAGGGTCAATAACAATAAAACGTGTCAAGAACAGAATGATGTCTCTCGTCAAAATAATGATAATAACACTAGTGTACCTAAATACTAGTATTTAGGTAGTTACTATGCCCTTGCAAGCATGAACAGACCGGACTCCACAAACAGCACCCGATCACGAGTATGACGCATATCTCAGCCATCGCCTCCCTCAACCATATGTTAGGGAAGGTGGCGACCCGATCAACGACGCCACCGTAAGCAAAGCCCTTTAAGCGAGCATGACATATTCAAGCCACTGGACATTGATAATAGCAAAGATTAAAGCGACTTGTTCGGCGAGAAAAAGCATTACGTGCTCTCATGTTATATAAAACGGAACAGCTATTTCCGGTACTTATAATAATTACAAAGGTAATAGAATTTGACTGCTTACTGGCTTAAAGGCATTTTTGTCGTTTATGAAATCGTTGACATTATAATACGCCTTGCTTAGCAATTTTTTTTTTATATGAGACTTAAATTTACTTAACGGCAAATTAACAATTTCGGTAGGTATTTTATTGTAAAAACGTATACAGTTCCCCACGAACGACGTGCTAACCTTGCGAAGACGACTGTACTGCACTGCGATCTTGTGTTTACTTCTGGTGTTGTAGTCGAGGATATCACTGTTGAGTTTGAAGTCCTGAAGGTTTTTCCGCACATACATAATATTCTCAAGAATGTATTGGCATGCTACAGTAAGAATATTTGTCTCCTTAAATTTGTCCCTGAGAGAATTTCGGGCTTTTAGTTCGTAGATGGGAGCGTACAGCTCGTTTCTGTAGCACGAAGATGGTCTGGATATCAGCCGCTTTTCCCCACAACAGGATTCCGTAGGACATAACACTGTGGAAGTAACTGTAGTACACCAGCCTGGCCGTCTCAACGTTTGTTAACTGTCTTATACGTCTTACTGCATAGGCTGCAGAACCAAGTTTGCCGGCTAGGGTGTCGAATTATGTAATTATCATTTTTTTTAGCATTTTTATCCCTAGTATCGGAACCGATAGTTTACAAGAAAGATGAGTCTATTGTTGCGCCTGATTTCGACCTATATAGACCTTTATTACTAAAGTGAGTGCTTTTTGTCCACAGCTGTACATAGACAAGGGTGACGCGTCCTGCACAGAGCTGTCCATCACCCCGCTGGACCGCGCCATCATGGCCAGCGGCGGGTACCCGCCTCCCGAACCGCCCGGCTCCTTCTGCGCTGTCACGGCGAGGCGGTGCGACATGCAACTACTTGGGATGGTGAGTTCTCACTTAACTTTGTCCACAGCTGTACATAGACAAGGGTGACGCGTCCTGCACAGAGCTGTCCATCACCCCGCTGGACCGCGCCATCATGGCCAGCGGCGGGTACCCGCCTCCCGAACCGCCCGGCTCCTTCTGCGCTGTCACGGCGAGGCGGTGCGACATGCAACTACTTGGGATGGTGAGTTCTCACTTAACTTTGTCCACAGCTGGACATAGACAAGGGTGACGCGTCCTGCACAGAGCTGTCCATCACCCCGCTGGACCGCGCCATCATGGCCAGCGGCGGGTACCCGCCTCCCGAACCGCCCGGCTCCTTCTGCGCTGTCACGGCGAGGCGGTGCGACATGCAACTACTTGGGATGGTGAGTTCTCACTTAACTTTGTCCACAGCTGGACATAGACAAGGGTGACGCGTCCTGCACAGAGCTGTCCATCACCCCGCTGGACCGCGCCATCATGGCCAGCGGCGGGTACCCGCCTCCCGAACCGCCCGGCTCCTTCTGCGCTGTCACGGCGAGGCGGTGCGACATGCAACTACTTGGGATGGTGAGTTCTCACTTAACTTTGTCCACAGCTGGACATAGACAAGGGTGACGCGTCCTGCACAGAGCTGTCCATCACCCCGCTGGACCGCGCCATCATGGCCAGCGGCGGGTACCCGCCTCCCGAACCGCCCGGCTCCTTCTGAGCTGTCACGGCGAGGCGGTGCGACATGCAACTACTTGGGATGGTGAGTTCTCACTTAACTTTGTCCACAGCTGGACATAGACAAGGGTGACGCGTCCTGCACAGAGCTGTCCATCACCCCGCTGGACCGCGCCATCATGGCCAGCGGCGGGTACCCGCCTCCCGAACCGCCCGGCTCCTTCTGCGCTGTCACGGCGAGGCGGTGCGACATGCAACTACTTGGGATGGTGAGTTCTCACTTAACTTTGTCCACAGCTGGACATAGACAAGGGCTTACCGGGAATCGAACCCAGGACCTCTAGATCCGTAAGCAGTGTCACTACCAACTAGTTTAAACCGGTCGTAACCAGATCTAACCGGGAATACGCTAGGAGGATGCCTTCTGCTTGATAAATGAATGAATGAATGAATATATATTTATTTCAAGTAACTATGACTTATACAGTTTTATATAGAATAACACATTAATCTAAAGACTAATTAAATAAAAAATATTACACTTAAAGGCACCTCCATTGCGCGTGAAGTCCACAGCAATGAGCAATGTAAGGACAGTACTTGTCCGCGATCATTGCCAGCACGCTGTTGGAGCTGGCGCGCACGCGTCGCACCGCTTTACCACCTTGATGCAGTATTTCCTGAGTCCCAACCTTGATTATGCGCAGGTGGAAGCCCTGGAAGAGCGGCTGTTCGCGGCCTCCATGCAGGTCCCGGGCTGGCGCCCCGCGCGCGCCGCGCTGCCCGAGGAGGCCACGGGCGCCGAGATCGTGGCGCGCGCGCGACACAAACTGGCCTCGCTGGAGGCCCACATCGAGAGACGATATCTCAAACCGCCTTTGGTACAAAGGTACGCTAGGTAAAGTGCAATTTGGAATACTTAATGTTTGTTCGGTGGGTAGTTTGAGGTAAGTTAGTAGCGTTTGGTTGGAGCGGTGGAAAATGGCGAGTTTTTACAGCGATAAACGCGCGTTTAATTGACAACATTTCAAACTTTGTAATGATGCCTAATTCTAAAAAAAATCGGTAATTATGTTATCTGAACGTAATAAAGTAGTTTTCAGATTTCATTTCTCAAGTTCAAGTTTTCAAGAAAATCGCGAAATTGTATAAATGTGGTTTAAGCCGTGTGTGACGTCAATACTACGACTGTCATATGAAAGGTGTGCAAGCTGCCATAGAGAGCCGTAACCTTGACGTCATCATTTAGTTACGACCTTCTGGAATCGGCTACTTTTCAATTTGATATTCCTGAATGAAAATTACAATTTAGGTAGAAATAAAAAAATCACGTGCTGCTTAAAAAAACAATATCTATCGAAATAAATCATAAAATGGCCCACTTGAAAAAATGAAATGTTGTCAATTGCGTCCAGTTGTCGCGATAATAGCCATGGACAGGTGACAATTTAGCCCAAAAAGAGCATTTCTCAAAAAAAATGCCACTATTTTTTATTCTATTTTTTTCCAGGAGTTTTTTGTTATTTCCACTCAGAATCAGGAGCTCATTCGATCCTGGTAGGACAAAAAAAAATCCCAAATATATTTTTCTTATCGTGTTATCATTTACCATATACTTTGTATGGCGTTTACCCAATAGGAAACTTCAAAAATGTATGGAAATTTTGTGACACTTTTTTTCTCCTATTATATAAAAGTGGCAGAAAATCTCGGTAAAAATGTAGTGGCATTTTTTGAGAAACGCTCAAATGCTTCATTTGGCCTAATATTTCATTACTCGTAATGCATTGTTTTTTTTTAAATAGTAGACTTTTTACCTAATTTAGATATATATCAAATAAATTAATAATCAAATTATTGTTTTACATTTTTATCCACGTAAATGTGACATCCGCGGCTGTGACAGGCTGCCTACAACTGAGAATGACATGTCTCAGCACGGCTATCCTAAGACTGCGCTCGGGCACTATCGATTTTTCTCGCACTACACGTCTCTTTCTAAGTTTTCTAATAAGAGAGAGACGGATACTGCGCGAAAAATCGCGAGACCTCGCGCGCCGTCTTGTGATAGCTGTCGTGTGATGACCCACCATAGAACCTTGTTACAATTCACTAACATACGCACGATCATATGACGTTAATACGTCGGTTTATTGTAACAAGGTTCCATGCTGGGTCAGGATTCATTTCGTCGATAGTACAAGCCGACCAAGCAGAGACGACTTTACGCGCCAAATAATAGCTTTACAATTCGCTTGTCACCTTGACTTGGCCGGCTAGTATTGCATTTTTTTACCCGACTGCGCGACGCAAAGGAGGGTAATGTGTTTGCCAGTCTATGTATGTATGTATGATTGTTCTCCTGAGATCAAAACGCTTGGGCCGTCAAATCATACGTCAATCGATTCGTTCTTGCGAGTGTCACTGAGAACAAGAGCGTAATCAAAATTCAAAATGGCGGCTACCAGACGCCATATTGTATTTAAAAAAAAGTCATGTGGGGTATCGTTGAATAGGTATTTTAATTCAATCATTCATTATTAGGTTTATATAATATTGTTAAAATTAAAATAACCGTTAAGGATTTATAACGATTTAAAGTTGGCTTAGCAACAATATTCGCAGTTGAGCATTTTGAAAAATGTTTTGATTTCACTTGTTTCTCTTTGATATCATGTTTGGTGTTTTCGGCCTAATTTTTACTGCATGCTTTATGTATTGGAATGTTTTATTTTTTCAAAATTAATTGTTTGTTTTTTGTGTGATTATTTAATAATGACTATTCGAATAGATCACTACACTACTTACTACATACTAAAGGCGGAGGCCACTTGTTTCCTCTATCTATGCCATTTTGTGCTTGGCTTTGTTACCAGACGTCCAAATAGGTGAAGGTTATCTACTCAATTTTATATTCGTCTGTTATGATAGTGTGTATTGTTGTCCCAAATTTCTGTATTCATCTGAAAAATATTGTTGTCCCAAATGTCTGTCTTCGCCTGAAAAAGATTGTTGTCCCAAATGTCTGTCTTCGTCTGAAAAACGTTGTTGTCCCAAATGTCTGTCTTCGTCTTTCTGTCTGTCTGTCTTAATCTTTCTTGGAAAGCACGCTTTTGCAGACGAAGATAGACATTTGTCTGTCTTAAAAGCGGCTTTCATAAAAGTTGAATGAGTCCATTGTATAAAAGCCAAAAGCTATGCTTTTTTCCCCAATTTTGTTTTTATTTTACTGTGTAATGAATGACGATCCTTATTGGGAGATAATAGTTATTTGTTATACAAGGGGGGAAAGTTGTATTTTACCTGCGAGTGTTCATTTGAAACACGAGCTAGCGAAAGGATTCTATGATTGACCACGAGCGAAGCGAGTGGTTCAAAAATAGAATCCTGAGCGTAGCGAGTGTTTCAACACACGAGACGTAAAATAACTTTTCACCCCTGTATGACACAAATCTTTTCACCTCACTACAGCGAGGAAAATAAAAAATAGGGTAAAAAAAAGTAAAAAAAAATGTAAAAAAGTTAAAATAAAAAGTTAAAAAAAGTTAAAAAAAAAGTTTAAAAAAAGTTAAAAAAAAAATATGTCATAAAATATACAAAAAACCAGAAATAAACATTTAACGTTCTACGTCATAGTACTTTTAACGTTCTACGTCTACTTTCTTCACATGTGGATAAAAAGCGATTTTCTCAATAGATATCAAACACACAAAAAGGCCTTTCCGAGCAAGTGAGGTGAAAATACAATTTCCTTTGTTGCCATGTTTGATAGTATTTCTTTTCCATATTGTGACGATCATGATGTAAATTCCTAACTTACTAAATATCTTATACGGCTTCAACCGATATAGGAAGAGACAAAATACTGTTAATATATCCAGTGTCTAACAGTTTCGTGTCGAACCAAGCTGCTCTCACAGCCTCGCTCCGGACACACTCCAGCAGTATATGTACAACATCTTACTAAATATCTTCTTGATTTGGCGTGTTGTTGACAACTTTTCTCTGTGACAGAGTGTTGCAAATTTATCTCATATCCTCCACTGTTTTCATAATCCTTGGATGAGATCAAGAGCTTATGTCCAGTAGTGGATTTCCACTATTGTAATAAAGACGATAGTTTGCTCATCATCATCATTACTTAAGAGCCCAGCTCTTGTCGGTGGAGTAACTGTCACTCTTCTCTGATCATTGCCAGCCTCTTGACTTCCTCATACTCGAATCAACTTAATCCTTTCTTCTTTTTAGGGTTCCGTACTCAAAGAGTAAAACGGGACCCTATTATTAAGACTCCGCTGTCTGTCCGTCCGTCCGTCCGTCCGTCTGTCTGTCTGTCACCAGGCTGTATCTCACTGATACCGTGATAGTTCCAGCTGAAAATTTCACAGATGATGTATTTCTGTTGCCGCTATAACAACAAATACTAAAAACACAGAGTAAAATAGTTTTTTTATAGATAATGGTACGGAACCCTTCGTGCGCGAGTCCGACTCGCACTTGGCCGGTTTTTTTTATTTAAGAGTTATCCTCTTGTCGGTGGAGTATTTTCCACTTCTCTCTGTCGTACGCCATCCCCTTGACTCGCTGATACGACACGACACCAGCTTTTTACAAGCTTTTATTTAGCTCATTACGTTTGTTTTATTCTTTATTCTTTCTTGGGTCAAATTTAGTAATTGAAATTTGACCCACTTCCCGGTTTCCGATTGAGCTGAAATTTTGCATGCATATGTATATCGCATGGCAATGCAATATTATGATGACATGGAGCTGATCTGATGATGGAGCTGGAAGGTGGTCATAGGAACTCCGCAATAAAACGACACAACCCCATCGAGTTTGGGCTCGTTAGAATCGTCTCAATGAGTAGTTGATGATGGTATGCAGAAAAGTACAGTCAATAAAAGCTTGTATCAAAAATGAAATTTTTGACAGAAACTTTTGTCCCTTTATTTGGTCCATATAACTGCGCCGTGGGCTTCCCCCGCCTCCTTCCTTCTACCTTTCCTTCCATTATGGTTTTAAAGAAGTTGTCGTGCCGTATCAAATTTCCAACCCCCTTCTAGCGCTGATGGTGTTCAAGATAGCTCTCTTCTCTTTTACCCTTCTTAACTTTAACCTTTACTTGGCTAAAGTATGTAGCCTGGGCCTTCCTCTATATCTCTTGCCTTAAATTTTACCTTCTAGAATGTTTAAGAAGCTGTAATGCTCGTAGCAAACATTTTTCTCTCCTGCTATTAATTTCCAAAACTTCTAGTTTTGCTATAGTATATATATTGTCCACAGTAACTCGGAGGCGAGTTTGGGCGCGGCGCGGCAGGCTGAGCATGGGAACGCTTCAGCGCCATCGCCTCATGATTCTGACGCTGATTCCAGACGTGAGTATAAAAACATGTGCTAAGCGAAACGTTCATCAAATCTATTTTAGCTAAAGACAAGACTTTCAAGACACTCAATGCTATAATCCGCCGGTTTCTCCACCATCAATGTACCACTCTTCTTGAGCCGCCTGCCATTGTCAGAGATGATGGCAAAAGACCTGATGACGTGTCTCTGGTTCCGTGGAGTATGGGACGCTACCTGTGTAGACACACTGGCACCTCCAACGGACTACTTCTAAGCGGGTGCAGCGAAGGAAAACGCTGAAAAACTGAAACGTATTAAATTTGTACCCTTTGGCGTCGAAACCCTCGATCCGTGGGGTCCCAGTGCGGCGTAAGTTATTTGCGGAAATTGCGAAACGTCTGGTTGATGTTACTGGTGACCGAAGAGCTGGCCGGCTTTCTCGCGCAACGCATCAGCATTGCAATACTAAATAAAACAGTGGCGGAGCGCCCATACAAACCGATTCCCACTGGCTTGCTTAAAATTTCTTGCTATATATTACCAAACTCGTAAAACATCAAAAACAGTCCTTTGTTTTGCTCGGGGTTGTCCAGTGAAAATTCGCACGCGCCGCCACTGCTATATTAATATATATTGGGCACATTATACTACACTTTTTAGCAATCTTCACATTTATTTATTCAAAGCATACTTAATCAAAGCAATCCACAAAGTTAAATATCCACAGCGCAGGTTTCGTCAAAAATGAGCACAGAGTGAGTATCCGCAACAAACTTCGTCTAATATTAAATACTTACAACCAATAATCAGCAACATGCTTCGTCAAGACTCGGTTACAAAAATTAAACAAAAATATATATACATGGGAAAGAAAAACAATATTACGGTATTGAATTCCAGGCCCGATAAGTACCTGGCGTAAACGTCCCTAATATACCGGCAGCATAATGTGACCTCACTCGGAACTTTAACTCCAATATTTTTTTGATAATCTAACTAAATATATTTTTGTAGGATTTAGGATAGTAGCCAATTCAGCGAAGTAATGCCGCCAGTACCAATGGGATTTGAAGTTGGCAACGTCTTAATTACGCTTTCGTGGTCTTTTTCAATTCATTTTCAATTTGTTCACAGCTGAAACGAAATCTCTAGCGCGTGGCCTAGCGACCTGGAGGGAGGCAGTGGCTCGGTGCAACACATCGGCACAACTCGCCATGCTGGCGACGGCGTTGGAATCTGCCACGGCGTGGGACAAGAGCGTCATGAAAGCGGTAAATATATTATAAGGTGGCGTAGGTTCGACAACCGTGTCTGGGGTGGCATAGGTTCGCGGTCAGCCGAGGCTTGGGTGGCATAGGTTCGCGGTCAGCCGAGGCTTGGGTGGCATGGGTTTGCGGTCAGCCGAGGCTTGGGTGGCATGGGTTTGCGGTCAGCCGAGGCTTGGGTGGCATGGGTTTGCGGTCAGCCGAGGCTTGGGTGGCATGGGTTTGCGGTCAGCCGAGGCTTGGGTGGCATGGGTTTGCGGTCAGCCGAGGCTTGGGTGGCATGGGTTTGCGGTCAGCCGAGGCTTGGGTGGCATGGGTTTGCGGTCAGCCGAGGCTTGGGTGGCATGGGTTTGCGGTCAGCCGAGGCTTGGGTGGCATAGGTTCGGGGTCAGCTGAGGCTTGGGTGGCATAGGTTTGCGGTCAGCCTAGCTTTGGCTACAGTCCACATTTGGAAGAGAGCCGCACTAGAAAAACAACTGTTGACGACTTGTGAAGCTAAGATTTGCCAGCCGGTGAAAGGTAATTGTAGATGGCACTCTTCTAGATTCCATACGATGAGGGAGAGAGCCAGAGGATCGATGGTCCCTAACTATGTACGGAAACCATATACAGTTCTTAGGCAAAAATCTTAAGCTTTAATCCGCAACCTTTTAGTTTTAGCCTTTTCCGGAAAACGGTGGATTCCCACTTCGGAGGAATTCGGGACGAAACATTGTCATTTTCGCAAAAATACTTAAAAACTTCTTCCCGTTATACAAGTTTAGCTTTTTTAAGGACCATTATTGATGCTGTCAGTTTGACAGTTGCCAGCACCATTGCATCCACTTGATTAATGATTACATTAGCTATTACCTTGTAGAATGAGTGGCGCTATCTGGAGGGAGGCAGCGTTTGGTGTTTTAGTTTTTATATATTACTTTATTATTTTTTTTTTTAATGGGGAATGGATGAAAATTTTAGAAATGCCTGATTTTTTTTTGGTGATAGGAATAACCTTCCTTAGCACCAGAAAAAAGTTGCAGATTTTTCAGCGGCGACAATTATTTTTGAAAAATATAAACAGTTTCTTCACTTACGTTTTGGGGTTAGGACGGCGAATGAGACATGTTCTTTGATCCGTCTCATATTACAAAAAAATATTTAGAATATCTGACCCTGGCAATGACAAATATAGCTGCTGCAGCTGTCAATATCATTTCCAGTCTCAGTTTACCACGGATTTTTAAGATATTTTTGTAATATGAGACGAATCAAGGAAAATGTCTCATTCGCCGTCCTAAAACCAAAACGTAAGTGAGGAAACTGTTTATATTTTTCAAAAATAATTGACGCACCTGAAAAGTCTGCAATTTTTTTCTGGTGTTAAGGAAGGTTATTCCTAACACCAAAATAAAAATCAGGCAATTCTAAAATTTTCATCCATTCCCCATTCTGATAATCTGCGATCAGTCGAAACAACTATGAGCAGATGAGTTGAGTGCGGTTGGCGATTGGCAAGGTAGGGCCATTGCCCCAGCTTCCCCTAGTCAGGCAGCACATTGGCTCTCTTGAGTCTCTTCATTGGGTTTGGCGTTAATAATTAACATTATTTTTTGTCCTCAGAATTGCCAATTCTGCCTGTTGGATGACAACGATGAACAGCTGTTGCTGTGCGACGGTTGTGACAAGGGCTACCACACCTACTGCTTCAAACCCAGCATGGAAAATATACCTGAAGGCGACTGGTGAGTCTATACTCCAGGAAATCATATGTAGATTGTACACATAATATAGATACCAAAACATAGTTCTGTACCTGAGAGCCAGAGTGACCCAAGTCCAGTTTATACATATTGGAGAAACAAAGCGAGAACGAAAATTTCCTTACATATTCAGATTTTTTTATATGATTCTATTTTTTGAATGATTCATTTCTCATGCGTAAAATATTGTTTAATAAGAGCTTTCAGATGCAATGTGTGTTATTCAATTTAATTCAAAGGATTTTTAAATAAAGGACTTCGGACAGTATGGCTCTAAACTGTTTTGATAATAAGTATGAAACAAACTGAAAACCAGAATATTACAAGTCCACATTAATATTGAATATTACGGTTAGAAATAAAATAAAACTAGTTTATATTTGAATGAAAGTTTATTCTGGGTAGTCCTCAACATTTTCTGCATGAGGCAGACTTTTGAAATATTCTCGATATTCTTCTGGAACCCATTGCAATTGCAACGCAGTCATTAAATCTTTGAATTTTGCTTTTGATATTGGTTTTTTTCATTCTGTGATGAGAGGTAACGTTTCAGGCATGCTTTTCGGGTGTCTTAGGTTTCTGTTCATATCATACTCTTTAAATTAATTCTGCTCAAAACTAGTCATATAAGAAAGAAAGAAAGAAAGAAAGATACATTTATTCACTAACACACAGGTCACATATATTAAGCAAAAATAAATAAAAATAACATGTAACAAGTGTGTCTCTGCGGCCGTGAACCGGACACTGGCTCAGCATTATGCTGAGGTGTCAGTCAGACACCTACATATAATACACTTTACCAAATTTATTCCTTCGGAATTGTGCCCAAACGATGTCTGTTATACGAATTTGGAACCCGCTCGAGTCTTTGACAAAATATGGAATCAGTCCCTTCATATAGAGATTTGAAATTTTTTAAATCTTCCGTCGCCATTCGCGGAGCTATAAAACTGATGGTGTTGCTTAGAGTTTTAATAAAACTACACCAGTCATGGCACGTGAATATTTCCATTGTCGGAAGTATTTTTTTTCGTCTTTCGATAACTCTACCCCGGTGTGTGACCGCTTAGGAGGAATTTGTGGTTTATTTCTTTTAGATAGGGATACTTTTCCAGAATGTAAAAATATGTCATGATAATCATGGTGTTTTTGTTCTGGCCAGAATGTAAAGGTATCGGTACTAAAAAGCAGAAAGCAAAATTACATGGACTTGTAACAGTGTGACTCGAAAATAGACATAGACATAGACATAGACATCCTTTATTGGTAATAAGGTATTACAAGTCATGTTTACAATAAAAATAGAACATTCATTTGTAAATTAAATTAACAAGATTATAAGTTTATTATATTATATATTATTATTACATTTTTTATATTCTAAAAAATCCTTAATAGTATAGAAACATTGCTCAATAAGCCATTTTTTTAATTTAGCTTTAAAGGTCGGAAGACTGTTAGCTTCCGTGATGCTGTCTGGTAAATTGTTATAAAATATAGGTCCCGCGACGTGGATTGTCTTAGCTGTCTTAGTGAGCTTGTGGGGAATTGTTAATAGTTTGTGCGCATTTCGAGTGACCCAAGCAGATCTATCACCTCGCCTTTCATATAGTGATAAATTACCCCGTGTATACACGGCTATTTGGAAAATTAGCAGTGACGATAGTGTCAGGATACCGAGTGCGACAAAATGCGGTCTGGCGCTATCGTCATGCCTGGCGCGGGCCAGCGTGCGCACGGCGCGCTTTTGCAGGCGGAAAACGCGTTGCCATTCGGCGGCTTGGCCCCAGAGCTCCAGTCCGTATTGCATAATTGCCTGAATGCTTGCAAAGTAACAAGTGCGCACTGCCTGACGCTCTAGGGTTTGGTTCAGCCTTGAAAGTGCAAAACATGCCTTGCTGAGTTTTCCGCATACTGCACTGATTTGCGCCTCCCATGTAAGGCCCTGGTCAAGCCGGAAGCCCAGAAATGTGGTTGTCGCAACTTGACTGATAGTGGTACCTTGATGGTGTACGATCAATGGGCGTCGACTTATAGACTTAGACGAAATAAAAGTGGACTTGTAACAATATAACTTTTTTATTTACGGATAGGGCGGGCTACCAATTATAAGTTTATCTGCTATATGCTTAGCTTAAAACGTGCATCAAATTTATAAGCTTAGCCAGCTTTGTCCCAAATCTGGACTTGGGTCACTCTGGCTCTCAGGTACAGAGTTATAAAGTGTATATTCGCCAACAAACTGTTATGCAGTTTGGCGAAGATTTAGATTAAGTTTATCGTAATTTTTGTTGAGTAAGAAAAAAAAAAAAAAACAGTTTTAAAAACATTAATTTATAATAGGAGTTAGGGACTTGCATATCTCTCTATCTGCCAACACAGCGAATCTTCAAGTGAATAAAGGGTCGGCAACGCGCTTATGATTCTTCTGGAGTCACAAGTGTCCATAGGCTACGGTACTAGCTTACCATCAGGCAGGCCATAAGCTTGTTTTCCAAAGTCGTTGTATAAAAAAAAATGCATTGTTTTTTTGGATTATTTATCTTGAATATTATAGAGCAAATGCAAATGAACCAAAATAAAGATAAAACCATGCATTAATATTTTTATGACTTTTCAGAAGCTATTTAAGTTATAATTTTTTTGATGTCTGAAATTTTGTTGGATTTTGTCGCTAGGTAACTATTTAATTGATAATACTATATCCGTTACATCTCTGCTAATATAAATTATTTCCAAAATTGTAATTTTTTCCATACAAGTTGTTAGTTCATTGACTGGACTACTATCATAATAACCAGTCATTTCACACCTGCTATACATAAAAGAGATATTGTTGACCAAAAGGGGTAATGTTAATGTTCCTCATAGAAGGTGTCAAAAGCAGTATAGTGTTACTCGGTAGCAAAACTATTTTCATAAACGGGCGTAAACACTTGAATCCTTCGTTACGCTCAAGATACCATTTTAGGATCCCTCGCTACGCTCGCTTGGCTTGACATTCCTTTTGATCCGCTAGTGTATAAGTTCAACCGTATAATAGGAGTGTAGCCTCATGGTAAGATTGATAAGGTAGTGTTGTTAAATAGATAGTAAACCATCAAATTATTGTGTTAAAATATAAATTAAAAAATACAATTAAAATCATAAAAAGATTGAAAGTTTAGAATTTTTTTTTTTATTATTGTCCAATAGTAAATAAAGCTACCAATAGAATCCTTACGCTTTTATAGAAACAAAATTGTATGACAACTATGGACCTAAACGCAGTATTTCGCGACCAAAACAGCAATTTACTCGATTTTCCATACAACGATTAGTCCAAATAGTAAAATGTGACGTCACAATAATTTTCAATTTAGTATGAAGCGTTTCGCATACCGCCAGCGACTTAATTGGGTACTTTCCTGGGTAAAAAAATAAATATTTTTAGTCCGTCAGTTAGATTGTCAAAAAAAATGAGACACGTAGGTTGGTTTTTATCATTGAGGCATCTACTAACGTACTAGAGATGACACGCCGAACAAGAAGGTTGCGCTACGCGTTGCAGTCCATGGGCTGCATCGTCTCAGTGTATTCTATGACAAGTTACCCTCCCCCCGCATGCCCCCCGCCTTGCCAGCCGGCGCACAGATAATGTTCGTGTTGTCTTCTCTAGTACGTTAGTACATTATACCTCAGTGATTTTTATTTGTCAATTAAACAAAAAATTATGAAGATATAGCTTGTTAAAGTTCCGCGTGACGTCACATAATCGTACAATTTTTAGCACAATACGGGCTGTATCTTCATCGTTTTTTTTTGTTTAATTGACAAAAAAAAATACGTAGAATATTTTTTGATAATCTAACTGACGGACTAAATTTTTTTTATAGGAAAATACAAAACTGTAGTTGCTCCTATACGAATATTCTTCTCTAAAAATTGGTTTGAATGGTATCGTAAAAACATCTTAGTCTACGCCCCTATTCATCATCATATCAGCCGAAAGACGTCCACTGCTGGACATAGGCCTCCCCCAAAGAGTGCCAACATGACCGGTCCTGCGCCACCCGCATCCAGCGGACTCCGCGACCTTTACCAGGACATCAGTCCACCTTGTGGGGTCTACCGGTACGTGGTCGTCAGTCGATAAGCCTAAGAAGCCAGAGGTCCCGGGTTCGAATCCCTGTAAGGGCATGCCCACTCCGCGCCTTCTGGTACGTGGTCGCCACTCGAGAACCTTTCCAGCCCAACGGCCATCGGTTCTACGTGCAATGTGCCCCGCCCACTGCCACTTAAGCTTAGCGATTCGGAGGGCTATATCGGTTACGTTGGTTCTGCTGCGGATGCAGAGAAACTCCCAACATAGCCCTCTCCATTGCCTTTTGGGTGACTTTGAGCCTTCTTGTGAGGCCCATTGTAAGCCCGTTTAACTGATGATAATGTTTCCTCCGCAGGTATTGTTGGGTGTGCGTGAACAAGGCGCGCGGCGAGCGCGTGTGCATCGTGTGCGGCGGCGCGTGCGCAGGTCGCGTCATCCCGTGCGCGCTGTGCGTGCGCGCCTACCATCATGACTGCCACTACCCGCCACTGCCCAAGGTACTTACAGGAGACCATCAGACCACGAGCGCGTGTGCATCGTGCGCGGCGGCGCGTGCGCAGGTCGCGTCATCCCGTGCGCGCTGTGCGTGCGCGCCTACCATCATGACTGCCACTACCCGCCACTGCCCAAGGTACTTACAGGAGACCATCAGACCACGAGCGCGTGTGCATCGTGCGTGGCGGCGCGTGCGCAGGTCGCGTCATCCCGTGCGCGCTGTGCGTGCGCGCCTACCATCATGACTGCCACTACCCGCCACTGCCCAAGGTACTTACAGGAGACCATCAGACCACGAGCGCGTGTGCATCGTGTGCGGCGGCGCGTGCGCAGGTCGCGTCATCCCGTGCGCGCTGTGCGTGCGCGCCTACCATCATGACTGCCACTACCCGCCACTGCCCAAGGTACTTACAGGAGACCATCAGACCACGAGCGCGTGTGCATCGTGCGCGGCGGCGCGTGCGCAGGTCGCGTCATCCCGTGCGCGCTGTGCGTGCGCGCCTACCATCATGACTGCCACTACCCGCCACTGCCCAAGGTACTTACAGGAGACCATCAGACCACGAGCGCGTGTGCATCGTGCGCGGCGGCGCGTGCGCAGGTCGCGTCATCCCGTGCGCGCTGTGCGTGCGCGCCTACCATCATGACTGCCACTACCCGCCACTGCCCAAGGTACTTACAGGAGACCATCAGACCACGAGCGCGTGTGCATCGTGCGCGGCGGCGCGTGCGCAGGTCGCGTCATCCCGTGCGCGCTGTGCGTGCGCGCCTACCATCATGACTGCCACTACCCGCCACTGCCCAAGGTACTTACAGGAGACCATCAGACCACGAGCGCGTGTGCATCGTGCGCGGCGGCGCGTGCGCAGGTCGCGTCATCCCGTGCGCGCTGTGCGTGCGCGCCTACCATCATGACTGCCACTACCCGCCACTGCCCAAGGTACTTACAGGAGACCATCAGACCACGAGCGCGTGTGCATCGTGTGCGGCGGCGCGTGCGCAGGTCGCGTCATCCCGTGCGCGCTGTGCGTGCGCGCCTACCATCATGACTGCCACTACCCGCCACTGCCCAAGGTACTTACAGGAGACCATCAGACCACGAGCGCGTGTGCATCGTGCGTGGCGGCGCGTGCGCAGGTCGCGTCATCCCGTGCGCGCTGTGCGTGCGCGCCTACCATCATGACTGCCACTACCCGCCACTGCCCAAGGTACTTACAGGAGACCATCAGACCACGAGCGCGTGTGCATCGTGCGCGGCGGCGCGTGCGCAGGTCGCGTCATCCCGTGCGCGCTGTGCGTGCGCGCCTACCATCATGACTGCCACTACCCGCCACTGCCCAAGGTACTTACAGGAGACCATCAGACCACGAGCGCGTGTGCATCGTGTGCGGCGGCGCGTGCGCAGGTCGCGTCATCCCGTGCGCGCTGTGCGTGCGCGCCTACCATCATGACTGCCACTACCCGCCACTGCCCAAGGTACTTACAGGAGACCATCAGACCACGAGCGCGTGTGCATCGTGTGCGGCGGCGCGTGCGCAGGTCGCGTCATCCCGTGCGCGCTGTGCGTGCGCGCCTACCATCATGACTGCCACTACCCGCCACTGCCCAAGGTACTTACAGGAGACCATCATCATCATATCACCCAAAATATCCACTGCTGGACACAGGCCTCCCCCAAAGAGTGCCACAATGGCCGATCCTGCGCCACCCGCATCCAGCGGACTCCCGCGACCTTTACCAGGTCATCAGTTCACCTTGTGGGGGTCTACCCTGCGTCTTCCGGTACGTGGTCGCCACTCGAGAACCTTCATACATTTAGTACGATTATATTCACATTGTGGCACTCTCTGGGGGAGGCATATGTCCAGCAGTGGTCGTATTTCGGCTGATATGATGATGATATTCACATTCTGACTCGTTCTGTTCTGAGTCAGTATCACGTCAGTAGCACGGCGCGCGCGGGACAAGGCGATTAGTGTGCGTTAACCGTGAGGCTGTCATCCGAGTTGCCTAACACTGATTTACTAGCGCACCGCGTACCTTTTTTTTCGGGGAGAATACTTGCGAACTATCTATCATCTACTATCCTGCTTTCTGAGAAAATCTCGGCGTTTGCGCTATGTAATTCGGAGGACTCTAGGATCTTAGGTTTAACGTACGGTCGGCCAAGAAAGTGGTGTACCAGGCCCTGTAGCATGGATGGCGTTATCACGCGATACGTGACAGGATAAGAGCGTCGTCTCGTTCTATCGAACGGTGTCAGCCAGGGACGGATGCGCTATCTTGTCACTTATCGCGTGATAAAGTCATCCATGCTACGGGGCCAGTTTTGACAAAAGTTTATGTGAGATCAAAGGGTTGCTAAGGTTACTGTCAGACTATTATTGCAAGTGGAAATCGACCTTGTTGTTTCATGGCGTTCAAATGAACCTCGACCGTAGATTGGTAGACCACATTTTTGGCCGACTGTACTAGAGCCCTCGCCCCTTGCCCCTATGGGCTAGTTCTGGGCATCCTCGTCGCCACCTGTGGGGTATTGTGCTGTGGCCCCTGCCACGAAGACCACTTGGGGTGACCCCGATGACCCCCTTAAGTCGCCTTTTACGACGGGGGAGACCGTAGACCTATGCTTGCCGAGTCCACACGATTACCTAGGAAGTTCCTGAGCTATAAATCAAGAATCAAAATCAAAATCAATTATTTATTCTGCAAATAGGCCACAAGGGACCTTTTACATGTCAAATGGTATTCTACAATATAATATTAATATTCTTACACAATAATCATTTAAAAAATGCATGATTTTAACCAATTAGTACCTAAACGGTTAACAAACTAAATGTCACTAAAAGAAAACAAAAAAAAACAAAATTGTATAATATTATCAATTAAATCGATATAAGGTCTGTATTAGAATTAACAATAAGTTTATGATAGTACCCCAGAGATGTATAAGGTCTCTGAGCGTCCAAATACAATTAATAATTATTCTAATGTTCTTATAGAGATGTATGTCTCTAAGCGTTAAAACAGAAAAAAAAGATCATTAATGTATTATTGTCAGAGATGTACAGGGTCAATAACAATAAAACGTGACAAGAACAGAATGATGTCTCTCGTCAAAATAATGATAATAACACTAGTATTTAGGTAGTTAATATGCCCTTGCAAGCATGAACAGACCGGACTCCACAAACAGCACCTGATCACGAGTAGACTATAACCACGAACTTGGAAATTCGAAGTTCGGGCATATCCATCTCTATCGCACTTACGTTATTCGAGTGACAGGGATGCAGAAATACGAACTTCGAGTTTCGATTTTCGTGGTAGCGCCGCTGGCCTTGACAGTGTTAAGTTTCACGGGTTTAAAACTAACTACGTCTATTCTATTTCAGAATCCCCGCGGCAAATGGTACTGCTCACAATGCATCTCTCGCGCTCCCCCCAAGAAGCCGCGCAATACGAAGAAGCGAGACAGCAAACATAAAGACGTGAATACCAGCGTTGATGCAGATCAGAATATGGTGCCTAGGTGAGTTTTATATCAGGGTGTTCCCTGAATTATTATGAAAACACACTTTCTGTTAATTTATTTATTTTGGTATTGAAATCATAAAGTTTACCGACTATATTTCGCTATTTAAACAAAAAAAACATACTCAATTCGCTACATTTTCTGATATTGAAAAATTGTGACGCTGAGATATTAGATGAGTTGGTTAAAGTACAAAAGTATGAAACAATAGGTGAGATACCGAAATGGACCATTTCGATCTTGCTTATTCTTATCTCCTCGCTCGTTATTTTAGTATCGAAAGAATACCGGTATACGATCCGTGATACAAAATAGCACAAGTGGCAAATGGTTTCCACGGATTTTCTGCGACGTATGCTTTCTTTTGTCGAAAATTCCCATGACCATTTTGCATACAAGGTTTTGAATTACGTTGAAGTAGCATTGAATGTCCTCTTAACTCCTAGGATAAGAGCTAAATAGCGTTCTCTTTCCTAAGTAACTTAATACATCCAGAGTTTGTCACAAACCAGTCCTAAGGTTTTCGCGGTATTTTAGATTTTTGACAAAGTTGCGTTCGGCGCTCGAGGTCACAAATTTGGATTATCCATTGGGCCAACATCAGAAACAAGTCTGCAAAAATCAGAACTAACGGATTTGACGCAAACTACCCCGTTTCAGGCGACAAGGTTACTGGATTAGCTATTAGGAGTACTTATTTATTGTTGTAAGAAACTATGCTGGTATTGTTTCCTCGCTTACCGGGATAGTAATGACAAGGAAATGTTGATCGAGCCAGGGTTCGAAATTATCAAGATAATTACGCTTTTTGATAATTATCAGAGAATTATATGATAATTATCAGAAAATTATATGATAATTATCAGATAAGTATATGATAATTATCAGATAAGTATATGATAGTTAGCAGATACTTATGTGATAATTATCACCAGTATAAGAAATTCATTTGCATAATATCCAAACTGAATTTTTATTGTAAGAGGAATCCCCACGGCGCGGCACGTCACGTTGACACTTTGTGCATTCGGATAGACGCAAGTGCGGAAATACACGTTCGAATACTTCTAATACAGAGGCTTTAGTATACGTTTTATCGATACAATACGTTTTCGAACGCGTTTGCGTTTAGTTTCAATTTGTATGGCAACGCGAACAGCGCCTCTGGTGGTAACTATTAAGAACTACGCGTTGCCCCACAAATTGAAACTAAACGCAAACGCGTTCGCAAAACGTATATGCATCGATAAAACTTGTACTAGAGCTACAGTTCACTTTCACGAGCGCAATGTTTTGTTATTATCAATCGGCAATTATGCATCTGTTATTATCACGATAACTATCGTGATAATAATCCTTTCGACCCCTGGATCGAGCCAAGTAAAGGTTGCTAACAGTGTGTGCGTATTACAGTCCGGCGCCCTCGCACGCGTCGAGCTCCACACTAGCGGAGGAGGCGGGGGACGCGCCCCCCGCGCCCTCCCCCTCCCCCGCGCCCGCGCCCGCCGCGCCCGCGCCCGCGCCCGCGCCCGCGCCGCCCACGCCGCCGCCGCCGCCCGGTAAGACCCGACCCGCCTTTATCACTCTTGTCACCGAGGGAGATTAATATAATCATCAGTGGCGGCGCGTCAACATTTTCGATGGGCAACCCGGACTAAATATATACAACGTGTTCATGACAATTTCCGTTAATTGCAAGGGGGCATAGTTTAGATCAAATAAAGTTTATTTCTCCAAAATAGTAGTATCTTAACTTTTACTGTTATCAAGATATTCAACGTTTAATTTTACATTTTGTAAGGTTTCTATACACTACAAGACGGTTTACAAAGTGAGTTCGTTCGATATTACATATTTTTTTATTTCATGTGTATCAAGACTCTTGTACAATAAGACAATAGCCGTTAATGCTACAAGTTTTTTTTTCTCAAGAAATTATTGTGCTAACTTGTTTCTGTGAATGTACTCTGCAATATGCCGAAGTTAACGGAAATTCCCGGGAACACCCTGTATAAAGGCTTGCCTAAAAATAATTTTTAAGCAAGCCTAGCCGGTGGGAATCGGCTTGTATGGGCGCTCCGCCACTGATAGTCATACCAATTTCTTTCTCACGCTAATTTTATTATACGAGCACCCGTTCTACACCTTTAAGGGCTTGTGCACAAATCACGCGAGGTTTGTTGAGGTTGAGGTTTTGCACAAGCCCTAACGAATTGGCTACTTTCCTAGGACATCGGTTACACGCTCATTCTAGCGTCAAAATGACCAAACTGATGGACTGAACTGACGCTAGAATAGACGTGTAGACACTAAATAAAATAACCAATAATGTTGCTTTTTCTCGAAACAGTATTAAAAATGTAGTCAAATGGAGAAAAAACAACGCAACAAGTTAAATAATCACAAAGTTGTGTCCCTTTTTCGCATAACGCACCTTCATATGAAACGATTGTCATTTACTATGACGCTTGACGATCGTGACGTCACGATCCCGAAGCGTTTTCTCTCTCTAGCAAGCAACATTGAAACGGTTGTAGATTCGTAATTTTTTGAGATATTTGAATGGGATTTTCGTTATCGGGCATAATCTTATGCCTCCTTTCTTTTGAAGTAATAATACATTTTAACTCTACACCCCTATTAGCGTGTAACCGATGTCTAAGAAATTCTATTAAGTCCGTCAGTAAGATTGTCAAAAAATATTGGACACGTATTTTTTATTATGTCAATATCAAACAAAAAAAATATTGAAATATAGCCAGTTAGAGTTCAGCGTGACGTCACATTATTACACTTTTTAGCATAATGTGACGTCACGCGAAACTCTAACGGGCTATATCTATCTTCATAATTTTTTTGTTTTACTGACAAATTAAAAAATATGTGTCATATATTTTTTGATTATCTAACTGACGGATTAAATAGAATTATTTATTTTTTACCCAGAAAAGTACCCAATTTATGTGCCTGTTGCATATTTTTTTTAGATTTTTAAATTTCATATATCTTAATTTGATTTTATTTGTATTTTAGATAAGTCTAATAGAATTTCAATGAATTTTGTTTTAAATCATTTATAAGGTGTATTTTTTATTTTTTATTAACTACTTGATGACATGTAAGTTGGTTTTATGAATAAATTGAATTTGAATATTATATTACAATAAATATAGAAAAATCACAAAAAAATATGTATAACGCAAGGAATCTAAGTATTATCTAGAATTCTAGATTCTAGAGCATTGGAAAAGTAATCCTTCAATGAGCATCAGTATCAGTAAAACATTAATGGTCAATAACTGAATGACACCTGCCTAAGTGACCTATTATTAGATTAAATTAGATTATTTATTTCATGATAAAAAAATACATTACAGCATACATGTCATATAATTTAGATTTTTTATCACGATCGTCAAAAACAAAGAAAAAATAAAGATATAATACGACGGTATTGACGATTTACCCCATGTAAGCGATGCCCCCCCCCCTTCCCCCCCTTACCAACAAAAAAATAGTATGTTTTGTATGGCAGTGCCGCCAGACTTGATCTCGGATGGGCCGCCGCCGGAGAAACGTCGCGCCTTACAATATGTCGGCGGCAACGGCGCGCTGCCACACGAGCCGGAGAGTATGGAAGGTAAGACATCGAATTGGCCTCCCCCAAAGAGTGCCACAATGACCGGTCCTGCGCCACCCGCATCCATCCTCCCGCGACCTTTACCAGAGGGATAATCACGTAACGTTCCGAACGCGCGTTAGGACAATCCAACTATAATTTTTCCATGTAGCTATTATTGGCTTAATTTGACAAAAAATGGCGATGATACATTGTCCAGGTGTCGGCAACGTTGAATACAAAAAAAAAAACTAAAGACAACCAAAGAGTTAAGTCAACGAAACAAATTTGGAGTCCCTGGCAAGATGGGTTCTCCATACAACGCTCTCATTCTAAAACGACTAGCTAGTTTGCTCTGAAACTTTGTACTTAGAATAAGTTAAGTACCATCCAGGTCTATAATTAGTTTATGTAGTTCAGATACTATAGTTAAAAAAATACAGTATTTCATACAAAACTTGTTTTTGCTGTATTTCGTTTGTCTTATAAACTGGAGCCATAGAAACTAATTACAGACCTAGAAATACCCTCATGTCATTGTATATGCAAAGTTTCGTTACAATCCAACACTTAGTTTTAAGATGAGAACGAAACTCCGTTTGTATGGGAAGGTGAAATTCGGCCGAGCTTGCCGGGGATTCTTAAGTATATTTGGTAATAATAAGTCCTTATTTGGGGACAATCTTACACCAATCAACCTAGTCCCAAACTAAGCAAAGCTTGTACTATGGGCACTAGACGATGATATACATACTTATATATAGATAAATAAATACTTAAATACATAGAAAACATCCATGACTCAGGAACAAATATTAGTGCTTATCACACAAATAAATGCCCTTACCGGGATACGAACCCGGGGCCTCCGGCTTCGTAGACAGGGTCACTACCAACTAGGCTACAGAGGTCGTCCTACATATGTAAGCTGTATGGCAAAATAATGATATTAACATTAAACAAACGATTATATTGAAATTTGTTTGTGTACAGGCATCGAGCCGGACACGGAAAACGTTCCGCTGCTGTCTCGCGCGAAGAAAGAGAAGAACAACGCGAAGAAACTGCAGAAGGACTTGCAGAACTGCAGGTGAGCACACATTACTACTCCAGCCTCGTGGGGCCCACCATACGTCACAAAATTACATTGAAATTTGAATCAAACTAATGTAAGAAATAGAGTTGAATTTCGTTTGTTTCAAGAGAAGACCAAAACAAAACAAATGCAACTCTATTCCAACCCAAAATTGTTTAAATTCCTTTAAGAGAATAAGTCCTTCCAGTAGGCCCATGGGCGCTAGGAGGTTAGAACAGTGGTTCTTAAGGCGATGTGAGCTTGGGAAACGGATTTTTAAATAGTCGTAGTTCTTGTTTGGATTATAATACGGTTGCCCTAAATTTAAAGTAATCTTGACAATAAGGATAGGGCCAGAAAATGATGAGACCTTTCTCGAGGGACAACAGCAATTCGAAATTTTAAGTTTTATTAAAATTGGCAATATTATGTTTGAGGGAATTCAGGTATTACTTTTTTATATATTAAAACACACAAAAAATTAAAATTAAAAGCATGATATCCGCGCTTCCGAACACGCACTTCCATTTCGCTCACGCTTATGCTCAGTGAGAGGGAGAGAAGGCCACGAGTCTACTGTGCCGCAGTGAAAGAAATTTTATTAAAATATTGGATATACGAATTGCTGGCTACTTTTCTAAAAAATGCTATTTAGTCCGTCAGTAAGATTTAAAAAATATTGAACACGTATTTTTTATTATGTATATAAAACAAAAAAATATGAAGATATAGCCCGTTAAAGTTTCGCATATGAAACTAGAATGGGGGTGTAGACTAAAAATATATTATTACTTCAAAAGAAAGAAGGCAAACACTAGAATGGGGGTGTAGACTAAAAATATATTATTACTTCAAAAGAAAGAAGGCAAACACTAGAATGGGGGTGTAGACTAAAAATATATTATTACTTCAAAAGAAAGAAGGCAAACACTAGAATGGGGGTGTAGACTAAAAATATATTATTACTTCAAAAGAAAGAAGGCAAACACTAGAATGGGGGTGTAGACTAAAAATATATTATTACTTCAAAAGAAAGAAGGCAAAAACTAGAATGGGGGTGTAGACTAAAAATATATTATTACTTCAAAAGAAAGAAGGCAAACACTAGAATGGGGGTGTAGACTAAAAATATATTATTACTTCAAAAGAAAGAAGGCAAAAACTAGAATGGGGGTGTAGACTAAAAATATATTATTACTTCAAAAGAAAGAAGGCAAACACTAGAATGGGGGTGTAGACTAAAAATATATTATTACTTCAAAAGAAAGAAGGCAAAAACTAGAATGGGGGTGTAGACTAAAAATATATTATTACTTCAAAAGAAAGAAGGCAAAAACTAGAATGGGGGTGTAGACTAAAAATATATTATTACTTCAAAAGAAAGAAGGCAAACACTAGAATGGGGGTGTAGACTAAAAATATATTATTACTTCAAAAGAAAGAAGGCAAACACTAGAATGGGGGTGTAGACTAAAAATATATTATTACTTCAAAAGAAAGAAGGCAAACACTAGAATGGGGGTGTAGACTAAAAATATATTATTACTTCAAAAGAAAGAAGGCAAACACTAGAATGGGGGTGTAGACTAAAAATATATTATTACTTCAAAAGAAAGAAGGCAAACACTAGAATGGGGGTGTAGACTAAAAATATATTATTACTTCAAAAGAAAGAAGGCAAACACTAGAATGGGGGTGTAGACTAAAAATATATTATTACTTTAAAAGAAAGAAGGCAAACACTAGAATGGGGGTGTAGACTAAAAATATATTATTACTTCAAAAGAAAGAAGGCAAAAACTAGAATGGGGGTGTAGACTAATAGTACATTACTTACCTAGGGCGGTTAAACAAATAATGTCTCAGATCGCAGGTATTTGACGCCCGAGCCGAAGGCAAGGGCGATAAATATGCGCTCTGAGGCTTTCTTTATTACCGCCCGTGGTGAGTACAAAATTGTACGTCTCCATCTGGCCAGGAAGTGGGGTTTTCCGCACGCAAAGCGTGCGGTAATTCCTACTTTATGGCCAGGTATGACGTAAAAATATATTATAACTACAAAAGAAAGAAGGCAAAAAAACATGCCTAATGACGAAAATCCCATTCGAATATCTCAAAAAATTACGAAGCTACAACCGTTTTAATGTAGCTTGTTAGAGAGAGAAAACGCTCCGGGATCGTGACGTCACGATCGTCTAGCGCCATAGTAAATGACAATCGTTTCATATGAAAGTGCGTTTTGCGGAATAGGGACAGAACATACCCCCTCTTAAAACATTGGACACTTATAACTTTTCACGCCACTGCTCGGAAATATGGCCAAAGATGGATTGAAATGAGAGTAGAAAGTAGTTCTTAGTAGTACAATTCAAAAACAGTCAAATAATGTATATTTGCAAAGTAAAATGTAGTGTTTAGCGGCCTTTTTTACTTTCTATTTTGCTATTGGTCGATTATTTTTGAGTGGTTGGTCATTGTAATAGTGGTTGTTCAGTTTGAACAGCTCTTCGACCAATCACAGGGCGTCGAGCGGGAGGAGCGACGCCGCCGCGCCGGCGAGCGGTGTCGCGCTTCTTTTGTTTTTTGATTAGTATTATGATCTTCAATTAGGAACTTAATTTTGATTTAAAATTACGATTATTTGCAATTTCCTCGCAGTAGACGTGAAAAGCACTATGTTAGACCTCGGCCGAAAGTGCAATAGATGGACGAGTTCGAAAGTACGAGTCCAGCTTACTTTCTAGCCTCTACAACAATGTACTATTGTGATTATTTAACCTATTAAGTTACTTTTGTCAGTATTTGACTAGATTTTTAATCCTTTTTCGATAAATACAACATTATTGATCATTTTATTTAGTGTCTACACCCCTATTGTTTCTGTAGACCCAATAGTTTACACCGTTTATTAGAAAAAGGTTTATTTGAGGAATGAATGTGTTCCGCAGGGCCCTGATGGAAGAGATGGAGTGCCAAGAGAACGCGCTGCCGTTCCTGACGCCGGTGAACACCAAGCAGTACCCGCAGTACAAGAAGGTCATCAAGCACCCCATGGACTTGGCCACCATCAAGAGGAGACTGCAGGACAACATGTCAGTACACATACCACTACTCACATATTACTAGCGACCCGTTCCGGTTTATATCTATAATACAATTAATACATGCATGTATTATACATCTAAACCTTCCTCTTGAATCACTCTATCTGTTAAAAATGACCGCATCAAAATCCGTTGCGTAGTTCTAAAGATCTAAGCATACATAAGGACAGACAGACATACGGTCAGCGGGAAGAGACTTTGTTTTATACTATGTATTGATTTAAATATTCATCATCATATCAGCTGAAAGACGTCCACTGCTGGGCATAGGCCTCCCCCAAAGAGTGCCAAAGTGACCGGTCCTGCGCCACTCGCATCCAGCGGACTCCCGCAACCTTTACCAGGTCCAGGTTACCTTGTGAGGGGCCTGCCCACGCCGCGCCTTCCGGTACGTGGTCGTTATGAGAGAACCTTTCCGCCCCATTGGCCATCAGTTCTACGTGCAATGTGCCCCGCCCACTGCCTCTTAAGTTTAGCGATTCGGAGGGTTATATCGGTTACGAGTAGCTTCGTTTCTGATTTTATTTATTTATTTACTAGTACTATTAACCCTCCCTTTACCCACAGATACAAAACGAAGGAGGACTTCGCATCCGACGTCCGACTCATATTCACCAACTGCGACATGTTCAACGAAGAAGAGAGCCCCATCGGCCGAGCCGGACTCTACATGAGCGACTACTTCGAGAACCGCTGGGCCCAGCTGTGAGTCCCACCGGTGGGCGAGCTGGCCCACTGGTGGCCAACTCTGTTAGATGAAAAATAATACTGTACATAAAAATAGTAACCGCTGCGCCAAGCATGGCTGGGCAAATTGGCCCACATTTGGGCATATTGTCCCACTGGTGGGCAACTATGAAACTTAAAGGTTAATATTGTGAGTGTACTTAGACTTGTGCGTCGAGCGTTTTTCAAAAAAAACTGTACAAAACAACTTTTTTTTCAATTTTTTTTTTTTTTTTGTTTTTCTTACTCAGAATCTTTGATACTATCGATCCTCATACAAGAAAAAAAGTGTCCTAAATATTCCATTCCAGATCGTCACATTTTTGTATGCAGTCTTTTCTAGTATGCAGATCGTGACGCACTGGAAGAAAAAAATTACATAGTAAAATCTGGGACACTTTTTTTCTTGTATGAGGATCGATAGTATCAACGATTTTGAGTAAGAAAAGCCAAAAAATTTCGAATTCTGACAAAAAAGAAGTTTTGTACACTTCTTTTGAAAAACGCCCGCGTGCCACTGTTGGTCAAACTGTCCAATCTTGGGTAATCTTATAAACTTGAAGAATAATATTGTGAGTGTACTTGACTTGTCAGGCTCAGCTGCGAGTCCCACTAGTGGGCCCCATTAGAAGAGAAATAAAACTGTACATATACCCGCTGGGTCAAGCTGTGAGCAATGGCCGCGTGGGCAAACTGTCCCAATGTTGGGTACAAACGCCTACAGAGTTAACTGACTATCCTGTATTTATATTGAACCTTATTACAATGCACATAATGTGCACGGACGGTCAGTTAACTGTGTTGGCGATGGTACTAGAAACTGGAAAAAAAAACATTGTGAGAATACTATGTTCCACTAGTGACAAAACTGTCCCATTCTTTGGTAAATCGGACACTGGATGAAGAATATTGTGAGAGTCCTTGAGATATGTTAGGCTCAGTAATCCCACTAGTGGGCAAACTGTCCCACTGGTGGGCAAAATTAGAAGAAAAATAATACTGTACATAGACCCCCTGAGCCAAGCTGTGAGCATTGCTGAGCATTTGCCAATTTTGGCCCACATGTGGGCAAACTATCTCACTGGTGGGCAACTTAGAAACTGGAAGAAAAATATTGTGAGTACTTAAAATTGTGCGTCCCACTAGTGGGCAAACTGTCCCACGGTTGGGCAACTTCGATCACTGTACTGAAGTCTTTGAACACAAAGGTAATTACGTAATATCCGCGGTTGTGACTGTGTGCCCAAAAATATCGCCCCAAATAGAAATAATGTGTGTATCTTATTGACATGACATATTTGTGACATTGGGCACGAAAATAATTTTTCACTACATCTGTAAGGTGTGCAAGCAAAACGAACTTGCAAGCTTTATAACGAATTAAGAGTCCGCAGGAAGCTCGATTCTCCATACAAACGTAGTTACGCTCTCATTTTAAAACGACTAGCTAGTTTGCTCTGAAACTTTGTACTTAGAATAAGTTAAGTACCATCCAGGTCTGTATTTAGTTTATGTAGCTTCAAATACCATAGTAAAAAAAATACAGCAAATTTAAGTGTTTCATACAAAACTTGTTTTTGCTGTATTTTGTTTGTTTTATAAACTGGAGCCATTTAGACTAATTACAGACCTAGATATACCTGATGTCATTGTATATGCAAAGTTTCGTTACAATCCAACGCGCAGTTTTAAAATGAGAACGAAACTCCGTTTGTATGGAAAGGTGAAATTCGGCCGAGCTTACTACTGACTCAGCAGCCGTCACGTCAGAGCTAGGGCATGCAATACCGGTACCGTGAAGGGTTTCAAAATTCCCGGTACTTAGTTCGGTACCGAGAAATATAGGGAAATCGAGAAAAACGATACCTACTCATAGTATTACTCATACAAAGAACCTTAAGAGGCCGTTCACGTGCTCACTAGCGCCACTAGTAAATAATTGAAAATGAACGATAGATATTTAACCACAGACATTAGCCACTTTATTATGTATTTCGGTACCTTGTGAATACATCAAACTAGCTATAATGTTGCTGGATTCGTCGATCTATGAACTCAAAAGAAAAACGGCCGTTTTAGCTTTGGACGCACAGATTGACGAATCCAGCAACATTATAACTAGTTTGATGCATTCACAAGGTACTTAATACAAAATACATTCTTTTTTAAATATCTATCGTTACCGACCGCTTTAGCCTAGTTGGTAGTGACGCTGCCTACGAAGCAAGAGGTCCTGGGTTCGAATCCCGGTAAGGGCATTTATTTGTGTGATGAGCACGAATATTTGTTCCTGAGTCATGGATGTTTTCTATGTATTTAAGTATTTATTTATCTATATAAGTATGTTTATCTTCGTCTAGTACCCATAGTACAAGCATTGCTTAGTTTGGGACTAGGTCGATTTGTGTAAGATTGTCCGCAAAATATTTATATATTTATTTAAATGTCAATAATCACAATTATTTACCAGTGGCGCTAGTGTGCACGTGAACGCCCTCTTAAAAAAACTGACTTAATAACATATAAAAAAAAAACATAAAAGTATGGTTGAAATTATTTAATTTGGCCGAGTTTTCATAAAACTGTCACTGGAATTGACCAATCTTCTACCTTGGTCGTTAGAGGTGCTTTTCGAATAAACTTCTGTGTTGCAACTCGGCCAACTTAAATAATCTCACATTATATACATCGTGTCTCTGACATTGGGGCTTTAAATGCAAATATCGATTATGGTCCTGAAACGAAAACCACTTTTGTACCGCAACCTAGTAAAATAACTATTATTTCTATAATGTATTACTGTTTGAACTTTAACTGTACCAGCAGGCCTTTAAAACGTTATAAAAAATTGCGATATCATAACGATATATTTCATTATGTTGAAAAATATCGTTATAACAAAAGCAGTATTCTCCATAACGATATAAATATCGTAACACAATGAATATCATAACATTATCAAATAACGTTATAATATCGTTTTGAAATGCGAGCCGCGCTGACATCGCACGAGTAGGCGAAACTTAGCGAGAAAGGGGTAGCCTATAATATTATAATGTTATTATATCGCTTAAACAAGTATTGCATTTATATATTGGTTTCGATTTATAACGTTATAATGTATACCGCTATACAGCGCGTCAAATATCGTTTTGAGTATAACGCTTTAAACAGCCTAAAGGAAAAATAACGTTATAATTATAAACGATAGCGTTATGCGAAAATAGCGCTATTTAAAGGCATGTATACCATCAATGTATACATTGCAAAGACTGCCTCATTATTTTACATATGACACTGACAAGTATGAAAACTAACTATGGAATGATGTACATTGAAAATTTAATTTAATTTGTATGAAATAATTAAAACATAAAAATAACGTATTTTCGAAAAGTTGGATAACAAAAGTAGTTCCGTTTCAGGAGCATAATCGACATTTGCATTTAAAGCCATAGACACGCTGTATGAATTATGACCTTATGTTTACCGACGACGAAAAACATTCCAAACGAAATTGGATTCTAAACACAAGAGCATAGGTCACTTTATCGACCTGAATCTCATCGAGCGAAGCAATGTGATTAATCTAAAGCAACGCACACGTTGTTGGGTGTATTTAAATGTAACTGAGTGTACATAGTAGCGACTAATAAAATAGAATTAAAAAAAGTATTAATAGAGATCTATTTTTAAGCATAGACGATTGGATGTTTTTTTTTGCGCGTAGCATCGAACCAGTATTTTTACCCGCTGGGTATGTTTTTTTTTTAAGAACGTTGGATTCGAAATTGAATGCGGAATTCTTGGTGGCCAGTCTGTAGGAGGTGTAAATGTAATATTAATGGATGTATAAAAAAAAAGTTGTCTATTTCAAATTTCGCTGTAGGCGGTAATTATTAGCCTAGGACGAGAGTAGACACAGTGCTAGTTTAATAAAAAAAATGTGTAAGTTAACGTAGAAAGAGCTGGCCATATCATCATCATATCATCATATCCCCCAAAGAGTGCCACAATGACAGGTTCTGCGCCGCTCGCATCCAGTTGACTCCCGCGACTTACCATATTCATAAACGACTGATGGCCGTTGGGGCGGAAAGGTTCTCGAGTGGCGACAGCGTGGGTAGAACTCTTACAAGGTAGACTGATGACCTCTTAAGGTCACTGTATTGTGGCACTCTTTGGGGGAGGCATATGTCCAGCAGTGGACGTTTTTCGGCCGATATGATGATGAATGATGATTCATAAACGCTCATCAAACCATGTGTAAGGGACTCGCGTTTCTACCATCACAACGAATCCTCGAATCAATAACGTCGGCAACGCGCCAGTGATTCTTCTAAATCCCCGCTAAAATTCGCTCATTTTTCTAACTTTTAGATTTGCGTAAACTGATGACCTGGTAAAGGTCGCGGGTGTCCGCTGGATGCGGGTGGCGCAGGACCGGTTATTGTGGCACTCTTTGGGGGAGGCCTATGTCCAGCAGTGGACGTCTCTCGGCTGATATGATGATGATGATGAGATTTGTGTTTGTGAGATATTTTAGTTAACATCTGTTAACTTTTATGGATAACGGGGAAAATGTATGGCCTTGTAAGCTCTTTTTACGTTGGCTTAAAGTAAAAAATACAGTTTAATTATATAGCTCACATGCTAATAATTTGTATGGAGCGATGTCATCTAATAAAACTTTTTGACTGTATGTTTTTTATTTGGTTTAGGCACTGTGTATTCTTTGATGTAGGAGATAGGATAAAGAAAGTAATTTAAATAGTGAGTCTGTGCTACCGCGGTGACTATCTAGATTCTGGACTTAAGTTGGTTTATTAAGTACATTTAATTGAATAGGGGTGTAGACACTAAATAAAACAATCAATAATGTTGCATTTTCTAAATAAAAGTATTTCGAAAAAGGATTAAAAATGTAGTCAAATGGAGAAAAAAGCAACGCAAGAGGTTAAATAATCACAAATGTATGTTCTGTCCCTTTTCCGCAAAACGCACCTTCATATGAAACGATTGTCATTTACTATGACGCTAGAGGATCGTGACGTCACGATCCCGGCGCGTTTTCTCTCTCTAACAAGCAACATTAAAACGGTTGTAGCTTCGTAATTTTTTGAGATATTCGAAAGGGATTTTCGTCATTAGGCATATTTTTTTGCCTTCTTGCTTGTGAAGTAATAATAAATTTTGAGTCTACGCCCCTATTATACAGATATTTTTGTACATATATTAATACCCCGGACTGTACGAGTATGGAGTGTGATTGATTTGGGTCGACAGTCCAATTTGACAGTCGATAATGCCATGCTTTCGACGGCTCGACTATTCGACTCAATGTAAAAAAGATCTTCGTGTGTCGGTGTTGCTACACTCAATGTAAAAGTAATGTATATATCTTCCTTCCAAAATATACCGACCGAGTTTAAGTTTTAAAGTATTTAATTTGAGCGGTTGTAGTTTATTTCAGTTAAAATTACGAAAATGCACTTAACGTGGGATTTTACAACTTCTTTTGTCGCTAAATATGAAAGAAAAGATAACAAAGAGTCATAAAGTGACAAAAGTGTGCCACGTGACGTGTACTGAAGTAGCTAAATACTTTTCGTTCCACTATGCGTAATTCGGTATTTGACAAAAGTCAAATCATCTTCTTTTTATGAATCGTCAAAACCGCTTCGTTAGTATGGAATTTGTAGGGATTACTATGTTGTGACATCACGATCAAACAACGTCCTTATTGTTCGTTTTTGTGAATTTAAAAATCTTAAAATATTAATATATAATAATTTTTCGAGTATTTTCGTAATGTTTATCGGTTGCTAATGAATAAAACAATTTATTTTCACTGTTGTCAAATACCCAAATGTTTTGCAACCCTACTTGAAGATAACAATTAAACAATAGATGTCGGTAATGGTTGGTTCTAAGTACTTTTCGTCGTCTAAACTAGAACAAACTATACACCCGGCGACTTTTTGTATCGCTATAAATGCGATACAGCATTGATATACCTGATTATAACAGGAGACATATGACTAACGCGTTATTATCGCTTCTAAAAGTCGCCGATTGATGCTCTAAAACGTATCTGTCATTGTAAATTAAGATCGTCAACCGCGGTAGCATAGCCAAGGGCCTAACTCGTCAGGGCTGTCAATTACAGCCCTGTCAAGGCAGTGACAGTTCTGTAAAGGGACTGTAGCTATCCGTTTTTAAAAGACATTGATGTTATATTGACTATCAGTATAAAATTGAGCCTTATGAATAATTGTAAAGTCGTGATTTGCATGAATAGTACATTTGTTTCTTGAATTGGAAGAGGCAAATAGACAATAAACCAGTGATCCATATCAAATGGGTTTATTTTAATTTTCAACCATAAATCCAGTGTTACGGATCATTTCCAATCGAAATATGTTGATGTTCGAATAACTATAGTTGTTGATTTTTGAAATACAATGGCTTTGTCTGTAAAAAAACAGCAATTGTAAGTATTTGTGACTGGTAGTCAATATGGTGTCAATAATATTATTTATTTACATTTTGCAATAATTGTGTCTTTTGTGACTTCATTTTGCAATTTAACATTTCGCAATAGATCTATAGTTATTTATTTTTCAAGCTTTTTATCCGATTTTATGTACAGGTGCATGCTGTCTTAACACTAAGGAAGGCGATGATACTTTCTTACTTTTAGATTTTTTTAAAGATATTTTATCAAAAATCAATTATGATTAAAACTGGATTTTAATTTGTGAGTATTAATTAAATTAGGCCCAGGCTTTAATGAGTTAGCATCCGTTTCTTTCTACCTTAACTATTTAGAGCGAGATAGATGTTTCTCATTGACAGCACTTGACATTTCGTTCCAACGTCACATTTTCTTGTAAAAAATCGCAATTAATAGTCATTTTGAGTTATTTTTAATTTATTTTTAGAAGTTATTTATTTTCGTTTTCCAATATGGCGTTGAGCCACTCTAAATTTTGTACTTATATTTGTAAAACTTACTTTTATAGGGCTCTGCTAAACCTCGCAAGGGCGCCCGCTACCCATACTTCATCACTATCACTACATTGTATAAAACAAAGTCGCTTCCCGCTGTCTGTCTGTCTCTATGTAATGCTTAGAGCTTGAAACTACGCATCGGATTTAGATGCGGTTTTTTTTAAATAGATAGAGTGATTCCAGAGGAATGTTTATATGTATAATACATGCATGTATTATACATATAAACCCGTGCGAAGCCGGGGCGGATCTCTAGTAGCTATATTATAAATACGAAAGTAATTGGCCGTCACATTTTCACGCTTTGCTCGAAGGTTAACTAGAACAGATCCCATACAGGGAGTTTCATCCCCGAAATCATCCCTTAAAGGGGTGAAAAGGGGTGGAAGTTTCTACGGGAGTGCTCCGTCTGTGGAAAGCAATAGTGAATAGCGTTGCTATTAGAGTTTGTTCAGGCGTAGTATTCATCCAATGCCATTAACGGTACGCAGACGAAACCACGGGAAAAGTTAGTTTTGTATGGGAAGTGTGCGCCCGCGCCACGTTTTAGCGAACGCCCTATATGTATGAAAATGTATGGGATCGTAACAAAAATCCACATAAATGCTGTCATCCTCAGTTCATACTATAAGTAACAGAATTTTGTTTGTATATCCGATGTAAATCTCGCCCAATATGTATGGCAGATTAGACAAATTTGTATGACATTACTCAAAGATGTTAGAAGTTAGATGTGCCAACAAAAGAACGAATTTACTTGGTAAATCTTTGAGTCGTGTCTTATATTTGTCACATTCATATTATTTGATATACGCTAGATTTTTATAGAAATTTGTAACCTATCAAGAAAATAAAGCTCAAATTCCTATAAAAGTAGATGCCAGTTTTCCAGTTTTTAACTATGTTTCATAGACTCGAATCTTTGCCAGTATGTTTTGCAATCTCAACTCTACTGCCAGCGTGTATGGTCGATTTTTGAACGACTGTCAGGTTTTGGCGACCCTAGCGCGCCTAGCGGATGAATTTGAAACTATTTATTAGATTTCTTTTTAGTAATAAACAAATATATATAATAATGACTTAAAAAAGCAGGCATTTCTGTGAATACTTAAATTAAAGCGGACTTTAAGTGGTTTTAATTAAATTATTTTTATATTTCTCTTTCAATACATAGCCATATCCAGTAACTGCAATGCCATACGATAAATATATAATGCATGTACTTAATGAGGATACAATTATTTTAAATTGAATACAGAACCATACAAATAACACACAGTACCTATACTTTTATGTTATACATTTTTAATAGACAAATTTAAAACATTACCTGTTAAATCTAGTTTCATTTTTAATAGACAATTTTAAAACATTACTTGTCAAATCTAATTTCATATTCACCGCTTGGCGCGCTTTTATTTCGCTTACTACACCCAATGTTTAAAAACCTGCAATTATTTACCTGGCAACCCTGTTGACATATTGCCAGTGTTGCCATGTACGCTGGGTTGTAGTGTCAAACTGTCAAATTTGACAGACCTGTCAACGTGTTGGTCCGTGTATGATACGTACGAATGTGTTGTGTGCATCGGTTGATTTTAACTATAAATGAATATATAAATTATATACGAATAAAATAAATAATTTTGGAAGCACTCTAGTTTTGTTTGATTTTTTAGTCCCTCTGGATGCAAAGGGATTTGAACCCTATGTACATGTGGTAAAATTCAATTTTGAATACATTTCCGCATCAGATGCAGGACCTGAAATGAAACTTCTGTATAGGGGCTGTCCATATATTACGTAATTGATTTTTGACACACACATCATCCTATTAATTCCTTAAATGGACCCCCCCTGTGCCTGATGCACCTATGCACTGGTTGTGCAACTGAATTTGACGGGATTCCGATGTGGGAGCAGCTGAGTGAAAGACTTGTTTTCTTTTCCGAGTTGATGTCGTTTCGTAGGTATTTGTAGAACTGAATTTCATGAGGCCCGGACGCCATATTTATACCATGAAATTCCTTGCCCCGCAACCCGCCCGCCCCGTGGTTTTGGCGGGAAATATGGGCGCGAAAGTATTGGCGGGAAAATTTTGGCGCGAAACGACATCTCATTTATTTATGACAATAATCTTAGGCTAATACGTTATTTACAGTGTTTTATACTTATTTCTATGACATTCGTAATGCATTATCACCCGAGATCCTCTCCGTTTGCCGGCCAATCGCATCTAAAGCGCGGGGTTTTCGTGTCGCCGCCTATAAACGTACCTCGGCCTCCACCTGGGGTATAAATACCGAGCTTCCCCCCTCGCTCGCCCATCAGTCTATGCTTGGCTAGCGCGCGGATAGGATCTAAAGGCTTCCTCTTCATCTATCTACATTTCTAGTGGAAACTTAGTGTTTAGCCACTCTTTACTTAGGAAACCAACAGTATATTACCTCATAACTAGGTAGGAATGAAGTGTGAGACCTATTATTCTTTATTTCGAGTACAAATTATATAAGGCGACAGTAATGCAATGCTTATGTTATAAGAGGGTTATAAGCTAGGTTACAGGCAATCTATATTTATTGGTATTTACGTAGATGGTTGTCCTGCACACCCCCCCTCCGCCTAATAAAATGACCACCGTCATCCAATGGTCAGACCCCCCTCTATTTTGAAATGACGTAATATATAGACAGCCCAGACAGATAGGTATAAAGGCCTGTAGGGGTGACGTGTTCGAATAAGCAAGCATTTTTTAAGTTTGTGTTAGATAATTTAATATGTAATGTCTATTCGAATACATCACCACTACATACAAGAGGGGCTTCACTTAACTTTTTTACCTATATACAGGCAGGCGCGGCTCACTCGCGATTTGTGTTTATCGCTACAAGTACATGCCGGTCGCCCCTTCGGAGGGGTCTATTCGGTGGCTGCCACGTGTTGGTACAGGACGCTCGCACGGGTCGCAGCGCGTTGCATGCGATAGAAAGGGATGGCCACATTTAGGCACGTTTGGCGTACCTAAACAGGGAATTTGTTAACAGAGAACCTGTACGTAGTACTATTACTTATTCTGTGATACAGGTTGATTCTGAAGACGTCAGTAGGAATAACTCTTTCTGTCTCGATAGTTGATTACAATTCGAAAGTTTTTAACATTATGGCAATGCAAGGTACCACTATAGTCTGCAAACTACTGGGAATATATTTTTTCTCAAACGTGCAATGAAATGTCATTATTAGCGTTATAAGTGTTATACAGTAAACGGCAAACATCGTGCGCAAATGAGGGGAAGTGGGGGGGGCAGCTTGCACGTACAATTCGCCTTTGCGCAGGCAAGGTCATTTGCGCACGAAGTTTGCCGTCTACTGTAACAGGCTTCAAAGTATCACGTTTCGGGCGGAACAACTCGAGAGAGCTGTAAAGGAATTTCATACTAAATTAAAGGCCTAGGCCGGGAAGTAATTTGATTTTTTTATTTTCATCACACTATTTGTGGCACAGCATCATGGCGTTCAGCCGTGAACATTTATTTGATTTCTTTGAGTTTTTAGGGTTCCGTTAAAACGGGACCCTATTACTATGACTCCGCTGTCCGTCTGTCTGTCTGTCGGTCTGTCACCAGGCTGTATCTCATGAACCGTGATAGTCAAGACAGTTGCAATTTTCACATATATGTATTTCTGTGGCCTCTATAACAATAGATACTAAAAAACATAATAAAATAAATATTTTAGTAAGCTCCCATACAACAAACGTGATTTTTTTGCTGTTTTTATAGATAATGGTACGGAACCCTTCGTGCGCGAGTCCGACTCGCACTTGGCTGGTTTTTTTAATTAACTTCATTGCATGTTTGAGAAAAGCACTACATGCCTAGCCGTGAAAAGGGCTTGCCGGATGAGTAGGTATACTTAGATATAGGATAGTGATACGACTTCTTTCCCGGCGTCTGCAGTAATGCTGCTGCTGCGGACAACTAACTGTAGCTCATCATAAGTCGGATATTATTATAATTATTAAATCTTTATTTCGGACTTGTATTGTATCCATATATTGTTATTATTCTGGTAGTGGCTTTCGGGCTGTCAAAGCCCTTATATCACTGCGACCATCACTGATCTATTGTGATCAAATCCATCCATATATTGTTAGTATTTTACTTAACCTAGGTATGTTAGTCTTATATACTAGTTACACAATTATTTATAATCTATTTAATAAAGTATTTAATATAAAGTATTCTTCCCTCGTATAAACACACAGAGCAAATACACATTCCTTTGCAGCCAATGCATCAAATATTCAGGCGCTCTGACAACCATTAGGTACTTCATCATCATAAACTTGAGAGCCGGGCTCTTGTCGCTGGAGTAATCGCCATTCTGTTCTTTTCTCTGCAACTGTTTTGAGCTCTTGATACGACCTTGCATTAACTTTCTCTTTAGCTTGGTCCATAAACGCACGTCGGCCACTCTCACTAGCTTAGCCTGCTAGACCCCTTTTCCCAGTTCCTTACCTTATTAGACCTTTTATTTCGACTATACCACTGAACTAAATTTGAAGTTATAGATATTCATTCGACGCAGAATTTGACCCTCTTTAATATTGAATGGAATACATTTTCCGTCGGACGTACCGTTTTTGTGCTACATGCAAAGAACTGAAAAAAGATCAAAATTTTCGCGGTTATTGGGCTCCCAAAAGTTTAGCACACCTCCTGGAATAGTGCAAACTCGGATTACATGCATTTAGGGCCAAATGAAGGTATTAAAACGATTTCCAGCTATATGGGAATTCATTCCTCAAAAAGCTTTTTTTGGACCTAATTTGCTTGGCGTAATTTAATTTCAGTGAAATTTCAATTGTAGGTTTATTACCCAACTGCCGAGGAGTGGAGGGTTAAGTTTTTTATACCTAGATGCCTAGATGGAGTTAATGTGATATAGTAGTGATAAATTGCTAGCACATCATCCACAACACACTTCAACCTGGTTCCGTAAGGTCAGTCCAAAGTCTGTAAAGTTGTAAGTTGGTATGTTTTTTCCGATACCAGAAATTGTTTCACCACGCCCGACCGAAACGCACGGGCGCTGTCTATATTTCTCTCTCTCTCGCAACATACGTTCACTGAGTGACTGAATAAGCGCTTTTGCCTTATGCACTAGTTTTTCCAAAGCGACTACCATCTTAATGTCACAATTCGGCGTAGGCACTGGGTGGTGGATAGTGGTGCTAGCATGCACCGTAAAACTACACAACTATAGTCCAGGTCACCCAACTATGGTCCAAATTAATTATCATATTACTAGCTCTGGTGGGACTCTTTTCATGGGGGAACTTAAAGACGGGCACTATAATAACACAAATTTACATAAAAACGTATAAAACCATTAAGGCGACGTGAGCTCAGAAAACGAATTTTTAAAAAGTCGTAGCTCTTGTTTGGATTATAATACGGCTGCCCCAAATTTAATTAACAATCTTGAGGTTTTTCTCGAGGGACAACAGCTATTCGAATCCTGGGTTTTTGACTTTCGCTCGATAGAAAAAAATCACGAACATAGGTCTAAAATATAATCAAAAAATATTACAATTGGTTCTCAAAATCTGCAAAACAGCTAAACATATTAAAATTGGTTCTAAAAATCTGCAATATAATGTTTGAGGGAACTTGGCAATAAACTACTTTTTTATTTATTTAAACGCACAAAAAATAAAAAAAACATGATATCCGCGCTTCCGACGCGCACTTCCATCTCGCTTACGCTTATGCTCAGTGAAAGGGAGAGAAGACTATGAACCTACGGCGCCTTAAAACAAAATCGGTATTGATAGAAACGAATGGGCTTACTTTTGGACCATAGTTGGGGTTGTGGACTATAGTTGTATGGTTTCACGGCACTCTAGACGTAGAGGCTAGCTGGTTGTCTCGCAGCGGCTCACAACAGTGCTGAGCTGATAGCTGCTGGCGTGCTCGGGGGTGGTCGCAGCGTTGGGGGGCGGCGCGTGGCGCGGGCGCTGGCTATGGGTATCTCTCGCGGCTCGGCCTACGTTGTTTATAAAACTAGCTATGTAATATTATGAAGTTGAAAAGAGAGAGAGCTTTGTAAGTTTGTGTGTGTAGGTACTTATTCAATCCGCCCTATTCAATGTAGGGCCGCCGGAGCTCTTGACGTGCGTTGATATACCTATATATAACAGAATTACCTAAGAGAGGTAGGACACAGCGGAATGTCATCTCGCTCATATTTGTAGCAGCCGAACTGGGGAAGTGCTTCCACCTTACAGAAGACTTCCGCCATAATAACGCCATAATAATGGTTCTGGGCGGCAATGGCGGCATACGAAAGGGGGCGGCGGATAAGAAACAACTATTTCACTGCATGGGGGCGGCGAAATTCCGGTCGGCCCCGGGCGGAGAAAACCCACTCTACGCCACTGCTGTAGGTATGTGGTGTCCTGTTCCTGTATAGCATTGTTGACACGTTGCAGTAGCGAGGCAGCCTCATCAGCACCCTAAATGCATTGTTGTTCTGCACTCGTAAGGCGCTGTACTGCTATTGCGTAAAGTCCGCCCACAGGCTTTCCGTGTAGAAAGACGTGCAAAATGCTCTGAATAGTGTCAATACAGCAGTAGAGCTACGGGAAAACCTGCGGGCAACCATGTTCGCTCTAACAGCCAGCGCCCTGCGCTCCCTTTCAACGTCGGCACCATCCACCACCAACGGTCAGAGAATAGAATACATTCTCCGTCCGTCGTACTGTTAAAATATATATATATATACATATATTAATTAATTTGTGCACATGCAAAAAACTGAAAAAAGAGCAAAAATTTCGCGCTCCCAAAAGTTATGCACACCTCCTGGGATGGTGCAAACTCGGATTACGTATTTAGGACCAAATTAAGGTATTAAAACGATTTCCAGCTTTCTGGGAATTAATTCCTCAATTTTTTGGATCTAATTTGTTTGGCCTATAGCCTATAGCTATAGGTGGATATCACAGAATATGGGTGATATCATACGCAGCTTTAGCATCACTTAAATATATATGTGCATAGTAATAACCTAATTACCTATAGCAAGGGTAGATGCCATAGTCATTTCCTGTGCGTACCGGTTTTTACTCGAAGCACGTATTTCTTTGAATAATAAGGGGTGGCCAATTGGAAGGTATAGGTATTTTTATCCTGGGGCAAAACTCACGATTCTTTTAATGCAAATATCAAGCGAAGAGACGGCTTTAATACGGAACGTTGGTTGCCGTTGACGCGATATCGCGTCCAAAACTATATGGAATACCTATTTGCACCTCGGCAGCTAACGCGTTAAATTCAAGGAAAATTTTACACAACACGACTGTGTCAATATTGAACAAACAGGTCAAAATGTTATCACGATTAATAGTACATTACTTACCTAGGGCGGTTAAACAAAGAATGTCTCAGATCGCAGGTATTTGACGCCCGAGCCGAAGGCAAGGGCGATAAATATGCGCTCTGAGGCTTTCTTTATTACCGCCCGTGGTAAGTACAAAATTTTACGTCTCTATCTGGCCAGGAAGTGGGGTTTTCCGCACGCATAGCGTGCGGTAATTCCTACTTTATGGCCAGGTATGACGTAAATATCATTAAGTAGATATCCCATACACATACATAATATAATAAATCACCTATGCCAGTTCTAGATTCATAATCACTTCTAAACGCAGCACAGCCCATCTAAATTGTGCGCTCACTTAGCGGATAACAGTAGAATAAACCAAAGTCAAAGTCGTTCCATAACTAATTCCTCCTTTTTAATTAGACTAGAACGCCCATCAAAAAACCCAACAGAACTTTCTCAAAAACCTTGTTTACAAGCTACAAGCTTTCCTTTTACTAAAGCTTAAAGAATCAGTGCAGCGAAGCGAAAAGTAACTGTGGAAAGTCGAAGGAAGAACCTGCATCGAGCGAAGAGGTTCAGTTAGTCGTCGTCGCGCCGCGGTCAAGGCTCCGTGGCAAACGCCCGCGTCCCGCTTAAAAAAAAACTTTAAAAAAACAAACGCGCGCGCTCCCGGCTGTCAAAAAAAGGTTCTTTATACAACAAGCATTAGTTCTAGTATTTTTTATTAGTTCAATTAAATGCTGTGCGATAATGATATGGTGATTGTGACTCTGTTAAACAGGTGAATATAAAATTGATTTCAATGCACCGTTGGTGACCCTAAGTTCGCTAACGGTCTGCAAACCGCGCACATAAATTAAGGAATTCCGCAGCTTAATCTAGTTCAACTTATAAAATAATTGTCTTAATTATCTTAATTACATATGAGATTTTAACCGTTTCTGCTGTATTATATGAAACTATAATTAGAAAGACTTGCAGTTTTTTCCCCTGCTCAGTCACTGTAGGATTAACGGCCCTGTAATCATAGGTTATTGCTCTTCCTACTGCCTCGAGAAACGCTCAAAGCGAGACATATACAGAAACAAGCATATCCAGTGACATTTGCGAATCTTAAAAGTTTCACAAACTTTTTGTACGCTGGCTCGCGTTCTATTTTTAAACGAACGATCGTATGATAAAAAACCCTTTTAAGTTCTTTCTCGAGTAAGCTTCGGTGCAATTTATTCGATAATTTTATGCGTAGGTATAATGTATCGATTGCGATATGATAAAATTTCTTTTAAACTTTTTAAATCGAAATCGGCCTTTGGAAATAAAAATGTAGGTACCGCTTAAAGTTAAAATTAACGGTTTTCTTTGAGATAAAAGTGCTAAAATGTGCTTAAATCGTTGAAATATCTTAAATTTCTATCGCAGCAGCACCTTGATAGAATGTAGGTCAGAGAAATGACCGGTCCCGTACGGAATGCTGCCTGCACGATTTTGTGCTACAAGAAAGTCAACGTTTTTTTTCGATATTTTATTCAAATCATATTTTAAGATTGACATTTATAGAACGGCGTTAACGGCCAATCGAGGTCGCTTCGAGTTTTGAATCCTTTTCAAAGTTTTTATCATTTGATTGTAAATCTTAACTTTTTGGCATAAGGTTGCTTTGTGGTTGTCTGTCTGTAGTATGATACAACAGGAAAGGAGGAAAAACAAAGGCATGACATAGATAATTGACACCAATATTTAAGTTATGCGAAAGTGAGATGCTTTGTTTGACAGTTTGCGCGGTCGAAGTAACGAATGAGTCAGTCATCTTGTTGCACAAAAGGAGTTACTATGTTCTAATTTCCTGCCATTTTACTAGCGAAATTAATAAAATAAAAATAAATAAAAATATTTTATTTCAGACCATTGATCCATATGTGATTAGATTAGCGAGACTTAAAAACTATGTTAGAATTACAAACTAAGAATCGGGGGCATTAAATTACAGACATGGTTTTGGCAAGCTATTGGCAGTACCAAACAGAGCGAACATTATCTCTACTTGGCACTGCCAATAGTCACCTCCATCCAATATTTGGTGAGGGGACAGTTGAGGCGCTCGGCCAACACCCTTAGGAGGCCATTGCTGCTGCCGCGCACACGCCTTAGCAGTGATCCGATTCTTTTGCGCCTGATGGCAAAAAAGTCATCAGTACTCGCCTGTGCGAACATACCGGATGCACTGCAGTGCCTTGGCAGCCTCAACAGCATCCTAAGGATGTTATTGTATTGTACGCGTAATGCGTTATAGGCCCTCTGCGTGAATTTTGCCCACAGACTGCACATTAATTATGATGTACCTCTACTTACCTATTTTTAACCCCCCCGCCGCAAAAAGAGGGGTGTTATAAGTTTGACGTGTCGTGGCATCGTAGCTCCTAAACGAATGGATCGATTATAATGCGGTTTTTTTTGTCCGAAAGAGAAAAAAATCTGTTCCGCCGGTTTTGAGAAATCAAATTTTGGAATTAAAATATCAGGGGTGTTTCAACTTTTGCAAGTTGTTAATTATGTTCATATCAGCCGAAAGACGTCCACTGCTGGACATAGGCCTCCCCCAAAGAGTGGCAAAATGACCGGTCCTGCGCCACCCGCATCCAGCGGACTCCCGCGATCTTTACCAGGTCATCAGTCCACCTTGTGGGGGGCCTACCCACGCCTCGCCTTCCGGTACGCGGTCGCCACTCGAGAACCTTTCCGCCCCAACGGCCATCGGTTCTACTCTCAGTAAAGCTTCCGAGCGAGTTGGTCTAAGATTTCAGATTCAGATTCAGAACTTTATTGATAAAATGTCATATTTTACAGGTCAATATCATGCATGTCAAATACATTTTAAAATTTCTTATTGTCTTAGATGTTATATACCTATCATTATTTAATAATTTTGAAAGTGTTGTTGATTTATGAGTGGGTCAACGATATATTGGTCATAAAGTCGTCTATGCTGTAGCAAGCCATTTTTATGAGGAGCTGTTTGAGCTTGTTTTTAAATGCTGCATCAGTTACGGCGTTTTTAACGTCAGGCGGTAGGACGTTGTAGATTTTAGGGCCTAGCACGCCGAGTGATTTCCGAGCCTTGGCTAGCCTTTGGAACATGGATAAGACGAAGATCATGTCACATGCACTTTACGCTCGAAGTTGTAGACGATTATGTATACCTAGGACATACTGTCTATTTAGGTAGGTCCAACTTCGAGAAAGAGGTCAATCGTCGAATCCGACTCGGTTGGGCAGCGTTCGGGAAGCTATTACGGCACATCTTTTCGTCCAATATTCCGCAGTGTCTCAAGACGAGAGTCTTTGACCAGTGTGTGTTGCCAGTGATGACATATGGCACTGAAACGTGGTCGCTTACAATGTGCCTCATAAAATGCTCAAAGTCACCCAAAGGGCAATGGAGAAGGCTATATTATGTTGGGAGTTTCTCTGCGTGATCGCATCAGAAATGAGGCTATCCGCAGCAGAACCAAGGTAACCGATATATCCCTCCGAATCGCTAAACTTAAGTGGCAGAGGGCGGGGCACATTGCACGTAGACTAGGTATAGAGATTACCTTGGATGAATACTGACCCAAATAAAAGAAGACTAAGGTTTTTTGGGCCGTACAAAGCGTGAAAACTTAAAAAGGATATGCCCTGATAGTGATAACATTATTAAAAATAATGAGGTGATAGAAGAATTCGTCGCTTATATGTACATATGTGTCGTGTGTCGCTAAGGGGCGCAATAGGGGTTATTGAATACTCCAAAGTAGTAGAGTGCAAGAGCTGTAAGTCGCAGAAAACACAAATTGGAACCAAAATCTGTTTGGGCTAATATGTCTACTTACCTGATTTAGTACGCCCGATAGCGAGGCCTTAATTAGTAAAACAGCGTATTCTCACATTTTCTTCTTCTTTAAATTTAAGAGTCATCCTCTTGCTAGTGGAGTATTTTCCACTTCTCTCTGTCGTACGCCAGCCCCTTGACTCGCTGACACGACACCAGTTTTTTCCTTTATTTGGTCCATATAACTGCGCCGTGGTCTTCCACTGCCCCTCCTTCCTTCTATCTTTCGTCACATAGGTACCTACTTAAATATAAAGGATATTGAAGTAAGGACAACGAACATGTGACACCCCTGCAGTTGCAAACGCTAGGCTACGGTGTTCGCTAAGCATTAGCCAGGCCGTACGCTTAAGGAGCCGTAAGCTCAGCGAAGTTAAGCGAACAGTTTTTGAAACAATGTAATGCGTCTGTTTATAATAATATGGTTTCAAAAAAATAAGAATAGTAATCTTGAGGCTTTTCTGCAGCGATATCAGTGATTCAAAACATTATGCCAGAAGCAAAGTCAACATTTGCTAGAAGACAGTATTTGGCTCAATCTGCAAAATTATATAACCTCATAAATAAAAATATAGATATATATCCCTCCACCTATAAAGAATGCAAAATGAAAGTACAAAAGTGGATCAAGTCCAAATCCTACGCTGAATTAGAAAACATGTTAGTAAATTAAGTTTTTACATCTACTCAATCCACAACTACACACATACGCGCGCGCAAACACACACACACACACACACACACACGCACACGCACACACACACACACACACACACACACACACACATACACACGCGCGCACACACACACACACACACACACACACACACACACACATTTTTTAATTTTAATTTTAATTATATGGAGAAGGAGAGAGTTTAGGTAGATATTTATTGGCCCAGAAATCCAAACTTTTGAAACTTTTAAAATGGCCCTATACTCTATCCACTCCTCTGTTCACTTAACTTAATTACCTATGTTTGTTATTGTATCATGTTAAACTCTAAGGAAGAGCGGTGTCTCCTGCCACAGGCATCTTGATTGCCTAAAAAGAGGCACCAGCCTGCATATCTGTAAATATTTTTAAGATTTCGAATAAATCATTTTTCATTTCATTTTCATTTTCATTTATATGTTGAAATCTGTTTGACATATATAGGTATTTAATATAAGAACACATGTGCCATTTATTATTGTAATTGTTTTCCTGTTTTATTTTTTTGTACGCCGCAAGGTAGAACATAGAGGACTCTCAACCTAATTTAAGATCTACAATGTATACGTACCTATGTTTCACAAAATAAATTACTTACTTACTTACATGACTAAGCAATTTTCGCTCGATAGAAAAATTAGAATTTCAGTGCAGATGTATGCAGGTTTCCTCACGATGTTTTTCCATCACCGAAAAGCTAACGGTAAACCCAAATACAAAAAGGTTTATTAGCAAAAACAAAAACATCCATTCGACTTCTTCCCATCAGAGACCAAACTTAGACTGAGCCTTTATCTTGGCCTTCTGCCAGTCCGGTTAACATAATAACATTAATTAAATCTTTAGGTACATACACACAAGAGTTGTTACAATTTTAAGAATAAACTTCCGCATATCAAAATATATTCTGTACATTGAGTTTGGGACGGATGCTTGTGTGGGACGCTACCTGTGTAGCTGTAGACACACTGGCAACGTCTCACCTCCAACGGACTAACTTCTAAAGCCGGTGCAGCGGCGAAAAACGCCGAACTTCTAAAATGTAATAAATATAGAGGCCTCGGCAGAGAGTACAACTTTGTACCCTTTGGCGTCGAGACCCTCGGTCCGTGGGGTCCCAGTGCGCATAAGTTATTTGCGGAAATCGCGAAACGTCTGGTTGATGTAACTGGTGACCGAAGAGCTGGCGGCTTTCTTGCGCAACGCATCAGCATTGCAATTCAACGAAGAAATGCCGCCAGCATCCTCGGTACAATGCCTCGTGGGCCTTTTTTTAGATTAAACGTAGTTTTAATTAAATTTAGTTTATGTTAATTATCATCTTGTATTTACTTTAGAAAATAAATGTGTTTTCAGTACATAAGTTTCGAAAAACTCAGTGGTAAGGGCCGAGATTGGAACCCACTCCCGCCGTTTGACAGCCGCATGCCTGAACCACTAGGCTTAGGCTATACCGTAGTTTTTTAACCGTCGTACGCGTATTTGCCACCATTGTGCATTGTGTTGTAAAAAGCGCCCGCACATCGGTACTATGTCAAACACGCAACAGTTGCACAATATGCACATGCAATTTGCATCACATAGGGGTAGGAAGTGTAGGCATATCTCCATAATATTACCAAATACCATTACCATATTTATCGTTACTTGCTCTGTATTTTGAGATTATTTGAGTTGGCTGAATAGGGAACTTGCATCTTTTTATTTTATTATGAAAATCAAAAGTATAATCCGGCATTAAAACAACTGTAGCACTAAAACTTTCTTATGATTTATTTTTCTGATGTTATATGCATTTGAAATCTGTACGCGCACATATATTCTCGGCGCGTTTACCTACTATGGAGTAATAGTCATTAATTTGCAATTATCTCCACAACATTTGCGTTGAAGTCTATACTTGTAATACAAAATATCATTTCTAATTCAATATTCTGTGTAAATGTTATGTTATTTTATCGAAAAAATAATATTTTATTTTCGTCATTTTAAAAAGATAAACTAATACAATCGTTGTTATGGTTCCGTAGCCAAATGGCAAAAAACGGAATCCTTATAGATTCGTCATGTCCGTCCGTCTGTCTGTCTGTCTGTCCGTCCGTATGTCACAGCCACTTTTTTCCGAAACTATAAGAGCTATACTGTTGAAACTTGGTAAGTAGATGTATTCTGTGAACCGCATTAAGATTTTCACACAAAAATCGAAAAAAAAAACATTAAGTTGTAGGGGTCCCCATACTCAGAACTAAAACTCAAAAAAAAAATTTTTTTCATCAAACCCAGTGTGGGGTATCTATGGATAGGTCTTCAAAAATGATATTGAAGTTTCTAATATCATTTTTTTCTAAATTGAATAGTTTGCGCGAGAGACACTTCCAAAGTGGTAAAATGTGTGTCCCCCCCCCCTGTAACTTCTAAAATAAGAGAATGATAAAACTAAAAAAAATATATGATGTACATTACCATGTAAACTTCCACCGAAAATTGGTTTGAACGAAATCTAATGAGTAGTTTTTTTTTAATACGTCATAAATCGTAAACCGCAATTTATTTCACGGAACCCTTCATGTGCGAGTCCGACTCGCACTTGGCCGCTTTTTTTTTCTTCTGTATGATATTTCTACGTATATCCGCATCAATTGAGTGCAATTAATTCGAAATTGAAGTCCCACGCAAGTTTCCCATTGCAAAGCAGTCCATTTAAAAAGCAACTGGTGACCGAAGAGCTGGCGGCTTTCTCGAGCGAACCCATCAGCATTGCAATTCAGCGAGGAAATGCCGCCAGCATCCTCGGTGTACAATGCATCGAGGACCTTTTTGATTTAAATTGGTTTTAATTTAATTTAGTTAATGTTAATTGAACCTCGCTACTACTAAGTATAACAATAAAGTCATTATTAAAGAAAAGCAAACCTGCGTGCAATGTAGAAGATTAATTCCAGTGACAATTTTATAAAAAATCGGCTACATTAAAAACTCTCTACCATAATAAATAATAAAACATCGTGTTTTCCTTTTTTTTAAAGACGCAAAATTGTAATTTTTTTCACCTTTCGAGGTTATCTTTAATTATGACAATTATGGTGCCTGTTGCATAACAAAAAATTAAATCTTGCGTGTTTCAGTACAATTTACTGCCACTTTTATAGTAGGTACAAATAATAACTACAATTTGGGTCATTGTCAGATTTAGGTTCGCGTCTTTTCGGTGGACATTGCCAAAGTTAAGGGCTATAAAGCCTAATTTTTGGTTGAACTCTGAATCCGCATAAACGGCGTTGCCCCTTCTATAATTTTATGTGATAAAAACATATTATATGTGAGCGTAAGCCCTTAACTATTGACCACCGGAAAGATGATTTTTGTTTTTGTGACTGACAATGACCCATTTAGAAAAGTTGAAAAACCCCTGACATTTTCATTTCAAAGTTCAATATCTCAAAAACGGCTCAACCGATTTTGATAAAACGTAACTAAAATCCACCTCGATCACATCAGCTTTCGGATAAAAAAAACCACATTCAAATCGGTCCATTCGTTTACGAGCTACGATGCCACAGACAGACACACACACAGACAGGCAGACACACAGACACGTCAAACTTATAACACCCCTCTTTTTCCGTCGGGGGTTAATAAAATGACTTTGTAAAAATATCTAAACAATCGTAGGACGAGGAGGTTCCGGAGGTAACTCCCTAAGATGCATATACTTACAAAGCTTCGCACTCACAAACTTTATAAGTAGACCAGCACCCTTAGCGTGGGATTGAAGTGAGTCGCGTTTACTACCGACGCTACCGCCTATCGTCAAGATTTAGTATGAAAGTCTATACACCGCCCCTGGTGGTCACTCATAGAACTAAAAATCCAAACTGTAACGTGTGTCACTTATACATTACTTAACTCGCGATCGACTTCACGTTCGTTCGTATAGTTTAATCGATTTTCCAATATTCAACCTTATATCACTAGCATGTATCGTTTTAATTTAAATGTTTGTCGGTTATGACATTACAGAATACGCGCATCGCCACGTCGACAGTGTCGACTGTCGATACAATATGGCGGCGCGTGGGCCATTTATTTGCATTTTTAAATACAAAATACGCGACAATCCGAATTTTGCGGATATATGTTGTCAATTCAAAACCCTTATTTTTATAAGTTCTTTAATTTGAGATAAATTTCGATCGGATCTACGGTAACTCTTGACGGAATAATACGATATCACGGGCCATTTAGCAAGTGAAATAGTAAACTACAGTCGCGACGGTATTCTTCGATTCGAAATGTCTCACACTACAGATTGGTAGTACGAATCGAACGTTAAATTACGCATCGAAAACTAAACGCAAAGTGCCTAACGTTTTGCAGTTTGTTTCGTAGTACAACGGCAGTGTGAGTTACAAGTTTGACGGGTCGAATCGAAAAATACCGAAGCGAGATCGAAATCTATTCGAAGCGCGTTTATTCGATCTCTACCCTTATTGTGAGATAACAATCGTAACCTAACGTTACGTAACTAATACGAGATCGAATAAACGCGCTTCGAATAGATTTCGATCTCGCTACGGTATTCTTCGATTCGACCCGTCAAACTTGTAACTCACAATGCCGTTGTCCTACGAAACCAACTGCAAAACGTTAGGCTCTAGCGTTTAGTTTTCGATGCGTAATTTAACGTTCGATTCGTACTACCAATCGGTAGTGTGAGACCCAAATTTGACATTTCGTATCGAAGAATACCGTAGCGACTGTAGTTTACTATTTCACTTGCAAAATGGCCCGTGATATCGTATTATTCCGTCAAGAGTTACCGTAGATCCGATCGAAATTTATCTCAAATTAAAGAACTTATAAAAATAAGGGTTTTGAATTGACAACATATATCCGCAAAATTCGGATTGTCGCGTATTTTGTATTTAAAAATGCAAATAAATGGCCCCCGCGCCGCCATATTGTATCGACAGTGGACACTGTCGACGTCGCGATGCGCGTATTCTGTAATGTCATAACCGACAAACATTTAAATTAAAACGATAAATGCTAGTGATATAAGGTTGAATATTGGAAAATCGTGAACGAACGTGAAGTCGATGGCGAATTAAGTAATGTATAAGTGCCTCACGTTACAGTTTGGATTTTTAGTTCTATGAGTGACCACCAGGGGCGGTGTATAGACTTTTCATACTAAATCTTGACGATAGGCGCTAGCGCCTGTAGTAAACGCAACTCACGTCAATCCCACGCTAAAAGTACTCGTATGTAGTTACTTATCGTAAGGTTACGATTGAAACTCACGTTAGCCGTACAGCTGCCCGCGCGGCTTCGCCCGCGTATTGAACGGAACACAGCCAAACCCGCGGGATAAAGTATAGCCTATAACCATCCAGAAAGTCCAGTCTACACGCAGGTGAAAGAATTAATGAAATCGGATACGCAGTTCCGGAGATTACCCAAAACATACAAACTTACAGAGTACAGTCGCCATCACATACATCGGAGCAAACAAGCACGACACACACATCGGAACACACCTCTATTTTCAAGGCATTAGGGTGCATGTGCCGATATTTTTGAACACATATAGTGTACCTATGTATGTGATGGCGGTGCAGTCGAAATACGGTTTCGAAAAACATTAATTTATAATAAGCTTTTTCTTTGTTTAAGTATTTCATTTTAAATCGTTATTCTAAGATGCTTTATTGAATCCAACAAATTTTCCATCCGGAAGTAGGTAATTATACTAATTATATCGATTTAAATGAAGCATTAATTTTCTTTTATTGGATTATTTATCTTGACTATTATAGAGCAAATGTAATTGAACCAAAATAAAGATAAAACCATTTATTAACATTTTTTTTGACTTTTCAAAAGCTAGTTAAGTTATAATTTTTTTGATGTCTGAAATTTTGTTGGATTTTGTCGCTAGGTAACCATTTCATTGATACATTATCAAGTAGTTTTCGGATTTCATTTCTCACCCGTTTTTAAGAAAATTGCGAGATTGTACAAATATGGTTTAAGCCGTCAATACTAGGTACGACTGTCAGAATATGAAAGGCTTAGGTAACGTTGACGACATAATTCAGTTACGACCTTCTGGAACTCGCTACTTTTCAATTTGATATTTCCGAATGAAAATTACATTTAAGGGAGAAATAAAAAAAGCGGCCAAGTGCGAGTCGGACTCGCACATGAAGGGTTCCGTTAAATGCGTAAGCGGGTTGCGTCCCTGATGAGGCGCCTGCGCGGCAGCCCGAACAGCCTCCTGCAGACGGTGGCGGCGCGCTTGGATGGTCCCTTCCTGTTCCATTGGGATAGGTTGCATAGGCCATCCAACTGCTAATTGTAAGTGTGATAAAATACCTACTAACATAGTGTTAAGATCACTGTTACTAACAAATTATGGAAATAATATTTCTGATGTAAATTATTAAATAAATAAAATAAATAAATAAATAAATAAATTACTTTTTACAATTTATGACGTATTAAAAAAAAACTACTTACTAGGTCTAGAAAAAAAAAATGAGTTTCAGTTCTGAGTATGGGGAACCCCAAAATTTATTGTTATTTTTCTATTTTTGTGTGAAAATCTTAATGCGGTTTACAGAATACATCTACTTACCAAGTTTCAACAGTATATCTCTTGCAGTTTCGGAAAAAATTGGCTGTGACATACGGACGGACAGACAGACAGACAGACAGACAGACATGACGAATCTATAAGGGTTCCGTTTGTTGCCATTTGGCTACGGAACCCTAAAAACACGTGCCGCTTAAAAAATATTTTCTAGCGAAATTAATCATAATAGCCCACTTGAAAAAATGAAATGTTGTCAATTAGCTGCTGCACCCGGCTTCGCTTCGTTTTCCTCAATCGGAAAGTAGGTCTGTTCCCGGTACGTGATTCACCTGCCGACTAAGAACCTGTTTTCTGTCCACTAGGTGCGTCCACACCAAACGCACGCTCACCCGAGCGGCTCGCCCGAGCCCTCCGCACGCTCACCCGAGCGGCTCGCCCGAGCCCTCCGCACGCTCGCCTGAGCACGCTCACCCGAACCGCTCGGGTGAGCGTGCGTTCAGTGTGGACGCACACGGCAAAAATAATTTTCACGTTATTTATTTGAAAACGATAAATAAATAAATAAGTATATTGCCAGTAGCATGGCGCCGCGGCCCCTTTGATTTCGCCCAAAAAGCCGACAACGCTCGGGTGAGCGTGCGGCCACACAAAACAACCGTCCACACCGGCTCGGCTCGGGTGAGCCGCTCGCCCGAGCGTGCGGACGCTCGGGCGAGCGGCTCAGGCGCGCCGAACGCCGGCCACACTTAGCGCGCACGCTAGGGCGAGCCGCGCTCGGGTGAGCGTGCGTTTGGTGTGGACGCACCTAGTTGACTCACAGTCACTGATGCAAATTAAAAACACACATTGATTTGTTTGTATAACTTTTTCTTGTCCGTCAACTTTTACCTCCTTATAGTGCACAGCAACTAAAACTTAGAAAAGTTGGAAAACCCCCAAAATTTTCATTTTAAAGTTCAATATCTCAAAAACGGCTGAACCGATTTTGTTGAAACGTAGCTAAGAACCGTCTCGATCACGTCAGCTTTCGAACATAAACCGCATTCAAATCGGACTCCATTCGTTTAGGAGTTACTATGCCATAGACAGACACACACAGACACACAGATACGTCAAACTTACAACTCCCCTCTTTTTTCGTCGGTACTTTGAGAATTTCTAGGATCTTTTAGACTCTTAAGCGGAGCTTCTAACGCTGACTGCATTATTGACGACAGACCAAACTACCGAAAAACGTCGCTTTAAAATTAAATAAAAATTATATTATCGTTTATTTCAAACTCAAGGCTCATAAAATGTTAGTTACAATTTAAACCTAAAACAACTATGTTAGAAAATTAGAAAGAAAGAAAACATTTATTCGTGGACAAAACAATGGGTGCAAAAAACAAAACACAGAACGTAATAAATAGCAGGGTCCACGAAAAGGCCCCGACTCAGCATGCTGCTAACCTAGAAGGCCAGCGCTGGTCTTCCGTCGGAACCTTTACATGAGTTACCTCCTGCGGGGCTAGCACAACTGACACAGAAAGCGCGACGCGAGTCGAGAGAATCTACCCGCCTCTTACTAATTTGCACAATACGAGTGAGACAGGAGTCGCTGAGTCGCGCGCGACACGACTTAGCAGCAAGTTGTGCTAGACGTACTGGAAGGCAACACAAAACAAAATTAATTTAATTAAATACATGTGTTACACTGCTGCTGGGCTTATGTAGCTCACAGCAGTGCCTAATGTATGGACAGTCAGTCCTCTCCGCAATCATCGCTAGGATAGTGTTGGGGCTGGCTCGCACGCGCTGCACCAGCGAGGCGGCTCGCAGCTTCGAGCAACACGGAAGGGCATTCGCACCATATCCCTTCTGTCAAAGTACAGCAAGAAATGACAGAATTGTTTGACTGTAACATTCATAGCTAAGACTCCCTTCCGCTAGGAAGGCCGTGTTGCTCGAAGGCTGACAATGTTAGGCACATATTTTATGTCATACTACGCAGGTAATTAATTATTCCCACCTCAATCCGGTATTCGACAGATAGTCAAATCAGCTACTAGTTATGAAGCGTCAAAAACACTGTAAGTATGATTATTGTACATTTGTACAGACAGACAAAACACCTACAACTTAGAAAAGTTGTAAAACCCCCGATATTTTCATTTCAAAGTTCATTATCTCAAAAACGGCTAAACCGATTTTGTTGAAACGTGCCTAAGAACCATCTCGATCACATCAGTTTTCGGATAAAAAAAACCGCATTCAAATCAGTTCATTCGTTTAGGAGCTACGATGCCATATACACACAGACACGTCAAACTAATATCACCCCTCTTTTTGCGTCAGGGGTTAAAAAGGACGTTTGTTTTAGGTAGCTACGAATTTATCGTGTTTGGCATCAAGTACTAAATTAGAAAAATTGGTTCCTGATCACGAATTCAGTCAACTGGTATTCAAAGTCATTATTAAGGATTTATCCAATAAATAATAATACACCGTGGGCATTAATAACCCGAAAGATTTTAACCACGCATTCCGGATAGTCAGTAGGATTAAAAAATGTCATATGAATCCAATCCAAGTTCAGAAAAAAAAAAATTTTTTTTTCTGTATTTTTTTCGGTTTTTTTAAATAAAATTTGGAAAAGTATCGCTTCTTGGATGGAAATCATCCCTTTTAATAAAATGGTAACAATTATTTCTCCAAAAAATAATGAATTTAGTGAGTGGTAGCTGTCACTTTGATGTATGTCAATAACGACTCGAAACTTGGCAACATCGGTAGCAACGTCTCCATCAAAAGAGCTTAATGCACTTTACTAATCACAATAAATAGTTTACATGAAAATGATAATATCTTCAAAACTAAGCAGGATTTGACTGGGGTTCAAATAACATTTTTTGCGCCTAATGACCTAAGGAATGCCTGGTTAAAATATTTCGGGTTATTAACGCCCACGGTGTATAATAGATCAGTCAATATTTTTTTTTTAGTTCAGAAATAATTTATGTTTGTATGTGTGTGTGTCTTTGTCACTCTTGTTTGTATGTGCATATGAGGCCCTTTATACTTGTTGTTCTTCTATGTCCAGACATGTTAGCATAGGATAGTTAGGATAGCAACGACCTGCGCGTACGCAGTAACGGCATTCGCTTCCTGAACAACCAGTCTGGCAGCATCGCGACCGTAGTGTTAGACTCTCTTGAGTCCTGATATTGTAGATGCTACTGAGATAGTTAGAGAAGGCTATAAAGATATATTATAACCGCTGTGCTGTTTATAGGGTTTAAGACGGCGTTCATGTGCACACTAGCGCCACTGGTAAATAATTGTGATAATTTAAATTTAACGATAGATATTTGAAAAAAAGGAGGCCGCTATACACTGTATTTTGTATTTAAGTACCTTGTGAATACATCAAACTAGTTTTTATGTTGCTGGATTCGTCGATCTATTTACTCAATAGAAAAACGGCCGTTTTAACTTTATACGCACAGATTGACGAGCCCAGGAACGTAAAAATTATTATAATGTACTCAAAAGATACTTAAATATTAATACATATTTCATTGTAGTTTACCCTCGTCTAAAAATACATATAATAAAGCTGAAGAGGTTCGAAAGTCTGTACATGGAAGATATTCGAAAAAAAATTGGTTAGGGATACTTAAAACCGATAAAAGAACACGTTCCAACAGTTTTTAGAATTTTTGTCTGTTTGTCTGTTTATCTGTTTGTCTGTTTATGTGATCGCGCATCACGTGAAAACGGCTGAACCGATTTAGATGAAATTTGGTACAGAGATAATTTGAGTCCTGGGGAAGGACATAGGGTAGTTTTTATCCCGGAAATCAACCCCTAAGGGTTTGAAATGGGAAGTGAAAGTTTGTATGGAGCTACCTAAACCGCTGTACCTATTTGTCTGAAATTTGGTATATAAATAGTTTGAATGCCGAGGAAGGTCAAAAAATAGGTTTAATCCCGGAAATCTTCCCCTTAGGGGGTAAAACGGGAGGGATGAAAATTTGGATGTAGCCCATTTTGATAAATTTTGGTTTAGAGGTAGTTTAAGTTCTGGGAAAGGACATTGGATAGTTTTTATCCCGGAAATCTTCCCCTAAAGGGGTGAAATGGGGGATGAAAATTTAGGTATAACCCATTTAGATGAAATTTGGTATAAAGACAGTTTGAGTCCCTGAGTATGACGACGGATAGTTTTAATCCCGAAAATCATCCCCTCAGGGATGAAATAGGGGGTGAAAATTTGGATGGAACCCATTTACGGTAGAGCAATGGTTGGGATTCCTGGGGAAGGACATAGGATAGTTTTATGGAATGAAAATTTGGATGTGAGTAGACCTATTTAGATGAAATTTGATTACTTCAATTTAATTCAAATTATTTATTTCAGACTATGGCCATATCATTTTAGTAACAATAAAAACTTATAAAACTTAAGTTAACAGTTAAGAGATAGTTTGTGTGTTGTGTGTGTGTGTGCTGGGCTGCGGCAGTGCTGTGCTGGGAAAGGACGTATGATAATTATTGTCTCGGAAATCAACCCTTAAGAGGGTGAAATGGGGGGATGAAAATTTGAATGGAAGATGAAACCCATTTCGATGGAATTTGGCATATAGATGGTTTGAGTCCTGGGAAAGGACAAAGGGTAGTTTTTATCCCGGAAATCATCTCCTAAGGGGGGGAAATCCGGGGTGAATATTTGTTTTGAGCTACTATACAACCCATTTAGATAAAATTTGGTATAGAGGTAGTTAGTAGGCGCGGCGTTGGTAGCCCCCCCCCCCCCCCTGACTGATAACCTGGTAAAGGTCGCGGGAGTCCGCTGGATGCGGGTGGCGCAGGATTGGTCACTTTGGAACTATTTGGGGGATGCTTATGTCCAGCAGTGGACGTCTTTCGGCTGATATGATGATGACGATAATGATGATAAAAATAGTTTGAGTCTCGGGGAAGAACATAGGATAGTTTTTATATCGGAAATCTACCCCTAAAAGGGAAATGGAGGGTAAAAGTTTGTATCGAGCTACGATATAAACGAGTTCTACGCAGACGAAGTCGCGGGCAAAAGCTTGTAAACAATATCTTCTGCACGTAGAAGGCTGCGTTCACACTTACCAATTACCAAAAGTGTTTGTGTTTTGTTTTTGTTTAGTTTAGTTTTTGTTTAGTTTAGTTTTGTTTAGTTTAGTTTAGTTCAAATCTTACCTTGCTTTAATTTGCGTTCCTTCTGTGCACACACATGTTTAGAGTTACAGTCTAGATCTGAACCTTTATGCTAATATTGTTTTTCTGTAATTGTCTGTAACTAGTTTTGAGAGCCAATAAAATTAAATAAATAAAAAAATACAAAATACAGTGCATAGCGGCTTCCTCTTTTAAATATCTATCGTTAAATTTAAATAATCACAATTATTTACCAGTGGCGCTAGTGTGCACGTGAACGCCCTCTTAAGCAATAAAACATTATTTGTATAATATGACGGTGGCAAATAATCAGTCTAGCAGCATTGCTGACCGTAGCGTTAGACTCTCTTGAGTCCTGATTGTGTAGATAACACTGAGATAGGTAGAGAAGGTGCTAAACGAATGCTGTCCTGCTTGCAGACCAGTTAAATATAATGTGGAACATGAAATGTAATTTTCAGTGCCACTTACAAAAAGCAATGTGTTGTAAAAGCGCTGACAATGTGATATTGTTGAGATATTACCACTTCAACGACCACTTTAGCCTTGTTGGTAGTGGTAGTGACCTTGCCTACTCGTTCTAAGCTGGAGGTCCTGGGTTCAAATCGCGGTAAGGGCATTTATTTGTGTGATGAGCATTAATATTTGTTCCTGAGACTTGGATGTTTTATGTATTCAAGTATTTATGACTATTAAATATATCGCTAATGCTAGGGTGGCCCAGTGGTTCAAGCATGCGGCTGTCATAGCCAAAAGCGGCGGTTGCGGGTTCGAATCCCGGCGCGTACCAATGAGTTTTTCGAAACTTATGTACGGAATATAATTTGATATTTACCGTTAGCTTTTCGGTGAAGGAAAAACATCGTGAGGCTTCCTGCATACATCTGCGAAGAAATACAAAGGTGTATGTGAAGTCCCCAACCCGCTCTCAGCCAGCGTGCTCCATGAGAGGAGGCCTGGGCCCAGCTGTGGGTATATAGGCTGATTTTTCATTTATTTATTAAATATATTGACATCGAGTGGTACTACCTTCCAGTGGCGGCGGGTAAGAATTTTCACTGGACAACCCGGAGCCAAATAAAAGGGCTGTTTTTGATGATTTACGAGTTTGGTTTGACATTTTAGGGAAGCCGGTGGGAATCGGCTTGTATGGGCGCTCCGCCATCTGCTTTATTGAGCCACACAACACACACAAGCCTTATTGAGTTTACTATGCGGTTAGTTCGATTTGCGTAACATCGTCCCCTAATATTATTTATTTATTAGTCCTTATTAAGGCTCGACAGTCAACAGGGGCAGCGTTTTCGAGTTTTTTAAAACAATCTCAGACGTAGAAAATAGGGTTCAAAAATTAAAAAAAAAGATACGCATTACTTAAGGATCTAATCTAGTCAAAGTCGCATTCAGTTACGCGATCTAATGAACTTCACTCGATAGAAAAAAATCCCAAAGTTACCTCTTTTTGTAAAGTTTATTCAATATTATGAGTTATGACTAAACTATAGACATTTTAAATTAATTTTTTGTACTCAAATAAAGTTATTAAATATTTATAGACAAATTCGCAGAGTTTGAATAGATAAAATGATTATCTTAATTACTATGTTTAAATACCTACAAAATGCGCGAGCGCGGAGGCTCGGCAGGCCCGATCAGTCGCGCGCTGGCCCATACAAGACGACGACTCAAGGACGTTAGCGGGTGTACAAGCCTTAAACAGGGCGACTTTAAATAATTTATTTGCAGCAAAATAGGTGTAAAATAAATACCCTTGCAAATATATCACGATGGTAATTTATTCCACTTTACACATCAAAACAAAACACTTTCAATGCTAGAGAAAAAAAAATACACTCATCATAGTTAAAGTTTGTTAACACGGTTGAGTTGTTAATATTAATAACACAGGGAATTATAAAATGTCAACAGCCTGAAAAGGTACAATATTAGAGCAAATTTATCACTTTATAATGACCAAAATTAATACATAGGATGCCCCCAAGAAATAGTATATAACATAACCCTTTAGGCGCTAAGCAAGCAAAGGTACACACTCAATGATCGTAAACCAGTTCTTAAAGGCCTTGTTTTTTTTTGAATAAATTGCCAAAAATATATTAGTAACAAAAAATAGTACATTACTGCAGAGCCACTCCGGACGAGTATGATTTAGCCGGCCGAGCCGAAGGCGAGCTCCAGCTATAGAGGCCAGGATACAAGTGCAATACGGACACGTCAACCTCTATTGGTACCTACTTTTTTTTAAAAGCCCCTCACTGCCAACAACCTCCTTAGCTTATCATTGATAAAAAAGTAATTCTACATTTCAATATTATGATATGTAATGGGATTTACATACATACCTACTTCCTGGACAGTTTTGCGTTTTCCTGGACACTTCTAGTAATTGTCCTGGATGAGTCACTTTCGGATACCATCTTCACAGATGTTATAGGAACATTTCATACTATTTTTGAGAAAAATATGCAAGTGTATCATTATTTATTTATTCACAATCTGTTATGTGTTGTAATCTCTTTCGGCTGGCTCCCATGAACCTGTATCAACAGTAAATCTGCGCGCGCAGGTTATGTCAACGCAAGTGGGCCAGTGGTGTGACCGTTAACTGTGAAAGTTGCGTGGGCGCCGGCGGCCGTGCTAATCGTTAGCTCATTTTACTGATTTTTCAACTGGATTTGTATGTACGATAAAGTAAGTAAAATGAAAAGAGAATAACAACAAAAAAACAAAAAAATTACTGATTGATTGCTTTTTGAATGGATTAAGTACTTACTTTGATGGAATTCGGTCAACTTAAATACCTACTTAATCTCAAGTATAAATCCTATAGTATTTTATTGTATTTTATTTATTACTAAACTTAATCTATTACATTTGCCTGCAAAACTATTTTAACAGTTTGTCTGCAAGCATGTCGCTATAGTATGAATTATTAGGTAAGTTAGTTGTACCACAGATTTTGTCCCTTAAATATATTCAAGTAGTTACAGTTTACATTATAAAAAATGTTGCATTAAACGTACACAAAAAGTATTGACAAAAATATAAAGTTAGATACAATATAAATATGTACAACTATAACTAAAACAATATTAATATAACCTAATGTTGCATTGCTGTTCAGACTTCGCAAAGAAGTAATTTTTTGTATTATTATTATTATTTCTGGTAGTGGCTTTCGGGCTGTCAAAGCCCTTATATCACTGCGACCATCGCTGATCTATTGTGATCGCCACTTACTACAATTCTTGGTCAAGTCCTGCAAACTCGAAGAATTGCAGGATTTTGTTGAACTCAAGAAATTTGATCTCCTCCGGGCACATGATGTGTTTGCCCAGGAAGGAGTTACGACTGCGCATGAGGCATGGGCAATCGGTTAGGATGTGTGTATCCTCTGCTTCAAAGCAGAATCTGCATTGCCTTGTGTCACACAGTCCTATCGTTTGCATGTGCTTATTTAGGCGGCAGTGCCCAGTAAGCACCCTGACCAGCATGCGTATTCTGGTCAGGGTGCGTAGACGGTTCCTACTTAGCGCCAAGGCGTCAGAAGACGCCTTTTTGCTAAAGGCGCTAATAAGTGCCTTGGAATGTTTCAGTCCTGGGTTAGCTTTCCAGGCTTGAATGGTCTTGTAGAAACAATAGGCTTTTAGAGTGAGCTTGGTTAGACTTTTAGGGATATCACAGAACGGCTCTGGTCCGCAGTGTGTTCCCTTCGCCCCCGCTCGTGCAAGCTCATCAGCCTTTTCATTTCCCTCGATGCCTGCACATACTGTGTGTAACACATAAATACAATTTTATAAATCTAAACTGCCCGACCGATGGCCGTTGGGTCGAAAAGGTTCTCGAGTGGCGACCACGTACCGGAAGGCGCCTGGTAAAGGTCGCGAGAGTCCGCTGGATGCGGGTGGCGCAGGACCGGTCACTTTGGCACTGCTTGGGGGAGGCCTATGTCCAGCAGTGGACGTCTTTTGGCTGATATGATGAATGTAAACTGGCAACACTGAAGCATCTTAGAGTAAAAGTTTTGGATCAATGTTGTAGAATATCTTGTAGCTTTATAAATGGAGGATATATTTATTTTTTGACGACCGCTTTGGCCTAGTTGGTAGTGACCCTGCCTACGAAGCCGGAGGTCCTGGGTTCGAATCCCGGTAAGGGCATTTGTTTGTGTGATGAGCATGAATATTTATTCCTGAGTCATGAATATTTTCTATGTTTCTCTCTTCTTTTAAGAGTTATCCTCTTGTCGGTGCAATATTTTCCGGATGGAAATAGACTAAGTATATTTTCTCCCACATGTTTGCCTGCATTCTTTTCAATACGGAGGTGAAGCCGCGTGGGTAGCTAGCATGATAATATCTATTACTGGTTACCGCTAGACTCCCAAGCGTAATGGGATAGTAGAAAACATCCATGCATAGTGATAAGATACCGTACATAGCTTCTGAAATGAGTAACACAACTTCACATGCATACTTGCGCTGGATATGTTCTAAGAAAAGTGGCATTGTGATAAGATAGGATAATCCTCGTACGGACAAGCTCGCCTTTGTACATGTGTTACCTGTTCTTGTAATAATTGTTCTGTTGCTGTTTTCTGTTCCATGTAAAATAAATAATTTACATATCTGCATACGTCATACATTGTAACGGCTAAGGGAGGCAATAGGCGACTCTTGCGCGGGCAGCCTTTTCGCGATTTCGCAATCCAGCGCGGTAATGCTGCCTGCGTGATGGGCACTACCAAGGGGTTCGAATTTCGATAATATATTTTAATGTTTATTTTATTTATCATTTTCGTTCTTTTTGTTTTATATTAGTAGTTATTTATGTTAATAAATGTTTAATTACCTTATACATGCATACGTACTTACATAAGATATACTGCATGACAGCATTATAGTCAGTAATTTTTTGTCAATATTCATCGTGTAGAAAACCTGCGAGCCAGGTACCCAGCTTTGAGGCTGGGGGTTATGTGGTATTTTACCCAATAAAAACTACACCTTGGCCGCAATTGGCGCTATGTAATTCGGAGGACTCTACATAGAATCTCAGGTTGAATGCAATTTTTAACTATAGAGCCTTCCTTGCGCCTTGTCCGTGCGGATCTCGTTTTCAACAATTTCAAATGGTTTATTTCAGACCAGCCTTTATGTCATTTTATTTACAGTTAGTTGTTATCTCATTATGGTTTTTTTTCTCTCTTTTTTCAATAACAGAATAACGGGATGATTGAATGCAGAATTAGGTGTATTCGACAAATTAAACCCGTTTTCTCACTCTGAATAAAATATGAATACCTATCTCAGTTCTGCAATGGAATTCAACTTTATGCCCATAGAACGAAATAAAGTAGATAAGCAGACCTTTTTAGTAACCTAACTCTCTGTCCATTTTGCCCATGGTCCTTTATGCGGAACATCCTCTGTACATACACACTTGTCGGTCAAAAAAAGATTTATTGTCGCAAAAAAAACAAAAAAACACAAAATCAAAAAATCGAACACTGATGTAGATACTTATATAAAACAACACAGTACAGAAAATAAATGAATGCGACAATAGGCTCGGGGCTCAGCGTTTCATGCTAGCCTGTCGGCTATAAAATCACTTAATGGCAATAAGTTTAAACGAACTCTAAGAACTTGGCAGTGTTTCTACAACATTAGAGAATATTTGGATCACTAAGTGTTATATTATGTTATGATGTTTCATTTTTAGTTTGTACAAATTTTATTTAAAGTTGGGTATAAGTACATAATATAACCGATGGCCGTTGGGGCGGAAAGGTTCTCGAGTGGCGACCACGTACCGGAAGGCACGGCGTGGGTAGGCCCCCCACAAGGTGGACTGATGACCTGGTAAAGGTCGCGGGAGTCCGCTGGATGCGGGTGGCGCAGGACCAGCCATTGTGGCACTCTTTGGGGGACGCCCATGTCCAGCGGTGGACGTCTTTCGGCTGATATGATGATACATAATATAATGTTACAAGTTACAATGTCAAGTTTTAGTTACTTAAATATTCAAATTTGTTGTAAATGTTACGGAACATAATTAACGACCACCACCATAATGAACATATTTTTATGGTATAGATATATAAATTTGCATGCTGTCAACAACAGCTGAAAAAGGTGGAACAATTGTATTTAGTCTAAAGCCCGGTTAAAACGAAGCCAGTGCTGACTTGTTACTGTGTAAAGCATTGGCTGCCAGCACTGGCGAGAATAGACCGCCGGCCTATTTTTCAAGCCAATGAGCCAGCACTAGCTTCGTCCTTCGTCTAAACCTAGCTTAAGGCATGTAAACTTAGCCTTTTTCTGCGAATAAATTCATACTTACTTACTCACTTACAGAGCGCTAGAGTTTTGATCAATTGCGCTAGAGTTGGCAGTGACCCTGCGTACGAAGCAAGGGGTCCTGGGTTCGAATCCCGGTAAGGGCCTTTATTTGTGTGATGAGCACGAATATTTGTTCCTGAGTCATGGATGTTTTCTATGTATTTAAGTATTTATTTATCCATATAAGTATGTTTATCTTCGTCTAGTACCCATAGTACAAGCTTTGCTTAGTTTGGGACTAGGTCGATTTGTGTAAGATTCTCCGCAAATATATATATATATTTTATTTATTTATTTAATTTCTCTATTGTTACAGACCCGGCATGCAGTAAACACCATGGGTCCCCCCATATCAGTATGGCCGAGCAAGAGACTCACGATATTGGACAAGACACGTGTTATACTGAACGTGTCTGTGTGTGTGTTTGTGGTGCATGTGTTGCTGCAGAGCGGGGTGAGGGCGGGGCCTGTTATATTTAATGTGGACTATTTACAAGGTATGTCATTCATTCTTTGTTACACTTTTAAGGTCACAGCTCATTACAGCCACCCGGCACCCGACCCGCACCGCCTCGTCGTTCGGCGTCCACTCGTTGTCGACAGCAGGTCCGCGGGTGGACGCCGCGTTGTCACCAGTGAACACGAGCGTGGTCATCGAGTGGACGTCGCGTGGTCAACGAGACCCCCCCCCCCCCCCCCCTCTAACCCCTCCCGAACAGCGCGTTGCCAGCTCGCGGTTCACGCTCGGCAAGCATGCCAACAGCGGGATATCATCGAGTGGTCCACTCGCAGTCCGCGCGTGGACACCTCGCGAGCGAGGCGATCCGGTGATGCTACGGAGTTGATGTAGTGAGAATACTAACCGCTCGAGGCGAGGCGGTGCGGGTCGGGTGCCGGGTGGCTGTAATGAGCTTTGACCTTTTATCGCCTCAGTAAACACGTAAATTTTTGTGGCGAGTAATGTCTATTATGACTAAATTTACTAAAGTATTAAATTAATAGGTACAGTAGACGGCAAACTTCGTGCGCAAATGAGGGGAAGTGGGGGGGCAGCTTGCACGTACGATTCGCCTTTGCGCAGGCAAGGTCATTTGCGCACGAAGTTTGCCGTCTACTGTGCCTATGTTATGTATGACCAAGTGTGGATTTGTTGGGACTGAGAATGACCTCGGTAAGCAGTATGCATCTACCGGTCGGTCCTAGAATCGATTCGGTAAATATTACTCTGAAGAAACGGGTTGAAATGTCTACAACTTTCTTCCAGTGGACGACACAAGTGGGCGATGGGCTAGCAACCTATCACTGCAATATTTTCATAAAAAAACTACCCTGTGTTTGTCTCTCCGTCTGCCATACCAAATCGAAATCGGTTCAGCGTTTTAAGCGTCTAAAGGCAACAGACAGACAGAGTTACTTTAGGACTTATGGCATACCTTCACTCACAAGCAGGGATCTAGGGGGGGACTTGAGCCCTACACTTGCTAAAGACCAAGGAGGCACCTCCCAACCCCAGTCTGGCTAGACTTCCCTCCACACCAAAATCTACCCTTCCAAACTAAAATCCTGGATCCGCCACTACCCTCAAATCTTCTGCAAAAGAGCGTTGTCACACAAGGATCACATAACCCAATTGTGTACCAAATCTGTGTTAGCGGCGCAAGCGTTCACCTTGACAATACGGTACTTGTGACGTGTGTGACTGTGTGTACTCTGCGCTATCCCAAACTCGTTTCGGCCGTTAGACGTAATGTGGGGTTAACCCGTTATTATGGCTATCTCCAGTGCGCCAAATTAACTTCCTTTTCTAGTGAGAAATGCCAAATTAAAATAAAAAAAATTAAAAAAGAGCCGTTTATTTCTTCACTATCACTACAACATAGTATGTATAAAACAAAGTTGACTGTATGCTTAAATTGTAAAAACTACGCAATGGATTTTGATGCGGTTCTTTTTAATAGATTGAGTAATTCAAGAGGAAGGTTTATATGTATAATACATACCTATGCGAAGCCGGGGCGGGTCGCTAGTAAATAATAAAACACTAAAGTAACTATATCACATTTTACAGCGACCAGACTTTAATCTTATTGTTTCTACTGCCTGCTCACGTATTTATATAGGGTACTCGAGTATTTTGGTCACATCGCCAGGAAAGACAGTGTAAATTTCAATTCAATTATTTATTTATTTAGGACTAATGCCCATAAATTTTATCCTAATTAGAGTTAGATGCTCCATCCCCTGGCATAGGGTCCTGCACAATGTAGGGTGTTCCAGTGCCTAGGTAATGGAGCATCCAGCCTCGCAGCCAACGTCCTCAGAATACTGTTACCGCTGTGATAATGATAACCTCAGTGGCGTAGCGTGGGGGGAGAGGGTGGGCATGGTCCCGGGCGGCACACGAAAAGGAGCGGCGGATGAGGCACATAACGAAAATATTTAATCATTACATGGGAGCAGTTTTGCGGTTTTTTTCGGTTTTCCGGGGCGGCGAAAACGCATGCTACGCCAATGGATAACCTCGAGGAATTAGTTATTACTGGGAAATCTGGCAAGTGGCCATAGGGCAGAAGCCTACGCTGGACTAAAGGATGACTCGCGCTAGAACGACGGCGTTATTGCGCGGTCGAGCCATACGCAAGCCCGGCCGAGCCACAGCCGGGCCGTGCCGAGACCGAGCCGCTTCCGAGCCTCAGCCGTGGCACGGCCGGGCTTGCGTATGGCTCGGCCGCGCAAAAACGCCGTCGTTTTTCTTAGAAAACGGCCCGGTCCGGCCCGTTCTAGCGTGAGTCATCCATAAATTCGCGCAGCCCTTGATACAACCGTTCACGACGCTCTGCACTCGGCTAATAGGAATGATGGAGACACATCACCCGTGAAAAAATGTTCCAAAGTGATATGACCACGACCCTCAGTAATGAGGAAACCGATTCCTCATTACTTATTTATTTAATCGTATGGCATACATTATTTTGGCCTTTGAGTTTGTCACTCTTTAGTACCACCCAGGGGACGCGCGCAGGTTTGTGGTAGGTAGCTCCTGCGGACGCAAGTGACAGTTGTCACCCCTTTGTCAAGTGAATGCAGAGAGTGAAATTCTCAAGAGAATGCATGTTAGAGGTTCATAAGCCGCCCGAAGGCCTCTAACTCGGCTTAACAACTACTGTCATAGACAGCAGTCGGGATCAACTGCTTAGCGAGCCTACCAAAGCACGGAAGCGCTGAATAGTAACCACTCAAACAGGCGGTCACCCATCCAAAGACTGACCGCTGCCATCTTTGCTTAACCTGCGTTATCGTTTCAGATTCGCAGACGCCGCTAGGCTATGAACGCTTCTAATCCTCAGATAACCTACATACTAACACACATAACACTACCGTGCGTCTTCATATTGGAGGCCTGCAAATACGTAAGAGCCAATATGGACCGATACACAACCCGTGGACAAAGTCACGGCAGAAACACACGCGGGCAAAACCTCCTGAACGTCCCGTTTCGTCGACTCGAAAAAACACGAAAGTCACTCGGTGTCATTGGTGCGAAAATATACAACACTCTCCCAACTGAAATAGTTAACTCGGAAAGCGATGCAATATTTATTAATAAGATAAAATCTTTATTAGTTGACCAAGCATGCTATAGCATTGAAGAATTTATTTTAAGAAAATAACAAATATTATATAATTATTGTAGCTAACAATTTTTACAAATTGACTTGTAAAATGTTACTTATACTTTTACCAATAAAATATATGAATATGAATATGAATATAACCATTCCTCATTATGAGGTATCTGTAGCCGAGTGCAGTATAAGGAGGGGGGGGGGGGGGGGGGGGGGGGGTAATCTAATTGAAAAAAAAAATATAATGGGTTTAATTTTGTTAGTCTTAGTTATCTTTAAGTTGGCTGAAAACTACTATCGTATAACATATCACGGCCGTCAAGTTAGAGGTCATAACATTTCACACATATTAATTACCATAATACACGTATTATTTAATGTCCAAGATATACGCGTAATGAAAATGTTACCGTAATCCACACCGGTCACACTTGAGTTCAATTTACCAGCTGTAGAGACAGCAAAACAGAATTGTCTAAGACATACATTTTATCATGATTAAAATAGGTAACTACACATACATATTACACAGTAAACTGATATAAATCTATTTACAAAAACAAATAACTTAGTAAAACAGACTTTTAAGATTAAATATTGAATATTTGGGGGCAACCTTACTCAAATCGGTCTAGACCCACGGTAAGCTCAATAAGGTTGTTGTTGTGGCTATTAGACGACGTTGTGCAGAGTGGGCCCTGTACCAGGAACAAATATTCAAAAGGACGCTTCCTTAGAGCATTTGCAGTAACCCCTTGTGTATCATTCACTTTCAAAAATTTTGGTTTTGGAGAAATTTTGATCTAAAGTTTTGACCTCCAAGTAATGTATCTTGGCACCACGAGATCATATCACGGCAGTCAATGCAGATTTTGAGATAATATTAGTTTTTGCTTTTTTGTGTTCAACAGATAGTTTTGAGATTTTTTTTAATTTTTTTTTGTGTTTTTAAAATAAAAGGTTACTCATAGCACTCCAGAAAAGTAAAAAATACAAGTAAACTTATTTTAAAGAGTTTTTTTTCCAAAAAAAAATTTTTTTTTTCGTGTAAAATTACTTGGAAATAATGTTCTCAAGCTTAATAATCTAACGTTTCATTTTTTGCCCCAGTTACAGGGCCCACCCTGTATATACTAGTATGAAGGTGAACCTCCTTGGAGGATGATTTCCGGGATAAAAACTACCTTATGTCCTTTCCCAGGACTAAAACTATTTCCATACCAAATTTCATCTAAATCGGTTCAGTGGTTTGAGCGTGAAGAGGTAACAGACAGACAGATATACAGACAGACAGACACACTTTCGCATTTATAATATTTATAGTATGGATATAGTATGGATACGGATATGGAATTATGGATAGATAGACGTTATATAATATTAGTAGATGAGCTTTTTCCAAATAAATGTCACATTGTTAAAAACTTTGATTAGTAAAATTTAATTCGTTCCACTACGTCACGTATTTTACCCGTATTTCATGGCACATTTTCGTGACGTAGTGGAACGAATTAAATTGTACTAAATACAAAGCGCGAGAGTTTAAAGTGTTATACACCGTGGGCGTTATAACCCGAAATATTTTAACCACGCATTCCTTAGGTCATTATGCGCAAAAAATGTTATTTTAACCCCAGTCAAATCCTGCTTAGTTTTGATGATATTATCATTTTCATGTAAACTATTTATTGTGATTAGTAAAGTGCATTAAGCTCTTTTGATGGAGACGTTGCTACCGATGTTGCCAAGTTTCGAGTCGTTATTGACATACATCAAAGTGACAGCTACCACTCACTAAATTCATTCTTTTTTGGAGAAATAATTGTTACCATTTTATTAAAAGGGATGATTTCCATCCAGGAAGCGATACTTATCCAAATTTTATTTACAAAAACCGAAAAAAATACAGAAAAAAAATTTTTTTTTTCCTGAATTTGGATTGGATTCATATAACATTTTTTACTCCTAATGACCTCCGGAATGCGTGGTTAAAATCTTTCGGGTTATTAACGCCCACGGTGTATGTATAGCTTAAACTGTTGTCAATGTTATCATACTGACTGTACTAAATAGAGCTTGTGCTCAATGCAGAACGCTAAACAACATTTTCACAGTCGGCAATTTCCGCTAGATTCCGTATTGTTCGCTAATGATAACAAACATGTTGAATTTTAATTGATAATTAACTATTTGAGATAAAAAATGTAATCTGCATATAGATCATTGTTTTTTTTAAGTTATTAGGATTCAGTGAACGGGTTTTAAAAAAAGTCTACTGTCTTCATAAAAGGAGGGTAAAGGGAGGGTTAGTCTGTTTTTTTTTTGCAAACTAGTATTATCTATGGCCGGCCCCGATTGTAAGAAGACACCGTAGCCTATAGTAAAAATAATAAACATTTGCGGACAATCTTACACAATCTTTGTTCGTTTGGTTATTGGAATTTGATCACCAGTTTAGCCCAGTTGGTAAGTGAACGAAGGTAGAGGTCCTGGGACTCGAATCCCGGTAAGGGCATTTATTTATGTGATGAGCACGACTATTTGTTCCTGAGTCATGGATGTTTTCTGTGTATTTAAGTATGTTTATCGCTGTCTAGTACCCATAGTAGAAGCTTTGCTTAGTTTGGGACTAGATCGATTTGTGTAAGATTGTCCGCAAAAATATTTACTTATTTACTAGCCCGTTCCTAAGTGTCCAACAATAGGGAACCAATAAGAGGCATAATGACAATGTTATCTAGTAGTGTCGCATTAAACTTCATGTTAAACTGCCATATGACGTTGTGAAACGAGTGAAACTGACAAGGTACTTAGAGGTGTTCAGTAACTTCAATATGAGGCCGATACCAAAATGGATGATCATGTGTTTACTTCTTTGGTCATTCCTATTGACCTCGATACATTCCGCTGGGTCACTAACCCCGTCAGCTGTGTCACCCCATATCTCTGGTTAGTCACAGCGAAATGAGTTTTTAATCACGCCATACGATTTTACTTTCCTTTTTTTATTGCCTTGTTTTAACCAATTGTGACAATAGGCTTGGTCATTGGGTTTGAAAGACTTTCTCTCTAGTCATCGGTTTGTAAATGACATAAAGTGTGTAGTAACTACGTGTGTGCTGTCGATGCATACACTCAGGGCTGTAATCCTAAGAACTGTCTCAGATCGCAGGTATTTGACGTCCGAGCCGAAGGCAAGGGCAATAAATATGCTGAAAACAAACGAGTTAAATATATGAAAACTGTGCTCGCAGTTTTCTCCGCGTAGAATTCGCAAAACGCGTAAGAGGTTGTTAGCTATTAAAATGCTTGAAGACGTAGTCCAGAGGGGTAATCACTGATCGGCCTGTAGCAGGTTTTTTTTTTTTTTTTTAAACGCAGGGATTTGTTAATAGAGAACCTTCTGTACGTAGTATCATTATTTATTCTATGGTGTTGCTTAGGATTTTCTATGTACGTCAACATCATATTATATATACTCTAGCGGTTCCATAGTCGCATACCCCGCGTCGTCGTCGCACGCGTCGCCTATCCGTAAACAAAGAGTATCGTCGCAAGTAGTCGTCCATATTCAAAGATGTATGGAGACTAAGATTGCAACGTGTGATACTTTCACCGACAGTGGGTCAGGTGTCAAAGGAACTGCATTTATGCAGTCTGGTTTAGAATAAAACTGGACTACTTAGCTCCGCTTAAATGTCAGTGGGCGGGCCACATAGCACGTAGAACCGATGGCCGTTGGGGCGAAAAGGTTCTCAAGTGGCGACCACGTACTGGCAGGTGCAGCATGGGTAGAACCCCCCACAAGGTGGACTGATGATCTGGTAAAGGTAGCGGGAGTCCGCTGGATGCGGGCGCAGGACCGGTCATTGTGGCACTCTGGGGGAGGCCTATGTCCAGCAGTGGACATTGTAGTATTCACTTATTTGCTGATTCTAAAGGTATATCTGTATAGCTTGGCTAGCCAGCGCACCACCACTCCCGGCAACGGTTGGACCACCACTCATGCTATGCGAACTTAGAACTTAATGCAAATCCAGTTTCTTATTGAAAATAGTGTCACCTACTTGATAGGTGGTGAACTCTCTGAAGCTCTAGCGATTGCTAGACTAGGCTGTCAAGGTATTTCAAAATTCGCCGTATTGTCATAAGACATCAGTAGCCTAGGGGTACAGACGGCGGTATTTGGAGTCGATGAGCCGGGGTTCAAACCCTGTGACCGACGCACTTTTTGTATGTTTTGTACATTCAAAGAAAAGTTTTAAGTATCGCAGAAGAGATGGGGCCCGGGTCGTATACGCAAGCATTAAATGCCTTCTCAATTTGGTCGAGTATGCTGTCTATCTCAATATGTATATTGTAGTCTTTGCCACGACTGCCGTCATCGTGACGTATGCGCACTAGATAAGCACAGATACACTACAGACATCTTTCGGCTGATATGATGATGATGATGATGACTGACCTCCGCGTAGGATATATAAATTCAGAGCGTGTTCGCAATATTGAATGTTGTAAGAAATAGAGCTTAAAACGATCTAATTCGACAAGTTCTAGAAAATTAATGGGATTACCTCCAACTCAAACATTGTAAACCCTTTTCTTTTAAAACACACGAAACGTGCCATGGCACGATAAAATTAAGAAAATGTACACGAAGGCCGAACATTCCACACTAATAGTTGAATTGAATCCATTTCCATTACAATATTTTATTCGCTGTTAGTCACTGCAGAATGCCTCAAATTGTTGGTAGGCAGTTAATTTTTATGCATTTTGTATTTTACCGAGAGTTAACTGATGTCGCCTAGATTTTCTTACTTGTCGGTATAGTGTCAGTACGAGTAACATTTGCGCAGTAATACGCAAGCAGTACCATATCCCGCATTCGTACCGACACTAGCGTTGCTTGGCCTCAATGGGGACAAATCACTACATAGTATAAAACAAAGTCGCTTCCCGCTGTCTGTATGTCCCTATGTACCTATGCTTAGATCTTTAAAACTACGCGACGGATGTTGATGTGTTTTTTTTTATTTAGATAGAGTGATTCAAGAGGAAGGTTTATATGTATAATACATGCATGTATTATACATTACACATATAAACCCGTGCGAAGCCGGGGCGGGTCGCCGGTTTGTTAATAAACGCAACTGATTTCTTTAATACTGTCTTGGTAATTCATGCACTTGAGTATAGATGGCTCAACGCAACTGATTTCTTTAATATTGTCTTGGTAATTCATGCACTTGAGTATAGATGGCTCTGATTTCTTATTACCATTTTATCAATAGATGTCGCTCGCTACCCTAATTTAACGGTTACTTGAGATATAATAATGTGCTGTAATGTAGTGAAATGCTCTGTAGGTATGTGGTGGTGTTCCTGGTGGTCAGTAAGGTGGCCAGAGCTCCCGAGGATGTGTTCTGTTGGGAGTGAGGAACCCGCATAACTATCAACACAACGTATCCTAAAATCAATAAAGGGTAGCCATGCGCCATGCGCTTGCTCACAGACTAGTCATAGATGTTGCAGACATTCATATCCGCATTCCCGGAAGTTCCGCATCAATTTCGACAAATGCATGTAGTGGATAAAAACGGGGGGGCTCGCTTGTTAGGTATTTACGTCATAAGTCAAAAATCTTAATTTCAAACGATATACAGAGAACAAATATAGTGGAAAAACCATCATCGTCTGAAGCCCAGGACAAGCCTGGTGATCTTCATTTCATTTCTGCAATCTTCCGATTCTCATTCACACGTGACAAGAACGTCAAGTTTTTCTATTTTGACCGCAAATATTAAAATCCAGTCGCAACGTGTTTAATTACCGCACGATATCATGTGGACGTACATACTTTTTATGTTTATGTTTTTGGGTGATTGATCCCAAAATCCGCACCCGCGGATGTCTAAAAAAACCGGCAAGTGCGAGTCGGACTCGCGCACGAAGGGTTCCGTACCATTATCTATAAAAACGGCAAAAAAAGTCACGTGTGTTGTATGGGAGCCTCCTGCAGCCTAGTTGGTAGTGATCCCTGCCTACGAAGCCGGAGATCCCGGGTTCGAATCCCGGTAAGGGCATTTATTTGTGTGATGAGACTGATGAGCACAAGTATTTGTTCCTGAGTCATGGATGTTTTCTATGAATTTAAGTAGGCATTTATTTATTTTGTTCGCAAATATTAAAATTCAGTCGCAACGTGTATAATTACGGCACGATATCATGTGGACGTGGCTTATCTATGCTTTTGGGTGTTGGACCCCAACATCCGCATTCCGCACCCTCTGATGCAAAATAATCGCATCCGCAACATCCCTGAACTGTACGAGTATTATGACATGATTAACTGTATGCGATATCGTACGTAAACATATATAAATGTTAAAGTGTCTCAATTAAAAAAGACTAAAGAGCTACCACGTCTACTGGTATAATTTTAACTGAGATAAATTTCGGGTAATTAATTGTAAAACAATTAATATAAGATATATAAAATACCCCCACAAGGTGGACTGATGACCTGGTAAAGGTCGCGGGAGTCCGCTGGATGCGGGTGGCGCAGGACCGGCCATTGTGGCACTATTTGGGGGAGGCCTATGTCCAGCAGTGGACGTCTTTCGGTTGATATGATGATGATGATATAAAATAATGTTAATCATAAATAAATAATTAAATGTAATCTGACATTATACACATTATTTTGACCTTTGATTTCTTAAAAGATAACTTGAACAATATTAACCTCAAATAAAGATAAATTTGTACATTGATAGCCTTTCTGATAACAACTGACCATGTTTATAATTGACTTTTTAATATCATACATAACTATTGACGGAATTGAAGAATAACGTTATTCGCTATGTCGTATCTGCTGGGTAAGGGTCCGGCGGAGTTATTGTGTTACTTTCTGAACGAGCGTTAAGACGTATCAACTCATTTTCTCGTACAAAAAATTATATTGATATGATGAGTGAATAGTTCACAATTGCCCTGTTATTGTCAATAAAGTTTACAGAAAGTGACACTCAAACTACTCAAGGACTTTTTATCACAGTGATATTAGAAATCTATTTTACTATCCTGCAAGCTTATGAATATATTGAAGCACCTTTTACAATTGCACTCACATACTGAGATCGTTTAGTTGACGTGCTCACTTCGCTAGTACTTTAACGTAACGAGATTAGAGTAACCGTGATAGCACTATCAATAAAATACCAATCTAATTCTAATGCGATAATAACGCCTGTTTAAATCAATACTACGACATCTTCGTGAGTTCCTAGAAAAGGTTTTGTAAAACTATTTTCTGACTTTCATGTCTATTTTTCTCATTCTAACCATCCATATCTTTTGTTTCAGGTCCAGTGCCACTAGCTAGGAATATACGTCACTTGCCATGCATATCAAGACGAACAGGCCAAGAGGGCCTCTGTATGTTTGCTATAGACTGCCTTAAAGCCAACGGCACGCACCTCGGAACCTGCATAGACAGGTTCTACTTCGGCTCGTGCTGCCAAGTGCAAGATAAACATGTTATCCCTATTAACAATATAGAGGATAACTCTATAGATGGCGCTAGTTTCGTCCATCCACAAACAGAAGATAAGACTACTAGTAAACCACAAGAAACTACTAAAGAAAGTAAAGATGAGATAGTAAGAACTACAGAAAAGACTACGCTAGCGGATAAGGTAGAAATGGAAACTAAGTCTGATGATCTAGATAATAAGATACCAGATATCGATAAAACTACAATTGAATTAGAAGGTACTACTAAAGCAGTTAAACCTGAAACGGAAGTGACAGAAGTTCCAGTGAAACTATCTACGTTCCAAACGGTCTCTGGAGATTTGATCACAGAGAAAACGACGACAGAAGCTGTCAAAACATCTGCGTCGACCGCTGAACCGACCACAATTAAACCTAGCAGGAAGCCCATTAAACCTACGTATAAACCTCGACCTACATACAGACCATCTAACTTTACAAAACCGCAGTACGTACAGACAAACAGACCGAAACCAACAAAGCCTATTTCATTATATAACACTACTAGAAAACCCATCTATCGACCGCCACCTAAATTACCATCTACAAAAAAACCATTACCATCTCCCCCCAGACTAAACATTACAATTCTACCACAATCAACAAGCTCTAGACCAATATTCACTAGACCAGGAACAACTATCACTTTTATAAACGCAACACAAGAAACAACAACAACAACGACAACAGAAATTCCAACAACAGAAAAAACAATTGAAACAACCGAAATAATCACTGAACCTCCAACAACGCCATCCACCACAACATCAACAACAACAACGACAACAACAACAGAAACACCAACGATACCACCGACAACAGCAGCGCCGACAACAGAAGCAATCACAGAGACTACGGAATTGGTCACTGAAATTGAGACCTTAAAACCAGTGACGGAGACTGAGATTCCTACGACAGCCAAGGTTACCACTGAGTTCCCGCCTCTGGTGACGTGGTCGAGTACAGTCGACGCTGCTACCAAAGCTCCTGAGAACACGACAGCATTTGATGGTGAGTTTTTATCAATTATTTATTTCCCATCTTTATCAATCAATAAGGTAAACGTATCAATTATTTATTTCCCATCTTTATCAATCAATAAGGTAAACGCCCTAGTTTTCGACGTTGCACACTGCCGTCGTAAGCAAAAAGGACGCATCTGACTATGAGTCTCATTCAAAAAGGACGCGTAGGTAAATCATAGACAGATGCGTCCTTTTTAAATGAGACTCATAGTCAAATGCGTCCTTTTTGCTTACGGCGGCAGCCTAGTGTGTGACAATACAATACACATACTAATGGGGAACTTGCATGGGATTTCAATTTCGAATAAATTGCACACAATTGATGCGGATATACGTAGAAATATCATACAGAAGAAAAAAAAACGAAAAAAACGATTATATTAGTTTTATCTCACGTTAAAAAGAAGAAAAAACATTTTTTTTTTCTATGAAATTACATAATAGTTACACAGAATATTGAATTAGAAATGATATTTTGTACGACAAGTATAGACTTAAACGCAAATGTTGTGGAGATAATTGCAAATTAATGACTTACTCCATAGTAAACGCGCTGAGAATATATTATGTTGTGACGTCATAGCATAAGCCCGTTTAATATAGAGCGTTTTCGGGGGGTGCCGGCGCATGCAGATTTCAAATGCATATAACACCAGAAAAAGAAATCATAAGAAAGTTTTAATGCTACAGTTGTTTTAATGCTGGATTATACTGTTGATTTTCGTAATAAAATAAAAACATGCAAGTTCCCTATTGCATAGTGATACAGAATAGAAGTACAGAAAACAGCGAATATACTCGTAAGAGCAGAGGCAAACAACAGGCGGTCTTATCGCTAAAGAGCGATCTCTGCCGGACAACCTTTGGGTAGCGGAGAGAAAATAAACAAGGAGCTGGGTTCGAACCAGCGACCACAGGCACGTCGCTATTAACCAACTGAGTTATCGGAACAATCGGTCTCGGCCACTAAATCTTTCAATCAGTTTCTTCTTACAACGTCTTAGAGAAGCGTGTGTGGCGACAGCTACCTATCTATGTAGAAGACTTAGGCTTCTTGAGTTTCTTGACGGCACAACGTCTCAAATTATATTGAGGAATAGTCAGTAACGATGCGCCACCCCATACTAAATTAATTTTGTATGAAGCAGTAACGCTGCTAACGAAATTTATAAATTTCAAATGACATTTCGTACATTGCTACGGTAGCCTAGCGTACGGCTGTCAAGCGGCGGTCGTGGGTTCGAATCCCTGCTCGTACCAATGAGTTTTTCCGAACTTATGTACGGAATATTTACCGTTAGCTTTTCGGTGGAGGAATACTCCAGGCAAAATACGGTTTTGAAAAACATTAATTTATAATAGCGTTTTTTTTCTTTATATAATTTTAAAACATTATTCAAAGATGCTTTATTCAAGAATCCAACAAACTTTCCATCCGGAAGTATTTATATAGATTTAAATAAAGCATGAATTGTTTTTTTTTAAATTATTAATTTGAATATTATAGAGCACATGTAAATGAACCAAAATGAAGATAAAACCATCTATTAATGTTTTTTCTGACTTTTCAGAAGCTAGTTTAGTTATAATTTTTTAGATGTCTGAAATTTTGTTGGATTTTGTCGCTAGGGAACTATTTAATTGATAATGTATCCATTACAAAGAAAAAATCTGCTATTATAAATTATTTCTAAATTTGACATATTTTCTATACAAGTTGTCAGTTCATTGCCTGGACTAGAAAACATCGTGAATATTCGTGAGGAAACCGGGTCTAATCCCAATAAGTTTTCCCTCTGGGTTGGAAGGTCAGATGGCAGTCGCTTTCGTAAAACTAGTGCCTATGCCAAATCTTGGGATTAGGTGTCAAAGCGGACCCCGGGCTCCTTTAGGGGCACAACCGGGAATAATAACGCTAGGAGGATGATGAATGTTTTTTCATAAAAAAAATGTGACATGTGGTGTGACAAGTTTCTAGTAGTAGTACACTAAAACTACTAAGTACGTCAAAATAATTCACGAGAAGAAGCTGTATTCGACTTATTATTTGATCCTGCTAATACATATGTTCGCAATTTTTTTTATGTCTCACGGAGTTAACAAAAAAGGAATACCCGGAAAAATTAATGACTCAGGTAACTCATAGTAGCTTGAATTTATGAGTAAAAACAAAATACTTCATAAATTCAATATATTTTTTACAAAAACATTAAAAAAATCTCTTAACACGAATAAATACATTAACCGTTTTAACACCATCTTGCAAAACCTAATTGTGTTTATAAGATGCGCAAGAGAAGGGGTCAAACAACTAGTAATGGATTCTAAATAATTATTTTTGATCAAGATGGGAAGTGACTTGGAACTGTTTTTCTCGGGTTCAATATCCATGGATATACGTAAATTATAGCATAAATGAGTATTTCCTGTGTACTTAGCAATGAAGTAAGATTGCACAAAAAGTTGGCAATATTTTCAGTATTTTTGAAACCTCCCTGAGAATTTACAAGCGAGTGTCCATGCATGTTCCCCTTGGAAAATGTTCTACAAAATCCGATATCATTTCACATTGGGAGTTTCACAAATTTTAAATTGTATCGTCAGTGCAATTTGTCAGTTTTCATGTTGATTCAATTCAATTCAATTTATTTATGTGTCGGAATACAATCTTTACACATCCTAGGTATAATAAATACATGTTCTTGCATTCAGCATGCATCTCCAAAAACTTAGATTTTTTACCTAAACGTCGTATGATTTGGCAATATTTCCACTATTGGCAATATTGTTGAAGTGTTATCACTCGTATATTGAAATCGAAGTACCTAATTGGTATTTTGACATACAAGTGTTGGCAGTGCCACTTCAATTACACACTTCGACTTGTCTGCCAAAAAGACTGCGCAGTGCACCTTTTTCGTGTCGTCCTTAAAATTATTCTAAGGTGTCGTCAATTAACAGTGTGCTTTACACAATACATGGTGTTAGAGAAACGTAGCAGTGTTAAATAACATTCAATATGCTATATTGTACACGCAGCCGTTTTAACACAAATGTACCACTTAATTGATGATTTCTATGAGTTCGCCGAATTCAATGGTATACGTAGGTGTATGTAGTTACACATATGCGTATATTTTAATCTCTAAAATTAACAACAATTGCGACATAATCTATCATCTAAGAACTGTTATTTTCTATTTGTTTCTTATCGTTTCATGATAAATCAAATGGCTTGTAACATAGTCCAAGAGTCACACGTTACGTTTATATTTGAACAGGAAAATATACAATCCTTTTTTTAACATTTTTTTATGTAAAAGTGTTTTGTATATTTTTTTAATATTTAATTTACTTAATTTCATATACATCATATACATAAAACTAGTGGATAATGATTGGCAGGCAGATACAATAATATATTTTATTTATTTATTTAGAACACAAACAGTCGCATAAACAAAAATATAAAGGGTGCACACAAAGAGTACCAATAGACATAAATATAAAGACCTGGAAGTTTATTAATACATAAAAACTATGTTAACATAACGAAATAATCATAAAGAAACAAAGCTAAAAAGATTTAAAAATTTCAAACTTAACAAATTCTTTAATATAATACAATACCGGTCGTCGACGCAGTATGCATGCACAAGTTAAAGGTAGGTAATAAGTAGGTATATGAGATTAATGAAGACATTTTGGATTTAGACTTTCAGGTGATGTGAATAGTAAAATTTATCTTAGGTAAGTAAATATTGTTCTCATGGATGAGCTAAAAATAACTTACATTTTACTAACAATTTAACACTTAACAATGATTTGTGGAAAGTATCAATATCGCTCAGATACTTGTTATGAAAACTAGGGACTCGTCTGAAAAAAGTATGCCGAGAGTAATTTTTTCGGGCAAAGTTGATATGAAATAATGGCCTAGAACGTAAGGGAACTAAAAGTAACCAATTCCAAGAGGTTAGGATAATTCACTATTGTTATTTTATATTTAACTCGGATTGTATGTAATAAACGCACGTATTTTAAATGCGAAGCTTGCTAAGGCATACTTCACAAACGTACCAAATGAGTTTTAAATGAAAGTAAACTGACGAATGACCTACTATGCCTTGCGACCGCGTAGCAACGAGTTGTTGGTTCGAATCCTGCGTCAGGCTAATATTTTCTCTTTAATTTTGATTAGATATCATTTCGATATCTCTGGGCTCTCTGGTAAGTCCAAAAAGAAATAAGCTTTAGACAATTGGAACGAAAAATTATACTTAGCTCTAGGTCTATTTTATTGGTTAAGGAGTAATGCCCAGTCAATGATCGTTGACCGTGGGCGGACAAATCAAAGCTAACTTTTATAAAAAAAAAATGTAGGACGAGTTCGTAAACCAGCAACGCAAAATCAATCTTATTCAAACTGTACAAAAGATGATATTAAAATTGATTAATTTAACTTATTACTTTTAGGTCTTTCTCGAGAGGAAAACGTTGACCGGAGCAGAGGTGTCATATTTGTGTTAGTCACTTTTAATGTTCAAAACTCATTAGGTTTGTGTTTGCCGGTTTGCATTGTGCATTGAGCCAAAAAAACGAAATTGTCTTAAAATTTACACTTGGCATGGGCTTCAGCAATTTTTTCACACCGAAAAATCACTTCAAGTAATATTTTTAATTTATATTTACTCCGTGACCTTCTCACCACCGAATGTTGGAAATGTACCCGATAATATCAATATTTACCGTTGCCAAAATTTTAGTTGTTTGGGAAATATTGCCAATCAATTTACTCACAAGTTTGATTGATACTAGTCACAAATACGAAGGAGCACTTTAAGTATAATAGGTAAAACAGAACTAAAACATATGAATGTCATTTCCTCTGTTTAGATTAGAGTTGATTACAAAATAGACATAATCGAAATTACTTAGGTAATCAACTGTCTTAAATTTTCTCCATAGTTAAGAATATTGCAGGATATAATAATCACAATTTTGTTGCTATCGGCCGCAGTCGGAAGCGCTACATGCGTATATATTTTGAAGCCAAACAATACTTCAAGACTAGCGTATTTCACTTTCGATAGCACATAGCTCTCCCTAATATATGCCAATATCTATTAGGGAGAGCAAAATACATATTAATAATATATCTCTTCTCTTTATATGCATGGGTTAGAAATTCGGCAGCTGCACTGTTCCTTCTGAACCTCGCAGCGCACACTGGAACTCTATCAGCGACATCGATACGAATACATATGTGTACCAGTGTGTAACCGCCATACGATAAATAAATACATGAACCGGAGCCGTCGACCAGAAACACCTCAAAATAGGGGAATTCTACATTAAATCGACTTTTAAATGGAATTCGTAAAGAAAGTGAGCCCTAAGTTTCACTAAGACAATGCGTGTCGGCCTATATACGTGACTAAAATGCTAACTGTCCGTGGATCAAAAATGCGCACAATACAACGCTTTTACTCTTCATTGAACAGCTGTACAGTTCAAATAAAGTATAATGAGAGTAAATTAGAAATGGAGCAAAGCTGACAGCTCTTATGATTCAAGTTTTTGATATTTTTTTCGTGTTTTGTGCAAGTTTTAGAGTCGTAATAAGTAGGCGTAAACGATCTGTAGCTTTAAGTTAATATCTGTGCCTACTTTTATGATATTGCAATAAATGATTGAGTATTGAGATTTATGTTAGACTGGTGCGTTAGTAAAAATATCATTATGTCATTCGAGACACGGTCAAATATAAGTACTAGAGGCTATTAAATAGCTGCAAAAGTTACAATGTTAGCATTTAATTAAATGTTGCTGGTTCGACAGAAAAACGAGTAGATATGATTTATTGGAGTGGAGTCACGTTCGTCGCAGTAATTGACAATTTTTATACCAAATTACATTAAGCGAATTCTGCGGTAGAATCGACTACTTACAGTATTTTGAAATGTAAATTTGTTGTATTTAAGTATGTTTGTCTATATTTACAAATGTCGTCATCCCCCGAGCGTTTTCCCGTTTTCGCCATTTTTAGATATATTTTAGTTTTATTTAGATGTATTTTAGTTTTAGTTTAGTTTAATTATAGTGCTGTATTTATTAAATGAAATAACATGTATGGGGTTTCCCGGTTGTACCCTAAAGGGGGTCCTAAAGCCCGTGGTCAGCTAATTCACACAATGCCAATAATTGGCGTAGGATCTGGTTTTACGCAAGCGATAGCCATTTGAATTTCCAGCCCACAGGAAAAACTTAACCTCTTTGGTGTTAGACCGGTTTCCTCACGATGTTTTCCTTCGCCGAAAAGCTGCTGTTAAATAGGTATCAAATGATATTTAGGTAGTATACTCGTACTTGAGATTATTTTAGATATCCAAATTGCATCAAAGTAGTAGTATTAGTAGTAATATTCTTTATTGCACCACAACATACGAAAAACATGATACAGGAGTAGATTAAATAAGTAATGGTAACAACAGGCGGTCTTATCGCTTTAGAGCGATCTATTCCAGACATCCTTTGGGTAGTAGGAAATTTTCAACAAGAGTTTTACAACTCTAGTGCAGGAATAAACCAAGAAAAGCTTACTAACACGTACATCCACGTAATTTGACAATTACTTACACACTCAAATACATACTTCCATAACCTCAAAGAAATGTTAATTGACCTAGCATGTTACGACATAAATGAATTTATGTTGAGGAAGACTGATTAATAAAACAATAATATTATGTAATTCGAATGTTAAAATTGTTAAATGATGAAATAAGTTGTAGTAATTTTATTAAATTAAAATACTAACTTAAATTAATTTATAGAACTGCCCAACGTATACTAAAATTAATATAAAATAAAATTAACTAACCCTTACCTGACCTAAATTAACCTATAATTTAATATAATCCATGTAAAATGTATGACATGTAAAATTATGTATAATTTTATCAATAAATATCTCATTCTTATTCTCTCATTCAGTATATAATTATAGTATAAATACATGGATACATACATACAAACTATAATACAAGACGCAACTCTACCGTCCAAGGTAAAAGATTGCAATTTTAATGACAGTTTTATAAAAAATCCGCCACATGAAATAATCTCAACCATCCATAAGCTTTTTGGAAACCTCAGAGGGTACGAGCCGGGGATCGAACTCACGATATTCAGATAAAACCTCGCGTGCTTTTTTATTTTCAATCGACGAAAAAACGGAGGACGTTCTGAAGTCGACGCGTATATATATATATATTTTTATGTATGACCACGCATAACTTTTTCCAGAGTAGTTCAATTTTCATAATGTATTTTTTTATTGGAAAGGGTATGTTACCCCGAAGTTGGTCCCATATAAACTTGGAAATAAAAAGCTAACCTTAAGGGTAGGAAAATAGGGGATGATTGATTTTTCGTCAGTTAAAACTTTGTTTTCAAAGTAAATTATTATTTATTGATTAAGACATCATAAGTTAAGTTACGTAGAACCGATGACCATTGGGGCGGAAAGGTTCTCGAGCGGCGACCACGTACAGGAAGGCGCATCGTAGGCCCCCCAACAAGGTGGATTGATGGTAAAGGTCGCGGAAGTCCGCTGGATGCGGGTGGCGCAGGACCGGTCATTTTGGCACTCTTTGGGGGAGGCCTATGTTCAATATCATTTCGAATTGACATCCATTGAAATTTTAAATCAAAATAGCCATCCATTTGTTGTCATTGGGAGGTTTCCGTAAAACGCCAAAACCAGCAGTTCTGAATACATTTGCTACTGGCACTGGTGTGCCATCATGGTTGTTGCAAATTATTATATCTGAAATATGAAAATAAAATAGACATCAGGCCGCCAACTAAACCTCTCTGCGACGGAGTCCGCAGCCCGAGACCCTACGCCCCAGAGAAAACAGCTGTTTTGACACTTGGGTGTCAAATCGATGTCGATGAATATTTTTATTTGGGTATTTTTTATCAACAGTTCGTGTTAAATTATATTAAAAGTGCAGTGCAAGTCAGAAACAATTATCATACATAAATGTTCTACTACTTTAGTTGATTATAAGAATCATTGGATCGCTACTGAACTTGCTACAGAGTACTTGAAGAGGACTAATCTTAACCTTTGAATTAATCAATCTTATTATTATTATTTTCTTATATAGCTTTTATATGTAATCCAGTGACCAAAATGCCATACGATAAATAAATAATTGGATCGCTAAGTGACTTTTTCCTAATAGTGTGTGAATCAGCGTTATAGCCTACAGTCTTCCTACAGTGCAACAATTGTCGGCAATATTTTGATAATTATTTTAGTGTCTATTTACCTAAGTTTTTAGGTTTACTATTTGTGTTTTCTATTTTAGGTTTAGCCCTGACAGAGACGTCAAACTGAAAAATCTATTTGTTGTTAATTCGTGTTATAAATAGTAATAGTATAGCTTACTATAACGTAAGTTACTTTTTAAAAGAATAATTGTATATTACTGTTCTTTGCGTAGGCCTTATGCCTATTTGCGTATGCATAATTTAACCCAGCCCATCTCTGTAGTAAATCACACATGCCATGTATGCCATAAATCATTTCAGACCACCCGCGGTCTCAATATCTATTTCTCCAAATTACACCGAAATTGTTTATCACAGAATACTTATCCATTCACAGCATCTTGTCACCCACCACCTTCTCTTCCGGCCCCACATAATAGTATCGATTTGCATCTTCATTTAAGTCACCTAAAAAACAACGTACCAATCACCAAAAGAATTCCGCGAGGAGCCCGTATCTCCGTGGCTACCCGCCTTACCCATCTCATCGATGAGTGCGTTGAGGTGAATAGTTATGAGGCGTGGAGCAGCCTCCTTACTTTCTCATACTGCACTTTGCACGCTTCAGTTGAAGATAAAAAGATATCGCTAACCCAGACAATAAAAAATAATTGCTTAACGCCCATAGCATTAGAGACAAATAACTCAAAACGAAATAACAGCAAACCTCCAGCTTTTAATCTTGCAAAAAGTGTAGAAAGCAAAATTAGCGACGGGGATCTGAAAGGTGCTGCCCGCATCTTGTTCTCTAGTGACGTAATATCACCCGACACTCCCGAAACCCTTTCGCCCCTACGTTTGAAACATCCCCCAGCTCCTACCACACCATTTTTCTTTGACCCTCCAACTTCAACCCAAGAATGCCTTCAAGTTGAAGACAAACAAGTAGTCGATGCAATCTCTAATTTCAAAACCGGTTCTGCGGCTGGTTTGGACGGAATCTCACCACAACACCTTAAAGACCTTACCGCACACGGCGTTGGCGATGCAGGCAAGAAACTTGCTATTTCTCTAACGAAAATGATAAACTTCATGCTGAGCGGCAGCGTCAATGCAGAAATAGTCCCGATACTTTATGGAGCCAATCTGATTGCTCTCACAAAAAAAGATGGTGGTGTTAGACCAATTGCAGTTGGATCGACTCTGAGACGACTAGCCTCCAAAATTGCTGTTCGATGTATCCTCTCAAAACTACAGCGCAATTTTGAACCTACACAATTAGGTTTCGGGACAAGAGGTGGTTGCGAGGCTGCTGTCCATGCCCTACGCACCTACCTCAGCACCGACCAGTGCGAGGTCCTTTTAAAAATTGATGTAAAAAATGCGTTTAATTCAGTTAATAGAGATATCCTGCTGGCAGAAATTAGAAATAATGTTCCGGAACTTTACAACTACCTCCTCCACTGTTATGCGGATCCCTCCAAATTAACTTATCACAATCACGAACTTTCCTACGAAGTAGGATGCCAGCAGGGGGATCCCCTCGGGCCGGCAATTTTTAGTCTGGCTATAAATCCTATTATACAAAATTTAAGTTCAAAATTCAATGTTTGGTACCTGGACGACGGTACCCTAGGAGGTGACTTGGTTACCGTACTCTCTGACCTTTCAGTCCTAAAATCTAAATTTGCCTCTATTGGTTTGGAACTAAATTACAACAAGTGTGAGCTCTACATTCACAGTACAGTCCTGAAGTAATCGGACTTTTCACACCAGTTCCATAATTTAACACCAAATATCCAAATTGTTTCAAAGGATTCGCTCAGCCTCCTAGGGACTCCTATTTTTGAGGATTCTTTTCAGAACTACATGAACAATACTGTTTCAAAATTCCAAAAATGCGCCGATCGTCTACTTGAAATCAGTCCTCATTCAGCCATCTTTATTCTAAAATTCTGCCTTTTCGTCCCTAAATTAACATACGCGCTTCGCTGCAGCCCCTTTTGGAGACATCAAAATTTACTAGCACCAATTGACTCCTTAGTCAAAACAAATCTGGAACTTATTCTAAATTTAAAGCTCAGCGAACAGTCCTGGTGTCAAGCATCCCTCTCCGTCCGTTATGGCGGGATTGGGGTGCGAAAAATTTCAAGTGTCTCACTACCAGCTTTCCTATCGTCCGTCCACAGCTCGTCCGATCTCATTGGCAAAATCCTTAGGGCTTCCCCCTCAGACTCTGAGATCGCGGGTTTGGATGACGCTAGAAACGCCTGGTTGTCTGCCTGCCCGGGGCAAGATGTTCCTCGGAATCCGAAATACCAAAGGAGCTGGGATGATGTTATTTCCAATTTATCATATTCTAACCTTTTAAATAATAGTTCTGGAGTCGAACGCGCCCGCCTAGCTGCTGCAGGAACTAAAGAGGCTGGTCACTGGCTCAGTGCTTACCCCTCGGCAAATACAGGTACTTTTTTGGGGCCGGAAACACTGCGACTAGCAGTTGGCCTCCGCCTTGGGGTACCCATATGCGCTCCACATAAATGTCACTGTGGCCACGACGTCGACCAGCTGGGGCACCACGGACTGTCTTGCCAGAGGAGTGCTTCTCCCGTCACGCCGCGCTTAACGATATCATCCGACGGTCTATTGCCAGCGTGAATGTACCGGCGGTACTCGAGCCGGTCGGAATCGCCAGAGACGACGGCAAAAGACCAGATGGGATGACACTAATTCCGTGGAAGATGGGACGGGTGCTAGTGTGGGACGCGACATGCGTAGACACACTGGCTCCCTCCCATCTCAGCTGTACCACAAATAAGGCCGGTGCGGCGGCAGAGATTGCCGAGGCGAACAAAAGGCGCAAATATAGGGGCCTCGATACCAACTACAACTTTGTTGCTTTTGGTGTCGAGACCATTGGTCCGTGGGGCCCAGCCGCACAGGCACTCTACCGTGAATTGGCAAAACGGTTGGTGGACGTCACAGGGGATAGAAGAGCTGGCAGCTTCCTCGCTCAACGCATAAGCATTGCTATTCAGCGAGGAAATGCTGCCAGCGTACTCGGTACCTTGCCACAGGGGCCCATTTTAGAATTTGATTATTAGTTTTATCATTTCTACTTGTATTATTTTTTTAGGCTAGCTTAATTTTATTTTTATAATGTGTTAAGTTGTTATTTACAAGAAAATGTATAGATTAATTATGTCCTTAAATTTAATTATAATTGCGACATATCGGACCGGTAAGGGCGATTTTGACATATTTATAAATAGACTTGATCTTTTACTGAGTAAGGTGACATCAGAAAATAAGAGGTTTATATTGGTAGGCGATCTGAATGTTGACTTCCTGACTGAAAACAACCTGAAAAGGAAACTGATTGACATTTTAAGTAGTTACAGCTGCGCGAACATAGTTGGATTTCCGACCCCTGTGTGCGCGGAGAGTAACCATAACGCGCAGTTGTTTACGTTATCGGTGGAACGCTCGCATTGCGAGATTTGCGAGAAATCGAACATTTTTATAGAACGTAGACTAATAAATGATGATTCAATTTTCTTATTTTATTGTGACATTGAAAATTATAATTGGAATTTTATACATAGAAATGACATCGACATTAACACTAAATTCAGTAAATTATTTAATATTTTAACGTACTATATTGACATTCATTTTCCTATTAAAAGACTTCGATTGAAAAAGAAACCTAACGTTCCATGGATGACTGATGAGATTACAGAATATATAAATAATTTTAATGACCTCACCCAATTTAGACAACAATACCCCGATGACAAAGATATTTTAACTCGCATAAAGTATTACTCTGATTTAATCAAACATACAGTTTTAGAGGCCAGGCGGAAACATACCGAAAAACGATTGAGAAGTAGCCAAAATCCCGCAAAAGAAATATGGGAAATCATTAGGGAAGAAACTTCACCTTCACAGGCCAGGAAGGACATTAATTTAAACGATTGCCACCTTAACATGCATTTTTTGAGTGTTGCGTCTAAATTAAATATAGGTGTAAATGAGCCACTTGTGATGCGATGTTTAAATGACCATCTACAAACCGACAATGTCCCTTTGATTCATTGAGTTTCCCGCTGTCACGCTTGCCGACCTTGATCGCGTTCTTAAATCCATGTTGAAAAGCCGCAATACCCTAGACATATATGACATATCGATTAATATACTTCTGTCGGTTTGGCCTGTGCTGTCAGTAATATTTGTAGATTTAATAAAAGAGATGTTCTCACAAGGTGTTTACCCTGACGTACTCAAGTGCACGCGAGTGTGCCCGGTGTATAAGAGTAAGGGAGACAGAACATGCGTTGATAATTATAGGCCAATATCGACAGTACCTATCAAAAACATATCAAAAATTGTTGAGTCCATTTGTTCACAACATTTAATGAAACACCTCGAGACTGACTTACTGACTGACCGACAGTTTGCCTATAGGAAGCAGATGACCACGACAACGGCAGCACATAAATTGGTCAACAGCATCACTACCAGCATCGACGAGAAGCAAAAGACAGCTGGAATTTTTGCGACTAGTCGAAGGCTTTCGACGTCATAAATCACGAGCTACTAATAAAAAAGCTTAAGCGCTATGGACTGCAAGGGCGTAGTAGTGACCTTTTAAAATCGTTTCTGTCAAACCGAACTCAAACAGTGGAGGTGATGTCAAAAGGAAAAAGAATGAGATCAGGCAGCGGTAGCGTGACGTTCGGGATTCCTCAAGGATCAGCACTGGGAAATACCCTATTTTTAGCGTTTATAAACGATTTACCATCCGCCATAACGGAAGGTGAAGTCGTTCTGTTTGCCGATGACACCACAGTAGTAGGGAGTGCGCGTACATACGCTCCACTGAACGAAAAGATCAATACGGCATGTGATCAACTGAAGAGATGGTTCTCGGCAAACGACGAGTCCGTACTCTAAACGTGACTAAATCGAATATTATGCTCTTCTCGGGTAGGTGCCCTTCAAATACTAACATGCAGTGCAACATCCCAATGAGTGACAAATGCAAATTCTTAGGCTTCACCTTGGACTCAACTTTGAGTTGGAAACCACACGTGGACTCACTGTGTGACCGGCTGGGTGGTGCGGTATTTGCCTTACGCAAACTTAAACCGTTGATTTCTTTTGATGCGCTGAGGCAAGCATACTTTGCCCACTTCCATTCGCTTATGACGTACGGCGTAATCCTGTGGGGGAACTCGACTGACGCTGGCAGAGTCATGATTATGCAAAAACGAGCACTGCGTGCTATGCTTGGCTTGAATCAGCGACAGTCGTGCAAAGAGTTGTTTGTGGAACACAGGATTATAACCCACTACTCCCACTACCTCTACGAGATCATTATGTTCACGCGGAGACATCTAGCCGAGTTTGAGCGAGTGGAAGTTCTAGGCAAATGCCTCCGCATCACGGGAAACCTTCGGACGGTGCCGCGTCGCACAGTTCTGCATGAGAGAAATCCGCGTGTCATTGGACCAACGTATTATGAGCACCTGCCCGATGACATAAAGACTGAGTGCTGCGACGAAACATTTAAACGCAAACTTAAAAACCATTTATTAAACAAGTCATTCTACTCCGTAAAAGAATTCATCCAATTAAGATACATACTATAATTAAATTATGAATTTGTTATTTGTATGATTTGACATTACATTACCTATAGTTTTTGATTATTTATTTTTTATTTGTTTGTTAGTATTAGGTATCTAAAATTGACATGTTACAAATATTCTTTTTTTGTGTTTAAGTTTATTGATAAGTACCCGCTGGTACTGCAATTGTAAGTTGTATTATTTATTTTAATTTTGTTATGACATGATCTCTTGTGATTTTATATTTTATTTTTGCAACGATCGGTACTGTATTGTTATTTTTTATTATTACCTATTGCTTTATTTGTGTATCAACGAAATGAAATATAATTAAATAGTAAGTTGCGTAATTATGTACCTGAACGATCGTTATATGAAAAGTAACATAAGGTAACTATGTACTTATGTAAAATTTATATAATGAGATTAATTAAACTAAACTAAACCAGCAGTGGAAGCCTTGCGGCTGATATGATGATGATGGTGATGAAGTTAAGTTAAGTTTTACATATAATACCCATTTTAGGCAAAACCTAGAGGAGATTTGTATGCCAATGGGCAGTTCTAATGATACTAGTTATAATTGCAGTGGCATCGTAATCTATGCTAGTATTGTAACTGCTATACTATAATAATATTTATGTCATACAAAATTAGCCATGACCTCTGCAAGCCGACCGTCCCAACTTTTTATCAGATAACCTAGAACCGATGACATTGTTGATCACGACGACACGTTTCCGTGATCTCATCATGATCCGAGACGACCGAGTTCCGATGACATGAAAAAGCGTCGTGATGATGAAAGTAGGATGAGCAGCTTGCACTCGTTTTTACGTTTATAATAGTAGTACATTTCGATGCTAGCGCGGAAAGTGTCGTCGAAAGGAGCCGTAGGCGAGTGGTAAGACTCGGGACGAGTGAAGCAATGACATTTCCGCACGTGTATCGAACGACGTTTTTTAATACATTTACGAAATAATAAGAAAAACAACAAGTAAGAACAGTATTAAAACTTTATTATTTTTCAACTGTATTACACTGATGTTACAGAATTAATAATATAAAAGTTTCAAATTTCATACTTGTTGTTTTTCTTATTTTTTCGCAACTGTATTAAAAAACGTCGTTCGATACACGTTGAAAAGTAAAAAGCACTAGTGCGCAAAATACAACTTTGCGCACGATGTGCAGCTACAAAAGTACCACTTTTTGAGCAACTGTATTAAAAAATAATATTTCTAGCAATATTTCCCACTACCACACATTTTTGGTACAGTGGACAGTGGCTACAATGCTGACCGTATTTTTGTTTTATTTTATTTGTGCTGGTTAATATTGCCAGTCTGTGGTACTGTTAGTAGTAGATAAGTTAACAATAAATTATGAAGCAATGTTGCAAGTATTTTATTGTAGCATGTGAAATATTTATCTTTTACTAACGGTACTTTATTATTGCATTGATGCATGATTTCATTATGCTTATCAATTATCCAATGTCTACCGAAATATGTTTGAAAAACGATTTCTAAGATTCCTTTCGGTACATAGTTAGCTTTTTAGTTAATTTTATATTCGTTTTTTCGACTTTAACGGTAATTTTCTTATCGGGATCAGGAACAAAAACTAGGCTTCTTTCATATCTTAGACAATTAGTACAATAGTTAATGGTTGAAAAGGTATTTTACCGACCTGTATGGGCCTAGCGCTTAAATTAGGCTTTTTAGATGTGTTCGCAAGAAAGTCTGAACACTAACTCATACTAAAAATGTTGTTGACCCTAATGTATTAAATTACAGAGATATGGTCACCCATCACCCCACCAGACGGCTGGGTTTTACTAACCGTGCCACCTGAAACAACAACAACAAGCTCAACCACCACCACCACAACAACAACAACAGAAGCGCCAACAGAAGCGCCAACAGAAGCGCCAACAGAAGCGCCAACAGAAGCGCCAACAGAAGCGCCAACAACAGAAGCGGAAACTGAAGAGCCCACCACAGAAACACCAACAACACAACCGACAACAACATCAACCACAACGACAAAAACAACGACGACGACAACAGAAGCGATGACAGTGTCGGACGTGACGGAGGCGATGTTGGAGTTCACGGTAAATGTGACGCTGTCGCCGACGGTGCCTCCGACGACAATGTCGACGACCGTTGCGACAGCGAGCAACGCGACGAATGCTACTACAGAGGCAACAACGGAATCAGGTATGTCTTCATACTTTCTATACTAAGATAAGATCGGCCTGATAGTAGGTAGACCTCGTTGCCTAAAGTGTCTGCTAGACGGTCGCCAACACGATCCTCCGACCGAGCGACCTTGGTAAAGGTGTTGGAAATTTTGCTGCAAACAACTGTGTACACGCTCGGTGCGGACCAAGGTCGCTCGGAAGAAAGACAAGCGCGTTGCCGACCTTTTATTGATTTGACGATTCGTTGTGTTGATGAATGTCACCTAGCTCTTATTTGGAGCAAAGTATCTCCACCTCAAGACGAGAGTCTTTGACCAGTGTGTGTTGCCAGTGATGACATATGGAACGGAAACGTGGTCGCTTACTATGGGCCTCATAAGAAGGCTCAAAGTCACTCAAAGGGCGATGGAGAGGGCTATGCTGTGAGTTTCTCTGCGCGATCGCATCAGAAATGAGGCTATCCGCAGCAGAACCAAGGTAACCGATATAGCCCTCCGAATCGCTAAACTTAAGTGGCAGTGGGCGGGGCACATTGCACGTAGAACCGATGGCCGTTGAAGCGGAAAGGTTCTCGAGTGGCGACCACGTACCTGAAGGCGCGGCGTAGGCCCCCCACAATGTGGACAGATGACCTGGTAAAGGTAGCGGGACTGCGCTAGATGCGGGTGGCGCAGGACCGGTCATTGTGGCACTCTTTGGGGGAGGCCTATGTCCAGCAGTGGACGTCTTTCGGCTGATATGATGACCTCCACCTTACAGAAGACCGCAGCCATAATAACGCCACAACTTGCTCTATTGGTATGTGGTGTTGTGTTCCTGGTGGCAAGGTCGCCATGCAGAACTGCTGAGGATGTGTTGTGTTGAGACTGAGAGTGAGGGACCCGCGTTACTCTCTAGCTATCAAAAATTCAAATTCAAATATTTATTCGTGACAAAAAAAAATAATAACACATACAAAAGAAATAATATAAAAAACACACACTATTACGAAATGGACCCTGCTCAGCATGTTGCTAGCTTTACAGCCAGCGCCGGTCTTCCGCAGGGTCCATTAGGTGAGAGCACGGTGGGCAGCAACGACAGATGCACAATGATATTAAAAAGTATAATTAAGAAAAAACCGGCCAAGTGCGAGTCGGACACGCGCACGAAGGGTTCCGTACCATTATCTTTATTATTGCATAAAATATTTATTTTATTCTGTTTTTAGTATTTGTTGTTAGAGCGGCAACAGAAATACGTCATCTGTGAAAATGTCAACTGTAACTATCACGGTATCAGTGAAATACAGCCTGGTGACAGACAGACAGATGGACAGCGGAGTCTTAGTAATAGGGTCCCGTTTTACTCTTTGAGTACGGAACCCTAAAAAGGAACTATTATATAAGCAAAATACACATTTAAAAATAAAAATACACAAAAAGGAAGTAATTAACTTTGAAAAGTGGCATCCCACAAACCACTACGTGCGTATGGGCCTTTACGGGCCTCAACACAACGAGTCCTCAAATCATTAAAGGGTTTTGGCAATGCGCTTGTTATTCTTCTGGAATCACAAGCGTCCATAAGCTACTGTATCTGCCATCAGACAGACCGTCTGCTAGTTTTAATACTTTTTGCATGGTTTTCGACGCCTTGTATTACTATTTTTAGGGTCCCGTACTCAAAGAGTAAAACGGGACCCTATTACTAAGACTCCGCTGTCCGTCCGTCCGTCCGTCTGTCTGTCACCAGGCTGTATCTCACTGATACCGTGATAGTTCCAGCTGAAATTTTCACAGATGATGTATTTCTGTTGCCGCTATAACAACAAATACTAAAAACACAGAATACAATAGTTTTTTATAGATAATGGTACGGAACCCTTCGTGCGTGAGTCCGACTCTCACTTGGCCGGTTTTTTTTTTTACTTTTGAATTATCTGTACCTACTAACATAGTTATTAAGTCATTGTTACTAACATCCTATGGATCACTGGTCTGCAATAAACGATTTTTATTTTATTTTATATATTATTATAAAATATATAATCAATCAGTCAAAGCAAAATAATTTTCTAAATTCTGAGAAGTCGCCACTTTTTGAAAGTGCTCTACAAGTTATACATTGTCAAGCTTCCTGTTTTCTTATTTATTGACATTTCCAGTGACGACAACCACGGTTGCCAGCAACACGACAGAGGCACCGGTGGCAACTACCACCGAAGCAGTCAACATGACGGACTTTAAGGATGGTGAGTCAGCTCCAAATGTATCAAAATTAAAAAAAAAATGTCTTCATTACATTAAATAAAAAAATTAATAAGCCAATTAGGTACTAGTAGTATTCTAGTTAACATCTAGTTCCTCTTCCCGTTAGCTAGGAGACTACATGATCAATTTCTTTGTTTTCTTAATAATATCCTTAAAAGATAGCCCTTTTAAAAATAAGTTTTTAATGTTCCTGCCTACGGTCCTGTGTTCGAATCCCGGAAGGGCATTTATTTGTGTGATGAGCACGATTATTTGTTCCTGAGTCATAGATGTTTTCTATGTAAAGTATTTATTATGTATCTATTTAAGTATGTTTATCGTCGCCTAGTACCCATTTGGAGTATTGCCCTGTATGGCAGCGAAGCGTGGACAATGACACAAAGGGATCGAGAGGGACTGGAAGCGTTTGAAATGTGGTGTTGGAGACGGATGGAAGGCATAAGCTGGACTGAGAGAGTAACAAATGAGGACGTGTTAAGAAGGGTAAAAGAGAATAGAGCGATCCTGAACACCATCAGCGCTAGAAGGGGGAAAATGATTGGACATTTGATACGGCACGACAACTTCTTTAAAACCATAATGGAAGGAAAGATAGAAGGAAGGAGAGGCAGGGGAAGACCACGGCGCAGTTACATGGACCAAATAAAGGAAAAAGCTGGTGTCGTGTCGTATCAGCGAGTCAAGGAGATGGCGTACGACAGAGAGAAATGGAAAATACTCCACCGACAAGAGGATAACTCTTAAATTTAAAGAAGAAAGAAGAGTACCCATAGTACAAGCTTTGCTTAGTTTGGGACTAGGTCGATTTGTGTAAGATTGTCCGCAAATATTTATATATTTATTGTACGCCCGAAATGGGCAAACTGTTGGATTTATTTAAGATGTGATCTATTTGTACGGTCAACTTCGCAAGGGGATTAACACCTTTGCACCGTGTCTCATTAAACGTCATGTTAAACTGCCATATGAAGTTGTCAAACGAGTGAAAACGACAAGGTACTTAGGTGTTCAGCAACTTATGGGGCCGACTATACACAGTTTTGGACAATGAATTAATTTTATCTTATCTTGTCTTAAAAAGTGACCCCGAAGAGAGAAAGTTGATTCACACATTTATTCATATAACACACAAAAAAATAACAAAAAATTACAAATGTATGACATAGTTAATAAAGAAAATACTCAAAACGCAGCAATCTAGTTAAAATAATCATATAAAGAGAAAATTTTATAAAACAATTAAAACGGCTGCCTAATTGAAGTCGTTAAGCAATCACAATCAAATCGGTGCAGCCGTTTACGAGAATCCTTGACCACGACAATGGCCGCAGTGAATTAACATGTAATAAAGAAGCAATTTGCGTTGCTTCCGGTTACCTACTTCCGTGTTACACTGGGTTATTAGACATATTACTTAGTTTATATGATCTTTACAAATTCATATTATGATCGGAGGAAATATTACCTAGTTACACATAATTGAAAAGTTTAAGTAAATTGCTAAATGTGTTCCAAACTTACTAAAAGTTTGGAACAGATTTGGCAATTTACTTAAACCTTTAAATTTTTTAATTTTATTTATCCCAAGATTATTCAAAATAATGTGTTAAAACTACGATGCAATCCTCCCAATACAATTAAATTTTACCTCTTTTTAAAATTAATTAAAACTAATTGTGAAAATCATTAATAAAATAAAATTAATAAGTTGCTTGTAATATGCATTAACTGTTCAGTATTAGATAGAAAATAAAATTAAATGCCTCAGCGTTAATATAATACCAATGGACAATATTTTACATTGATGACAAAATAATGTTAAATATGTTTTTTTGTAATTATCGTGTCTTGGGAATTTAATTGATATCGATTAAGAAAGAGAATATTGGCGTAAGAATAAAATTGCTAAACCCAAATAAATATGTATATGCCCAAAACGAATAATATTTCCTTCAAAATTGCTCAAAAGTTGCTAAGTATATCCATTGCACATAGGAACCTAGTCGATAACATACTGATGATACCTAAGAATTAAAACATTATATGTCCTCCACCTGTTACTCATTTCAAACTACAAATATATTTGTTACAAATAAAAATAATCAACGGTCCCTCATAAAATCAATGCCCGTTAAAACAACGATTTAATTTAATTCAGCGTTAAATTATTTTACGCTTTTTAATTAATTATTAATATTAATTAATAATTAATTAATTAATTAATATTAATATTATTAATATTAATTAATATTATGGGACAATCTTACACAAATCAACCTAGGCCCACGGTAAGCTCAGTAAGGCTTGTGTTGTGGGTACTAGGCGATGATATATATAATAGATAAATACATATATAACATCCATAACTCAGGAACAAATATTCGTGATAAACACACAAATAAATGCCCTGACCGGGATTCGAACCCGGGACCTCCAGCTTCGTAGGCAGAGTCACTACCCACTGGGCTACGGAGGCCGTTAAGTTATGCTTTTATGTTTACGATTATGTCAAAGATAAAAATAACCTAAATTTAATAACATAAAAAATAAGGAAAAGCTTGGGAGTAAACAAAATTCTTCGCATTCAATCCAGGTCAAAGAACTTTAACAATGTATCCCTGAAAAAACCACTTTATAAAATAAACCAATAGTGTCGACACTGCGCCGACATGTCATAAAAATCACATGGATATTTGCTACTGCGTTCTTTACCCACCAGAACGCATAACTTTGTTAAAAAATAAAACAAATTTACGTTTGCAGCTAAAAACGTCTAAAGCTATATAAAGTTGTACGAAAACTTGACAGTTCGTATATGAACGGCTGAACGCTTAAGGTTGTTGACAGGTAAACAATGAGAAAAAAAAGTCGGGACGGTTTGAAACAAAGAGTAGCCAGTGCTCGGCGCCTGCGCACGTCAATGCCAAGGCGACGGCAAGGACACCAACCTGTTCTATTTAAAAAGAAAAGTGTGGCGAAAAATCTGGATAGTGGATAATTAATTGGTTATCCAGATAAATAGTGACGGAAGAATTACGGAAGTTTTGGGAGTTATAGAATGAAAAATAGTGGTACATAACTAGTTAAAAACAGTGAAATTAGTTATTAAATGTGACAGAGAAAGAAAATTTGAAAAAAATAATAATACTGAACTTGAGAAAAATTGTTGTATAGTTTGAAAGAAAACTTTAATGTGAGACATGTATAATAATTAAATGTTGTGTGATGAATAAAATAATAATTATTTTTTTAAAGGTATACAAAAGTTTTTATGGGATAACAGAAAAATTGTGTTAAATATTGTATTTAAAACTTTTCGAGGAATCCGCAAAGAATCTTTCATCCTTTCATTTTATTTTTTATAAATCGCTGTTGAACGAGCAAAACGTGATATATTTTTAAAATGACATCTAACAATTGATGTGGAACAATGTGAGCAAACATGTGAGAGATAATAGATATCAAATAACTTCCAGGAATCCTTGACGTCGCTTTTATTAGAGTTATCAACAAAATATATCAAAACATACAAAACGAATTAAAAAACGAATTTTCATTTATAAAAAATTTCAACCCTTTTTGTAGGGACTTAGCAGTGACTCTCGACACTATTATTATTATTAAATTACTTTAGTCAATAACAGTTCACACGTTGTAATCAACCTTAACGAGCCAATTGCTTAATAAAAGAAAAAAAAATAGTAAAAGATAAGATACAAAATTCTGTCCCTCAATACATTCAACAAATCAACAAGGGCCTTCGAATATGAATAAAACTAAGTGAAAAGGAACACAAAATATAGAATTACTAAATAATACATCAACTAGGCTCTTAAATAAATCCTAAACTTGGCATTTATGTGATCAGTACTCGTTAAATGTGTCAGTTAGTGTAACATTGAGTGTAAACTTGTGTAGAAATTACCCTCTCTTAATACACCCTAAACCTGTGCTGTGTCAGACATCAATATGACAAAAAGATTTGTCTAATGTGTCAATTAGTCTAATATTTCGTGTAGTGTAAGCTAGTGTTATAATGATCTTCGCTAACACCCTGAACCTGTGCTGTGTCTGACATTGATATGACAATCAGATTTGTTTAATTTGTCAGTTAGTGTAAACTAGTGTAGAAGTGATCCTCACTTAACACACCCTAACTTGTGATGTGTAGACATATGACAATCGCATTTGTTAAATGTGTCAATTAGTGTAACATTCAGTGTAAACTAGTGTAAAAATGATCCTAAACTCAACGCTATTGGTGCTGGCAGTGTGCGGGCGGCGTATCTGGCCACAGGGCCGCATCGTCGGCGGTGCCAAGTCTGGCTTCGGGCAGTGGCCCTGGCAGATCTCTCTGCGCCAGTACCGCACCTCAACTTACCTGCACAAGTGCGGGGCGGCGCTGTTGAACGAGAACTGGGCGATCACGGCGGCGCATTGTGTTGAACAGTGAGTATTATGTGCAATTTAGTGAGTATTGAATTTATTTGTCGAATAAATACAACATCTGTTAATGTGGCTCGAACGCAGTTAGCCGTTGAATGCGTGATGTGAGCGCTGCGAGTCAATGTCAAGTTTTTCGTGCGACAAACGCGCTGCGCAGCGAAACCGGTGCTCCGTGGCCCAAAGACGCCGACTTAAATTGCGCTAAGCACTGATACGACACTTATAACCTACCTTACTTATAACCTATATGGTGGCCATCTTTGATTTCAATTAAAGAACGGTCCACTAAGTAAATACAATTTTTCAAATAATTAGTGGGGGTGTATTCAAACAGTGCTATTTTGTCGTTAAATCGTTAGGTAACTGACATTCGATCGCTAACTAAACATATACTAACTGACCATAAAAGATTACGAGTACCTATACGTTCGTTTGAAATACACGGTTTATTTTATTTTCACATTTAGAGGTATTAGTTATTTTTTGTAAACTTTGACACATGCAAAACGAATGGTGTCCTAGGTATCCTTGGCCAGCTCTGTTGTAATTGTTGCATATTGCCTAAACATATTGAAACGTTAAGAGCGCTCATTAAGCCGGCGCTAAAAAAAATATTATTTGAAGGCGGTCGCGATACAAAAATGCAAAACGACCATGAGAGTAGTTAACAGGAAAAAGACGTAAATATAACTTAGTTGGATTCACCAATAAGTGGTTGTAATACTGGTAATTTGTTTTTACCTTCAATGTGGATGATGACAGTATTTTCACGATTTCAATCGATCGTCATTGCACCAGTTAATCGAGGCTTCAGTTAGCGACCACAGGCAAGGTTTATTTAAAGATTACCTAACATTTCTAAAGAACCCAAAACAGCGAGCCATAGGCATTCAAAAAAAAAACTTGAAAATTGCCTTTTAGTTCACCAATTCATCCAAAACACGTCCACAGGCGACATCTTCTCCTTACTATCAGGCAGACCGTATGCTTTTTTGCCACCCTCGTAGTATTAAAGAAATTGCCTACACCAATTTTTATTAATTTGACGTAAGATACGAAATGTATGATGTCTGATGATGACGAGGGTTATGAAATCTTCCATTGCGTATTTCTTTTTCGTGACACACTAGCAAACAGATTACCAAGAAAAAAGTAAAATTAAAACTAACACACACAAGACGTCACAAGATGGACCCAACTCAGCACCTTAATAGGAAACTCTCGCTAGATGGCTTGGTCAAGGGTCAGATACAGAAGGTGGTACTCCTGGACAATGCGCTGGTAGTCAGGAGGTTCCTGTCTGTCGCCCTGCAAGGTTAGCATAAGATGGCGCGCGAGCTGTCTCGCGGTGATATAGTCTATTCGTCTCTTATTAAACGTTCTAATTAGAAAGAGACAGATATAGCCGTGCTGATCACCGGTAGCTTAAACGTCTGCTATAGACGGTCGTCAACACGCCCCTCCGACCGAGCGACCTTGGTCCGCACGGACCGTGAAGACAGTTCATACTACAGCGGTCGGTGCCGACCAAGGTCGCTCGGTCGGAGGGGCGTGTTGGCGACCGTCTAGAAGACACTAGGCCCCGCTCCCGGTGGCACCTAGGTTAGGTCTTTTATAATGCGTTTATATTTTGTATTATTATACGTATTGTAAATAGCCTAATCTAAGATATTAGATGAATAAAGATAATAATAAGGTCCTTCTAAACATTTTCAGCGTACCCCCTTCAGAGCTGCTAGTAAGACTGGGAGAGCACGACTTGGCGACAGAGGACGAGCCCTATGGCTTCGCAGAGAGGAGAGTCCAGATAGTAGCCAGCCATCCACACTTTGACCCGGCTACATTTGAATATGACTTGGCGTTGCTCAGGTAAGTGAAAAAATAAATTTTTATTTTTGGGAAATATTGCCATAACGTGATGGCACCAATATTCAACTGGAAACAATGAACTTATACTTTAACTTATATTTTCTTTAACGGTTGTATATAAGGACTTGCAACTATTTAATGTGGCAACACTGAGATAGCGACTATCCTACTTTAGTCCATTAAATTATTATTGAGATATCGGTCGTTTTCCGTAGGAAATATTTCCAACATCACGTTTCCTAATATGTTAGGTTCGTAAACTTCATCAGGTTATCCCGTTTTATTTTTTTTTGTAGTCGGAAAATATTGCAAATTATATCTGCTGAATTTGTATCATAGTTAATAACGATATGTCACCTTAATCTGCTTCTATGTTTGTTAGAAAATAATTGATGCTGTAATTGAATGCGGTATTTTTGTATGAAAAGTACCGGTATACAGTCCGTGGATTAAACTGTCCTGAACACGACTTCTGTTGCACCCTTACACACTAATAACCTTCTAAGACGATATCGTGCATCGTTTTACTCGGAAATCCCACAAATATAAGTGTCAAAGTACTTTAATAGTACAGTTAGTCAGCTGACCACTGTTTTTGCCGGTGTTCTACGAGTATGCGGTCAGTCACCAAACTACTTGACCGCGTGGGTGGGTACTCGCTAAAGTGTTAGATGTTATTATTATTATATCGAGCCCGTTAGGGCTTGTGCACAAATCACGCGAGGTTTTTTCGGCTACTTTTTGACCCCCCCCCCCCTGTTGTGAGTGTTCGTGGTAAGGTTCTTGGCTACCCCCCCCCCCCCCCCCCCTCCCCCACATAACCTCACGTTTATTTTTTCATTCGACCTAATTGTAAGATAAATAGTATTTTACATAGTAAATCTTGTTTATTTTTCTATCTTAGTAAAATAGACTCGCTATTTTGAAGTGCTAAGTAAAGATTTATGTTCAACGAAGCCGAGAAAAAGTATCTACTCGTGTGGTAGATATTTTTTCTTAGTTTCGTTCTCTGTAGAAAATACACGTGAGGTATCCTTATACCCTCCCGTCCCCCAACGTGATCTTTCGTGATTTTTTCCTAACCCCCCTCCCCCATCGAACCTCGCGTGATTTGTGCACAAGCTTTTATGTCCCACTGCTGAGCAAAGGCCTCCCCTCTCCCCTTCCATTCATTGCGGTCTTGAGCAATAACTGGCCAGTCTTTTAAAAAGGAGTCCAAGTTATCCCGCCATCGCCGACGAGGTCTACCGCGTCTCCGTTTTGAGTGTTGGGGCTTCCACATCCACTTCCACAGCACACAAATGTTAGATGTTTTGAGTCTCGCTACACCCTGCCGAACTGATTTTGCGCAATACTGATGAAATAAAATGACACTGTGTTATAACTTACAAGAAACAGATAGAAATCCAAACACAGAGTGGCACAACAACTATTGTTTAATGTTAATAATTTTGAAAGCCCGCATCATCGCGTACTTTCTGGGCCTCCTTTTCTATTTTCTGACTTGATAACGTCTTATAAATCGATGAACGCCGGCTGCACGCACGAAAAAGTGTGTCCCGTTCCGAACGCCGGCTGCGCGCACGAAATATCATCGCACAGCCCAAACCTTATAAGTAGGTTCCTTATAAGGTCTAGGGGTGCACTAAGAAAGGATTTTTCAAAATACACCCTCAAAGGGGGTGAAATGGGGGTCCGTAGTTTGTATGGCAGCACAATGTTTTCTTATGACGTTATCACGTAAAATTATCGTCCGTAAACCGACTTGTCTATAAACCAATTTTTTCCAACTTCCTGTACTACGTTTCCAGATTCTACGAGCCAGTGACCTTCCAGCCCAACATCCTGCCGGTGTGCGTTCCTGATACTGATGACGACTTCGTTGGCAAGACAGCTCATGTCACGGGCTGGGGACGGCTCTATGACGGTCAGTTGATTTTAATTAAGCCATTGACTGCCATTAAAAAAAACAAGAGTTGTCACAAGTCTTTGCTGCAAGAACAAGAATACTTACTTGGAAACTAAGGTTGCTTTGTCGGTGTTCAATAAAGCAAAAACGAATCTCAAAGAATTTAAGCGTCGTTAGCGATCAGAATGTGTGTTTCACGAAGGTATAAGGTACAATTTTACAATTTAATAAAACGATTTGAGCTTTTATCGGGTATTAAATACATCCCAGTGTTTCGAGCCTTTTTCAGCACTCGTTGTCAAACGGGTAAACTGATGAAAACGGCTCGATGAAACGATAGGATGTCCTTAATGCAACAATATACGCCATAAAATCCGTTCAAATCGTTGTATCCAATAAATAATAATAATAATAAAACTCGGCGTAGGGATGTGACGGCCCCATCGCCCACCAGATTTCTGGTGCAATCAGTCAACGTAAGGCAGCTTGTGGCGGGCTGTTAGGGAGTAGCGACCCTACGTACCTGAGTGCTCCTGGGGGTGTCCTGTGGTCAGGCTGAGCCGATCGGGTGGTTGGTTGGACAGGCCCCCCACCTCTGGCTTGCCTTAACTGGCTGTTCAGAGTGGAGTCGCAAGAGCTGTTGCTCGAGGGTAGATGTGGACACCTAAGTGGCGAGTTGGCTATATGTTTAAAGTCCAGTGCCACCTCTCTACCCCCCCAGCCTCTCTGACTGGTGTTGCCCTTAGGCCATTTTTTAATGTCGCTATTAATAGGGGCCCATCTAGTAGTTGGCGAGTCACCGTCTGCCAGAGATAAAAAATGAGACAGTTTATTAGGCAGGCGTCCGATGTTTCACCCAATAGCCCAGCCACTAGTCCATCATTTTCACCCAATAACCAAATTTTCTTTAGATTCCATCAACAGCAATAGTCCCTATACACCCCAGCGGGTGCTGTCTCTGTGTGCGTCCCATGACACGGGCAGGGACAGCATCCGCTCGGTGTACTCCTTGCATTTCATTAAATTGTCAAAAGGGCCTCTACGTGTTGGCTCAGTTGGTACTTTGTAGGTACCTAGCCCCACGCACGCCTCCCAAAGGTCCGGGACAACTTTGTCCCGTGAGCGGGAAAGACAAACTCTTTATTGTAACTACAGTGTACATGATAATAAATGATAATGTAAATGAGTAATATTCGCGGAAACCGAAGCCAATAATTATCATATGAAAAAGTCATGAAATTCGTGTGACGTAATTAATGGATGAGCCCTTACTCTCGCGACCTTAGCTTTGAATTATGTTTTTCTCTGTTTTCAGATGGTCCTCTCCCCACAGTACTCCAGGAGGTGGAGGTGCCCATCATCAACAACACGGCCTGCGAGGCGATGTACCTGGCCGCCGGCTACAACGAGCACATACCCAACATCTTCATCTGTGCCGGCTGGAAGAAAGGAGGCTCTGACAGCTGTGAAGGTAATTTTATTGGAAAAGTGATGTGCCGTTTCCGGAAACATTGAACGATGTTTGGCAACGTTGCCAGCATTAAAGGCGATGTCGGGAATTTTGAGACTGACAGCTGCCTGTACCCGCATATTATTTTGTAAATTGTTAAAATATAGTCGAATTATTGGCAACGGCACATCTGTAGGAAAATCTGTTAGACAACAGTTATTCATAAAAAGCCTCAATTTTTGCACTATTTTTTTTTTTCATATATCCTGTTTACTTTATACTACTTTGTGTTATCTCTTTATTGCATGTGATCGAGAAATAAAAGGCTTTTTATTTTTATTTATTTAAATTAAACTAATATATTGAGATAAGATAGAACTTTTTTCTAATTTGGCTAGTGCTAGTACAACAGAGAGCGCACTATTCAATATGATTCGTCCTAACATGAATAATCCGTTCCATTATCATTACTAGCGCGTTCATATTCGTATTCATTTATTCCATGCGTAATCAGATACATTCATTTACATGTTGGTTGCAAAGTAAGAGGCACTGATACCCCGGTAGGGCATTGCAAATATCTTACAAACTAAATTCACATTTAATTTCATTTTTAATTTGGATTTTTGCGTTCCATATTATATGAATCATACAGTTGAAACAAAACTGTGTGTGGGTAAGCACAATGTAATTTGACAGTGGATGTTTATATTTTTCTCGGTACCTATGTCCATTGTCCATGTAATAATTTTTCTAAGAAACTCCGCCGTGTTCTCTCCTGGCAAACGGGGCAGAAAAACAACAAGAAATAATTGATTGCTATTGAATCCGTATTATTGAATAATAATAAGTTTCTACATTTATTAACCACTAGTTAAGAAATCTTAGTAATGTAATCTAGGTACCTAATTTTTTATTTTTTTTTATTTAATTTTTATTTCAGCAAAAGACACAGCATAACAGTAAACTAAGGCACTGCGGAATTTATAAATATTACAATTATTAACAATAAGTATGAAAAGCTAACAACATTAGAACTTAAGTATAAAACAATAGACATTCAGAAAAACAGAAAAAACAAACTAATAGAGATTTATAAATGATTCTTACTGTGCTATCGATGGGAACGTGTAATTGCCTCTTTGTATTTTATCTATTTATTTAATCATATGGCATACATTATTTGGCCTTTGAGTTCGTCACTTTTTAGTACCACCCAGGGGACATGTGCAGGGTTGTGGTAGGTAGCTCCTGCGGACGCAAGTGACAGTTGTCCCCCCTTTGTCAAGTGAGTGGGCAACTCGACTGTTAGAGGTTCTTAACCCATTCAGGGCCCATGACGACACATATGCGTCAGGGCGCTACGAGCGTTTTTCGCTACATACCTTTAACCTGCTACGTACTACGGCGTAGCGCTACGAGATTAGCGTGGCCGTGAATGTGTTAAGCCGCCCGAAGGCCTCTAACTCGGCTTGACGACTACTGTCATAGACAGCAGTCGGGATCAACTGCTTAGCGTGCCTTCCAAAGCACGGAAGCGCTCATTTATAGTGACCACTCAAACAGGCGGTCACCCATCCAAATACTGACCGCTGCCATCTTTGCTTAATCTGCGTTATCGTTTCCGACTCGCAGGCGCCGCTGGGCTATGAACACTTCAATTAGATCTATAAAATCAATGTATTTCTGTAGCTGTTGGTTATCTAAATATAAATAAATAAATTATGGTTAATTTTAGGTGACAGCGGCGGCCCCATGGTGGTGCAGCGAGCGCGCGACGGCCGCTTCGTGCTCGGCGGCGTCATCTCGTGGGGCATCGGCTGCGCGGAGCCCAACCAGCCGGGCGTCTACACGCGCATCTCCGAGTTCCGCGACTGGATCAACCAGATACTGCAGTTTTAGGCAATATTGCCGGGATATATTACCGGGAAATATTGCCAGGAAATATTGCCAGGGAATATTGCCGGGAAATATTGTCGAGTTTAAATTTGAGGGTTTAGCGTGTTCGTATACGCCGTGCAATCGGTATATTATTCACATTTCACCTTAATACAACATTGCTGAGTTGGCAATATTACCAAAATGGATTTTTAGGAATTTGGATGGGATTTCTTTAGTAAATTGAAAATTATCTTAATGTTGCTTAAAGTATGTATATTTTCAGTAATATTGGGAATAACAAGTTCTGGCAGCAATATCGCCGATAAAAAACGACAAAACATTAATTCGCGATGACTGTAATAAAAATTTGGAAGCGATAATACAACAATGAACAATTTTTTTGTGACAAAAAACGATGGAAGCTTTGTACGTAGGAAAACTACAAAGGGCAAATTTTTATTTGAATGGCCTTAACGCTTTCAGCACAGAATAAGTAATAGCACACTTTCAGTGCCAATGACGCATATGGTGCGTCAATGTACGCGAAGTACCTATATTCGCTACACGCGGGATTTACTATATTACGAGCTACGTCGTAGTCGTAGTATTTACACGTAGAGTAGCGCACTGGAGTTGAATATACTGGTAGTATAGGAATACTGCATTTATAAAATGTAAGATTATGACTATCCAAGAGCTACTTGGTTCTAGCAACGAATTTAATGTAGGTAGGTAGATTAATTAATTTATTTTTTATTACATTCTCTACACAAAGAAGGAACCTATAGAAAGATTTAGGATTGAATTAAAAAATATGAAGAACCTATTAAGGGGATACACCGAAACTGAAATATTTTATCACTTTTTTTTATAAAAAGGAGGAAATTGTACTTGTAATTTTTTTTTTATTAGATCTAATTAGATCCAAAGCAAAATAAAGAAAAATATAAATCATATCTTTTCAATTTTGTTTGACACTGTTTGGTGTGGGTACCTACCTAAATATGAATACATATGCAAATGATTCGGTATACATCCTCCTTCCACTAAATAATGAATTTATTTCAAGGTTAAGAATCATTAACTTAATTGGTGTTCGGTGTGTCTTCTAAAAATTGTTCCTGTAGCGTAACTTAGTATGTTTTTGCAAATTAAGATTCATACCTACTGAAAAAAATCGATGTATTTAAGTAATAATTTATTTTAGACTTTTAATTTTGTAAATACGATTTTCCCAATGATGCATTTATTTTATTTACATTAAGCCATACATTTATATTAAATTATTTTTGTAAGAAAACTTTGGAAAAGTGAAGCTGTTTTAAAAAAGGTACCTATGTTTTTAATAAAGCATTTTTATTTATTTTCTTGGTTTTTTACTCACCAAAACTTGCTCATATACTTGCTTACTTCAGGTGCGTCAAACCTCAACTCAAAATAATTTCACTTCTCAGTAAACAACATCATCATCATCATCAGCCGAATGACGTCCACTGCTGGACATAGGCCTCAAATAGTGCCACAATGACCTGTCCTGAGCCACCCTCATCCAGCGGACTCCCGCGACCTTTACCAGGTCATGAGTCAACCTTGTCTACCGACGCTGCGTCTTCCGGTATTTTCCTGGGTCTTGGTCGCCACTCGAGAACCTCTCCGCCCCAACGGCCATCGGTTCTACGTGCAATGTAGAGATAGAGCACCATATTGTCGTTGGCGCTTTTGCCATATTACTCCAAGGCACTTGTATTATAGGTAAAAACTTAAGACGACGTAGTATGGTCTTCTCTCCCTCTCACTGAGCATAAACGTGAGCGAGATGGAAGGGCGTGTTCGGAAGCGCGGATATCATGTTTTTTAATTTAATTTTTTTTGCGTTTTAAGACAAACGAAGAAGTTTTAAGGATGGTAGATGAGAAAAGATGTTTGCTAGGATGTATAAGAAATAGGAGAGGCAAGATGGTGGGCCACCTGATACGGCACAACAGTTTCTTCCTAAACATCCTGGAGGGTACAATTGAAGGCAAGAGAGGCAGAGGAAGGCCTAGGCTAACATATTCTAGCCAAATAAAACATAAAGCTGATGTCGAGTCATATGAGGAAGTCAAGAGGCTGGCAATGGACAGAGAAAAGTGGCGGTTACTCCACCGACAAGAGCAAGGCTCTTAAGTAATGATGATGATGATGTGCGTTTTAAGAAATAAAAAAGTAATAGCTACACCTCGAACATGATATTGCCGATTTTTAAAAACAATTTTAATATGTTTTGTTACGAACTTTTCATGTGTATTTTATACCTATGTTTGTGTTTTTAGGGTTCCGTAGCCAAATGGCAACAAACGGAACCCTTATAGATTCGTCATGTCCGTCTGTCTGTCTGTCCGTCCGTATGTCACAGCCACTTTTTTCCGAAACTATAAGAGCTATACTGTTGAAACTTGGTAAGTAGATGTATTCTGTAAACCGCATTAAGATTTTCACACGAAAATATAAAAAAAACAATAAATTTTGGGGTTCCCCATAATAAGAACTGAAACTCAATTTTTTTTTTCATTATACCCATACGTGTGGGGTATCTATGGATAGGTCTTCAAAAATGATATTGAGGTTTGTAACATATTTTTTTTCTAAACTGAATAGTTTGCGCGAGAGACACTTCCAAAGTGGTGAAATGTGTGTCCCCCCCCCCTGTAACTTCTAAAATAAGAGAATGATAAATCTAAAAAAAATATATGATGTGCATTACCATGCAAACTTTCAACGAAAATTGGTTTGAACGAGATTTTTTTTTAATACGTCATAAATCGTAAAAAGCAATTTATTTAACGGAACCCTTCATGTGCGAGTCCGACTCGCACTTGGCCGCTTTTTTTCTATAGAGCGAAAGTCAAAAACTCAGGATTCGAATTGTTATCCCTCGAGAAAGGCCTCAAGATTGCTAATTAAATTTAGGGCAGCCGTATTATAATCCAAACAAGCGCTACAACTTTTTAAAATTCCGTTTTGTGACCTCACGTCGTCTTAAGGGCGTAAATTGGAAATTATCGCGTTCTTTGAAACGCCGTTCTGACTAGAGTAGGGAACAATAAGGATTGATTTTAAAATGTATGATTTCTTGAGGATAGGATATTGTTTATCTGATTTAATCGAAACATGATTGCTTAAAATGTTCTCGATAGAAAGAAAATTCAAAGTTGGGTGTTTATTTTCCTTTTTTAACGCAGCCTACTCAAATAATTATATTATTTTACGACACAATCAAGTTAACACTATCGTATTTTATCTCATTTAAAATCCTATTTCATCATTTTCTTGCCCTTATCCCATTTATTTGGGGTCGGCGCAGCATGTCCTTTTCTTCCATACCTCCCTGTCACTCGTCATCTCGTCACTTACTTCCTTCCTCTTCATATATCCTCTCTCACACATTCCATCCACCTTTTCCTTGGCCTACCTCGTTTCTTCCATCCACGTTCAACCCTAACACTCTTTTGGTCACATGAATGTCATCCCTCCGCATAATATGCCCATACCAACGTGATCTCAATTTGTCGATGATAGGGGCTACTTTCAGGCTTCCTCTAATATACTCATTTCTTATTCTGTCCATTTTCGTCACACCACACATCCATCTTAACATTCTCATCTCCGTAACATGCAGTCTCTTTTCATCCGTCACCTTTATTTAAAATCCTATTTATGAAATATGAATAAAGCTTCACTAAGTGTACAATAAAAAGTACAAAATACGGACAAGATTTTTCAATTATTCGAAACCAAAAAATAACAAAACTACATATTTACAAATAAAAAACCGGCTTCTTCACTAAGTTAGGTAGGGTATTGATCGAAAATTGACCAAAAAAGCCATTTCCGAAGATTGTTGCATCCCTTTCTTTCGTAGGCGGATGGCATAAGGGAAGAACGAAGGGGCTCTCACGAAGGGGCGCGGTTTTCGCAAATCGACTGGAAACAAGGCAATCTTGCAGGTAGGGGTGACTTTTTCAAATAGGCATTTTGTTTTGTTTGTGTTAGACAATTTAAATAAATTCTATTTGAATACGTCACCACTACAAGTTTACAAGAAGGTCACTGATCCCACCGCCCGACGACGAGCGATGAGCTATCGGCGATTTTCTCGCCCAAGAAACGAACAAAAGATAATCGCTCCCGTGTAAATAAAAGAGAGAGATATATATTTATAGTTCATCGCGGTGTAAACAGCCAGCGATCAACTATAAATATATATATCTCTCTTTTAATTACACGGGAGCGATTACCTTTTGTTGGTTTCTTGGACAAGAAAATCGCCGATAGCTCATCGCTTACTCGCCGGCGGCGGTGGGATCAGTGCCTTACCTAAGTATAGTTCTTTGTTAATAACGGCATAAGCGCCATCGACTTTAAGGTATCTCTTTCCTGAGAATTACACAATGCATATAGTCCGTAAGCCCACTCACAATACACCGACGTCTCATGACAACACGATAAAATGCATGGCAGCAGCAGAAGATTATCGCACCTTAGACTGACGCTACATTTCATATTTGAATGGATTTGCGGCCGGTAGGCTCCTCGCAGACGTGGACGACTGCGCTCGGATGCCGTCGCGTCTGACCGGCTCCGTCCGGCTTTTTTCTACTAGGCTGTTATTCGCTACGCGTAAGGTGGATTTATATCTACAGACATTGAGCGTGCCAGACACGTGTCGTGGCAGACAAAAATAATATTCCTCTATAAACGTTACCTTACATACGTTACCTTTTTTAAAATCCGAAATCAAGAGAGCGGATAAATAAAATAAATGGTAATGTGAAATTATTTATTAAATACATAAAAAAATACAACAGAAAGCGTAACTGTAAACTGTACATCGTAAAATACCTATTCAGCATTTAATTAATTTTGATAAGACGTCTTAAAGAAGTACGACGGTAAAATAATCCTGTACTATCTATTTACATCTGGGGGCACGGCAGTGCCCCCGCCAAGTCAAGCAATTACTTTTACTAAACGGGACTTGAGCTGACTCGTTCGGGACCTAGGATTGCCGAAAACACGGAAAAGTTTTCGGCAATATTGCCTATGTGGCTTCTGGAAATGATGGCACGTCTGTAGTCAGTACAATGGAGTTTAAGTTAGTTTTATTTTAAAGTTTAAATCAATATAAGCTAAAATATAAAGCCAGTTAGGCAACGTCTTTGTTAACACATTCTATAATTATGGCACCCGCAATTACTGACTACATTGGCAACCGCAAGGATCCACCACAGAAACTAACCCGCCCGCTGGCACATCGCCTTCAAATACAACATACCCAATAACAGGTACATTGCCGCACACAGCCGTAGGGCCGGCGACCGGCAACTCGCCAATTATAGCCACGTCACCATATCCTATTTGTTGACTGGTACCCTGCAGCACATTATTACAGTTATTGTTTGGCTTATTGCCCATTACTAGGTTTGGCCCGCCAGCGAGACTCATCCCTACTGGGTTGCCAACCATGCCGTTGCCGGAGCCGACCGTGAAGCCTAGGTTGCCGAGGTTGCCAAGGTTGCCAAGGTTGATGGCTTGGGGTGGTTGCTGGGAGCCGCAGTTGTTAAACATTTGGCAGATGGCATTCTGAAAAAAATGGGGAAGATTATTTAATTTTTTGTTCAAGACTAAGGTATTTGACTGTTAATCAAATCAGCAACTTCTTATAAAACGTCAATAACGCTATGTTAGTGTTATTTATATATTTATTTCAACTAGTTAGACAGGAAGCTACGGTAGCCTAGTGGTTCAGGCATGCGGCTGTCAAGCGGCGGTCGTGGGTTCGAATCCCGGCTCGTGCCAATGAGTTTTTCGGAACCTATGTACGGAATATTTACCGTTAGCTTTTCGGTGAAGGAAAACATCGTGAGGAAACCGGTCTAATCCCAATAAGGTCTAGTTTTCCCTCTGGGTTGGAAGGTCAGATGGCAGTCGCTTTCGTAAGACTAGTGCCTATGCCAAACCGTGTGTGTAAAACATTAGGTGTCAAAGCGAACCCCGGGCTCCTTTAGGGCACAACCGGGAATAACGCGAGGTCGATGATGACACAGCCTGACAGTAATTAACTACTAAACAACTGTGAAACTATAGGACAAGATTTAGGTATAACATAATTTAAATTATAATAATGTGATGATAGAGGGGAGGCGAGGAAGAGGAAGACCTAGAATATACTACATGGAGCAACTCAAAAAGAGAGTTGATGTTGGGTCATATCGTGAGGTCAAAGAGATTGCGTGGGATCGGAGTAGATTGAGGGCCTACTTTGAGCTACACCGACAAGAGCCTAGCTCTTAAGTAAGAGAAGAAGAATGTTAATATTGTTATTTATTACAGTAATAACATTAACTTAAGAATTCTAGTAATAAAAAGTGGAGCGACGCACATCAATCTTCTCGCAGAACTTCAGACATTAAAATAAATAAATAAATATTTGCGGACAATCTTACACAAATCGACCTAGTCCCAAACTAAGCAAAGCTTGTACTATGGGTACTAGGCGAAGATAAACATACTTATATATAGATAAATAAATACTTAAATACATAGAAAACATCCATGACTCAGGAACAAATATTCATGCTCATCACACAAATAAATGCCCTTACCGGGATTCGAATCCAGGACCTCTTGCTTCGTAGGCAGGGTCACTACCAACTAGGCTAAGGCGGTCGGTCGACATTCATCACTACCTACATTCCATCTACTCGCGTTATATGGAAATACAAAAGTGACGCCTCTTTATTTAATTTTGCGGTTAAAGAGCCTTTTATTTAAAATCTTATCACACCTGCATTTCAGCATAACGTTCCGAACGCGCGTCGGTACAATTTAACTGTCAATTTTCCATATAAAAAGTGACCTGACGCGCGTACATCGACCCACAGAAAACAGTAATTGTTGCCCTCTAATGAGGGATCAAAGTTGTACTTTTCATCCCTCATCCTGCTATTCAGAAAAAAATCAAGCCCACAATTTAACGAATTTTTTTTTTCTAATGTTTTCTTTCTAATTTTTCTAATAGAAGGAAAAAAATAATAAAAAAAAGGTGTGAAAAGCAGTATGTGTCACTCGGTACCAAATTATTTCCGTCTTGGGCGTAAACAGTTGAATCCCTTGTTACGCTCAAGATTCTACTTTAGAGTCCCTCGCATTGTAGAATCCTTCGCTGAACTCGGGAGGATATACCGCCCTCACCGTAATATGTAATTTTGCCGCGGTATCCTTTAAGCTAAGATCACCTGACCCGGCTCCCGGATCACCTGGGTGATCTTACTGGATAAGTTGGTCCACTAGAATCACTTGCAAAGTAATATTACTTTCTGGGGTATCCTAATGGATATCATTCTGTCCACTAAAATCACCCAGGGGATCGTGCTGGATATGGCGTGGCGTACAATAAGATCACCTAGGTGATCTCATAAGACATATTCGTCCAATACGATCACCTGGGTGATCGGGTCAGGTGATCTTTGCATTTTGCTCCCTAGAGACACACTTTACTATTTAAAATGGCAAAAACTAGCTGAAGCTTGACATTTGCCGAGTATAGGTAAGTAAGTGTACGTTAAATATTTTCCTTTTCACATTAACTATCATTACAATTACCTGCAGTAAGCACGCGAGGACACAGACAGACAAAATATAATGTGACATATTGACACGAGTCAGCGAAAAAGAATGCCATGCGAAAACCTACGTCGGCATTTTATACTCATGATAAGTATAAACTTTGCATAATATATTGCTTCGTTATTTACATAATAATTCCATAATATATGTATACCACCTATATGTAATTTAGCGATAATGTCGTGTGAGGAAATTAATCGATATTTCAATTTGTTGAGTTACAGTGTATGTAGATAAATTAGAAGAAATTGTGTCGTGTAATTGAGCATTCACACTATATCGGTGGTTTGCTGTGACTTTTTAGGGTTCCGTAGCCAAAATGACTAAAACAGAACCCTTATAGTTTCGTCATGTCCGTCTGTCCGTGTGGCATTTTACTTGAAAACTATAAGTATTTTTCAACACATCTGCTCGTAAAGTAGGTCTTATTACAGCGTATTTACACTGATAATGCAGAATATTACCCATGCCGTGCCTTTTACATTACATTATCGCACTAGTGCCTTTTCATTACATATCTTTTTAAATATTAGCAAAATAATGCAGAATATTACCCATGCCGTGACTCTTACATTACATTATCGCACTAGTGCCTTTTCATTACATATCCTCCATTACATATCCATTTTCCTCGCAAATGTGTTGAAAAACGTCGTATGAAACACGTGAGCATTGGTCATTACACTTCTCGTCTCCATTAAGCCTTCGCCTTCGGCTCAGGCTTAAAAACCGACTCGAGTGTTATGACCAACTTAGCACACTTGTATCATAATGTACTATTATTAGCCGCTACATAGTGAAATAATAATAATGAAATTACTAAATAGTAGATTGTACAACAAGCTCATAAAACGAGCCATTTAACCTGGGTGGATAGTTAAGTCGACGGGTTAGATGGCTAATTTATGCCCGAGTTATACACACTGCTTTTCACTTTGATTGCGAGAAAATAACAAATAATTACAAAATAAAATAAAATAGTACAGAATGGGCCCCGAAAGACGACCACCGGAGCAGAGGCAGACCAAAAGGAGATGGCGTGGCGGGACGATTTGGACGCGTTCTGCTTGGGTTGGCGAGAGCATGCCAGCAATAGGGCCGAGTGGAGGAAAATGGGGGAGGCCTTTGCCCAGCAGTGGGACACCCAAACAAACAAAGAAAAAAAAAATAATAATAGCTCATTCCCGTCACTTAACTTTTTAAAGTTTTAATATAAACATAGCTGCGGGTGGGTGGAGTCACCAGCTTGCCCCTGCGGTGCCGATGTACAGACCATCCAGCACATCATCGAGGACTGCCCCATAACCCGCTACGCCGGTGGCCCTCCAGAAGCTTGCCCCTGCGGTGCCGATGTACAGACCATCCAGCACATCATCGAGGACTGCCCCATAACCCGCTACGCCGGTGGCCCTCCAGAAGCTTGCCCCTGCGGTGCCGATGTACAGACCATCCAGCACATCATCGAGGACTGCCCCATAACCCGCTACGCCGGTGGCCCTCCAGAAGCTTGCCCTGCGGTGCCGATGTACAGACCATCCAGCACATCATCGAGGACTGCCCCATAACCCGCTACGCCGGTGGCCCTCCAGAAGCTTGCCCCTGCGGTGCCGATGTACAGACCATCCAGCACATCATCGAGGACTGCCCCCATAACCCGCTACGCCGATGGCCCTCCAGAAGCTTGCCCCTACGGTGCCGATGTACAGACCATCCAGCACATCATCGAGGACTGCCCCATAACCCGCTACGCCGGTGGCCCTCCAGAAGACCTGATCGTCCTTAGCGACGAAGCCATCGAATGGCTGATCAGCCTCAATATTAATTTATAGTTGATATGTATGTGTATTTTGTTACTGTTTCGTCCTGTTCGCAATACGATAAAATAAAAAAAAGTTTACATTTTTAATTTTCGACACGTGATATTAGAATTAGGTACTTCATACTGCCAAGTCATTTAATAGTTCAATACGTATTAAAATAATAATTGACTCCTATTTTATCTGGTTTTATTAATTTAGTAATGGAAAAACCGGATGTGAAATTTATTAAGTAAAGCAAATCAAATCAAATGACAAGTTTATTCTACGAAGTTTTATTGTGTGTGTGGCTGTTAGGCCCGATTATCTTAGTCTTTAAAACAATTTTACTTTGTGCACTAGAGCATAAAAGTGGCATTTTGTGCAGCATACATCCAGCACAAAGGCGAACTTTGCGAGCATGAGAAGTGAAAAAAGTATTTTTAATGGTGCACTCCATACCTTCATCTAACTGCAAGTCTAAAACAACATTGTAAGTCAACGTGTGGCGGGCGCATCAATCGATAGGCCTTTCAAAATAAATATAAGGTTTTTCAGAAAAGTGAATATAGTCGAGACAATCGTCCCGAAAGTCACAAAAATTGTGTTCCCCCCTCTAATTTCCGAACAGTGTATAAAAAAAATATAAAAAACATGAACTTAGTGCTTATTAAATTCTTTCACCAAAAAATATTTTGAACAAGATCGGTTCAAAGGATTTCAACATATATTGCTGAAAAACTGTCTTCCTTATAGAAAAGAACGCAAGTGCCGTAAGATTTCTGTGACGATACGACCTTTTTAATAGGCACGGAACCCTTCGTTTTGCGTGGTCCGACACGCGCTTCGCCTTTTTTTTTATAATAAGACGGTGGTAAACATGCATAATTTTACCCGAGTGCGCAACGCAAAAGAGTGTAATGTGTTTACTAGTGTATGTATGGGGTGGCCATCTGGTTGCATAACAACTATTGTCATAATATTGATTGTCATAACACTTTACGCATAAAGTAGATGCTCATATATATGTTTTGGCATAAATTGTTTCATGGCATAATTATTCCGTGTCATAATTATATGGAGTCATAATTAGTTTAACCATAATGTAGAATGGCATACATTTATTTAGTCATAATGTTGATATTTATAATTAATTTTAGTAATATTTGTTAATGTCATAAGTGTCATAACTTTCTGAACAGGGACTTAGTGGCAAAACCGACTCGGATCGCGGATAGGTTAGAAGATGAACGCGGGAGCTTAGCTCCCGCGTTCGTCTTCGAGGTTATTTTTTTATAAAAGAGCGGAAAAACTTGTTGTCATCAAAACTTTTTACGACCTAAAAAATCATAGGCTTATGCGTATTGCAGTTTATGCGTTTCAACAGTATGGATAAAAAGTTATATGATCTACCAATTTATGACCATTAAAAAGTATTATAAAATTTTATGCGCCACAAATTTATGCGCAATACACATTATGTTCAAAACTTTATGCGCATAAATGTATGACTATTTACAATTATGCATAATAATGAGTAAGTATGACGAATCCACGTATGCCTGTCAATAATATGACTATTACACTTTATGCAACCCGACCCCTACCCGTATGTATGATATGATATGTCTTTATTTGTATTAATCATACATTGTCAATTTCACTGAATATTAATTTAAAATAATAATAATGTATGTAATTAAAATAAAATAAAATAGTAGGTATACATTGCAGGGTTTTTATAAACAAATTGGAAATAAAAAAATAAACTAAATTAAAACTACTCAAACAACCCACCCCGCGTCACTCCCGGTGCAAAGGTGCCCATCACGCTCGCCGCATTGCCGCGTTGGATTGCGATGGACAACCTTTGCAATAAGAATGAACCGGAGCGGGGGTCGAGGCCTCTTTCCCGCAGGCGGCGCCCCACCTCCCTAAGGAAAGACTTTCCCTCCGAGCATAATTTAAATAAATAAATAAAATACTAGGTAGGTATGTATGTTCCTTTGAGTACTCTAGAGATCAAACGCGTGGGTCGATTTTAATAAATCATACGTCAATTGATTTGTTTTAATCTTCCGAGTGTCACTGAAGACATGACAGTAATCTAAATTCAAAATGGCGGCCACGAGACGCCGTATCGTAAAAAAAAGGCCAAGGAACTATGTCATGCGAGGTATCGTTGAATAGTTATTTCAAAATCGTTATTAGGTTTTTTTTAATAGTTTTTTAGTTGAATTTTTCATGGAAATGATGTCATTTTATTAGGTGGGGGTGTCCATTCAATTATGACGCGAGGACAATGTCAAAAACCGACAAAAAACGATGACGTAATATATGGACGGACAAGCCCCTAGGTCCGTACCTACCCTTAATTGCAAGTAAACATCAATCGATAGGTACTTAGGTCTTTAAAAATAAATACAAGGTCTCTCAGCATTTTCTTACAACCTTTCTGTTAACTTGCAATGTATGTACCTAACTATGTAACTATCCGGTCATTGTGGCACTCTTCAGGGGAGGCATATGTCCACCAGTACACGTCTTTCGACTGATATGATGATGATGATGTACGAGTAACTATGTTTGTTTGGGTGGAATCTTGCAACTCAATTAAGTTTGGATGGCAATTCAATAGTATGGTACCATCGAGCTGATCTGATGACGGAGACAGAAGGTGGGCATACAGTACTTAACCGACGTACCATTGTATTTGGGCTCTTTAGAATCGTCTCAATGAGTAGTTTTTTTTTTATATCTTTATTTAAAGAGTTTTGTCAACATGACAATGTCACTCTATGCTGCAACTTACTAACTATTACAAATTAAATAGGTAATTAACACTATGCACCCTAGCAGCCGGCGGTCATTTCCGTCTGCGTATGCCCACCAGAAACAAGCCATACAGAGCCTTGGCTTCCCTCGAAAGAGGGGAAGCCAACACCCTGTTACAGACATCCAGCTGCTTAAGGTCGATGCCTTGAGTCAAGAGTTCAACTCTCTTATCTTCGTTCCGCACACACTCCACCATAATACCACACTCCTTTTTCTACTGATCTTTCATCAAAGAACTCCTTCCACATGAGTTAACAGTTGCTCCTTAACATATGGATATTCTCCGAGAAATATGGATGAATGGTAAGAGGCACTCCATCAGAAGACTTCAAATTTTATAGGCACACTTGAAGCTATTTGGCTACTGATTTGAAGTCGGTTAAAACTTTGTTTTAAAAGTCAATTATTGAAATACGAGGCTGCGCCGAGATCTTCGTGAGTTGCATTAGCTATGATTAGCTAAGCCAACATTAAGTACTAGCCACAAAATTGCCGCTAGCTAGACCAATTATATTGCCGGCATTGCCACTAGCTAAATCAATATTGCCGCTAGCTAAAACAATATTGGCCTTAGCTATATTGCTATATATATTGTCATAAGCGGGTAAAATGTTAATATTGCTAGCAACAGGATACGCATTGTTAGCTACAGTATGAATTCAATTAACATTCATAATACTTGAACACCTAAATTAATAAATACAAAGATCTATTCATAAATATTTATTACACTTAAATAAATAACACTACACAACTAACTTTCCTTATATTTAACTGGTCACATGCATAGTTCACAGCCCCCTGCCCCTGTTTATTTAAGTATAAAATAGGATTAAAAAAGGTGTTACCTCTATAAAAATCATAAGTATAAGTATATATTAAGCATAAAAGAGACTTTCACGATTAATCATTTAATTCGTGTAACTCATCATCATAGGCCTTTCAGTCTATTACAGACTATAAAAACAGTGTTAAGGGGAGAGACAACGTCTCTTATGGCTATATAAGCCGATACGGGAGCGGCACGCGCGACCGCAAGTCATGCAAATGAAACTTGCTCGCGGGGAACTGGTGCTATGCTGGTGCCTCTTGGATCGCTTATTCGCGAGAATTCTAAACCAAGCTTCGTCATGAGTTGTACGCCCTTCCAACGTCAATTTACGCCATTTGTCCCTGTCACCAGCAAGCTCCTCCCAGTTACGGGCCTGGATGTTGAACGCGTGCATGTCTCGCTTGGCACAGTCTTTATAACGCAACATCGGCCGACCGATGCTTCTTTTGGCGTCCGCTATAGCCCCAAGCATTACACGACGCGGCAAACGCTGCATGCGATGCACATGTCCAAGCCATCGTAGCCGTCTCTGCTTCAGCAGCGCAAGTAGACTGGGCAGCTGTGCAATCTCCAGTACTCGTTTGTTTGTTACTCTATCCTTCCAATGAATACCCAGGATGTTTCGGACGCAGCGCATGTGGAAGGAGTTGAGCCGGCGCTCGTGTTTGGCGTACGAAGTACAGGTCTCAGCTCCGTACAAGAGTATGCTCAGGATACACGTCTGATACACGATTATTTTGGTCCTTTTGGTAAGATGTTTGTTTTGCCATACTCTTGTACTGAACTTCCCAAACACACGACACATATTTAAATAAAACTAAACTAAATACAAACTACAAACTACAGTGATACCACTCAATAACACTGGTGGGAGAATGCAGCCCCGCGCAGTGTAGCATAATGGCACAGTCAGGCTTAATTTTCAGAATGGTATTGGGACTGCTCCGCACCCGACGCACCAGGGATGCGGCACGGCTGCGCATCTATACATATAATAAAGCTGAAGAGGGTCGAAAGTCTGTACATGGAAGATATTCGAAAAAAAATTGGCTAGGGATACTTAAAATCGATAACAGAACACGTTCCAACAGTTTTTAGAATTTTTGTCTGTTTGTCTGTTTATCTGTTTGTCTGTTTATCTGTTTATCTGTTTATCGTTTATCTGTTTGTCTGTTTATGTGACCGCGCATCACGTGAAAACGGCTGAACCGATTAAGATGAAATTTGGTATAGAGATAGTTTGAGTCCTGGGGAAGGACTTAGAGTAGTTTTTATCCTGGAAATCAACCCCTAAGGGGCTGAAATGGGGGGTGTAAATTTGTATAGAGCTACTTAAACCGCTGCACCGATTTGGATGAAATTTGGTATATAATTAGTTTAAGTCCCGGGGAAGGTCAAAGGATAGTTTTTATCCCGAAAATCTTCCCTTTAGTGGGAAAAATGGAGGGGTGAAAATTTGGATGTAATCCATTTTGATAAAATTTGGTTTAGAGGTAGTTTAAGTTCTGGGGAAGGACATTGGATAGTTTTTATTCTGGAAATCTTCCCCTAAGGGGGTGAAATGGGGGGTGAAATTTAGGATGGACTCCGTTTAGACCAAATTTGGTATAGATATAGTCGTAGTAGTAGTAATGAGTCCCGGAGAATGACAAGAGATAGTTTGAATACCGAAATTCATCCCCCAAGGGGATGAAATAGGGATGAAAATGTGGATAAATTCCATTTAGTTAAAATTTGGTATAGAGATAGAAGGAGTCGCAGGGAAGGACAATGCATCGTTTTTATCCTGAAAAATCATCTCCTGAGGGGGTGAAATGAGGGGTGAAAAATTGGATAGAACCGATTTAGATGAAATTTGGTATGGAGATAGTTAAGAGTCCTGGGGAAGGACTTAAAATAATTGTTAGTCCAGAAATCATCTCCTAAGGGGGTCAAATGGGGTATGAAAATTTGGATGAAACCCATTTACGGTATAGCAAGTTGGAGTCTTGGGGAAGGACATAGGATAGTTTACTCTTGAAAATTATCCCCTAAGGGGGTGTAATTGGGGGTGAAAATTTGTTTGTGACCCATTTTGATGAAATTTGGTTGAACAATAGTTTGAGTCCCGGAGTATGACATCGGATAGTTTTAATCCCGAAAATCATCCCCTCAGGGATGAAATAGGGGTGAAAATTTGGATAAAACCCATTAAAATGAAATGCATAGTTTTAATCCCGAAAAATCATTTCCTGAGGTGGTGAAATGAGGGTTGAAGATTTCGATAGAACCCATTCAGATGAAATTTGGTATAGAGAGAGGTCTCAGTCCAAGGAAAGAACATAGAATATTTTTTATTCCGGAACACATGAAATGAGGAAATAAGGGAATCACATAAGGGGGTGAGAAATGGTGGATGAAAATTTGGATTGAACCCATTTACGGTATAACGATAGTTAAGGAAGGACATAGGATAGTTTTATCCCGAAAATCATCCCCTAAGAGGGTGTAATTGGGGGTGGAAATTTGTTTGTGACACATTTTGATAAAATTTGGTTGAAAGATAGTTTGAGTCCTGGAAAAGGACAAATGATAGTTTCTATTCCGGAAATCATCCCCTAAGGTGGTGGAATGGGGGTGAAAATTTGGATGTAGCCCATTTAGATGAAATTTGGTATAGAGATAGCTTGAGTCCTGGAGCATTCTCCATGATTTTCGGGATAAAAACTACCCGTTGTCATAACAACGGATAGTTTTTATCCCGAAAATCATCCTCTAAGGAGGTGAAATAGGGGGTGAAAAATTGGATGGAACCCATTTACGGTATATAGCGGTAGTTGGGAGTCCTGGGGAATAGGAACATTATATAGGTAAATATATGTATGTGACGTTCCATTCCAAGGGTAAAGGTACCTTATGGCGGTAGTTTCGAAGATGTTTTCTAAAACGGGGTAAAAAATATGTTTTATTATGGCTATTTTGGAAACTATTAGATGTAACATTTTGTTGACATATCTTTATTTTTAATGTAAAATATTTAAATTACAACTCAGTTAATTTAGTCCTACGGTTTAGTAGAAAAGGTCCTTACGGCCGTGTGATATGAAAATATGCAAAATAATAATGAAAAAAGCCTACATGCATCTATTATGGTGAGGCGGGTCATATAAACCAAGTTTGCGGCGGAGTCTATTTTGTAAAAAAGGCGTTCGGAGTAAGCTAATCTATAAAATCATGCAACTCAGCCATAATGACCCTTTCCTTCATACAATCCATACTAATATTACAAATGCGAAAGTGACTCTGTCTGTCTGTTAACTTTTCATGCTTAATTTGGTTGAAATGAAATTTGGTGTAGTGATACTTTGAATTCCGGGGCCTTCCCAAAGAATCCTTACTAAAGATAGTTTTTATCTGGAAATTCATCACCTAAGGGGGTGAAAAGGGGGGGGGGGGGGGGGGGGAAGTTACGATATAAACGAGTTCCGCGCGGACGAAGTCGCGGGCAAAAGCTAGTACTAGCATAAAAACAATCAACTCGCGCCTCCGCAAACATCCCTGATGCGCTACAGAAACGAGGCAGTCCCACTATCACCCGGAACGCGTTATTGTACTGGACTCGAAGGGCCCCGTTTATCTACACCCATATCATAAATCCTCTAAAATGTGGACGGACATAATTAGGCATTAAAACACTCGTGTGCTATTATGAAACTCACTAACGCTCGTTTCATAAACCCACACTCGTTTTTAATGCCCTTCATTATGTACAGTCCTCCTGTTTAAACAGTTTTGCAGGGACATGATTTAGAATAAGTTTTTTATATCTTTGGTTAATAAATAAATAAATAATAATATTAAATAGGGGCCCATCTAGCAGTTGGCGAGTCACCGTCTGCCAGAGATAAAAAACGAGATAGTTTATTAGGCAGGCGTCCGATGTTTCACCCAATAGCCCAGCCACTAATCCATCATTCTCACCCAATAACCAGTTTTCTTTAGATTCCATCAACCAGCAATAGTCCCTATACACCCCAGCAGGTGCTGTCTCTGTGTGCGTCCCATGACACGGGCAGGGACAGCATCCGCTCGGCGTACTCCTTGCATTTCATTAAATTGTCAAAAGGGCCTCTACGTGTTGGTCCAGTTGGTACTTTGTATGTACCTAGCCCCACGCACGCCTCCCAAAGGTCCGGGACATCATTGTCCCGTGAGCGGGAAAGACATAATAATAATAAATTGCCACATCGGCGTTGAATGGCATCCTCCCGTTCACTTCCACATTACCGCGCATCTGGAGGGCTCCTGAGGAAAGCTCAATAACGTACTCTCTCAGCGGCGTTACCACATTTTCTTTATACTACGATTTTAAGCGAACACTGCCTATGGACGCTTGAGATTCCAGAAGTATCACAAGCGTGATACTTCTGACAACTCAGGTACTTAAGCAACCACCCCGAGGTTGCAGTGCTGATACAGCTCAAATTACTTTGGGCAGTTCAGTGCTGAAGGAAGTGACTAGCTTTAAGTACCTGGGCAGCCAAATTCGAAGTGACAATCGCCTTACCTCAGAGACCCCACTACGCATAGCCAAAGCTGCCGCCACCTTTGGCAAATTTAACCAACGTGTTTGGAAATCGCACGATCTGAAACACCAAACCAAGCTTTCTGTCTACAAGGCTATGGTGCTCCCAATACTCACATATGCTGCTGAGTGCTGGTGCTTGTACAAGGGAGATATTAGAAAGCTTGACACCTTCCACATGCGTTGTTTACGATGCATTCTCCGCATTCGGTGGCAGGATCGTGTGACCAACATGGACGTTTTACGAAGTTCTAACATGCTCGGCATGGAGGCCATACTGATGAAAAGCCAGTTGAGATGGAGTGGCCACGTTAGTCGCATGACAGACTGCAGACTCCCAAAATCTGTATTCTACTCCGAGCTTGCGGATGGAAAGCGTAATCGTGGGGGGCAGTTTCTGCGCTACAAGGACGTATTAAAACGTCATCTCAAAGCCTGCGATATACCTGCTGAGGGCTGGGAGGAGGTCGCGTCTATGAGACCAGAATGGCGTAATAAAGTCAGAAAAGGTGTAGCTTCTTTTGAAGTAGCTCGACTTGAACACCTGGACCAAAAGCGCCATTTGCGGAAGACTCGACCTAGACCATCCTATGCATATACTTACAATAACCAGGGCCAGCTATACTGCACACAATGTGACCGGACATTTAAAACTAAGTTCGGCTTTGCGAGCCATATTCGTGCTCACCAGAGGAATTTGTAAGGGTCGCCGTCGTCGGATACGACAAGGAGGACTATATATACTTCTGGAATTAGTGATACTGCTGACCCTTTATTGATTTGAGATCGCCAACATTACTAGCCCTCGGGCCTCGGGGTCCACAAGATTTAGCTTAGGCACTCAAAATCAAAATCAATCTGGGGGCACGGTAGTGTCCCCGCCAAGATGAGCAAAGCGAAGCGCAGGGGCAAGCTTCCTACACCAGACGGCGTAACTCTACCACTACCAGCCACGCTCTAAAATCTATATCTTGGCTAAAAAGTATAGACCCGTCGCTTGTTAATATCATTATAAATTCATTCAGCGCGAGAGTATATGCGGCGACCGGGATGTGAACGAACTTTTTAGCCAAGAAGTTTTAGAGCGTGGCTGGTAGTGGTAGAGTTGCGCTGTCTGGTGTAGGAAGCTTGGCGCTACTTATGATCTTATATCTTTTTTAATGCTGAAAGCTATATGAGCTAGGAACTCTTGGCAATCACTGTAATGTTTTTTGGTGAGATTATTTACATGTTACATGTTTCCCAATAGTTTTGAGAAAGCGATTGTCATCCGCCTTCCAACTTAAAGGGGCAACTAGACCTTATTGTCATTGGCGTGTGGAAAGTTAACTGTCCACAGCTAACCTATTCTTGGCTACGGCGCGAGGCGTGAGTTTTTAACATGCTAAATAGTTGCACACTTAAATTAATCCGGTATATTATATCCTTTATGATCACCTGACCCGATCACCCAGGTGATCGTACTGGACGAAAATGGCCTATGAGATCACCCAGTTGATCCTAGTATACGCCATTCCCAGCACGATCCCCTGGGTGATAGTAGTGGACAGAATTATATCCAGTAGGATACCCCAGAAAGTAATATTACTCTTTCTGGGGTATCCTACGCATCTGGGTGATCGGTAGGTCGATCTCGTAACGCATTGTATGAACGTCGGGTATTAGGTCTAAATGTCACTTTTTATATGGAAAATTGACTGTTACATTGTACCGACGCGCGGTCGGAACGTTACATGATTACCCCTCTAGTCAGGTGATCTTAAAGGACATACCGTAATTTATTAATAAAACAAAGATGTATCCATAAATATATATTACTTACACTTAATTAAATAACACTATACAACTAACTTTCTTCATTATTTAACTGATCACATGCATAGTTCACTGCGCCCTGTCCCTGGGAAGGCACTGCCCCGTTTATAGCTATATTGCTGTTGAATGGCATTCTCCCGTTCACTTCCACATTACCCCCCACTTGTAGGGCTCCCGAGGAAAACTCAATGCCGTACTCTCTGGGCGGTTTTACCACGTTAGCGTACATAGGCACGCTTTTGTAAACGACAGCGCTTTCGCCAATATTACTAACCCCAAAATTGCCGCTAGCCAATCCAATGTTGGCATTAGCTAGACCAATATTGGTGTTAGGTATATTGCCATAGTTCGCGTTTAGTAGATTAGCGTTGATATATTCTTGTTGCATATTGGGGGTAGCGACGATATTGTTAAGTTCGTAGCCACTCTGGCCATAGTTGGACAGTAGAGCATTGTTGCCGTAATTTGTAGCTATGTTGGCGCAATTCGGATTGCTGAGAAAGTTTCTTCCGCCTAGTGAGATTACTTGTGCTGAGGCATACTGGAAATAAAAGAAAAATTCAACATAAGTATTATGATTTATGAAACTTAATAGAAAACATTGTACATTGTTCTGTCACTGGGCCGACGCCGGAACATATGCATAATCCGGCTGCATAAAGTATTTACAGTCACATATTTCGCCTTTTAATTACTGACATCGCACGTAAATTCGACCCGTCAACATGGCGTAGGAAAAATATTAGGTAATGTCAATAATTGATAGGAGAAATATGCGACTGCGATGAAGAAATTTTAATGTGAATCATCCTTTATACAACGGACAAACACAAAATAAACTATGTAGTATAATCCCCTGCTCAGTGCAGAGTAAGAACCTGCGCAGGATTCGATCTCCAGGTGTGACCTGAGGTGAGGCGGGGGCGCGTATCCATGGCAACGGAACTGTACCCTTAGCGTGGGATTGAAGTGAGTTGCGGTTACGCAGACGCTAGCGCCTAACGTTAGAGATTTAGTATAAAAAGTCTGTACACCGCCCCTGGCGGTCACTCATAGAACTAAAAATCCAAACCGTAGCGTGAGTCACTTATACATTACTTTACCCGCGATCGAGTTCACGATCGTTCGTATAGTTTCATCGATTTTCCAATAGTCAACCTTATGTTATATGCTAGCGTTTGTCGGTTATGGTATTACAGAATACGCGCATCGCGACGTTGACAGTGTCGAAACAATATGGGGGCGCGTGTGGCATTTTTTTGCATTTTTAAATACAAAATACGCGACAATCCGAATTTTGCCGACATATGTTGTCAATTCAAAACCCTTATTTCTATAAGTTCTTTAATTAGAGATAAATTTCGATCTGTAGGTCGATCACGTAACGCATTGTACGAACGTCGGGTAGGTCTAAATGTCACTTTTTATATGGAAAATTTACAGTTAAATTGTACTGACGCGCGTTCGGAACGTTACGTGATTACCCCTCGGATCTACGGTAACTCTTGACGGAATAATACGATATCACGCGCCATTTCTTCATTTCGAAATGTCTCACACTACCGATTGGTAGTACGAATCGAACGTTAAATTACGCATCGAAAACTAAACGCTAGCGTCTAACGTTTTGCATTTGGTGGTTGGTTGGTCGGCAGTGTGAGTTACAAGTTTGACGGGTCGAATACACATCTATTCGAAGCGCGTTTATTCGATCTCGTCTGTAGTTCTGTAACGTATGGTTACGATTGTAACTCACGATAAGGGTACTGGGCGCGGGCCTTACGCATGCGTCTAGTGTACCTGCGCGAGTGCAACTAGGTTGGTTCTAATTTGACACATTCACTGCCAAGTATCGCTACGCGCTACGCTCGTAGCCGATCCAGTGATTTTCCCCGTATGTAGCGGAAAGGGACTATGGCGTAGGCAGTGAAAGTGTTAATGCTGTGAATTACACTAAGAACCAAGAATAATGCCGACAAACGATTTATGTATGTTAACGTCAAATTACGAATACCGTCAGAGGCATTTTATCGATACAATACGTTTTCGAACGCGTTTGCGTTTAGTTTCAATTTGTATGGCAACGCGAACAGCGCCTCTGGTGGTAACTATTAGGCACTACGCGTTGTCATACGAATTGGAACTAAACGCAAACGCGTTCGAAAACCTATAATTATCGATAATAATTATACCAGAGCTACAGAATCTTATTCGCGATATTTCAAACTACCAAATCATTTCACAATTTAACGGGGCTCCTATTTCTGGGCGGTTGCCCTTCAGCTTTTGTATATGCGTTCCGAAGTTGTAGTAGTAATAGTAACAATTTGATGAATAATGCTATAAATTGTGAATGGTTTACAACGAATCGGGGTGTCAATTATATACAAACTTGTTTAAATACGGTACTTAACCACTGTGAAAAGAAATTATTCTTAAAGGAATACTCAGCAAAATATGTAAACAGATGAAATCTATTTCTGAACTACCAAATTAATAAATAAAACACTTACCTGTATTAAAAAGATTTGGATAAAGTAAACCAAGTAATTCATTTTATGTTAGAATTATCCGAATAAGAAATAAGCTAATATTCATTTATTATTTGCTACACTGATTCTTTGTAGAAGTGTCATCGAACAATCTAATCGAGAATCAAACCGCTTATATATAAAAGAATAATCAGCATTATATTTCTCAATGATTTTTCGTCATTCATGATTTCTGGATAATACGTGACTCCGATTTGCAGTTATCGTCAAAATCAAGTGAGTTTACGTAATTACTATTAATTTATTAGTCTCATAAGCGAATCTCGTGTATTACGTGGTTGTAATTTGCGGAAATCAATCAGCTGCGTTAGTTGTATTCGGGTGATTACTTAAGAGTCCGCAGTAAGCTCAGCCGAATATCACCTTCCCATACAAACGGAGTTTCGTTCTCATTTTAAAACGTACGTGTTGGATTGTAACAAAACTTGGCAGATACAATGACATGAGGTATATCTATTAGGCCTGTAATTAGTTTATATGGCTCCAGTTTATAAAACAAACGAAATACAGCAATAACAAGTTTTGTATGAAAAACTTAAATTTGCTGTTTTTAGGGTTCCGTAGTCGACTAGGAACCCTTATAGTTTCACTTTGTCTGTCCGTCCGTCCGCGGATAATCTCAGTAACCGTTAGCACTAGAAAGCTGAAATATGGTACTAATATGTATATCAATCACGCCGACAAAGTGGTGAAATAAAAATTGTTTATTTTTTATTTTTATTAGGGTACCTCCCCTATAGATACGTAACGTGGGGAGTGTTTTTTTTTTTCATTTCAACCCTAATGTGTGATATATTGTTGGATAGATATTTAAAAATGAATAGGGGTGTGCTAAAATCATTTTTGATAATGTTAATATTTTCGGGGATAATCGCTCCAGAAGTAAAAAAAATGTGTACCCTCTAACTTTTGAACCATAAGTTTTAGAAATATGAAAAAAATCTCAAAAGTAGAACTTTATAAAAACTTTCTAGGAAATTTTTATTGAACTTGATAGGTTGAATAGTTTTTGAAAAAAATTACGAAGTAATTTTACACACTTACTGTGACGGACGAAAAACTACGGAACCCTACACTGAGCGTGACCCGACACGCTCTTGGCCAGTTTTTTTTTACTATGGTATCTGAAGCTACATAAACTAATTGCAGACCTGGATGGTACTTAATTTATTCTTAGTACAAAGTTTCAGAGCAAACTAGTCGTTTTAAAATGAGAGCGTAACCACAGAATAAGTACGAGTAATAGTACTGCGCACAGAAGGTTCTTTGTTAACAAATTCCCTGTTTAGGTAAGCCAAAAGTGCCTAAATGTGGCATGCAACGCGCTGCGACCCGTGCGTGCGCCCCGTACCAGCGCGCGGCAACTACTAATGGACCGCCAAATGGCGGCCGGCCGGCATGTACTTGTAGCGGCGCGACGAAATCACAGAGTGAACCGCCCCTGGCGTAACTACGGTTGTATGGAGAATCGAGCTTACTGCGGACTCTTAAGATCCTATGTCCCCTAAATGGGGCAGCGGGCGTACCCAGTGACTCTCCACGCAGACTGGTCTTGAGCTTCTCACTTAATTTCACTCTAAGACTTCCCGATCTTCTTTGCATCGTCTACCCACAGTACACGGCCGCAGTATTCTGCTGACACAGGGTGAATAAAACAAATGTCTGTCCTGTGGTCAATAATTGGGGGGAGGCCTATGTCCAGCAGTGGACGTCTTTCAGCTTGATGAAAATATGAAATGATGATGATGATGGTCAATAATTACGAGTCCCCACTATTCAGTAATTTGTAAACTCACCTCACCGTTCTCCCACAAATATATCTTGACGCCGCGATTCGAAGTCACTAAGCGTAGGTAGAGGTCTAGTTTCGTTAGGCGTGAAGGGTGGCGTGAGGCGCATGAGCGCCTAAACAATAACAGCCACCTGACTGCGTTACTAAGTTTCTAAGCGCTCTTAGAAGCGCTCTTGTTGTTGTGTTACTCTTGTTGTTGTTGTTGTTGTTGTGTTGTAAAGAGACGGATAGTCTTTGTCGCCGCGACACAGCTCGCGGGCGGTTTGTGATAGCCTTGCGGGTGGTAGCAAACTATCAGGAATGCGACCTGGGGGGCGATTTTTGACTTTCGAGCGCTCGAAAATTAAATTAAAGTACCCATATACGATTATAGTGTCAAAATTGCAGGCACTTCCTTCCACCGATAGAATTGAATATGAGTGGTCAAATACGTCAAATACCAATCGTTTTTAAATTTTCTATGACTACCTATTTTAAAATAGCTTTTCATCATTTTTGACAGTTTTCGAGTGAAAGAGTCGAGCGCTTGAAATTCAATATGTTTTTGTCAAAAATTTAATTTTTGGTACAAGCTTTTTTTGCCGGCTGTACTTTTCTGCATACCATTATCAACTACTCATTGAGACGATTCTAACGAGCCCAAACTCGATGGGGTTGTGTCGTTTTATTGCGGAGTTCCTATGGCCACCTTCCAGCTCCAGCATCAGATCAGCTCCATGTCATCATGTTGTCATATGCATTGTCATGCGATATACATATGCACGCAAAATTTCAGCTCAATTGGATAACGGGAAGTGACTGAAAAATGGATTGCAAATTTTGACGGACAACTTACATACTTACATACGAACATGAATCCTCAAATCTTTAAAGGCTCGGCAACGCGCCTGTCATTTATCTGAAGTCCCAAACGTCCATATGCTATGGTATCTGCTTACTTTTAGGACTAAGCATAAGTTTGCCACCGTAGTAGTAAAACAATACTAATAATAATTCATCATCATATCAGCCGAAAGACGTCCACTGCTGGACATAAGCGTGCCAAAGTGACCTGTACTGCGCCACTCGCATCCAGCGGACTCGCGCGACCTTTACCAGGTCATTAGTCCACTTTGGGCCTACCCACGCCGCGCCTTCCGGTACGCGGTCGCCACTCGAGAACCTTTCCGCCCCAACGGCAATCGGTTCTACGTGCAATGTAATGTAAATAAATAATAATTATTGTAACATATGTTAGTCTCTGCCCTCATAGTCACCAGATAAAGTTTCTTAAAACAATGCTGTAATCAATAGTGTCAGTAATTCTATATAATGTTTTTTCGTCTCATTTTTGCAGAAAGCAATTTCGTATCAAGTATAGTCAGGGATATAAATATACGTATACGTACATGAATGAGGACATAAATTTCTGTAGGTACATGCCTTTATGACATTTCCAATAGAATCCTGTATATATACAGTCACTGGCATGAATATATGATGGAACAAAGGCCGCAAAAATATCTGATGACAACTTTATTCCTAGAGCCGTAAGAGCGTGTCAGATATTTTTGCGGCCTTTGATTCATCATATATTGATGCCGGTGACTGTATCTATTTATGTCCTTACGTATATTAATACCCCTGGCGAGACGAGCTTGAGGTCTTTGACTGGTGGACACCCAGGATAGGGATACGTGGAAGGAAAAGAGGGAGGCTTTTGCCCAGCAGTGGGACACCTAAGGCTATTAAATAATTAATACCCCTGACTGTACATTCAAGTACAAAAATATCTATAGAATTCATCACAGGCCGTTGCGTCTATTCCAGACGATTTAAACATTGCCATGGTACTTACATCGTTTTTGGTGACTGTAGAGGCCAATATACGTATATAGAATTAATCCCCTATAAATACGTACTGAAACCACTCGAACCTTAGAGTCCCGAGCAAGCTCTACTCTTTATACAAACGTAGTTAGATTCTCATTTTAAAACATTCCACTCTGTAGCTCTAGTATAAGTGTTATCCGTACTCCGTGCAGCGATATCTGTACTCCGTGAACGAGTACATGGAACTTACTTTTTAAATCATGTACCTAATAAATTGACATTGCCGCCTGATGATTGCTTTTAATTGTATCAAATGTTATTAAGTGTTATTAAGTATTATAATATTCTGTTTTAAGTTTTAGTGATAGTATTTATTGAGAGAATTATGTTTTGATATTTTTTTTATATATTTCGTTTTTATTATGTTGACATGAATATTTTTTAAATTTTATTATTATACCTACTGTATAACAAATGACGATCCTTTTTGGGAGATAGAATTATACTTTATTTTTACATTTCAATTATATTGACGATCATGGTAGAAATTCTTGTAATTTTGACATTTATGCAAATTTATATTGTAATTTTTATCCTGAAATAAATGAAATAAAAAAAAATAATAAATATAATATCGATGCAATACGTTTTCGAATGAACGAACGCGTTTCGAAAGAACGCAAACGGCGTTTAGTTTCAATTTGTATGGCAACGCGAACAGCGCCTCTGGTGGCAACTATTAGGAACGTTCACGATGCCATACATCAAACTAAACGCAAACGCGTTCGAGAACGTATTGTATCGATAACACTTATACTAGAGCTACAGTTTACATAATGGGGTCCGCCATGTTTAGGTCGGTAACTAGATTCTGTTGCTAGAAATTATAACAGAAAAAAATCAAACATATGATTATTTTCATACTAAACTAGAGCCAAACTAGGTTTGTATGGGGAGTCGACTTGTGTATAGCGTGCTGAGGACTCCTAATTCGCCGACAAAAGAGCCAAGGGACATATACAGGGTGACTGGTAATTCGACCTATTCCTTGAAAGGGGTTAAACTAGAGCTAATTTGCAACAATTTATGTCCAGTCAACCAGGGGTCGAAACTCGCTGGTTTCCGAGATATTCGAGTTTTTAGTTTGTATGAAAAAAATTCTCCTTGCTGCCTTAAGCTGGTGATTGAGACAAAAGTACTTCCATTTGGATGGTAAAAAAACATTTTTTTCCACAATCAGCACTTTAAGGCTGCAAGGCGATTTTTTTTCAAACAAACTAAAAACTCGAAAAATTAAAAAAAATCGTGTTTTGACCCCTGGTTGACTGGACATAATTTTTTGCAAATTTATTAGCTCTAGTATAACCCCTTTCAAGGAATAGGTCGAATTACCAGTCACCCTGTATTTGAGTAATTTGTATGCACCCATAGATATTTGCTGTTGATTGTACTGTACCTGTCTTATAAGAAAAGCTATTACAAGCTTTATTATTACAAGCATTATATTAACTTGACCTGTTCGTATGTAAGTATATAAGTATGTACATAAGTTGTCCTTCAAAATTTGCAATCCATTTTTGAGTCACTTGCCGTTATCCGATTGAGCTGAAATTTTGGGTATTAGTAGAGCTTGGATGCTAATTCAATATTATGGTACCATCGAGCTGATTTCATGATGGAGACAGAAGGTGGCCATGGGAATTCAGTATTTAACAGACGTAACCCCATTGAGTTTGGGCTCGTTATAGTAATAGTCGTATACAGAAAAGTACAGTCGGCAATAAAAGCTTGTATACCAAAAATTAAATTTCTGATTGAAACTTATTTTACTAACGAACTAACTGCAATGGCTCACCGTCCCAAAGTAGTTAAAGCGATGACGAGTAGTTGCAGTATCCAAGAGGCAACTGGATGGCTCGAGGTATTTGAGCTCCCCAAGTGTTGTGGAACCGCCCGCCGCAACCCGAACTGAGCCAACTTGGATTGAGGCGTAGGTAGGTAGGAGGGGGAGTGAAAAAAGAGCCCGCCCCAGTCCCAGTTGGCTCGGTTATGTAGGGTTGCACTGCACAGGAACCACTACGTATCGGGAACTCAAATACCCTGAGCCACAGATGTATGAATATAAGGAGATCGGACATGCCGGCCGATTCGTATTGAGTACGCCTGTCGCAAGTACATTAACCCACACAAAGCCCCAAGTATTGACAAGACAAAGCACGCACACATCTAAAACACACACGCTTGTATACCTACGCTCTTATTGGACAATACACGCGCATCATATCAGGCATTTTGGGAAGAAACGTAATATTCTCTGCGATCCGCACGCGTGCACAGTAGGGCAGAGTATGCCCATTGAGCTAACAACTGCGACGTGGCCGCCAGCGGCTTGTCCTCTCTCTAGTATTCTATGCTCTGAGCCCCGAGCCATCCAATTGGCTCTTGGACACTGCAACTACGTGTCATTGCTGCTCTAAATAAAGTAGGTCTTGGCCTCCAACACGAGTTGTCACCGCTTGTCCCGATCTTGTGCCATTATCCTCCAGTTCATGGCTTGAAAAGTCAAAGTAAAAGATATTTGGTAAGTCATTTTTAGGGTTCCGTACTCAAAGAGTAAAACGGGACCCTATTTATAAGACTACGCTGTCCGTCCGTCCGTCTGTCCGTCCGTCCGTCCGTCTGTCTGTCACCAGGCTGTATCTCACTGATACCGTGATAGTTCCAGCTGAAATTTTCACAGATGATGTATTTCTGTTGCCGCTATAACAGCAAATACTAAAAACACAGAATAAAATAGTTTTTTTTATAGATAATGGTATGGAACCCTTCGTGCGCGAGTCCGACTTTTTTGAATTTGGCAAAATATGGAGTCGTCCACATCTCATTGTTTATATTCAAAAACGATTTGATAAATAGTTGCTGTGTTATAATTAGGATTTAAATAAGTTTCTGTCAAAAAAATCATTTTTGGTACAATCTTTTATTGCCAACTGTAGGTACTTTTCTGTATACCGTCATAAACTACTAATTGAGACGAGTCTAACGAGCCCTGACTCAAACGGGGTTACATTGTTTAAGTACTGAATTCCCATGCTGGCCACCTTCTGTCTCCATCATCATTCATCAGATTAGCTCGATAGTACGATAATATTAAATTATCATCCAAACTATACTTATACTCAAAGTCGGTTGAGGTTTGAGGTTAACTGGTTCAAAATTCAGTTCCAAGATTTGTCCCACACACAAACAAACGAACAGGTAAAGTTATAAAAGTTTGTAGAAATGCGTTGATTTAACCCCTTAAACTTCGTTAGTAAAATTAGGTTTAAATAACACTAGCTTTTGCCCGCGACTTCGTCCGCGTAGAACTCGTTTATATCGTAGCTCGATACAAACTTTCACCCTCCATTTCCCTTTTAGGGGTAGATTTCCGATATACAAACTATCCTATGTCCTTACCCGAGACTCAAACTATCTTTATCATTATTATCATTTATCATCATATCAGCCGAAAGACGTCCACTGCTGGACATAGGCCTCCCCCAAAGAGTTCCAAAGTATATGTAATAATGTCAAAAAATATAATATAATGTCAAAACTAGAAAAACAAAAATAAAATATACGTACTTATGTCAAAACATATCAATTTCATGTCAAATAAATGTACAAAAAATATACTTAAATCAGAAATTACAGGCATAATAACAACACAATAAATAATTTATCTCTAGGACATCCTAGATTACGAGTATGATAAAGTCAGAAAAAAAAAATACAAAATAATAATAATATTAATTTTAAATAGCATCAAAATAGAATTGTCTAATATTGTTTTTGGTCTGTGAATTCCTTTACTGAGTACAGCGACATTGACAGTAAAAAGTCTTTCAGTCGGTGTCCAAAACCATCATCTGATGATTCATTTCTGAGACTGGCGGGTAGTCTTCCGTACAAAGCGGGGCCTATTACGCGCGGTGACTTGTCGAGGAGCGCGAGGCGCCGCGGCACGACCTGTAATCGCCCCGTCTGACGGGTGATTCTGCCGGGGATATTCACTTTTTTAAATAAGTTTATATTTCTACGTGTGAACATTATTACTTCATATACATAAAGTGAATAATGGGTCATCATATTATATTGTTTAAAAAGCTGTTTACATGAGTGCCTCGGAGTTATACCTGCCAGTATACGTAAGGCTCGTTTCTGTAATTTAAATACTCGGTCCGAGTCTGTTGAGTTTCCCCATAATATAATACCATATGACATCAGAGAAAAAAAATATGAGTAATAAATTTGGAGTAATGCATCACTGGAAACAACTGGCTTAAGTTTACGCAGCGCAAATACAGCGCTGCTCAGCCTTTCGCACAGGTTGTTTACATGCTCCTTCCATTCAAGCGTGGTGTCAATGGTAAACCCGAGAAACTTGCACGAGTCACAGCGCGGTATTGGACTTTGTATTAGCGGGATATTTTTTGTGTTTCCTGCTGCAAACAACAACACGTTCGACTTCGTAACATTAAGGATCAGGCCGTTTGCCGAGAACCACTCATGAAGTTGGTCGCACGTATTACTTACTCTTTTTTCAAGCTGTGAGTACGTATCAGCTTTTACTACCACGGTGGTATCATCGGCGAATAGGACCATCATACCTTCAGTAACAGAGGTAGGGAGGTCATTTATAAAGGCAAGAAATAGGGTATTTCCCAGCGCAGAACCTTGTGGAATTCCGAGGTCCAGCCTACTTGCCTCAGATCTGATGGTTTTGCCTTTTATTTTGACCTCAACAGTCTGGTGTCGGTTTTCTAAAAAGGATGCAAATAATTTGTGGGCATTATTTGTGATTCCGTACTGTTTTATCTTTTCCAAAAGTAATTCATGATGTATTACATCGAATGCTTTCGATAAGTCGCAGAATACCCCTGCTGCCTTATCTCGAGCATCCAACGACGTTGTTATGCAATCATATATTTCGTATGCAGCTGTCGTGGTGGATCTGTTTTTTCTATAAGCAAATTGTTTGTTAGTCAGTAGGTCATTTGTCTCAAGATGAAGCATTAAAGTATTTGAAATAATTGATTCTACTATTTTTGATATGTTAGGTACAATTGTGATCGGTCTGTAGTTATCTACAGCACTTTTTTCTCCCTTTCCTTTGTACACTGGACACACTCGAGTGCTTTTCAGTACGTTAGGATACACACCGCATGAAAACATGGTGTTAATGAGATTTACTAGTAACCCTGCAACGACTGGCCATATGCACTCGAGTATGTTTAGCGATATATCGTATATATCTAAGGTTCCGCGTGTTTTTATGGACTTCAGTGTGCGATTTAGATCTGTGAGCGTAACTGTAGGTAGAACGAGGTCAGGAATGTTTTTGTCTTGCAAGAAACGGCTTAGGTACGATGCTGAGGCTGATTTGTTTATACTAAAGTTATATTTCGATGTTATTGTCAAAAAGTGATTGTTTAAGTGGTTCGGTACTAGGCGAGGTGGTATGTCGTGACCGCTTTCATCCTTAAGTGAGATGGCGTGTTTTAATGGTTTTGTGGATGCTTCGTCATTTACTACGCGCCACATTTCTTTTGGTGGATTTTTGCTGTTTATTATTCGGTTTGTAAAATATTCTCGGCGGGCGGTTAAGGACCGCGACTTGCGACCTTTACCAGGTCATCAGTCTACCTTGTGCCTACCAACGCCGCGCCTACTAACTACCTCTATACAAAGTTTTATCTAAATGGGTTGTATAGTAGCTTCATACAAATATTCAACCCCCATTTCACCCCCTTAAGAGATCATTTCCGGGATAAAAACTATCCTATGTCCTTTCCCGGAACTCAAACTATCTGTTAACCAAATTTATTCTAAATGGGTCACTCACATCCAAATTTTCACCCCTTAGGGGAGGATTTTCGGAATAAAACTATCCTTTGTCCTTCCCCAGGACTCCCAACTATCGCTATACTAAATGTTCACCCCCATTTCACCCCCTTAGGGAATGATATCCGGAATAAAACTATCAGATGGCCTTTCCCAGGACTCAAATTATTTCTTAACCAGATTTCAACTAAATGAGTTCCATAAACTATGCATTATCCTTTTTCGGAACCCCAAACTATCTCTATACCAAATTTCATCCAAATAGGGTACATCCAAATTTTCACCCCCTATTTTATGCCCTTGGAGGATTTTTTTCGGGACAAAAGCTATTCGTTGTTCTGCTACGCGAGTAAAACTATCTCTATAGGCACCAAATTTCATCCTAATCCAAATTTAAACCACCATTTCACTCCCTTAGAGGATGATTTCCGGAATTAAAACTACGCTTTGTCCTTGCCCAGGACTCAAACCATCTCTATACCAAATTCCATCGAAATGGTTTCCATCCAAATTTTCACCCCCCAATTCCCAGCACTCAAACTATCTCTTAACTGTTAATTTAAGTTTTATAAGTTTTTATTGTTACTAACATGATATGGACTGTCTGAAATAAATAATTTGCATTAAATTAAATTAACCAAATTTCATCTAAAAAGGTCACATCACATCCAAATTTTCATCCCTTAAGGGGGGGGTGATTTTCGGGATAAAACTATCCTATGTGCTTCCCCAGAACTCCAACTCGCTATACCGTAAATGGGTTCCATCCTTTTCATCCCCCATTTCACCCCCTTAGGAGATGATTTCTGGACTAAAAATTATTTTAGGTCCTTCCCCAGGACTAACTATCTCCATACCAAATTTCATCTAAATGGGTTCTATCCAAATTTTCACTCCTCATTTCACCCCCTCAGGAGATGATTTTTCTGGATAAAAACTATGCATTGTCCTTCCCTGGGACTCCTTCTATCACTTTACCAAATTTTAACTGAATGGAATTTATCCACATTTTCACCCCTATTTCATCCCCTTAGGGGATGATTTTCGGGATTCAAAGTATCCGTTGTCATTCTCCGGGACTCAAACTATCTCTATACCAAATTTGATCTAATCGGAGTCCATCCAAAATTTCACCCCCCACTACACCCCCTTATGGGCAGATTTCCGGGATAAAAACTATCCAATGTCCTTTCCCAGAACTTAAACTAACTCTAAACCAAATTTTATCAAAATGGGTTACATCCAAATGTTCACCCCCACGTTTTACCCCCTAAGGGGAAGATTTCCGGGATAAAACCTATCCTTTGACCTTCCCCGGGACTCGAACTATTTATATACCAAATTTCATCCAAATCGGTGCAGCGGTTTAAGTAGCTCCATACAAACTTCCACCCCCCATTTCATCCCCTTAGGGATTTATTTCCGGGATAAAAACTACCCTATGTCCTTCCCCAGGACTCAAACTATCTATATACCAAATTTCATCTAAATCAGTTAAGCCGTTTTCACGTGATGCGCGGTCACATAAACAGACAAACAGATAAACAGATAAACAGACAAACAGACAAACAGACAAACAGATAAACAGACAAACAGACAAAAATTCTAAAAACTGTTGGAACGTGTTCTGTTATCGATTTTAAGTATCCCTAGCCAATTTTTTTACGAATTACTTCCATGTTTCGACCCTCTTCAGCTTTATTATATGTATAGATAAATAGATAGAAGATAATGAAACTCCCATTCAAATATCTCAAAAAATTATGAAGCTACATCCGTTTTAATGTCGCTTGTTAGAGTGAGAAAACGATGAGGGACTGTGACGTCAATATACTCGACCGTCATAGTAAAAAACAATCGTTTCATATGAAGGTGCGTTTTGCGGAAAAGGGACAGAACATACCCCCTCTTAAAACTTTGGACTCTTATAACTTAATCATTAGTATCATTACCTATATGCTTTGTTTTTTTCTCCATTTGACTATATTTATTTTAAATTCTTTTTCGAGAAAATACATTATGATTATTTACCATATTTTCGATTCCTGAGCTATAACCACGAACTTCGGAATTCGAAAATATTCGGGTATCTCTATCTCTATCGCACTAACCATACTCGAGTGACAGGGATGCAAATATATGAACATTGAGTATCGGTTTTCGTGGTAGCGCCGCAGGTACTTTGGCTGAATGCGCCGAGCGCGTGCCATTGTCATTCAAAAAAAACAAATTCGTGTTAATTATATTGTTCAAATTTGTTGATTTCATTTATTGAAATTACGACATAAAACGACATTTGCGCATATAAGTTCTCATATCAGAATCGAATATTTTTTTATTGTTTATATTTTAGCATTTGTCTCGTAAAGGTCTATCGTAGACGGGATTTAAATTATTAATAAGTGAAAGGCAAAGCAATTCCGCCATTTTGACGAAAATTTGACGGTTCTTATAGCTGACAGTTGGAGCAGCGTTTGATTTCAATAAAAATAAATGAAAAATTAAATGAAGTCGTATATTTCGGAAAATTAATTAACTGTCGCAGTCGGATAAAAACTATCCTAAGTTGCAGCTAGAATAATAATGTACCTATATAAAATGTTTCATATTTTTCCGTTCATGGGATGCTGAGAACATTCGAACCGCGCAAAGCTTAGTTTCAAACTGGCTGATTCTTTTTTTAATTTAGAGATTTATTATAAGTGGAGATTTCGATGATATCTTTTCATGAAAATTGGAAAAGAACTTCAAATAGTAAATGTAAATTATTCCTATTAGCACGATTTTGTTTTTAGAAATCACATAATTTTTATAAATGTCTGTCTGAGTTTCTGAAATCACGTTATCAACCTTGAGACCATTTTAAACCCTATTAAGTCTCCGAGCATGCTAGGAATAAGATACTAAATAAAAAACGTACTTAATTTAATAAGTATAAGAACAATTTTAATATTACAAAATATGGAAAGACAACAAAAAATTACATAGAAAATCAAACCTAGACAAATCTGTCAGCCATTATATGTCTGGCAATTTGTCATAACAACCGACAGAGATACAGGTAGATATAGTTGATATGAGATAACAATACCTACATGCCTTTCATTCTAACTATAGCCGCTCTGTCAGTTGTATTGATCAATTGCTTCGTTTGTAGTGTGCTAAAAACTTAACAAAAATAGTAAATAGCTTTCCATGAAAATATTTTTTCATGTTTTTCATGTTTCAAATTCAAATATTTATTCGTGAAAATAAAAACAGATATAAAAGAAATAATATAAGACACACTTTGTCACGAAATGGACCCTGCTCAGCATGTTGCTAGCTTTGCAGCCAGCGCAAAGCTAGCAACATGCTAAGCAGGGTTTCCATTGTGTGACGTTAGTTTTTGTCAAAACTATGGAAAAAGAAGAAATTTGGAATTTTAACAAGTCAATAAATGAACAGTAATATTTTAGAAACAAGACAGTGGACCATTTCACAAATCGATTGAAAGAGCTCAGAGGGGTAATCACGTAACGTTCCGAACTCGCGTCGGTACAATTTAACTGTCAATTTTCCATATAAAAAGTGACATTTAGACCTACCCGACGTTCGTACAATGCGTTACGTGTTCAACCTACTGAACTAAGGTAAGCTTACTACTAATATGCATATTATACGACTATACTATAGTCATATAATGTAAAATGTAGATGAGAACCACAAGTAGGTATTACACACTCAAGCACCTATTTCGCAAGCTTATTTTCTAAAACGCAGTAAACGTCCTAGGTTCAGAAATATACTTAATATATTATTTATGTAAGTAATTAATAATTATGTATACTAGCGCTTAGAATTCATCATTATTAAACAAATATTAGCTTTCACTTGGCTTTGGTTGGTATACAAGACATTTACGAAATAAAAACCATAATTATCTAAAAAAAAACTAGTGTAGCAAACTGTAGTAATCTATCTATAATACGAGTACCTACATCTATCTATACATAAATATAATAAAGCTATAGAGGGTCGAAAGTCTGTACGAGTACATTGAAGATATTATAAAAAAAACAGGGCTCTTTGAATCGATAAAAGAACACACTTCAACAGTTTTTAGAATTGTTACTGGGAGTTTCTCTGCGCGATCGCATCAGAAATGAGGCTATCCGCAGCAGAACCAAGGTAACCGATATAGCCCTCCGAATCGCTAAACTCAAGTGGCAGTGGGCGGGGCACATTGCACGAAGAACCGATGGCCGTTGGGGCGGAAAGGTTCTCGAGTGGCGACCACGTACTGGAAGGCGCGGCGTGGGTAGGCCCCCCACAAGGTGGATGACCTGGTAAAGGTCGCGCGAGTCCGCTGGATGCGGGTGGCGCAGGACCGGCCATTGTGGCACTCTTTGGGGGAGGTCTATGTCCAGCAGTGGACGTCTTTCGGCTGATATGATGATGATGATGATGAGAGGGTCGAAAGTCTGTACGAGTACATTGAAAATATAATAAAAAAAAAATTGAGGGCTCTTTGAGTCGATAAAAGAACACACTTCAACAGTTTTTAGAATTATTGTCGGTTTGTCTGTCTGTTTATATGTGACGGCAACACATGAAAACGATCGAATGGATTAATATGCAACTTTCACTAAAACGCTAAGCTATACAAATCATAAAGATTATGGTGCAAAAGGGGTTAAAAATGGGGTTAAACTTTGTATGGGAACTCCTTGAATCTATGAGCTAAAGACTTGAAAATTGGCAAGCATATTGACGGAAAGTAAATAGAACCCCAATCAAACTTTTAACAATGTCCAGATAAAACATGAAAAATAAGGGATGAAAAATGGGTGCTGAGGCAACTAGAGATGTTGGGACGGCGGGGAATAACAGGTTCGTTACCATGGTAATACGTCGTCAAGGTATTCCAATATTTATCGTGTTCTTATAAATTATACGTAGTCCAGTGGTTTGGGCTATAGGGGACTCGGGTTTCTCTTAAAGACCATTCGGAAATAATGTGTGCCCGCGCAGGCTCGCCCTCACGCTTTCGGCCCTTGGGTTACCGGGATTATATTTATCTGGAATAAGTATAATGATAGTATATGAATAAGTATGTTTGCTGCGCCTGGACTGCCCGATGACAAAACACTGGGTAAAGATCATCACTGGCCAAATAAGGTAATGATCTTTGCCCAGTGTCGCAAATAATTAAAGTGTTGCATATAAAAGTAAGTGTTTGTGTCAATCGTTTTATTATTATTATTATTACTTTAGTTTCCTTACGTAAAAATATGGGTCTTTGCCTGAAATAAATCAATTTTATTTATTTTATTTTTATTTATAATACCTACTGTTGAGGGAGTCTTCCGACTCCAATTCTGATCATTAACGTTAATATACTCTATGTAAAGATACAAGGGAACTGTTTTCAGCGATTTCAAAACTGAGATGAGAGTCATAAATCGTTTCTACTCTATGTCAAGGACAAGTAAAATTAATTACTTTCAAGAAAATTCTACTTCCTACCAAATATTATCTGCATTGTCTTAAGGTTAACTGACAGATTATGCCTTGTCGCACTAAGTCCGGCGTGTGCTCTTTAAGTGGATACATCTTTTACAATAAAAAATATATAACTAAAATTTAATGTTACTGACGATGATGTTTGTAAGGGTGTTTTGATTTGAAAATAATTAGAAGTGTTAAACGCATACCTAAACTTTGGAAATGAAATGATACATCATTATTTACAACTTTTCCAGGAGTATGGGCTCATACATAAAAATAACATGTATGGTTGAGATAATTTAATGTGGCAGAGTTTTTTTATAAAACTGTCACTGGAATTGAAATCGTCTTGGGCGATAGAGTTTCTTTATAACCGACTTAAAAAAAGGAGGAGGTTATAATTATGTTCCACTGCATGTTTTTTTTATGTATGTTCAGTTCACCGATTTCTCCGTCAATAATCGAAAGTGGTCCTATTGTCACCAAGTCAGGTTCTGATGATGGGATCCCAGGGAAATGGAGGGCAGCCCTCAAATTTTATAGGCACGCGTGTAGTAATTTCGGTATTTACTATCATAAATCGTGTATTTACCCTCGGAAATCGCAATTTTGGTGAAGTGCAACTGATGATGAAGACCACAGATGACTTATGGAACTCGTCAAAGATGTAAAGTACGTCAAAGATTCTGATATGATTCCATTGAAGTAGCAACTAATGAAGTGTTACGGAACTACTCAAATATTATCAGCCCACACATAGCGACTTCGGTTTTTTCTGTGATAATCAACGCATTTGCTCTCGGAGAGCAGTTCATGTGGTAAATTGGAAAGGAAATGTGGAAATTTACATGTGGCTTGGCGAAGTACTGACTTGAAAACTTTTCAAAATAATGACTACCCCAGCAACGATTCGGAAAAAGATTAAAATTGATTGACAAAGATCAAACGAAAAACTTGCCAAAAACTCATTGAACTTGATACTGGGTTACCGTATCTTGACGACACTTTTCCAAAACAATCGGCTCCGTATAACCCTGCGAGCGCAAGGAGTCCACCACTTGCTTGTTCAGCTTGAGGACCGGCAGGTATTGCCGGGAACACGCGGTGATCTTCTTAATGACGCCCTGTTCCACGACCATCTCGCCCGCGCCGGACACCGGGCTGCCGGCGGACAGGCTCCATGTAGACTCTGGTTCTAGGTAGTCATAATACTTCAGCAGTATTCTACCACTCGGCGTCATGACGAAGATGGCCGGTGCAGGTAGTTTGTTCTCTCCCGCTTTACTGGTGGTGTCTACCAAGGACCCTGCAGCGTCGAACAGTCTGCCGTCTTTCACATGCACTTCGAACTTGCTTTGTTGTTGCACGTCGCGGTGTGTGCCATATGCGAATGCAATACTAAAATAAGTTTTATGGTGCCCATAATTTCTACATTTCGGATTTGACGACCAGTTACAAATATATAAGCCTTCATCCTTTTGTGATTTAATGATATACAAAGATCCATTAAACGATGCGATTGATCTGGGGTCAGGAATATTCATAGCTCCGGATTCACAACGAAAGGCAGCATCAGATTCAACGGAACATTTCCACAAATGTCCTTGTTTATATGATATCGCGAAAAAAGCGTTCTCGTGGATTGTCAAACATGTGATTTTTAAGCCCATGTTGTATGACAGGGTGCAAGATTCACTTTCTACATTAACTGAACACCGCATCAAATGTCCGTTGTCAAGTCCAGCATAAATGAATTTATCGGTCGCTTGCAAGGACCAAACTGTCCTGTTTGTAAACTTGTGTAATGTGCGCCAAGAGTACGGTTGTTGTAAATTGCAGGCCAAGACGGATCCATTCTTAAGCCCCGCGTAGAGGTGTTCACCTCCAACAGTCAGAGAATAAACGTCTGAGGTTTCATGAATGTAACTACAGGATTGTTTCCTGTATGACTCACATCTTGCAATGCCGCCCCATTTAGCAATATATACATATTCCATGTGCACCAATATATGATTAGCTCCGAACTCTTCATGAAAAACCTCGCAGTTGTCCGGATTTTCTACAAGACATCTCTTTATTTGTTTTTTGTGATTGCCTTCGGCCTCCACACCAAAGTAGAACACTGCAGGCATGTAGTGTATGACCGAGTCACCAGTCCGTATGACCTCGACGAATTTGGACGTAGTGTTTAGGTCAGTCGCGGAGCCGTGGACGGCGACAGCGGAGCCGGCGGCCAACACCAGCACGCACGCGAACAGCAGGAGCTCCATGCTTGTGTTCACGATGAGACACAAACGCAAACTGAGTGTATCTAGTACGTTCGCGCTTAAATAGGGAATTTGGCGAATAATACATAAGAGACTGCAGACATTTTGTGCCAGTTTTATACTCTCGCCTAAGCGTTAAGTGCGTATTATTTGCCAAATATGATTATGAGGATAAGTAGGTATCGATATACGGCGCAACTTTATCTTGACAACTAAATCGTTTAAAGAATACATGTAATGTGTGCTTTACTAGGCCACTATTTCCCTAACCTCGTAATTGGAATTATACTACTCGCAATTCTTCACAATCAGAATTTTGAACAGTCACCTTTTTGCCCGACGACGGCAGAGCCGAACGGAAGGGATATGTTTTTAGCAGTCTATGTTTGTATGTTTGTATGTTCCGCTGTAGCGTTTTAAATACTGAACCGATTTTGATAAATGGGGTGTCAATCGATTCGAAATTATGCTCCGGTTAACATAGGATACCTTTTGTATGAAAAAGAAAAATATGATGGCTGTCACATACAAATAAGTGACTGACTTTGAAAAAAATCTGTCGTTATCATAGCGTGTGGGGGATCAAATGAAAGAAGAGAAAATTTCGAGTTCAAATATATAAAAACATTATTAAACTAAAGTATTACAAGCGATAGGAAGACGATTAAAGTTTATATCAGCCTATAAGAATACTACTAGCGCTATCTATCGGCAATTCTGCAAATCATTTTGTTTGAATATCATCGAAATCGCTGAGGAAGAAGTAAATAATGAGAATCATTACCATGAAATATCGAACTCATCTGCAATTCTCTTCATTCTCAGAGGTTCTTTCTATCAAGGCAGTAATACTTCCAGTTCGACTAGCAGAGGCAAGCAATGCACAGCCAACGCAACATCCGAAATCGCACATTCATCCTCAAATCCCCTACAGGGCTGGAAACCTTCAGATAATGACCGTGTGTTGATGTTTGGTGACAAATATCATAAGGTTTGCCTCGAAAATCTACGAGTATATAAATATACAGCCTGACCATCTCGCTACCATTGCTACCAAAATCCAAAAGTTATACACTGGATATTGGATGCGACGCCGCAGTAGGCTTAGTGATTCCTTCATTGACTGTACTTAGTGGCTATTACACTAGTATTAAAGCAGGACTGGAAGAGCTATCACGATGTCACATTTTTGCATTATTACTTGTAATGGTATTTCCGTGGCAGTCATTTCACAACATCAAAAAAATTACTGAAGTATTTGACTCTCACTCTCGGAGTCCAAAAGGCCTTATCGCACCTAGCGCTGGTCGTGCAATGGTAATGATTTTTCCAACAGATACCTTATCAAAACACCTGCATTTCGTTCTGGCAGTGGGGTCGAGTAGAGATATTAAATTTTCTCTCACAATAGTGAAGTCACATTTAACAGAAGAAGACAGCGCAGCATTTGTTGAAGGGAACCAATTAAATGAAGCCAGTTCGAACGAATTTCATAACGGAATAATAAGCATGCCAAATGAGATTCCAGTACCCAACATCGCGGAGGTAATATGTCAAAACATTTATGATAATGACACCATCTTACCGATCCGTGAAATACACCGCAAAACCGCACTTCTCATAGAGCGGAGGGTTGAAGAGCTAGCCTGGGTTCAACTATTTCCGGATGGGAAAAATGGGATAAATGAAATTAGACCTCTCCATTAGACTATTTTCAATCACGTGTGATGGGAAGTAACCTGAAGTAACAAACGATTTCAGAGCACATAATATATATTTTACGCGCTCTCAGTGGTAGAGCTTCTGAAAGCGAGACAAAATGTTTCCATTTGCGGAAGATTGCGGCAAGATGGCGTCCAACATAGTGATTAATTCCAAAACATACACCTATGCATGAAAAATATTCGAGGCACTTCCTCATACTGGCACAGGGCATATTCTGAGCTAATGGCCATGGTGCGTAATAACCTTGGACCAGCACACTGGTATGTTACTCTGTCATGCAATGACCTGAATTGGCAAGATATGCTACACCCACTATTAGTGGCGGATGGAAGACCTTATGTTCGTGTGGAAGATCTCAGTTTTGATGAAAAGTACAGTTAGTGGAGTCGTATCCTGTTACTGTATCGCGGCAATTCATGTTCCGGTTCAATGCTGAAAACCCCATCATCCGATCCCATCTTAGGGTGCGATATAGAAGACTTTTGGTGGCGAATTGAGTTCCAACTCCGTGGGAGTCCGCATGTCCATATGATGATCTGGTGCAAAGACATTTAAATTCACGTGCTGGAATAAAGCTTATACTAGTAGAAAGCGTAGTCACCTGTGAGATCCCAGCAGAGGGTGAAATGCACGATCTAGTCTTCTGATTGCAAACCCACCATCACACTGCTACCTACTACAAACAAAATGACACTAATACGTGCAGATTTGGATTTGCGAGACCCGTGTCTAATGCAACTAAAATCCTCGACGAACACCACACCAGGCTACAAAAAACGGTGGAAGATTTTACAAACTGAAACGAAATGAGACTGAAGTTATGATTAATAATTACAACAGAATATTACTATGTTTGTGGCGCGCGAACATCGACGTCCAACCCGTGGTTTCAGCTGTAAGTGTAGCAATGTATATAGCAAAATCAGAACCTGCACAAATACAAAAAGCAGTGACTGAAGCATTGACGAGAATTAGCGAACGAGATGGAAACTTGCGACAACAGATCTTCGCTGTTCAAAGCGCTCTCCTCAGTCATCGTCAGGTCTCGGCATCGGAGTATGCATACAGGTTATGCCACGTAAGGTTGAGGGACAGCTCATGAAAATATGTCTTTGTCAACACTTGTAAGCCACAAGAAAGGTACAGGACAGGCCCCGTAGCATGGATGGCCTTATCACGCGATAAGTGACATGATAGAGCATCCGTCCCTGGCTGACACCGTTCGATAGAACGAGACGACGCTGTTATCTTGTCACTTATCGCGTGATAAGGCCATCCATGCTACGGGGCCAGGATGCTACGGTTTGACACGGACTGTCCCGAATTTTTTTAAAACTTTTTCGAACGATACGAAAATAGGGCAAGAAATTTGGAAAATATGAGCCTAGGCGAGTTTGCCGTAACTTATGAAGCCTTGTCTTCTGTTTCGTTACAAAATAATGACAACGGCGACAACGATACGTATCAAGCGGACGCAGAAATAGGAACTGCGATCTATTTAAATTACCCCATTGTTACCCTCACATATCACCAATATTTTTAATAAAATAGGATTTCAAATAATACTCGACTACAGAACACATCTAAAAAGTATAAAATAAAATAAAATTTAAAAAATAATACCCGACTCCGGACACACGATCTGAAAAGTATTAAATAAGAAAACAATTTACTTCTGAAATCAAAACCTGTCATTCAACTCTCTCATATTTGGATGAAGCCGAGGTCGCATGCCTTTGGAGCCTGAATATATGTTGATGCATGCGACCACGGCTTTATCCAAATATATGAGAGAGTTGAATGTCAGGTTTTGATTTCAGAAGTAAATTGTTTTCTTATTTAATACTTTTCAGATCGTGTGTCCGGAGTCGGGTATTATTTTTTAAATTTTATTTTTTGCTTTTGTGGATAACCAATTAATGAAATGTGTTGTATTTAGTGTACTGTGTTTCATCGGGTGACAAGCAAAACTCACTAAGTAACAAATACCTACTTAAATCAAAGGTCGTATATCGGTATCGACTATGTACCGAAATACGAGGAGAGCAGTGACAGTTTTGGTAGTGACTTTTGCTTGTCATCCGACGGTTTAATAACTAATGTGGCAGACAGAACGATGCAAATTGCAAACATATACTGCGAATAGGGAACATTACTGCAATGTTCTGCCGCCAGAGGCAGCTCTACCACTAATAGTAAAACAGTATAGGATTATTGGGATTCACACACACATGCACAATTGATTGTCAAATGAGTGTGTAATATCTGAACCTTGGCTAGAGAAGCCAATTTCTTATGCGAGGGCTCAATATTAAAAAAAAATTGCAAACGGCTACTCAGAAAGCACACATAAGTCTCAGAGGTAGGTATAGGCCAGAGTGGAGCGAAGAAGTCACCAGTGTTTATTGTTAAATGGGCGCCAGGTGGTTCCTTCGTCAAACGAATGACATCATCAAATAAAAATCACATAACATAAGTAAACACACATTTAATTTATTTTTAAGTAGTAGTCCTTAGTACAACAATACCTTATCTTTATATTCCTTCCTTGGTTTCCCTCAACCCGTTAAACTTAATTAGTTATAAGATTGCTTTTCATGCAACAAACATTTTGTTATACCCTTGAAAAGCAGTGGCTGTTCAAGGGTTAAAAGAACTTTTCTTATTTAATAACACGGTTTTAAAACTACCGTTTAAGCAAGTAATTGGTTAAAGGAACTATTTATTTTAAAACACTCTTGTGGTTATATTAAGACATAAAATTATACATGTACCACATTGATCTACATAAAAGTTTCTGTATGTTGAGTTATAGCACTGATAGTCAATATGCACACGGTTTAAATGGATAGCACAGGTATACATACAGTTTTAGATTTCGTGTATGGAGGATACATTCACTCCGCAGAAGTACCTGGCTCCAACTAGAGGTCAAAAGGGCAGTGTCCATAAATGTTCCATAACTTAGGTTAGAAAAAAGCTTGCTTTTGAGCTAACCATGAGGATTGTGATGTAAGGATATCTCCTTATCCTTCCCTGGTATTGAAAGTTAGGTTTAACCCTAAACCTGCCTCCCAGCAAAGCTGGGTGAGTGAAATGAGGTGTTAATGCCACATGACCGGGCACATTTTGTAGGAAAATAAACGGAGACGTACGATGATTGAAGCGGAGAGCAAGTTCTCAATTACACAATGGAGGACACATCTCCGGTGACTCTAAATTATTCAACTTTGGCCACAGGCCAAAGCGATGAGATTCGACACAAAGGATTTATAATAACCTTCAAGGCATGGTGACGAGGTGTCGAATGAATTTTGCTGGAAAGGAAACCCAAATCCCAGTCTTTTGATATGGCAACAATCTCCTTCCAGGAACGAATGAAATGAGCAACTAGAATTTCTAAATTACAACAAAAATAACCTTTTAAAGGCTAGAAGACACTCCAAATAGATATTATCTATTTATCCTTGAGTAGAATGCTTACAAAAACAATAGGACAGTAAAGTTAGGAATTCGAAAGAATTATTGACCGGAAAACAAAATCTGTAATTTAGACATGGCAACATGGCACGTGATGACGTTTCGTCATTCCTGTGAAAGAAACGCACGACCTTTAATAACTACTTTGGAGTTATTTGTTATTTAGTAAAGTTTTATATTTACGGAGATATAATTACTTATTTTAATACGAAACTTCTATTAGGTTATTAAAATTACTAGTACACCGTGATTTACTATATATTAAGTTCATTTTGACGTTACCTTGAGATCTGTCAAAACAAGAAACCAAACGCCAAACGTCCAGGCTGACAGGTATCACATATTTTTATTAACTGCTTGTTTACAGTATTTAAGTAGCAAATTTATAGTCTTTTAAACGTGAATTGATTGTTTAAAAGTAAAACAAAGAAGTGGGTGTACCGTGTTTAATGTGATTTTGCCGTAAAAGGCTTCCCACGATGAAAGTATATGGACAAAGCTTTACGAATTGGTGTCCATTACTGGAACTACCAACAGGTATGTTTATTAGTAATTAGGCCTTATTTGGATCAAAATTATATTTTCTTCATGATATAGGGCTATTAAGCATCCTATACCACCACTGAGTCATACTTTTAGTCTGTTTGTAGGTCGAGAAATATTAGATATAAGTTAAAAGAAAATTTATTACTAACTCCATACAAAGTACCACTTTACCTAAGTATAAAGTGTTACAGTTCATCTTCAGTTGGGTTAAAAAAAAAAATTTTTTTTTTTTTTTTTAATTTTTTTTTTGGCAAACTATCTTAAAAAAAAAACTCTTCAAGACCAACGTACTAGAGACAAAAAAAAAGCTATAAAAAAAAATAAAACCATTCTGTGGAACAGAGGTTTCATACCTAATACTAACAAATTATTATACAAATGGAAAGCATACAGCAATACTATTTAAAGTTCTTATTCTCATTGTTACAGCTGTACTGTATGACAATGATATCTCTTAACGTAAAATTATAATAGGGTTTTGTTGGGGAGGCGCGCTTCTCCTAAACAATTACATACTAACTTTAACTAACTAGGTTGGCCATTACAAACTACTTACGTATTCGAATCGTATAACCTAAATAAATTATTACTACTATGGGCATGGGCTTTTACTTTATTAAAGAATGCCGTTCTATTTACAAAGGAGGCAGAATGAGGAAAAGCTAATTAACCTAGCAGGTTTCACCATTCTGGGTCTCGTATGTTACGCCACTCTTCCTTTAAAGATAAGAGGATGAGCTGGCAGTAAGATTTGCTATAAATCCTTCTTTAGCAAAAAAAAACTACAGATAAACTTAGCTCATAGCTAATTATCGTTTATTGTAAAGAAGGAGATAGGCATATGGGTAACCATAAGTATAACTTTACGCCTTTTGTTAGCTGAAAAGCAATTATTTAGAAATAATTTAAGTGATATTTTTCATCTTTATTAGGACAAAATTATTAGTGTGGACAGTCCGATCGCTACTGAACACAAGTATTAGATAGGGACACTTTGCACGTGTCTTTCATGCAAGAGGAATAGACATTAAATTTGCACACCGAGGAAAACTCTTAACGAGGAGTTTCCACTCATAGAACGAAGTCTATTGTTTAATTTAATCTTACTAGAGAAAAATTGATATGCCATAACCTACGAAAGTAGCATCCTACGGAGCCGCAACTTCCCCAGGACGGACAATATCTTTTATGTGGAAATTCCCAAGAAGTTTCCCCTGTAAAGATTTCAAAGAGTAGACTAGAGGTCCTAGTTTTTTGTGTATTACACATTTTTCGTAACGGGGAGCCAATTTAGCAGAGAAATATTTAGCAGCATTGGACAAATGGAAACACTTTTTATAGACGAATTGGCCTTCTTCTAGTTCTATATTGCGCTTTCTCATATTATAATAACGAGCATTTCGGTCATGAGAAGCCAATAAGGAATTACGCACCTTTTGAAATACAGTTTTTAACTCCTTCAGCTTATCTGAAAACGCCAAACTGGTATCCATATCGAGGGCATTTTGATCAATGGGACCATCGTCATTATATAGAGAGCCTTCTATAACCATTTCGCGACCATGAGTTAGAAAATAAGGAGTATGTTTAGTAACTTCGTGAGTGGCAGTATTTAGTGCACATTGCGTTTCTGCTATGTATTTGTCCCAAGTTCTATGGTCGGAATGCACGTACGAAGCTATGGTTCTCACCAGTTCACGGTTCACTCGTTCGGTACTATTTACTTGTGGATGATATCTCGGGTTATAAAAGAGATGCGGCACGCTATATTTAGTTATAAGGTCTCTAAAATCTTTAGAAGTAAATTGAGCTCCATTGTCACAGTAGACGTATTTTGGTACCCCGTGTACCAGAAATATTCCCTTTTCCATACACTTAACTATTGCTTTCGCAGTTATCGTGCGCAGAGGAAATAAAGTAACGTATTTACTAAAGTTATCCGTACATACAAATAGGTATTGATTCCGTAAGTACGACGGAGGAAATGGACCAAGAATGTCACAGGATATAGCTTCGCCGGGCGACGATACACGTCGGGGATTACCCATGAAACCAGGGCGAGCTAAGTTTACAGGTTTGTAAGTCTTACATGTTTCACACGCATATACATAATCCTTATCATCCTGAAAAATAGTAGGCCAGTAATAAAAACTGGATATCTTAGAATGAGTTTTGGCCACACCAAAATGACCAGCAGAAGCATTATCGTGGTATTTGGTCAGAATCTCTTTCCGTTCCTCGTAAGGTACTACCAACTTCCAGTCAAATTGATCTGTCAGGCGATATTTATTTTTAGAGTAACGGTAGAGTTTATCATTCTCTATTTTGAAATTAGGGAATAGTGATGGTTGATCAGCGACCTTTTTACATAAGTCCAAATACCAAGGATCTTGTATAGAAGATGTATCAATAGCACTTACCTGGATACGAGATAGACAATCCGGGATAACGTGTTCTTTTCCTTTACGATGGATTAGCTCCAAGTTAAATTGACTCAGTCTACATGCCCACCTATTTAAACGGCCTGTAGGATTTTTTAAATTCGTGAACCATTTTAGAGACGCGTGGTCTGTAATAATAAAACACTTCCTACCTTCTACGTATGCACGGTATTGTTCCAGTGCGAATAGAACACTCAGACATTCTCGTTCGGTTGCCGAGTAGTTAGATTCCGCTTTACTAAGTGTGCGGCTGCAGTAGGCGATAGGATGATCTACACCATCGTGTTTCTGAGTAAGCACCGCACCCAAGGCATAGGACGAGGCGTCACAATGAAGAGAGAATGGTTCTTGAAAGTTAGGGCACCTTAAAATAGGGGCAGATACAAGGGCAGACTTGAGAGTATTGAATGCTTCATTAGCTTCCTCAGTCCAAACAAATTTAACCTTTTTACTAGTCAAGCGAGATAGAGGGCGAGCTATTTTAGAGAAATTATTGATAAATCGCCGGTACCAACCGCACATACCAAGAAAACGTTTGATACCTCTAGCATCCTGAGGAACAGGAAAATCCACAATTACTTCAACCTTGCCAGGATCCGTATGTAGTCCATATCTATCTACCTTATATCCCAAATATTTGAGTTCACTACGGCAAAATAAAGATTTTTGCATGTTGATCGTTAGATTTGCCGCTTTAAGTTTTTCAAAAACTGCATTAAGTAATCGCACGTGTTCGTCAAAATCAGAAGTGCATATTATAATATCGTCGATATAACAAAACACTTTATTGTCAAATTCAGCCGTAAAAAGTTTATCCATTAAACGTTGCATAGTGGCACTAGCTCCCACCAAACCAAAACACATTCGATTATAGTGAAATAAGCCTTTGCCTGGAACAGTAAAGCTAGTCTTTTCCTTAGAATCCGTGCTAAGTGGAATTTGGTGATACGCAGCACTTAGATCAAGTGAGGTGAGATATTTAGCATCTCTGAGATTATCGAGAATGTAATTTACATAAGGCAAAGGATAAGCATCCGCCTTGGACACAGAGTTCACTTTCCGGCTGTCTAAGCAAAGTCTCATGTCACCATTAGGCTTCTTCACCATTACAACAGGCGAGTTCCAGGGAGAGTTAGAAGGTTCAACGATACCTGCCTTCAACATGCGATCTACAATTTCCAATGCCGCTTGTTTATCAGGACCAAGACGGTAATATTTTTGTTTGATCGGAGGTGCATCTCCAGTATTTATTACATGTTCGATCAACTGTGTTTTACCTAAGCCCACTTTATCAGTATCTACTTGATCGTAAAAAGACTTTACCTTTTCTAATTGTGCTTTTTGTTCAATCGTTAAGGATTCGAAATTATTCAAACCACTTTCTGCAGGAGTGGCAGAAATACTATCTAAGTTTTCATCCTCATGGGAAACTGACATCAGTTCAGGAATTAATTTAAACGCTTTCCAGAAATCTAATCCAAGAATGATGTGAGTAGTGATCTTAGGCTGGATATTAAAATGTATAAGCTGAACTATATTGTTGTATTTGACCGGTACAGTCATATATTCAGTACAAAAGAGTTGTTGACCGTTAGCTACACGAATCTTAAGAGGTGTTTCATGCTTGTGAACAGGTAAACCTGCAGCCGTTAAAACAAGATGGCTGTCAGAACCTAAAAATGAGGCGCAGGCACCCGAGTCCAACATAGCCTTTACTTGTAGACCAAGGATGTCTAACAGTATGTAGAGTCTATTGTCTCCCTTTGGAGGTTCAAAGTGCATTGTCTTTTCAGTAGGTAAGGGAGCAGAAAGTTTATTAAAGGTTTTTCTGGAAAAGACAGCACCAATTAGTTTTTTGAATTAGAGTTACATTTAGAACATTCGGGAGTCCGTACTCCCTTTTCACCACATCTGAAACAAACTATTTCTCTAGACTTTTTACAAAAGCTAGTAGCATGATTGGTCATGCCACAACGGAAACATGACTGTTTAGAAGTATTTGGATTGACAGAGGCTACGGCAAAATTTCTCACCGTAGAAGTTTTTTCAGGATACCTCGTTTGAGGTTTATTTTGAGTCTCAAAACTACGAGTAGGTACAACTGAAGTGTGACCACTATGTCCTGACATATCAGGTTCACGGAATTGTTTGGACTTAACCTGTGCCAATTCTATCCGCTTACAGAGGGATTTAAGTTGACTAATAGTCCGAATATCCTGGAGAGCAAGGTCCCTAGAATATTCGGGGCGTATGTTACGTATAAGAATATCTAGTTTTTCAGCTTCTGGTATCTCTCTGCTTAAACGTTCGAACAATCCTAGAACAGTGGAAACAAAGAAAACGATGGTTTCCGACTTGGCTTGTGTTCGTGAGCGAATCTCCTTCAGCAATAGATGGTCAAGATCAGGTATGTCGAAGTCATCTTTGAGAGCAGCTACGACCTCCTTGTAAGAATTAAAATTATTTCGATTAGTCCTAAACCACGACAAAGCAGGTCCTTCAAGAATTTCAGGAAAACCGCGCAGTATTTGGGCTTCAGAGATGTTCCTTGCCAAACGAAGCTCCTCCAAGCGTATGAGAAAAGTACGCACACATGTGTCTCCTTTAAACTTCAAATTTAAAGAATTGATATTAAAAGTTTTCTCAGGTTTATATATAACTTGTTTGACTACACGAATATTGTCATCAAGAGAGCTCTGATCGTCATCCGAACCAGAGGGTGAAGAATTATTTTCTTGTATTGTAGACAACATGGACTTAAGTTCAGTAATTAACTCCTGTGCTCCTTCCGAATCATCACCTAAGCGTGAAAGACGGCATATTAAGTAGCGACACCGCGAGGTTAACCGATCCACGGCAGCATCTGAAAGTTCACCTTGCAAGGCTTGTTCAAGTTCTTCAGCTTTGCGCTTACACACTCCTATTTCTGACGCAAGATCACCCTGAATCAGATCAGCAACGAGTAGGCTTCCTTTACGAGGGAGTTTAGCTGTATGTTTTAGTGCTTGACATAAGCTAGTCCTACGAGATAATGGATTTACTGGAAGATTCCGTATAGTGAGTTCATGTGTAATTTCATCTTTGTGTAGATGTGCTACTTTACATCCAGCTCTTGTGAAATCCATGATGTGTTGTATGTATGTATGTAAATATTACTATTTATTAATAGACTACGTGTAGTTAAGTTTAGTTATACTTGATATCTCAAAAGATTTTTAATTTATTTCAGGAATATATTCTATTTAAAAAATTCCAAGATAGCTTTACAAAGTCCAATAGTGCTTCGTTAGACAAAGCAACCAAATAGTAAAGGTATAGATTTAAGTTAAACCATCAAAACATTGTAACAATAATGATGCTTGTTACACCAATATGTCACATAGGTTTATACACTTAAAATTAGTAAGTATATCTTAATCTAGAGAACATGCTAATCCGCTTCAAGAAAAACTTAAAATTAATTATTTGTTATGCACTGTTGTTTGAATTTGTCATTCTCCACTGCCCCACGTTGGGCGCCACTGTAATATCTGAACCTTGGCTAGAGAAGCCAATTTCTTATGCGAGGGCTCAATATTAAAAAAAAATTGCAAACGGCTACTCAGAAAGCACACATAAGTCTCAGAGGTAGGTATAGGCCAGAGTGGAGCGAAGAAGTCACCAGTGTTTATTGTTAAATGGGCGCCAGGTGGTTCCTTCGTCAAACGAATGACATCATCAAATAAAAATCACATAACATAAGTAAACACACATTTAATTCATTTTTCAACACACCTGCTCGTAAAGTAGGTCTTATTACAGCGTATTTACACTGATAATGCAGAATATTACCCATGCCGTGCCTTTTACATTACATTATCGCACTAGTGCCTTTTCATTACATATCTTTTTAAATATTAGCAAAATAATGCAGAATATTACCCATGCCGTGACTTTTACATTACATTATCGCACTAGTGCCTTTTCATTACATATCTTTTAACATTTTCATTTTTTATTTTTATTTGTTTTTCCTCGCAAATGTGTTGAAAAACGTCGTATGAAACACGTGAGCATTGGTCATTACACTTCTCGTCTCCATTAAGCCTTCGCCTTCGGCTCAGGCTTAAAAACCGACTCGGGTGTAATGACCAACATAGCACACTTGTATCATAATGTACTATTTAAGTAGTAGTCCTTAGTACAACAATACCTTATCTTTATATTCCTTCCTTGGTTTCCCTCAACCCGTTAAACTTAATTAGTTATAAGATTGCTTTTCATGCAACAAACATTTTGTTATACCCTTGAAAAGCAGTGGCTGTTTGGGTTAAGTGTAAGGGTTAATAGAACTTTTCTTATTTAATAACACGGTTTTAAAACTACCGTTTAAGCAAGTAATTGGTTAAAGGAACTATTTATTTTAAAACACTCTTGTGGTTATATTAAGACATAAAATTATACATGTACCACATTGATCTACATAAAAGTTTCTGTATGTTGAGTTATAGCACTGATAGTCAATATGCACACGGTTTAAATGGATAGCACAGGTATACATACAGTTTTAGATTTCGTGTATGGAGGATACATTCACTCCGCAGAAGTACCTGGCTCCAACTAGAGGTCAAAAGGGCAGTGTCCATAAATGTTCCATAACTTAGGTTAGAAAAAAGCTTGCTTTTGAGCTAACCATGAGGATTGTGATGTAAGGATATCTCCTTATCCTTCCCTGGTATTGAAAGTTAGGTTTAACCCTAAACCTGCCTCCCAGCAAAGCTGGGTGAGTGAAATGAGGTGTTAATGCCACATGACCGGGCACATTTTGTAGGAAAATAAACGGAGACGTACGATGATTGAAGCGGAGAGCAAGTTCTCAATTACACAATGGAGGACACATCTCCGGTGACTCTAAATTATTCAACTTTGGCCACAGGCCAAAGCGATGAGATTCGACACAAAGGATTTATAATAACCTTCAAGGCATGGTGACGAGGTGTCGAATGAATTTTGCTGGAAAGGAAACCCAAATCCCAGTCTTTTGATATGGCAACAATCTCCTTCCAGGAACGAATGAAATGAGCAACTAGAATTTCTAAATTACAACAAAAATAACCTTTTAAAGGCTAGAAGACACTCCAAATAGATATTATCTATTTATCCTTGAGTAGAATGCTTACAAAAACAATAGGACAGTAAAGTTAGGAATTCGAAAGAATTATTGACCGGAAAACAAAATCTGTAATTTAGACATGGCAACATGGCACGTGATGACGTTTCGTCATTCCTGTGAAAGAAACGCACGACCTTTAATAACTACTTTGGAGTTATTTGTTATTTAGTAAAGTTTTATATTTACGGAGATATAATTACTTATTTTAATACGAAACTTCTATTAGGTTATTAAAATTACTAGTACACCGTGATTTACTATATATTAAGTTCATTTTGACGTTACCTTGAGATCTGTCAAAACAAGAAACCAAACGCCAAACGTCCAGGCTGACAGGTATCACATATTTTTATTAACTGCTTGTTTACAGTATTTAAGTAGCAAATTTATAGTCTTTTAAACGTGAATTGATTGTTTAAAAGTAAAACAAAGAAGTGGGTGTACCGTGTTTAATGTGATTTTGCCGTAAAAGGCTTCCCACGATGAAAGTATATGGACAAAGCTTTACGAATTGGTGTCCATTACTGGAACTACCAACAGGTATGTTTATTAGTAATTAGGCCTTATTTGGATCAAAATTATATTTTCTTCATGATATAGGGCTATTAAGCATCCTATACCACCACTGAGTCATACTTTTAGTCTGTTTGTAGGTCGAGAAATATTAGATATAAGTTAAAAGAAAATTTATTACTAACTCCATACAAAGTACCACTTTACCTAAGTATAAAGTGTTACAAGTGACAAGGATGCTTGCATAGACAATACCGAAAGTGGGAACGAGATACAATGTCAACGCTGCTAGTGTCGCCACCTACGAAGAGTTTTGCGTAATGTTCCCTATTGTCATCATCAGGTAACAATTGCCAAGTTAGAACAAGTCGTTGCGTTCATTTTCGAACGAGCGTTGGAACAACTAAACTTTTATTTTCCGCAGTGGCTCCCAGTTCAACGGTTGAACTTGAACTTCAACCTAAGTAAATGGTCTTTTATAATTTTTTATCGTTTGTTGCTCGGTCGAATGTGCAGCTGGCGAAAGGGGTTAATGTTAAAAGTAGGTGAATATGTTATACGAATTATACAATTTATGCTGAAGTACAGGAATATAAAAAAAAACCGGCCAAGTGCGAGACGGACTCGCGCACGAAGGGTTCCGTACCATTATCTGTAAACATATTTATTTTATTCTGTTTTTAGTATTTGTTGTTATGGCGGCAACAGAAATACATCATCTGTGAAAATTTCAACTGGAACTATCATGGTATCAGTGAGATACAGCCTGGTGACAGACAGACAGACATACAGACAGACAGACAGACGTCTGTCTGAGTCCCGTTTTACTCTTTGAGTACGGAACCCTAAAAAACGTACAATAATGAGCCTTAAAATCATTTTCTTAACTATTCACTTGCTTGTGGCAAACACAGTTGCCAATTTCGAGCACCCCTAAACTGATTATGGCAACTGTGGTTGCCAAGTGAAGTATGGGCTGCTTTGATACTTTTTTAATCCGAAATCAAGTTAGCGGTTTGTTGAGATTGATTAGTGTTCCCGGTTCTTTAATATTTTTTAGTGTTTCACTACCGGCCGCATAGAACGTAGTGGCCAAGGCCAAGTTACTTAAAATAATCGAAGATACAGGATTTAAAAAAATTACAATTACGAAAAAAAATTGGTGTCAAGTGCGAGTCTAAGTCGCGCTCTGACGTTTCCGCACGCAAATCATATGAATCGAGCGCCCATCAAAGGAATTGCCTCGAAGGGTTTGTCCACTCAACTGCATTCGCAGTAAAAAAAATGGAAGGACTGGGGAGCATCTTCGTGGATCGATCAACATTTAAAACCACAATAACCAACGGTCGGTTCTTTTTGGCGCTGTTAAATAAAATAATGGATTCTGCTGGTCTTGGTGAGAGGATATGTATAGAATGAGCCTAATAACAATAAATTTATTAATACTTTAAAAAAATATCTAGTGGCAAATGCTTATTACACAGTAAATGAATATTTAAATCGCAATAATAATGACTAGTATTAAGAAATCGCAATTGAAATAAATAATTGTTATTATCCTCAGTAGCAAATAGGTATTTATTATGAATGAACTATTATTTTTTTGAATGAATTATTATTTTATGAATGAATTATTATTATTTACTAATTATTATTATGATAAATGTTATTTTTTTCCTTTTTACAATGTTCAATGTTTAACTTAATGTAATGAATTATTATTATCTCTAATATTGCAATGCTCTCGCAGAGCTGTGTTGAAACATGTTACTATTTTTTTTAAGACCTTTATTTGTACACACAAAGCAATGAATAAATGAAATGAAATGAAATGATAATGGAATATTATTATCATCTATTTGCAAGAGGCACAAAGTCGCAAAAACATTTCGTAGAAACGATAACGTGATGTACATATGTGTCATTCCGTTTCATCCAACACAATAAGCGTCTTTATTGTTATGGCCGGAAATATTTAATTTAGAAATGTATGGCACTCAAATTGTATAATATTCTAGATGCTTGGAACCGGGCGGAAGCCTATTGAAGCCGAATCTATATTTGTCTGACGTGACATTTTATAATGAAGCATGACACTTGTAGGGGTGGGCAGCTAGTTCAAAATTGATAGGGCATATGGTGCAGCTATATTTCGCAGCTTGATGAGTCAACCGGACATCACGCCCGAACCACGTAGATAAATACATACATACATACATATAATCACGCCTCTTTCCCAGAGGGGTAGGCAGAGATCACGGATCTCCATTTGCTACGATCCTGACAAACCACTTCCGCTTCACTCACTTTCATAACATTTCTCATACATGCTCGTCGGTTTAGGGTACTTTTGACCTGGCCTTTCTGTAAGATTTCTCCAATTTGATCGGAGAAAGTTCGCCTAGGTCTTCCCCTTCCAACTTGCCCTTCCACTCTTTTTATATACACTCTCTTCGTTAATCTTCTTTCATCCATCCTCTCGACATGCCCAAACCACCTTAACATACCCTTCTCAATGTTCGTTCCATACATACCAATTATTTTATATATTTAGAGATGAATTAACAAAAGATTAAAAAGTTACCTGGAAAATAATAATGTACAGTCGACTACAAAGAGATGTATGTTGTTTAATGTTACAAAATGATGTATGTATACCTTATTACTATGGCAGTAAAGTCTATGTATAAGTGTTTGTGGGTGTATGCATGGATATATGTATTTGTAGTCGACTGTACTAATACCCAACCAACATGGTTTCAGAGAACGCAAGTCATTTGCTCATGCAGTACAACAACTAACGTCATTTCTTGTGGACAAACTTGACAAAAATAAAAAAACCGGCCAAGTGCGAGTTGGACTCGCGCACAAAGGGTTCGGAACCTTAAAAAGCAGCTAGCATATAACATATTAGACTTGAAAAAAACTTTCGACGCTGTTTTTGTTCCAATACTTATAAAAAAATCTAGATACTTAATAGAGGTGTACGTTACCGTTGCAACTATTTCAGGATTATCTGACCGATAGGATTGTATTCTCTAAATGATTTAGTTGTCAAGCTTACGTTGCGCCTCGTACCTACTTTAACCTCATAGTCATATTTGGCAAAGAATACGCACTTACCGCCTAGGCGAGAGTGTAAAACTGGCATAAAATGTGTGCAGTCTCTCATGTGTTATTCACCGAATTCCCTATTTAAGCGCGAACGTACTGGATACACTCAGTTTGCGATTGTGTCTCATCGTGCACTCAATCATGGAGCTGCTGCTATTCGCGTGCGTGCTGGCGTCGGCCGCCGGCTCCGCTGTCGCCGACCACGATTCCGCGACTGACCTAAACACTGCGTCCAAATTCGTCGAGGTCATACGGACTGGGGACTCCGCCATACAATACATGCCTGCAGTGTTCTACTTTGGTGTGGAGGCCGAAGGCAAGCACAAAAAACTCATAAAGAGATGTCTTGTAGAAAATCCGGACAACTGCGAGGTTTTTCATGAAGGGTTCGGAGCTAATCATATATTGGTGCACATAGAATATGTATATATTGCTAAATGGGGCGGCATTGCAAGATGTGAGTCATACAGGAAACAATCCTGTAGTTACATTCATGAAACCTCAGACGTTTATTCTCTGACTGTTGGAGGTGAACACCTCTACGCGGGGCTTAAGAATGGATCCATCTTGGCCTGCAATTTACAACAACCGTACTCTTGGCGCACATTACACATGTTTACAAACAGGACAGTTTGGTCCGTGCAAGCGACCGATAAATTCATTTATGCTGGACTTGACAACGGACATTTGATGCGGTGTTCAGTTAATGTAGAAAGTGAATCTTGCACCCTGTCATACAACATGGGCTTAAAAATCACAAGTTTGACAATCCACGAGAACGCTTTTTTCGCGATATCATATAATCAAGGACATTTGTGGAAATGTTGCGATGAATCTGATGCTGCCTTTCGTTGTGAATCTGGGGCTATGAATATTCCTGACCCCAGATCAATCGCATCGTTTAATGGATCTTTGTATATCATTAAAAAACAAAAGGAAGAAGGCTTATATATATGTAACTGGTCGTCAAATCCGAAATGTAAAAATTATGGACACCATAAAACTTATTACAGTATTGCATTCGCATATGGCACGCACCGCGACGTGCAACAACGAAGCAAGTTCGAAATGCACGTGAAAGACGGCAGACTGTTTGACGCTGCAGGGTCCTTGGTAGACACCACCAGTAAAGCGGGAGAGAATAAACTACCTGCACCGGCCATCTTCGTCATGACGCCGAGTGGTAGAATACTGCTGAAGTATTATGACTACCTAGAACCAGAGTCTACATGGAGCCTGTCCGCCGGCAGCCCGGTGTCCGGCGCGGGCGAGATGGTCGTGGAACAGGGCGTCATTAAGAAGATCACCGCGTGTTCCCGGCAATACCTGCCGGACCTCAAGCTGAACAAGCAAGTGGTGGACTCCTTACGCTCGCAGGGTTATACGGAGCAGATTGTTTCGAAAAAGTGTCGTGAAGATACGGTAACCCAGTGTTATATATCCAGTCATTCATATGTGCATACATTCACTCATTCATTCTTGCTGCTCACTCTCTCACTCCCGGTCTTGAGTTTGTACTACATCTCAGTCGTGTATTTTAATTACCACCCACAACGGGACACCTGAAGATATAATAATTGGCGATGAAGGACAATGGATTACCTAAATTATCGACTCGAAAAGTGGAGCATTGAGAAAAATTAACACGGCCAATTTGAAATTATTAAATTATGCCAATACGTTCGTGAGAATATTATGTTAGTGTGGAAATACCTTCAGGATTTCAAACTCAACAGTGAGATCCACGACTACAACACCAGAAGTAAACACAAGATTGCAGTGCAGGGCAGTCGTCTTCGCAGGGTTAGCACGTCGTTCGTGGGGGAACTGTATACGTTTTTACAATAAAATACCAAAAATGCTCTTCAGGCAGTAGGTACCTAGTAGTCAAATTCTATTAGAATGAATATACCTACGAGTATGATTGTCTTGGCGTATTACCTTTGTTATTAATATAAGTACCGGAAATAGCTGTTCCGTTTTATATAACATGAGAGCACGTAATGCTTTTTCTCGCCGAACAAGTCGCTTTAATCTTTGCTATTATCAATGTCCAGTGGCTTGAATATGTCATGCTCGCTTAAAGGGCTTTGCTTACGGTGGCGTCGTTGATCGGGTCGCCACCTTCCCTAACATATGGTTGAGGGAGGCGATGGCTGAGATATGCGTCATACTCGTGATCGGGTGCTGTTTGTGGAGTCCGGTCTGTTCATGCTTGCAAGGGCATAGTAACTACCTAAATAGGTACTTGTGTTATTATCATTATTTTGACGAGAGACATCGTTCTGCTCTTGCCACTTTTTACATCTGTTTTTATGTCTGTGTCATTGACCCTGTACATCTGTGACAATATTACATTAATAACTATTAGACAGGGTGAGAGCAAGCACCAACAGCATACTAAAGGCAATATCGTGGAGGTTTGACTGTCCAATCCTATCTTATTGGATTGGACAGATTAAGGGCGTTGCCCAATTTATTATTTAAGAATATTTTTATACTTACTTGCTGTTACTAACCAATTTAATATTAAGTCACATGTTACTAACACACTATGGATCACTAGGTCTGAAATAAAGTATTTTTATTTTATTTTTTATTTATTAATAAAATAAATAATAAAAATAAAATAAAATGTGTTTATTTCGGACATGGTCCATATAATGTTAGTTTTACAATCTTATAATATAATGTTAGTAATTTATTAGCTGTACATAATTTATGTTAATTTAGGTATCTGCCACCCTCTGGAACACCCGGTACGTGCGCATGCGTTCGTACCCAGTGTCTCAGAATGGGGCAGTCCATCTTCTCACTAATGACCCTCAGGATGGTGTTGTGGCTCCCCCGCACCCTGCGCATAAGTGATTCAACACGGAGACGAATCACCGCGCTGAACCCCTCCGTGCGCGCATACGCAAACATTGCTGATGCGCTGCAGTAGCGTGGGAGCCCCAACAGCACCCTGAAGGCGTTATTATATTGTACTCGGAGGGCGTTGAAAGCTCGCTTGGTGTAGTTGACCCACAGATTGCACGTGTATAAAGTTTGGCAGTAGGCTTTAAAGAGAGTAATCTTTACTGCAATGCTAGATCGTGCAAACCTGCGGGCTTACAGCGAACCGCCATCGCCCTCCTTTCCCTCTCCATGTCGCTGTCATCTTTCAAGTCCTCGGGCACCACATGACCGAGGTACTTAAATTATTTTACTCTTACGAGTCCTACACCATTACTGATGGGGGCATAGTCGTCACTTTACGACTCTTAGGATGAAATACAAGAAGCTCACTTTTTCTTACATTATATAGGAGGCCGTGCAACTTAGCGTACTCCTCACAAGTTCTCAATAATCTTCTGAGTGCTGAGACCGATGGGCTGAGCAGCACCATGTCGTCTGCATAACTAATACTGTTGACAATCTGTCCGTCAATCGAGCAGCCGACTTTAGTGCTACCCAGCTCATCGATCAGCTGGTTCACATACAGGTTGAAAAGCGAAAGAGACGTCAACCCCCTTGTCTCACTCCGCATTCCAACCCGTACTCATCAGAAAGTTCGTTAAGCCATTTGACCCGGTTAGTTTGATGCGCATACCAATATTTAAAAATATTGACCAGTTTACCGGGCACACTAGTGTTGATTAGTTTAGATCACAGAATATCATACCTAACCAAGTCAAATTCCCTAGACAAATCAAGAAAATCAGCATATACAGGCGTATTTCTGTCCGTGTAGTACCTAACGACATGCTTGAGGGACAAAATGGCACTTTCAGTCGATAGCCCGGTCGATAGTCGTATGATATCGGCCGGTAGTTGCATTTATCTGAAACATCCCCAGTTTTATTCTTAGTTATAGGCACCACGACCGTCATCATCAGCTCACTGGGCAAGTAGGAATGACGAATACATAACGTGTACAACAACCCTAGCAACCTCGGGAGGTGTGGCCCTGCGTGCTGAAAGTGTTCGATGCTCAGGCCGTCGTGTCCGGTCGACTTGCCTCTCTTCATACTTTTTATTATAATTTTTATTTTTATTTTTATTTATTTATTTATTTTGGTTCACCAACAATTGTTTACACTGAAGTTTACAGTAATCCAAGTATCATAACTACTTGCTAAGTGTAACAATCACTTAAAGGTAAACACCGCATGCATTATATAAAAAAAAAAAAACCTTAACATTAACTTATCAAAATTATACATATTTTTTGCTTAACTTATTATTGCGACGTAACTAAAGAATTTAAAACTTTTTTAACAACTTTCTGCGCGAGAAAATGGATGTCACCAACTTTATTATTATTGCAAAGCCAAGCAGTTACCAGACCTTATTTTAAATTTCACGACCGAGTCAAAGAAAAGCTACTTGTTCCGCGGAGACCCTCTCAGGCACCCCCGACACCACTTTCTCAACATCCCTGTGAACATCTTTAAGAGGAGATTCCACCTGAAAATGACACCCGAACATATTTGCGATACCTTTAGGGTCACTGATGCCGTCGATACTCACCGGGACGTCAGGTTTCGGGCACAATTTTGGATTTTTTTGTTTTCATTTAGTGACATTTAGTTTGTTAGCCGTTTAGGTAACTTATTGTTTTTTAAATGATTATTGTGTAAGATTATTATTGTTATATTGTAAAATACCATTTGACATGTAAAAGTGTCCTTATAGCCTATTTACAGAATAAAAAAATGATTTACATTTTTTGATTATGATCGTTTACCCTGCGCTGACAGACGAAGGGAAACTGAACGAAAGGAACCGGTCACAACTCATTCAACATCATATCGTTCGTTCATGCGCATCAGTCGTTTAGTCTGTGAAATTGAAGCTGGCAGTGTCAGAGATGTTTACAAATAACTGTACGAATATTTTTTTTTACTAATGACGACGTTACTACAATTCGGTATTTGACAACAGTGAAAATAAATTGTTTTTTCATCAACAACAGATAAACATTACGAAAATACTCGGAAAGTATCAAGTTTTCATTTATGTTTGCTATTTTAAGATTTTGACTTTTGATTAAGTGAAGCGGAAGAGAAGAAGCGGATTTGACTTTTGTCAAATACCGTATTTAAAGAAGAAATTAAAGAATATAAAACTAGTTGGATTCTAAACTTGAAGAAGGATGAATTAGTTGGTATTTTTGAAGAACTTAAATTGCCGGACATAGATGATCAAAACATAGAAGTTTTACGGAAGACTCTTATTGAATTAACCGAGAGCGGAGATTTGTGGAAAAGATTGAACTCTCAGCAAAGCGATAGTGAAAGCGATCGCCTCGGTACTCCAGTAGCAATACCAATAAGAATAAACATGAACACAAATTATGGACGAATTGTACCATTTAACGGAAATAACTTCGGCTTATTTGAACAACAATTGGAATGTATTATTACGTTAAATGACATTCCACAAACTACACAGATGCCACTTTTGATTACTAGTTTAACGCACCGAAGGTTTTAGAAACCTTAAATCATTTGTGTGCGCCTGTTAAACCAATTAAGAAAAATTACAACGACTTACTTACGATTTGCCTTATTGGAGAAAATATACGCAAAGTCAACCTCCACAGCTAACTAAAACTGTCTAATAAGACAGGACGCCGGACGGCGTTTCGTTCTAGGAACCTATAGGGAAGATGCAGCTTTAATATTTACCTTAATTTTGTGGTCAAAATGTTGAATAAACATAAAATAATTGGTTCTGAAACGTTTTTACTTTAGTTTATACTAATTTCAAACAATAATCACGATTTGAAGTAATGTGAAACGGAATGTGTTTTTATCCACCCGATCAGCGGCTGCTGACGTCACTCCTGTTATGACAACTAATGAATGGTTATAATTGTTAAGGGAAAGATTGTTTCAATAAAAAAAAAATAAGAATTTTGAATAAAAATGGAAAAAGGCTTTATTAAAGCAGACTCTAGAATCCGTCCAAAAGTTAGTGTCGATATGGTCGTAAATTATGGCGAGTGACAAACATGAGTGACGTCACAGGAACTGTAGATCCGTTTAGGCGCGAAAATCTAAATTGTCAGTTTGTAACAGAAATTTTTGACTTTAAATTATAGTATTTAAATTTTTTAATAAACTCGTGGTCTAGGTACTCTACATGAAATTCATTCAAATGAAAGCCAAAATGAAAATATTGCATCTTGCCTATTAGATAATTAATGTATTGAAGATTACATTATAGAACTATAAAAACTCGCGAAACGATGCGACTTCAAATATATAAAAGATCAGGTGAAAGAAAAATTCATCGATGGTATACAGTAACTTATAATTAAATTTGAATTGCTGGAAAATGGAGAAGCATCCTTGGAAAAACTAATAATTATAGCTAGAATAGTGGAAGCAGCTATAAAGCAGTCGAACTTGGAACATGTAAATGTGAATTCATCGCATGAAGCAAAGGGAATGTTTTATGCAAGACAGAGAAGTACTCCATCTACATCCCAAGACCAACTGATATAGCTCCACTATATAACTGTGTGAAAAATGAAAAATGTAAATGGACAGACAAGCGTCAACATTGCTTTAACTTGATAAAAAAAAGTTATCAACAGCACAAGGTGTAAGGCATTATGACCAGTCATTACCAATAATTTTATCCTGTGATGCATCATCAGTAGGTATCAGTGCAATCTTGTCAAATTGTGGAACTGACAATGTAATTAACCCAGTGGCATTCGCTAGTAAAAAGCTAAATGATAGACAAAATAGATATAGTACCTTGGATAAAGAGGCGATGGCTATTGTTTTTGGAATAACAAAGTTTTATAACTTTCTATATGGCCGGCAATTTGAGCTAGAAACAGACAATGCGGCATAGGATACAGGCAGTAAGAGTAGGATACCAAAATATTGTACAGAAGAATCTATTAATTATGGCGTGCCTCAAAGCAGCGTCTTAGGTCCAACGCTGTTCCTCGTATACATAGACGATCTCTGTATGCTTATAGTAACTAATGCACAAATAATATCCTTTGCTGATGATACTGTAACTGTTCTATGTGGAATCTTGGTTAGATGCTAATATTATTGCAGAAACGGGATTCGAGTTGGTTACCAAAACTGGGCTGAACCAAAACTTACTCACGCTTAACTTAACTAAAACTAAACTCGTTAATTTTAGTATAAGGGATCAAATCGGCCTGCAGCGGGTACGAAATCCATGAAGACCCATGTAAGCTGTGATACTCGCGCAAACTGCGACTGCCATGTGATTTCTGAGACTCCATCAATAATGTACTTAGGCATACAGATAGATAAAAACCTCAGCTGGTGAGAGCATATCAACTGTCTTACAGGTCGTGTAAGAAAAATGATCTACATCTTTGAAACCTTAAGGCTCACACACGTGATCGAACACTCCTAATTTCAATCTATTATGCACAATGCCAGTCCGTCATATGCTTTTGCATCAATATTTGGGGAGGACCAGCAAAAACAATGATACTCAAACTAGAAAGATCACAAAGGGCGGTACTAAAAGTTAATTTAAGAAATTTAATTACCCAACATCATCTCTGTACGTCAAGGGCACCAATATGAATACACCACAAAGTTTCAAAAATATGTACACAGACCTTATTTCTGCAACAATAAGGTTGTTGTATACATATTTATGAAACTTTGAGTGAATACATATTGGTGCCCTTGACTGTACAATGACACAACACATGTATGCTAACTGTTAGGCACTTGTTCATAAAACATTTGCTTCTTACTCAATACAAAAACCAACTGGATAGTGTATGGATCATGTCTTTACAAAAAAACGGAGAAAAAGGTACGGCGAGTCCAAAATTCATGCCAACGCTTACTGCTTTAATATTAATAGAAGATCTCACATTACTCCATATATTACACCACCTCCTATAAAGAAAACGAAAACTCTCTCGCGCAAACTATTCAGTTTAGAAAAAAAATATATTAAAAACCTCAACATCATTTTTTTTGAGTTTCAGTTCCAAGTATGGGGAACCCCCAAAATTTATTGTTTTTTTTCTATTTTTGTGTGATAATCTTAATGCGGTTTACAGAATACATCTGCTTACCAAGTTTCAACAGTATAGTTCTTAAAGTCTCGGAAAAAAGTGGCTATTTGCCATTTGGCTACGGAACCCTAAAAAACGATCTTCGTAACTTTCCAATTCCCTACACAGGCGATGATATTACCCATAACATCGTCTTACAGATTCTTATTCAGGGGCCCGTTTATCAAAAGCTTGTAACTTGTAATCTCATTAGAAAGAGACTTCCGCTTGTATTACAAGTTACAAGCTTTTGATAAACGGGCCCCTGCACGGGTATCACAAGACGGCCGCGACATACTCTCGAGCTTTCTCGCGCTATCCATCTCTCTCTTATTAGACCACTTAGAAAGAGACGGATAGTGCGAGAGAGCTCGAGAGTATGTCGCGGCCGTCTTGTGATAGCCGTGCTGGTCGTGAACCCAAATTCTTTTTTTTTATTAAGAGCCAGTTTATTGCTATAGGTCTTCTTCGTCGGAGTCTTCACCGTTCCACATCTTGAAGTCGACTGGTGCTGCCGGGCGTATTCTCTTTGCGGTCCTTTTGAACGCGGGACCTACAAGGTAGTAACGCGTGCCCACGACGGGGCCGCGCGGGCCCGCGTTACACGCCGCCCGCTTGCGGTGTGAATATACCGCTTCAACCGCGCTCGACCCGCGCCGCGCCCGACCCGCGCCGCGCCCGACCCGCGCCGCGCCCGACCCGCGCCGCGCCCGACCCGCGCCGCGCCCGACCCGCGCCGCGTCCGACCCGCGCCGCGCACGACCCGCGTTCGGTGTGTGGAGGCCTTTAGTCTCATAAACTTTGTTAATTAATTGTTTGTGTAGTAGCAGTAACCCGCCGACTTGCTTTAAATCGCGACTTGAGGTTTTTTGTTACCTACTGTAACAACACTGCTGTTTTGTTAACAGTAACTTTATAGTTTACTGCAACATAGACGCATATTGCTTGTATCAACGTAACCTAACGTGTATGAATAGATAGGTATTATATAGACACCCTTCACCTTGTTACAAATAGTACATTACCGTCTGTGGTACTCCTCAATGATGTAAAGACACCATAATATTGAAGTTACATACATAGAAATAATAATGAATATATATAATAATTGCAAAAGTAGAGTCAAATTAGATAGGAAAGGCCCGTATTTTGATATACAAAGAGGAGTACGCCAAGGAAATCCAATGTCACCTAAAATTTTTATCGCTGTCCTAGAACTTATACTACATGACATTGGCTGGGAACAAAACGGCATTAGAATAAATAACAGCTGGCTAAGCCACTTGAGATTTGCGGACGACATACGACAACGACATTCGCAAACAGCGCAACTGAATTGCAGATAATGCTGAACTCTCTCTACACCAGGAGCAAAGCAATAGGACTGGAAATAAATTTAGAAAAACTAAAATTATGACGAACGCCTCAACAAAACCTATCAAGATTAAAAATGACGAAATCGAATATGTAAAAGATTATATATACTTGGGAAAATTAGTTTCCTTCGACCAGACAGATAAAGAAGAAATAGACAGACGTATCACATTGAGTTGGAAACGCTATTGGTCATTAAAACACATATTTAAATCAAAAATGCCGATAACACTAAAGAGAAAACTTATGGATTCATGCATTTTACCGACACTTACTTATGCTTGCCAAGCTTGGTCAATAACAGAAAGAAATGCTAATAAGATTTCCATATGCCAGAGAGCGATGGAAAGGAGCTTATTAGGGATCAAAATTAGAGACAGAGAAAGAAATGAAGACATCAGGAAGAAAACAAAAATAAAAGACGCTATAGATCATGTTAGAAGATTGAAGTGGAGGTGGGCCGGACATTTAGCACGCTACGGAGACTCTAGATGGACGAAGAGAGCGACTGCGTGGCGGGGGCCGGGCGGCGGCAAGCGGCGCGCCGGCCGGCCGCTCAAGCGCTGGGCGGACGACATCCGCGCCGTCGTCGGCGCCGACTGGGTGCGCGCCGCACAGGATAGGGAGAAGTGGCCACAGTTGGAGGAGGCCTTTACCCGAAAGGGGTTCCTTAATTGAATTGGGATAGACTTATAAAAACAAATAAATACATACATAAAAATAAGTAACATTATCTAGTCACTGAAAATAGTCAAATCATTAACTTTTAGAATTAAACTCTAGCTTAAATAATTACCAAATTCAGTCACAATTATTTAAATTATTTATTTACTGTACCTACTTACTAAATTATTATTGTTATTATTTTATTTTTTTAAATCTCTTCCTTCAATTTAATAATGAATTGTTATGTAATGTAAGTTTATCCCAATTTAATTTAAAAGGATCTAGCAGGATAAGCTAACAAGATTGGCCCCCGCAAGGGATTTGGTTGTAATTTGAGGTGCAGTAGTGGCAGGACCTAAGAACACTGTATGCGTAATATCAGCCTTCGATCTTCTTTTGTTTCAGACTTATTCACGAAAATGTCAAAAAATCAAGGTAATTTTTAAACTGTTATTCTAGCTAAACCAAGCAAGCGAGAGTAACCAAATAAATTTAGAATTAGGGAGCATAAAATGGGTTTCATAATGCATATTTTTACAGACGGTCATATCCTTGACCTTGGATGAAAAAAAAAATTGTTTTTTTTTTCGCTTAATTTTTTTGCCACTTCTCGCGGAGGCACAACTATCAAAAAAATTATTTAATAAGCCACAATTATCAACTACGTAATCATTTAAAAACATTTTGAAAAATCATGGTGCGTCATGTCAAAAAAAAAACATTTACTACATTTACATTTATTCAGGGGGTGTACTGGCAGATCTTAAGAACACTCCATGCTTAATATTAAGTAGTACACGATCTTCTTTTGTTTTCACAATCCACAAATAATCTTATCTCACAATAATGTCTAATCAATAGAAAGATTTGTTAATTTGCGTATCTATGTATTGCATTGGATATGATACTACGACAGCACTCCGAACTTAAGTCACAGAAAGGTCACATAGTTAGTTGCTATGATATTTGGAATTTCACATTATAAATACTAGGTACCAAATACTAAATACAAATACTCGAAAGTGAATTGATTGATTTGCGAACCTTACCTATCATTCTGACATGCCACGAAAATGCCCGCTGGAGTCCGACGTTTGCTTATATGGTACCTATTGTGGTACTTATATCATTTGTGCTCTACGCAATATTCTCTGTAACTGTTATGTTATTTTATCGAAAAAATTATATATTTTTTTCTTTTGTATGATATATCTACGTATATCCGCATCGATTGAGTGCAATTTATTCTAAATTAAAGTCCCTTGCAAGTTCCCCATTCTGCAATCCGTCATATTTTTTTAATACAATAAAAGAACTGTTTAATACATAAACCATTTATTGTAACAAAAGTTTTAAAACATAATTTACTAGCAAGTATCATCGCACACATATTGTACATAACCGGCTCCGGAACTAGGCATTAGGCCACTAAACTCAACAATGCTGTTGAAAGGCATATTTCCACAAACTTGCACAGCTCCATCTATCAGTAGGTTGTCGCCCGCAAAGATTATGCCGTAAGGAGGCGCTTGCAACAACGCTGCTGGGACTATGCAAGCGGGAACCTCTGGCATCTGTATGAACTGGCTTTGAGGTTTAGACTGGACATTCTTCAGTTGCATTTGTTGCCCACACTGGCCAGACGAAGTCGGTTGGAATGAGATAGATGGGTTCGAAATTGTTAGGCTTTGCTGTGGTTGGCAACCACATTGGTTTGACGACTGGCTGATTGACACAGATGGTTGGCAACCGCATTGCTGAGACATCTGACTGAAAGAAATAGATGGTTGACAACCACACTGCTGGTTGTTTGAAGGGAGGGGTATGCTAGGAATCGACAATGGTTGCTGAACCTGACCAAACGAGATTGGGCGGTTGCTAATCGATATAGATGGCTGACTTTGCTGATTACAACCACAGGGTTGCAGGTTGCCACATGACTGTTGGTTGCCATAGGACTGCTGGTTGCCACAGGGTTGCTGGTTACCACATGGTTGCTGATTGCCACAGGACTTTTCGTTGACATATGACTGCTGGTTGCCATAGGACTGCTGGTTGCCACAGGATTGCTGATTGCCACAGGGCTGCTGGTTGCCATAGGACTGCTGGTTGCCACAGGGTTGCTGGTTGCCACAGGACTGCTGGTTGCAGCAAGATTGCTGGTTGAGCTCTGTTATACCAGGGAACCCAGGGCCGTTGTTGATGGCTTTGATGAAGTCATCCATGGATATGTATACTTCCGATTGACAGTTACAGCCTTGGCTGGCAGCCCTCTGAAAAAGAGTTATGAATTGATGCTAGTTTATTTCTGGTACTTTTCATATAGCGTAGGTAACTGTACCGTTAGCTACAGTAATAAAATAATATTTTAAATCAACAAGCAATTTCGGAGCATGAATTACGAGTAGGTATACAAGTAAGCATTCTTATAATGTACTACCTAGGCGCTACAATACCTATGTAGGTACGATACAAATTGTCTTTATTGCACACCTCACACAGATAAAGCAGTTATAAAAGGAAACACATAGGTACAGGGAGACAGTAGAGGTAAAACAAGAGGCGGTCTTATCGCTAAAGAGCGATCTCTATTAACTACCTTATATAATGGGGTATTGGATATACTTAATCTAGGTTTTTGAAGAGTTTACGATGTCTATAAATAAGTATAAATGGGTACACAAATAAACAGCCACTCACCCTAAACACATATACCTTCTCCGTTCTGTCGTGGGTAAAAATAGTCAATTATCTTTCCGGTATATTAAAAAATCATAACTATAGGTAACTTTTCTATTTTATATAATACTTAAAGAGCTACAAAAGTATCTAGCTGACAGCAGTCCAGTTTTTTTTCCATCAATTCATCATCATCAAATCTCACCAAACAACAGAATATGCACTATGGACGACTATAAATAAAGTCATCCTCCATTTTACCGCTTAGGCACTTTGAGTAATTAATGAATACGATATGAAACTTTTCACATTTTTTCTTTTTTTTTTGCGTCGAGCTGCCGCGTCCGGCACAGACTGAACGAAAATTTGCTCTGACTGGTGTTACAAAAAACCTATGTGGTTGAGATGTTCTCTGTAGTAGTATACATAATTACACAAAGCTTAGGCATAAATATATCTACTTCGACGACCAAAAGCAAAGCTGTTAAATTCACCATAAACCGAACTTTTCGACAACGACTCGATTTATAAAGAAAAATTAATTACCTGAATCAAAAACGCACACAACAGAACGGCAAGGCGTATTAGACCTGTCATTTTGAAGACACTGAACTAATTAGCACATAGTGTGACATATATATACACGACATATTATCTACGGGGAAGCAATCATGGACTGAAGAAACTGTGCCACTATGTCATTTTATTGCATGATGGCATAATAGAGCATTAATTGTAAATAATACGTGATACTTAAGTGAATTGTTATCTTAAAGTGAATGGTAAAAGGGTTTGTTTAGCAATGGTTATCGTTTCATGTGGTAGAGAATAGCAACCATTTCATAAATACACGTAGGTACATTTATGTAGATCATATACTTTAATACTTAGGTAGTAGTGGCGCTGATAGCTATATAACTCGCAAGCGTGCCTTTTTTTTTTAATATATACTTTTTAATTTCGAAAAAAATTATTGACATAAAAATTTATGTAATTATTGAACATGCTTACAAAATGTCACGTGAATTGCTTAAGAAATGTGACCTGTAGAGGAGAACAGCCGGACAGACGCCGGGCACACGAAATAATGACGGCTGAGCTGAGCTCGTTCAATTAATGATTCGCCCCGAACTGTGAACTCGTGACGTACCTACTTACTCGTTTTAAAAAATAACCCCCTGTATCACGGCAACCCCTTAGCCCCCCCCCCCCCCCCCCCCCCACACTACCGGCGTCTTTTGTAATGAGACCTTGACCCTATCGACGCAACGCACAATTTTGTATGAGAACGCTCACAAGACGCCGGTAGTGTGGGGGGGCCCTTAAGGCGACGTGAGCTCCAAAAACGGATTTTTAAAAAATCGTTGCTCTTGTTTGGATTATAATACGGCTGCCCTAAATTTAATTGGCAATTTTGAGGCCTTTCTCGAGAGAAATCAGCTATTTGAATCCTGAGTTTTTGATTTTCGCTCGATAGAAAAAAATCACAAACATAGGTCTAGAATACACTTAAAAAAATCATAACAAATTATGAACAACAGCTAAACATATTAAAATTGGTTTTAAAAATTGGCAATGTCATGTTTGAGGGAAATCAGCTATTACTTGTTTATTTATTAAAACGCACAAAAAATTAAAATTAAAAAACATGATATCTGCGCTTCCAAACACGCACTTCCATCTCGCTCACGCTTATGCTCAGTGAGAGGGAGAGAAGACCACGAACCCACGTCCCGTTAACTGATTTGGCTCATATTCCAATTTCAAAATCTATTTATCTCTTTCTTCGCTTCGCTCGCTCGTTAAATTAAATCGGTATAACTACAACTTGGAATAGTTGCAAATACCCCCGATTTTTTCATTTCAAAGTTCAATACCTCAAAAACGGCTGAACTGATTTTGTTGAAACGTAGATTAGAACCGCATTCAATTCGGTCCATTCGTTTAGGAGCTAATATGATGCCACAGACAGACACACACTCACACACAGCCACGTCAAACTTATAACACCCCTCCTTTTCCGTAAGGGGGTTAAAAATCATTGGTGATACCTCAGAGCATAGAATACTAGAGAGAGGACAAGCCGCCGGCGGCCGTGTCGCAGCTGTATGCTCAATGGGCATACACTGCCATACTGTGCACGCGTGCTGATCGCAGAGAATATTACGTTTTTTCCCAAAATGCCTGATATGATGCGCGTTTATTGTCAAATAAGCGTGTAGGTATACAAGTGTGTGTGTTTTAGATGTGTGCGTGCTTTGTTTTGTCAATTACTTGGGCGTTGTGTGGGTTAATGTACTTGCGACAGGCTCACTCTATACAAATCGGCCGCCATGTCCGATCTCCTTATATTCATACATCTGTGGGTGATACATTTGTTTGTAAATGGGTTTTCGAAAATGGACCCCGGGCTCCTTTAGGGGCACAACCGGGAATAACGCTAGGAGGATGATGTAGAGTATGTAGACGAACTCTAAACATAATTGGACGAAATCGGCTCGATAGAAAATAATTGCAAAGAATGGTCTTAAATATTTTGTTGACGTATGGGTCTGCAATTAAAAACATGAAGTCCACATATTCATACCTAAACCGCTAACGAGCCATATTTCATAAATAAGCCACACTTCTTTTTATTTCAATATTTATTAATTATTTTCGTCTAAAACCTGGCCGCCCAAGTAACACTCGCTCTCGTTTACTCCGATACAAATAGACAGTGTGCGCGTTTTTGGTGTTGACAGCGCCTAAACCTAGGTACTTTACCCATCCCAGGGTGTCAACCTATGCCATCATACCTTTCATACCAATCGGTTCTGCGGTTTAGGCGTGAAAAGGTAACACAGACAGAGTATGGATTGTATATTTCTGGCCGATGGGTGTCGTGTTTCAGCGGTTCCGGGGCAACCTATCGAATTCTACACCGGACTTGAGCCACGCTGTTTCGTCGCCTAAATAATAATTCGTTTTTAATTCTAATAATTGTATGTATTATTTATTAAGGTATTTGTAACTAGATGCCTGAAAAAAAAGGTTTATTATTATTATTATAAATAGTATGGACTGGCTTCTGCTCGTGACTCCGCTCGTTTATATCGTAGCTCCATACAAACTCTCACCCCCCAATTCACCCCCTTAGGGCATTATTTCCGGTAGCCTAGCCACGGTAAGCTAGCCTAGTGGTTCAGGCATGCGGCTGTCAAGCGGCGGTCGCGGGTTGGAATACTTGGAATGCCGGCTCTTACGAGTATATACCAATGAGTTTTTCGGAACTTATGTACCTACGGAATATTTGCCGTTAGCTTTTTGGTGAAGGAAAAACGTCGTGAGGAAACCGGTCTAATCCCAATAAGGTCTAGTTTTCCCTCTGAGTTGGAAGGTCAGATGGCACGATGGCAGTCGCTTTCGTAAACTAGTGCCTATGCCAAATCATGGGATTAGGTGTCAAAGCGGACCGCAGGCTCCTTTAGGGCACAACCGGGAATGACGCTAGGAGGATGATGAGATTTTGGGATTAGGTGTCAAAGCTGACCCCGGGCTCTTTTAGGGCACAGGCGGGAATGACGCTAGGAGGATGATGAGTTCTTGGGATTAGGTGTCAAAGCTGACCCCGGGCTCTTTTAGGGCACAGCCGGGAATGACGCTAGGAGGATGATGAGATCTTGGGATTAGGTGTCAAAGCTGACCCCGGGCTCTTTTAGGGCACAGCCGGGAATGACGCTAGGAGGATGATGAGATCTTGGGATTAGGTGTCAAAGCTGACCCCGGGCTCTTTTAGGGCACAGCCGGGAATGACGCTAGGAGGATGATGAGGTCTTGGGATTAGGTGTCAAAGCTGACCCCGGGCTCTTTTAGGGCACAGCCGGGAATGGCGCTAGGAGGATGATGAGATCTTGGGATTAGGTGTCAAAGCTGACCCCGGGCTCTTTTAGGGCACAGCCGGGAATGACGCTAGGAGGATGATGAGATCTTGGGATTAGGTGTCAAAGCTGACCCCGGGCTCTTTTAGGGCACAGCTGGGAATGACGCTAGGAGGATGATGAGATCTTGGGATTAGGTGTCAAAGCTGACCCCGGGCTCTTTTAGGGCACAGCCGGGAATGACGCTAGGAGGATGATGAGATCTTGGGATTAGGTGTCAAAGCTGACCCCGGGCTCTTTTAGGGCACAGCTGGGAATGACGCTAGGAGGATGATGAGATCTTGGGATTAGGTGTCAAAGCTGACCCCGGGCTCTTTTAGGGCACAGCCGGGAATGACGCTAGGAGGATGATGAGATTTCTTCCCCTAACAAAGAGACAGACAAGAGTTATTTTCGCAATTATAATAATTAATAGCTTCTGCCCGCTCCGCGTGGAACTCATTTACTACGGATGATCGATGATATTGACCTTGACTGTGACTCGAATAAACATTGAATCGAAGTCGGCGCAAACGCATGCACGTACTATCTTCTACTCAGCATGTAACGGACATTGGCTTATGTACAGTCAAGGGCACCAATATGTATACAGACATTATTTCTGCAATAATAACGTTGTAGTATACATCTTTATGAAACTTTGAATGAATACACATTGGTGCCCTTGACTGTACAGTCAAGTTCTAAAATATGTGCACGGAAAAAGTAATCAAAAATATGTGAACACGACTTTATTTCCAAGAAAGAGATTATTATTGAACCTTTAAGAACGTAGATATATTTATGAACTCGACTGTACAGCAGTGGCGGCGCACGTAATATTTCGATAGGCAACCCGGAACAAAAAACTTTATGAAAGAGTTTATTAGCTTGCCTAAAGCTTGGCAGTGATGTTACTAATAGAAACTTGAGAAAGAAAAATACTCTAAATCTTTGCATAGTTCCTGCAAAGACAGCGTTGATGCAAAAAAGTATGTATTGTCTAGCCAGCATAATTTATAACGACTTACCTTATAACATGAAGTCATTAAATATGTTAGAATTAAGAAAGAAATTAATGACAATATTAATACATAAATGTTATTATTCCATTTCAGATTATATTAATGATAAATTAGATTGACATTTCTTTGATAATTTTAATAATATATTTTTTTCTTATAATTATACTTGACATATTTTATTTGACACGCTTAAGACCGATTTGTTCCCGATTCGTCGTATTCCTGTTTCGTCGTATTCCTGATTGGTCGTATTCCTGATTCGTCGGATTTTTATTATAGAATGAAACTATGCAATTACCACGGCTCCACTTAAGTTTTAAAAATGGAAAGATTTTTTTTTACAATAAACGCGTTTTAACGTCCAAACTCCGTGAGACCTTTCTATCTCAAGAGTTTCCATTATTTTCTTAAGTATCAACACGAAATTATTAAGCAAGACATTTTCGCTACATACTTTGTAGGTACGTTAAATTTGCCATTAAGCTAAATTTACATGTTATATATATGTACACGGCGTTCCAAGATTATGCAACGTGAAGGGAGTACCTTAAATATTGTAGATAGGACATTTTACTGAATGGAGACTTTAATTTTTTTATATTAGTAATACTGCATTCAAAGATTTACGAAAAATTACTTACGCCGCACCGGAATCTTAAGAAAATCTTAATCTTTTTTTTTAATAGGAAACAACGTATATTAATCTTGATTTTGCACTGCAATGAAAAGGCTTAGTATAAGGCTAAATTATAAACTATTTGTGGCCAGGCTAGGGCTTCTCAGTTTCAAGATAATCGCGAAAATGTCAAAATCGTATTTATTTTTTTGTGATTAATGTCTTTAGTATTCGCAATTTATTTTGGCTTAAAAACGTAGCCACAGTAATGGACTACTACCACAAAAAAATCGGATTGCATATATCGCGGACTTCAGGAGATAACAATAAAATAAAAAAAACCCGGTTTCCGGGATTTCAATAAAATTTCAGTGTTATTTTTTAATTAACTACTTTTCGTCTCCTACATACACACATGTGTCATTTTCGTTTCCAAGAATATATGTAAATTCACTTTCATTAGTTTCTGTACACGCTGCGCTCTCATTGTCATTTCCCTCGTCATTATCGTTATTGATTTGGTATGGCATTAACATTTCGATGACTGGAGGGGGTAAAGGCATACTTTTAATGCTACTTTGACGTCTACTCAGCCTTGTATGAGACACGACCGGATGGGATGATTCCAATTTTCTATGAAATAAGTCTTCCATTGTGTGTTTTCTATTATCTTTTCGGCTGTGGTGTTCGCGATCGTATCGCCAAAACTTATTTCTCGACTCTCCAGCTTGTTCTGAAAGAGCTCCTATGGGCAATGCTGCACTTTCTATCATTATTTGGCCATGAACGAGGATTTTGCCAGCTATTAAGCGGCTACATATTTTTTGGCTACATTTCTGCAGAAATCGCCGAATTTTTTGGAATCGATCGGCAGTCCACAGTTAATGGCTACTAGAATTATGTGTATGTCGTCCACAAGCCATTTACTAACTCCAAGTATTTCGGCAAATATTCCGCGACTTTCGTCAGTAGCGAAGACTCTTCGGGCAGTATTTCCGTCATTAGTCGTTCCCGAGTTGGGTCGCACAACATTCACCAGTAAACCCAAGCGATCCCTTATTTCCACCCTTATTCTTTTTTTCCGGACCTCGGTTATTTGTCCCGCAACGGACGATTTGGAGACTCGCCACTGTCTTACTTGGGAGTCATTTTTGTACCCCAAATGGAGTAAGAACTCTAAAAATCTTATAAAGGCATGAAGGGGACTCATACCATTTTTTGTTGTTCCTTCGTCTTCAATCGGTTTGGAAAACGCCAAATCTAAATCATTAAAGTTAGTAGAAGTTAACTTACTTCGCTATTAGGGACTTCGCTATTGTACAAAAAAATACCATAAATATACCGAAAGCAATCCATAGTGATATCAAAAAGCTTATTTTGAATATAATTAAATATTTACAGCAACAAAAGGATGCCGGATTGCCTAGTCTTGAAATTGGTTGTTGACATGACTGGTACTGACATTTTATAGTGCGGTCGTAACGATATTGATTGAACTGGTAAGTTTTGTTGGATTTGACTAGACATTTTCTTTCTTATTAAAATATTGTAATAAAAACTGAAGACGAATATAGAAAGGGTCCTTTGGTCGAATCCCAGACCGAACGTTTTATAATTGAGGTCGGCGGTCTTGAAAGCGACACATCAGTGTGAGTCTTCGGAGTCACAATCTGAAGAATATTATCGATTACGTAGTTGGAATCAGATATGGATGCATAGATATTTATTATAAAGCAAATAATGTTTACATTCAACCAAATACACAAAGCCAATACACACTGTCCGACTATACATGACGTATGTTAATAAATAACACTGAAATTTTATTGATATCCCGGAAACCGGGATTTTTTTATTTTATTGTTATCTCCTGAAGTCCGAGATATATACAATCCGATTTTTTTGTGGTAGTAGTCCATTATTGTGGCTACGTTTTTAAGCCAAAATAAATGCGAATATTAAAGACATAAATCACAAAAAAATAAATACGATTTTGACATTTTCGCGATTATCTTGAAACTGAGAAGCCCTAGCCTGGCCACAAATGGTTTATAATTTAGCCTTATACTAAGCCTTTTCATCGCAGTGCAAAATCAAGATTTATATACGTTGTTTCCTTTTTAAAAAAAAGATAAAGATTTTCTTAAGATTCCGGGACTTAAAGTTTAGATTGCATTCGTTTCAAAACTATGATAGTTAGCCACGCGGGAGTTTTTGTCCTTCATTCGTGACATCTTTCTCTGCTCGATCATCCAATAAAGTTAGACTGTCTCAAAATGAGGTCCAAGGGAACACAGTGCGCCGCCTAGGAATCGAACCGACTCAAATGTGAAAAAAAAACACCGTGTATTTTTATGTTGCCAATAGAAAGAGGAAATCAAACGGATAAACGTATAAGTAACACAGTATCTTAAATTAAAGTAACATTGTGTATTTCAAAAATGTAATCTCTAAAACTGATTTGACCTTGCGTATTTTCATACAAAATGCGAAAAAAGAAATTCTCACTCAATACAGTACAGTCGGCGTCAAAAGTCAATGATCATTTTTGTACTTTGTCGCTTTCAGATGTTTGACAACTTCATATGGTAGTTGGAACCTCACGTTAAAGCGATATGGTTCCAAAGTGATAACTTATTTTTAACACTGACTGTACTTACTATTTTATGAAATAAAATTATGTCTTCTTACGGTAAAACACTGGCTCTTCAATATTTAGTTCACTTTCCCTTCATGTCTCTTAGTCGTGGGACAGCTGGTACCTATATGTAGGTATATCTAGAACTATATATATTGTATATGTACAGTCAGCGTCATATAGTTAGTAGCAATCAAAGTAGTCAAATAGTTCGGTACACCATATATTTAGTATGGTGTACCGAACTATTTGGCCACTTTGACTGCTACTAACTATTTGACTACAACTGCACTTGGGGAAGGCGGATAAATAATGGTCCATTATTTGTAACGATTTTATATAAATAATTCCGACGAAACGGGAATACGACGAAACAGGAATCCGACGAATCGCGAATGCGACGAAACAGGAATACGACGAATCGGGAACAAATCTTAAGACCGGACATGCACTAATACATTCATCTACCTATATAACTTTTTTATCACAGAATGTTTAAGTTCCATTGCTGACCTTACTATATAATTATAATTTGTACAAAGGCACCTGAATTTTGTATGCATGATAGTAGGTATAAGGTACTTATTTAGTATCAAGCTCAAAGTTTTTTGTACGCCTATTGGCAAAACATAGTGAAACTGTAAAAAAAGACAACCACTGTAATTACCTATGTTTACAAATAAAACACTTAAGCTTGTTCCAGAAAAAAATGTCGCTTATAAATTAGTAAAATTCCATATTAATTATTAAAATTCAACAAATTTTCCAATACAGGTTTATTTGATATTCCTTTCAATATTATTATTTACACGTAAAGATCAGTTTAAGAATGGTTCATCCGGAAACTTCTTAATTTTCCCCTGACCCCTGCCATCAAGTTTTGTACATCGTCATCGGTGATTAGTTTGGATGCTTCATTCCACTTCCGTTTGAAGTTTTCGACTGAAGTGTCATTACTTTTAGGTTTTAAAAGCTTCTGTTTCACACGAGCCCAATATTTCTCAATGGGTCGTAGCTCCGGGCAGTTGGGAGGATTGAGGTGTTTTTCAACAAAATCGACATTATTTGCTTTGTACCACTCTATTGCTTTCTTCGTGTAGTGATACGTGGCCAAATCAGGCCAGAACAGTACAGGTGAAGTATGCCTCTTAATGAATGGCAACAATCGTTTTTTGAGGCACTCATTCAGGTACAAATCACCATTTACGGTTCCATTAGTAAAATATGGTTTACTGCGTTTGCCACATGAACAGATCGCCTGCCACGCGAGAACTTTATTTGCAAGTTTATCCATTTTGATGACCTTATGCTCTTCACTTTCAGCTTTTCTGACGGTCCCAGAATAATAGTGGTGTCCTGAAAGTGATTTGAATTCAAGTTTGCAGTAAGTTTCGTCGTCCATAACAGTACAATAATTTTTCTTCGTCATTTTTGAATACAGCTTTCTAGATCTGGTTTTAGACTCTTTTGACAGTTTTGCATTTCTATTGAGCACTTTAGTTTGTTAAAACGTTTTTATAGAATTATTTCTCTTCACTCGTTGCACAGTAGATTTCGAGGTTTTAAACTTTTTGCCCAAGTCTCGTACAGAGAGGGTAGGTTTTTTCTGTAAAGCTGTTATAATCTTCTTCTCGATATTCTTGTTTACAAACCCTGGTTTACGTCCACTTCCAGGCCGTCGCCGTATACCACCAGTCTCCCTGAACCGTTTTAAAACCCTTTGAACGGTTTTTGTAGACGTTTTTAGCTCCGTTGGCACTTTTTTCGCAGAGATGCCTCCATATTGAACATATTTGTACAAAAATGTTTCGTGTAACTTTTCTTGCACCGACGGCATCGTTGAACATCTAGTACTGACAGCTTTTTTTTTATTTTAATTTTATACATGAATGACCATCCTAACGGAGAGTAAGTATAGTTTTCAAACCTCTTGAGATTTCATCCTGATATACCACCCCATCTAATAATGAGCGACATTTTTTTCTGGGACAAGCTTTACTTACTTACTTAAATACTTACTAAAAAATAAACTTTAGGCTAGATTGGTGGGAATCGGCTTGTATGGGCGCTCCGCCGTTGCTGTACCTGTTATCTCATTATCTGCATTAATATCTGTCATAATAAAGTGCGCATAAACATTTGATTCGACTCTATCTACGGCCGTGACCTAATATAAAAATAACCTAAAATTAGAAAATGCTGAATAAAATGATTGCTACTTTTCATATTATTATCTTTCTTAAATCTCCCAAAAGTCTCAAAGCATTTATCGTGCACAAATCAACGAGGTTTTTTTCGGCTACTTTTAATTTGGTGAGGTTGGCTTCCCCCTCCCACATAACCTCACGTATTTTTTTTTCATTTGATCTAATTGTAAGATAAATAGTTTTGTAGGTAAATCTAATTTATTTTTCTATCTTATGAAGTCAAGTCAAGAGGGGGGGGTCACAAAATTTCGTAAAATAGACTCGCTGCTATTTTGAAGTGGTAAGTCAAGATTTATGTTTAAGGCGCTATAGTATCATGGTATTCTCTCCCTCTCGCTGAGCATAAGCGTGAGCGAGATGGAAGTGCGTGTTTGGAAGCGCGGATATCATGTTTTTTAATTTTATTTTTTTGTGCGTTTAAATAAATAAAAAAGTAATCACTAAGTTCTCTCAAACATAATATTGCCGATTTTTAGAACCAATGTTAATATGATTAGCTATTGTGCATAATTTGCTACGAATGTTTTAAGTGAATTTTAATATGTTTAAGACCTATGTTCGTGATTTTTTTCTATCGAGCGAAAATTGGTTAATCGTGTTTCGAATCACTGATTTCCCTGCAGAAAAGCCTCAAGATTACTATTCGTATTTGTTTGAAACCATATTATTATAAACAGACGCATTATATTGTTTCAAAAATTATGTTCGCTTCACTTCGCTGAACCTATAGCGCCTTAACGAAACCGAGAAAAAGCAGTATTTGTATTTACTCGTGTGGTAGAAATTTTTTCGTAGTTTCGTTCACTGTAGAAAAAAACACGTGAGGTCTCCTTAGAGTCTCCCTTTTTTTAGGGTTCCGTAACCAAAATGGCAAATCGGGAACGTTATAGTTTCGTCATGTCCGTCTGACCGTATGTCACAGGCATTTTATACTTACTCGAAAACTATAAGGTGTATTTGAATACAATTTGGAGGATAGGCCTATTTTGTTAGCCGCTAGTGGTGCTACATATACGAGTAGTTCTGTAATATAATATTTTAATTAAATAGATACAAGTCATTGCATTAAATACATTTTCATTATAAACTAGTTTAATTATTAATTACACTTCAACTAGTCAACCCCGTTCGTTATACGGTGCAAAAGTGGGGTGATGGTCTCAGGGAAGTCCTCGGTACACGTAGGGAACTCAGGTTTTGGTCTTGGCGACAGCTCCTGTTTCGGGGTATCTGTAGAAATAAGAAATGTTAAAAGATCGAAGACATTTGCGCTTTGCGGGTATAATTTGTGTGGGTGTTTTTGTTTTGGGTTAAAATGTCGAACATGTACCTAACGTGGCATTTTACAATTTATTATATTGCTAAATTTTAAAGGAAAAGATAACAAAGAGACGTCATAATAAGACCGAAGTGTGGCACGAGTAGTAGCTACTGTTTGTTCTTTTGTTTATGCGTGATTGTTTTATCAGTTTTATCACCCTACTTCAAGATAACATTTAAAGAATAGATGTCGGTAATGGCTGGCTTTAAGTACTTTTCGTCATCTACTTCTCTGGGTGCCTTAAGCGTATATTGCTGCTGACATATGCTGAGTGGTATCCATTTTGGTGCATTTGAATGTTATGAAACACACATGTGAAATTCTGTGTGATACCTACCAAATAAATATATGTCTTTCTTCTTTCTTTCTTTCTTTCTTTTATCTATAATAAACTAAAACAAATTAAACTAAAATTTGCCAAAACAAATAACAGATCACCAGTAGGATATTGAATATATTGAATACTTTTTATTTATCCCAAGCGGTCATAAGACCCTAATAGATCTCATCATCATCATATCAGCCGAAAGACGTCCACTGCTGGACACTGGCCTCCCCCAAAGAGTGCCACAATGACCGGTCCTGCGCCACCCGCATCCAGCGGACTCCCGCGACCTTGACCAGGTCATCAGTCCACCTTGTCATCAGAGAACCTTTCCGCCCCAACGGCGATCGGTTCTACGTGCAATGTCCTAATAGATCTATTGACAATTATTTGTTGCTGTCATGAATGCCCGCAATGTTCGTCTGTGAGAAATAAAGACCTGAAATGGCATGAAACAAGTATAAAATTGGGGCGGCGATTTTAAAAAATAGCTTTGGCCCTCTCTCCGGGCACAGAATAAATAATAGTACTACGTACAGAAGGTTCTCTGTTAACAAATCCTCTGTTTATATATGCCGAACGAGCCTAAACGTGGCCATCCCTTTCTATCGCATGCAACGCGCTGCGATAGAACGCGCCCGTGCCGTAGCAGCGCTAACATAACCCCTAGGGCCGGTAGGCCGTGATTGGGCACTTTTGCTTCCGGGAGAAGCGGGGGGGTATGATGGTGGATCTCTTCCAGCTTAAGCAACTGGGAACTTATTTTCCCAAGGGTGAATATATTTACCTACTAAAAATTAATACATTCATAGAGCTTTAAGAAAATCCGCATCTCATTATCCGACGTCTTTTGTATCAAGCTCCATGGAAATTTACCCAATCAAAATCTATCAAAAAGAAAATGATGGAGAACTCGGCAGACTATAGGGCTGGCTACTTCCTCGGTCAACGCATAGGCTACTTCCTCGGTCAACGCATAGGCTACTTCCTCGGTCAAGGAATAACTATGCAACGAGGAAATGTGGCCAGCCTTATGGGCACCCTTCCCACAGGCAGCAACCTCGGGGAGTATGTATCTATATACTAGTTATTAAATAAATTAATAAATAAATAAATATTACTGGACAATCTTACACAAATCAACCTAGGCCCGCGGTAAGCTCAGTAAGGCTTGTGTTGTGGGTACTAGGCGATGATATATATAACATATACATACATATAGATACTTATATACATATATAACATCCATAACTCAGGAACAAATATTCGTGATAAATACACAAATAAATGCCCTGACCGGGATTCGAACCCGGGACCTCCAGCTTCGTAGGCAGAGTCACTACCCACTGGGCTACGGAGGCCGTTAAAGTTTTAAGTATTAGTTTTAAGTGTATAGGTTTAAGTTTTGTTTTTGTTAATTAATATATACCTATTGTAAATCATTATAAATTAAAACAAAAAAAAAAATATGTCCTTTGTATTACTAAATAATTTAGGTACCTTTCTTACACCCTTTCTTGGAAATCCATATATATTTCTCTCCATCCGGGCCTTCTTCAGATGCTGTCAATGTTGGACCTATAGGCAAACAATATGAATGAATAAATGAATGAAATGAATGAATGAATGAAAACATTTATTTCAAGTAACATGTTACTACGATTGAGAGCACATGAGCTTAAAGAACTACTTATAGATATGCATAAGGAAGGCGGCCATAGAGACGAATGGCGACGGATTGTCAAGCTTGCCACTTAACCGACATGCCGATCACGACTACTCTGCCAAGAGCGAAGCGACTAAGAAGAAGACCTGGTGGTGAGTAAGGTCGCCAGAGCTCTTGCAATGCCCTGTCGCAATGACCTGCCGCAATAAATAAAGGCTCGAAACACTTGTGGCAGCTCTTCAGAGGTGCAAGCATCCACGCTACGCGGCTACGGGTCTCTGCTTACCAAAACCAAGCGTATGCTTGTTTATCATTGCTACGCTATTGTATGAACTCATCATCATATCAACCGAAAGACGTCCACTGCTGGACATAGGCCTACCAAAGAGTGCCAAAGTGACCGGTGCTGCGCCACCCGCGACCTTTACCAGATCATCAGTCAACTTTGATGATGCAACCATGCCTCAAAGCAAGAGTAAATAGGCAATTTCTGAACCAGTGAGCTTCATATTAAGCCCTGTCGTCACTTACCTACCATCGGGTGAAACGAGGATCAATCACCAGTTAGTCTTTAAAAAAACATCGTCATCATCAACCTGTATCCTTCCCAATGGCCTCGTCACATGAATGAGAGGAAACGGGCAGTAGTCCTCGCATTGGCCTAATTTGGATTGGGAACTTCACATACATCTTTGAATTTCTTCGCAAACGTCTTTTCTTCTTCCTCACGAATTCACGATGTTTTTCTTTCTATCGTGTAGATCATTTAAGCTACTTCTCTGAATTAAGTGGTGTGGTAGAAAATAATGTATTACATACATGGGAAGTGTGCAGATATGCTGGTACCCCCAACAGCTTCAGCGTTTCCACTGATTTTCCTGAGAGTTACCATTGGCAATCGTTTCTTGTGATACAGGACGGAATCTGCAAAATATTAAAATTACTTGAGTCAACAACATTTGTAGTATGATTTTAGGATTTCCTGTGGACTGGCATGGCAACGCGGAGGAGCTCCCAAAGTTGCGGAATTTCTTCTACAGAAAGGTCTGAGAACAAAAATCTAATCTAGTCTAATTCTTCTTTGTCGTCGGTTCCTCAGGCCGAGGGTTGTGACCGCAAAGAGCGCAGTTTTGTACAACCATTCTCCAAATTATTTTGGCCTTAATTGTATTGCGTCTTGGATATTGACGCCATACAATTAAGCCAAACCATTATTATCTTCTCCAAGCTAGACTGGTCTCAGCGGGCCCCGTGGCCAAAGAATCATGATCAAAGTATAAGGAAAGAAAGTCTACTAGCATACGCACTATTAAATTTTACATTGGCATATTCTGAGGTCCGCTTTGGCTCCTAATCCCAAGATTAGACGTAGGCACTAGTTTTACGAAAGCGACTGCCATCTGACCTTCCAACCCAGAGGGAAACTAGACAATTTTTTGGATTAGACCGGTTTCCACGCGATGTTTTCCTTTACCAAAAAGCTACTGTTCAATATGAAATCATATTTCGTACATGTATAAGTTTTATAATACTAAAAGCGAATTATAATTTACCTGCTTCTGCACTGGGCTCGTTATTTTCAGAGATAGTAAAGTATTGTTTATTGTATGGTCCTGCTTTCTTCAAGGGTATTATTGGATTCGCATGTCCTACCGTTGGTGGAGAGATGTTACAGTTCATTGAAGGAAGCAAGGAATCACCTGTAACCAATAAAATAATAAAAACAAACATACCGACATACTGCAATGCAGTCATAATAATGCTACTTTCTTTAGGTATGTGGTGTTGTGTTCCTGGTGTTGAGAGTTAGGGACCCGGGTTCGTTTCTAGCTATCAGCACAAAGAATCCTCCAATCAATAAAGAATCAGCAACGCGCTTGTGATTCTTCTAGAATCGTAGGCGTTCATATGCTGCGGTATGTGTTTACCATCAGCGTATGTTTGTTTTCCACCAACGTAGTAAAATTAACTTTGAACATTTTGAAAACCCCCGACTTTTTCATTTCAAAGTTCAAATTTTCAAGTTTCTCTTATAACACGATTTGACATGCTTTATCTCTTATCTAAATTATTTTATATTTTGCTACTTGCACGTATGCAACCATATTATTATTATTATTTTACTCACACATTTTATTACTTATAGGATTATAAACAAATATTTACAACAAATATAAATATAAAAAAAAATATTATTATTTTGTAGCAACGATCACTGTACGACAAGTAATATGATCTGAAATGTATTATGTGAACCTTGTATAATGAGATTAATAAAACTAAACTAAACTAAATATCTTTAAACCGACTGAACCGATTTCGTTCAAACGTAGCTAAGAACCATCTCGACCACGTCAACTTTCGAATTAAAAAACTGCATTAAAATCGGTCCATTCGTTTAGGAGCTACGATGCCACAGACAGACACACAGATAGACGGACACGTCAAACTTATAACACTTGGGGTGTTTTTTTGCGTCGGGCGTTAAAAAGAAAACATACCGACGTACTGAGAACCTCCTTCCTTCTATTAAGTAGAAAAAAAAATCACCGCATCGAACAGGATTCGACTCTGCGCCCCTTCGGTAGACCCGATCACTCTTAGGCGATTTCCTGATTAGTCGGCGCGGAAGCGGTTATATCAGCATGGTTGACATTTTATCACTTCGATCGATCGATCGATCGATCGATTTTTGCTTGTTATGGCCCCTGTCCAGTGGGACAATTTGGCCAGCGTCCCAATTTTATCACTTATTAGACAGCGATAAGTGTGAATTGAAATATGTGTGAATGCCAGACAAAGAATGAATTACTTTGGTAACGGTTACCCGCAACCAAAGGAATTCAAGGTGCTCCCGGTGAACTGCATCATCTGTTTTGTTGAAATGATGGAGCAAGCCTGGGATCAGGTATAAAGGAGAGAGCAAATGCACAAAAGGTCCCACTGGGTCGAAGTGCATCCGAAAGGGCCGTCACCTCTAGATAAGATAAGATAAGATAAGTGATAAAATGTCAACCATGCTACGCCCTGTAAGCTGCCAGCTGCCAGCTGTCACTGTCAGTCGAGTCAGAACACCGTGCACCTACATTTAACTAACCCGCGGGATGCGCCGAAGCGAAGATAACGAATGCAGTAGGTACTGCCAAATACTTTATTTTCAGGCATTGCCCATATCACAAATATACAACACAATACAATCAATCATTAGCACAATCAATTTACATTAATTAATAAATTAAAAATAAAATTAAAATGTCAAATAATAATAAGTGGTAAACTACACATTAATTTAAATTATAAAATTGAACTAAAAATTTATTTAATGAATTGAAAGACATTATTTCTGGACTCCATATGGTTAGAGTTCCAGTGCCTACATAGTGGGCTGTTGATATTATCAGCAATGGCTCTAAGGAGGCCGTTGGGACTGACGCGAATGCGGCGCATCATGGAGGCCACGCGCTTGCGTATTATTATATTGGACGCGCAGGGAGTCTACATAGGTTTTTCGGGTATACTTGGTAGGCTGCATGTATAAAATGTTTGACAGAAGGTCTTAAAGAGCGTCGTCTTAACCGCTTTTTCACATCTTGCAAACCTACACATTGCACCTCACCGCAAACGCCCTGCGCTCCCTCTACATATCGCTAATGCTCCGCCCCGATTCCTTGCATGACAAGCAGTGATACTTACTAACAGTATACGGACAAGAGAGAGTCTGTGCGACATCAGTAAGGTCACATGTTGCATGCTGATCCCACCCCGCCAAGTGAGCAAGTCGTCTTACGGCTTGGCCACGACCACGACTTGGGGCGGCGGTGGCCGTCAGTACCAAGCAATGGGCGTATAGTTGACCACTTATCAGATGAACCATGCGTTAGTTTACACCATGCCACTTACATGAAGAAGCTCCCAGTATCTTGCAAGTGCCGACCGCAGGTGCAACTCCACTGAAAACCACCTCTCCCTGGACGGGTAACTCAATCATACAACCGTCATCATTTATTGCCTCAGGCAGTATTTCAGGTTGGACTGAAAATAATATTAAAGATCGATCGATCGTCAAATCGAAGACACGTTAAACCAAGTGGGATTAGAAGGGGATTAGAAGTGAACTTGCGTATTGCGTAGTATTGCTTATATACGTAAAACACTCCCAAACTCATCGCTGTTGAGTAATAAGGACGTGTATTTCCTAAAGTTTTATTGCGCTTTACTTTTAGTTTTGTGCTACTAGGGGCCGATTTTTGAGTTTCAAGCGCTCGAAAATTAAATAAAAGCAAGTGTCAAAATACTCAAAATTGCAGGCAGTTACTTTCTACCGATAGAATTGAATACGAGGTCAGTAGTCAACACTGCACTCAGTACTTAGTTTTTTAATTTTCTATCGCTATTTCAAATCAAAATAGCATTTCATCATTTTCGACAGATTTCGAGTGAAAGTCGAGCGGTCGAAAGTCAAAAATAGGTCCCCTGGTCAGACATCTACAATTCTACATTTATTTATCGACCTAGTGAAGCCAATGAAGTTCTATGCTTCAGCTTGGGCCGATTTCGTATGTCAGATGTCCAGCTGTGCTCCTTTACAGGTCGCATTCCTGAATTCTCCAGGTTCAGGTTCAAAAAAAATTTTTTTGGCGATTTTTTTTTTTTTACTTTTTTTAAACACAGATTCGCAAGTTCTACAGCTGAGATAGCCAATCAGCCACTGGTAAAATAATACTTACATGATTCGTCGTCTACAGTTTCAAATACAGGGAAACTCTCCACGTATAATGGAAGTGGTTCGCCAGTGGCAAATGGAGAAGGACCTGAAATATGAAACAAGCATAAAAAGTTCAAAAAACTGCAACCCGAATTCAGGAAAAGGGAAAGGTAACTAAAAGTGTTTTATCTTAGTATAATATGATTATCTTGAGTGTAATACGATTTATACGATCACAAAAAAACACAGGTCAGTAGCTAACAACTATCTTGACAGACAAGAAATAGGTTGATCTTTTTCGGAGCTACCATGCCACAGACACACACACAGAAACACATGTTAAACTAATCCATTAACAACACACATTAATATTAACACGTGAGATATGTTTTGGTACTTGCCAAATATCACGAAATTTGAGCAACGCAAGAGATTTGTTGAGATTGTTGTCACAACATAACGAAAATTATTAGGAGCTTAATGATGGTTACAGTGATGATGATCATTATTATAAAAATTCTGATGGTACATATAATGATGGCAATAGTGATGTTGAGGATGATAGAATGAAAGAACTTACATCCAGTGTTTCCAATTATCACCGTTCTTCCAGTGACATGAAAAGTACCGTCAATCGCTATAGTACGTACTTGATCTTCATTTGTTACTCCCTCGTCATTTCCATCTGAATTATAAATGGTGCAAACAGCTGAAAAATAATGTCACTGTCATTCCAAAATTATGTTACTCAATCTCGTAAAACTGCTTGTTTAGTTTAAGTAATTTGTTGGTAATCCTAAAAGTATGCTTTATAAATAAAATTTATTTGGTACTTACTATCACTACTTTCTGTAATAGAGTCAACAATATCTTCCATAGAATTCTCAACTTTTGCCAATTCATTTTCTACTATTGATTCCATTTTCGACAGTTCAGACTTTACAACAGCATCCGTTTTTGCCAACTCTCTTTCTATAAATAAGTCTACATTATGTAGTTTTGATTCAACAACACAATCTACTTTTGCAAGTTCTGATTCTATCAATGAATTAACCTTTTCTAATTCAGATTCAACTAAAGCTTCTGATTTTTCAAGTGTAGATTCAACAAATGATTCTAGCATAGCCAATTCCAGTTCTATCCGCGGATCTTTTTCTGGTGATACATTTTCTGCATTGTTTGCTGTATACGTGTCTACGTTTCGTATGACTGATTCAACTAGCTCTTCAGTTTCAGCCAGTTCAGATTCTATAAATTCGTCGAGCACAGTTAATTCTGAACTCATTTGAGTTTCCATTTCAAGAATAGCGGAGTCCACACTGCTGTCGATTTTTGATGAATCTGCATTAACCAGTGCAGTTTGTATAATTGGCCCTACCATTCCTAGCTCTTTTTCTACAAATGCGTCAAGTTCTGTCAATTTGGCGTCTATTTCTGCTCCTTTTTCTGCCAAAAAGGAGTCAGCTAATATGGCTCCTAATATAACTTTTTTCGGAATTGGGGAATCATCGTTATCTTGGAATTTTGGTGGAGAAGCTTCATCAAATACTGTTAACTTAGGTGCTTCATTATTTTCAATAGGTTGGGTTAAGATCGGCGTAGTAGGGTTTGAGGGAGAGGGGAGTAGAAATTCTGGACCTGTAACAATCAAATTATAAACTGACACCGTTTTAACACCGCTACATGCTCTTTAGGTGTGTAGTGGTATTTTTTGTTTTAAACTATATTCTACAAATCAAATTAGTATAGAGGGCGGATGCCATAAGGTATTCTTTACTAGTCATCCAAATCCGTTTTGTGTTTCTGGTGGTGAATAAAGGCGGTCAGAGCTTCCGAGGATGTACTATGTTGAAATTGGGGCAACTGCGTGGTAATTTCACAACTTTTCTAAGGAGTGTTAGCGCATGACACGTGTTTTATCTTCAATAACTGACCAACGTACATACAAAAGTTGAATAACCCCCGACATTTTCATTTCAAAGTTCATCATCATCATCATCATACAAAAGTTGAATAACCCCCGACATTTTCATTTCAAAGTTCATCATCATCATCATCATATCAGCCGAAAGACGTCCACTGCTGGACATAGGCCTTCAAATTGGCCTTGGATTTCAAAGTTAAATATCTCAAAATCGGCTAAACCGATTTGGTTGAAAAGTACCTAAGAACCATCTTGATCACGTCAACTTTCTGACAAAAACAAAAAAAAACGCTCCATTCGTTTAGGAGCTATACACAATCACGCCAAACTTATAACACTCCTCTTTTTGCGTCGGGGTTTAAAAAATGGCAGTTGACAATTTCAAACGCGCGTTTGAAAAACTACGCAAAAATCCTGCAACATTTATCTTCAACTATCAACACAACGAATATTCAAATTAATAAAGGCCGTATGCTTGTTAGCCAATGTCATCATCATCATCATCATAGAGTTCTCCCGGTTGCACCCTGAAGGAGCCCGGGCTCCGCTATGGCACCTAATCCCAAGATTTGTCGTAGAGACTACCATCTGCTACTGCCATCTACAGTTCCAACCCAGAGGAAAACTATATCTTGTTGGGACTAGACCGGTTTCCACACGCTGTTTCCCTTCACCAAAAATCTTCTTGGATAAGTGTTTACGTGATAACGTCTTATAAATCGATGAACGCAGCCTGCACGCACGAAAAAGTGTGACTCATTGTCCGTTCCAAACGCGCGCTGCGCGCACGAAATATCAACGTACAGCCCGAACCGCTGGTTCTAGAGATTAAAAATTTGGCACGTAAGTTCCTTATAAGGTCAAGGGGTGCACTAAGAAAGGATTTTTCAAAATTCACCCTCTGAGTGGGTAAAATGGGGGTCCAAGGTTTGCAAGGCCGCACAATGTTTTCTTATGACGTTATCACGTAAAATTATCGTCCGTAAACCGACTTCATAGAGAACCTATTTCTTTTTAAACTTATTGGCACTAGTCGTGGTTCAAACCCACGACATTAGATTACGAAACAATTTTTAACAGTACACGGAGGATTGTAGAACACTTACATGGAGCGTGACCAACTATGGACACAGACCCGGCCACTGGAGCGGTCCCTCTGAACTCAGTGACGCCCGACACGGGCAGTTCTATCAACACAGGGTCGTCGTCGTTGTCACTCGTTGGAAATGCCTGAAATTAGCAGATTGTGTATCAAGGGAGCAAAATGATAATCAGTTCTTCTGCTGCTTCGTGTGCAGCTATGTCAGTCGCGTCTCCCAGATTGAAAGATGGCCGCTGCAAGGAAGACAAAGACATGACCAGATGGGGACTGCATCCAATCCACGGCCAATCAACCTAAGTTTTGTGACTTTCGTAGCGATTATCTCCGAGTATATTCACATAATCAAAAAAAGTGCTGAGTAACCTTAGTTATTTTGTAAGACCTATCGATTGTTGGACAGACATATGGACTTAGTGTGAAAAAATTTTTTTGACTTCCAGTTGCAAGCTTGCAAGTGTGGAGTGCCCCCGTAAAAAAATGTTTTTTTGTAATTTAATTACATAATTATATAGTGGCCAACACAATACACCTATACTTTCAATTTCATTCAAATACAACTTATAGTTTTCGAGTAAAATGCATGTGACATACGGACAGACAGACGGACATGACGATCCGATGTCCGTTTTTGCCATTTTGGCAACGGAACCATAAAAAGGAATTAAATCAACTGTAGCATTAAAACTTTCATATGATATATTTCTGATGTTATATGCATTTGAAATCTGCACGCGCCGGCACCCACCGAATACCGGATATTGAAAGGGCATTCATGTGCACACTGGTAAATAATTGTGGTTATTTAAATTTAACGATAGATATTTAAAGCCGCTTTCGAGCCGGCCTGTCGACCGAGAGTGCAATCATCTGTCTAAAGCAAGCTGTCGAGTATTACACGCGCAGAAAAACACCTATATATGCGTGTTTCTTGGATCTCTCTAAGGCTTTTGACCTCGTTAACTATGACCTACTGTGGAAAAAGCTTGACGAGGTCAAGTTCCCTAGAGAGTTGACTCGTATGTTTAGGTGTTGGTACTCGAGCCAGAGAAATAGTGTTCGCTGGGGTAACGTTTTGTCCGACGAGTATTCTCTGGAATGTGGTGTGCGACAGGGGGGACTTACCTCTCCAAAGTTGTTTAACTTGTATGTAGATGCACTGATCGGTGAGCTCAGCAGAACGCATGTCGGTTGCCATGTGGACAGAGTTTGTTTCAAAAACATAAGCTATGCAGATGACATGGTTCTGCTGAGCCTTCGGTCGGTGGTTTGAGAGTGCTCCTTGATGTCTGTGAGAGGTACGCTAAGGAGCACGACCTTAAATATAATGTACTTAAAAGCGAGTACATGGTGTTTAAGGCGGGCGGCAAGTGTCCATCATATGTCCCACCCATACTTTTAAACGGACAGCAGGTGAAGAGGGTGCATACCTTTAAGTATCTTGGACACTTGCTGACTGACGACCAACGAGACGATGTGGACATCGAGCGAGAACGCAGAGCATTGGCGATTAGGGCTAATATGATAGCGCGCAGGTTTAGCCGGTGTGCAGTGCGGGTTAAGTTAACATTGTTTAAGGCGTACTGCACATCGCTGTACACCTGTAGCCTATGGTGCAAATACACGCAGCGATCGCTCAATGCAATGCGTGTGCAATACAATGATGCGTTCAGGGTACTGTTGCGGCTGCCGCGGCACTGTAGTGCGTCCGGTATGTTCGCGGACGCTCAAGTGGACGGTTTCCACGCGACACTGCGCAAGCGCAGCGCCGCGACGCTCCGCAGGGTGCGCGCCAGCCGCCACAGTCTCCTGAACGTGGTGGCCGACAGATGGGACGGTAGCCTACTGAGGCACTGGTCCTCCCTACATTTAAGTTTAAGGCCTAACATAGTTATATAAGTCTTCTAGTACATACTAACAACCTATGGATCCTTTTTAAGTTGTCCGAAATAAATGCATTTTATTTTATTTTATTTTATTTTATCCTCGTAAGGCCCATTCGCCTAATTTTAGGACAAAGAATTTCAGGCTTAACAGCCCAACTCATTAGCTTATTGTAATCAAATTTAAACTCTATTTAAAGGACTCGAAATTTTAAAATAATATGACCTATTTTCAGGACACTGGGCCGTTATTACATTTGTCCTAAAAATAGCATGGGCCTTACGAGGATAATTTATTATTCTATTTAAAAAAAAACAGGCCGCTATACATTGTAGGTATTTCGTATTAAAGTACCTTGTGAATACATCATAATAGGTTTTTCAACACATTTGCTCGTAACGTGCCTCTTATTGTGCCGCTTTTGGGCTCATAATCCTGGGTATTAAACACGCGTGTTTAATCACATTACGACACTCGTGTAGTTATGTTTATATCCCGATTAAGACACGTTGGCACCTTTTAGCAAGGTGTATGTATGGACTCGGCGCATTCGTAAATTGACCGGGTTATACAGGTTTGTTTTTAATTCTCGGTAAATGGATTCTTACTCGACTAAACAAATTAAATCCTTCTTGTGGATTAATTGATTATTTCTTGTTGGATATGATATAGAAACGTTTCATTTAGTAAAACTATTTACTTTTGATAAAATTTTACATGAATTTATATTGAATAAGAAAATATTTATTTTATTTTGTATTGGCTGTTCGCTGCGGGCGCACTGCGCGAACTTCACGAAAATAAATAGTTGCGCGCCATTATAGGTAACTACACAAATATTTGTAAACATTGATGATGCGTGTTTGGTTATTGTTAAAAGTGTTGACTCATAGTGAATAGAAAAGTAATAAATAGAATTGACGCCACTGTACATTCTTGGAGATGTACAAATATGTGAGTAAAAACCTGTTGTCATCAATAACTAAAGGAAACAACTTAGGAGCCTGTAACATGTTCATTTTATGAAAAGGATTTTTTCCTCGCAAATGTGTTGAAATACGTCGTATGACACGCGTGAGCTTTGATAATTACATCCTCGGCTCTATTATCACGCTCACCTGCGGTTCGCGTGACAATTCCGCCTCTAATGTAATGATCAACATACGTCACTTGTATCATAATGTACTGTTACGTTGCTGGATTCGTCAATCTATGCGTCTAAAGCTAAAACGGCCGTTTTTCTTTTGAGTGCATAGATCGACGAATCCAATAACGTAAAAACTTTTATGATGTATTCAAAAGATACTTAAATACGAAATACAGTGTATAGCGGCCTCCTGTTTTAATTATCTATCGTTAAATTTAAATAATTACAATTATTTACCAGTGGCGCTAGTGTGCACATGAAAGCCCTCTTAAAACGGGCTTATACTATGACGTCACAACTCATATTCTCGGCGCGTTTACTATGGAGATGGAGTGACACACTGACGCAGCTTGCGGTGGCGGCTTAGGCCTCTCACAGACTGGCGCGGCCTGGCCGCGGCGGACAATAGAAAACAAGTATATTCCTACAGAAGAAATGCCTGCAGATTTATAAATAAAAGGTGTATGTCGCTTAAAACATTACAAGTTTATGGATATGCTTGGTATAGTTCCTATGTCATTTTTGTGTAATATTTAGTTTATTTAGATAAGTGGGGGTGGTGTTAGTATGGTGTATCAAAATTAAGTTTAAGTCATTTCCATGTACTCGTACTAGTAGCGCCATCTAACAACGTAACGTGTAACTTAAGGCGCTATAGTATCATGGTCTTCTCTCCCTCTCGCTGAGCATAAGCGTGAGCGAGATGGAAGTGCGTGTTTGGAAGCGCGGATATCATGTTTTTTTTATTTTAATTTTTTGTGCGTTTAAATAAATAAAAAAGTAATCACTAAGTTCCCTCAAACATGATATTGCCGATTTTTAGAACCAATGTTTGTATGTTTAGCTATTGTGCATAATTTGCTACGAATGTTTTAAGTGAATTTTAATATGTTTTAGACCTATGTTCGTGATTTTTTTCTATCGAGCGAAAATTGCTTAATCGTGTTTCGAATCACTGATTTCCCTGCAAAAAAGCCTCAAGATTACTATTCGTATTTTTTTGAAACCATAGTATTATAAACAGACGCATTATATTGTTTCAAAAACTATGTTCGCTTCAATTCGCTGAACCTATAGCGCCTTAATGTACAGTTATCTTTATCAATAAACCAGTCTGTTGCGATTATCCGACGTGTTTTAATAGATATAATAGAGCATAGATTGATAAGCGAGAGAGGTTCGATCTTGTTATCAAAATGGTACAATAAAATTGTGTTTTATTTTCCACATTAGAAATTACGAAACAACAATGTATCAATAAGGATTTTCTATTATATTCGTTGTCATCGTTACACGCAACGCGGGTATCATATATGACACAATTGATAATGATAAGACCTGTTGCTACATACTACATGTAATAAGTTTTTTAAAAATCTTTGTTAGTACAATCAAACTCATGAGCAGCTTAACACCTTAATATTTTGTCGCTTTCACCATGACTTCTTACTTTGGCAGTCAGTTAATTTCAAGTTTGCTATTAAACTCCGCCCGTCGGTCGGTGAGGGGCTTAAACATGACGTATAGCGATTAGGGGTTATAAAAAAAATTTAACTGTTTATTGCAATAAAAAAGTAAGGGTTATTACAATCTTAACTACTAATCTCAAATTTAAAACACGGCGAATTTTCGCAGCGATACAAATGCGCGACTGTCGCGCGACTTTAGCCATACACCACCTGTCTAAATCACCCGTATCGATACTGTGGCGTTTGTAGAAAATAAATAAATAAAAATAAAATAAAAATCATTTATTTCAGACTACTGTTGTTGGTCCAGTGCTGTTATTATTGTATGTAGTGCAGTGCTGTTATTCGCTACGCGTTAATGCGGCTCACCCCGCCGGTCACCCGTTACGAAACTAGACCTTTACCTACGCTTAATTACTACGCATCGCGGTGTCAACGTATAATTGTGGGTGAGCGTTGAGGTGAGCTTAAAACAAGCTAAATAGGGGGGCAGCAAAAAGCCGTGTGTAACCGTTCTATAGCGTCATGTGGTCGTCACACTGTCGCCGCATACCGCTGGCGTGCGGTGCCGCGTACAAGTAAATGTCGACGGACGGTGCGGTGCAGTGTGAAGTGCCGTGCGGAGTTTTAATACAAACTGATGGCATACTACGTTGTGAACCGTCGCTCCGCACGACGCAGCGGTATGCGGCGGCAGTGTGATGTGCGGCTCACGGTACAAAAGCGTTCCATCCATAGTTAGTTCGAGCGTGCAATCATTTAAATTCGTCAGTGAATGTCAAAATTTTACGTTAGAACAATATTATCGTTCAGCCCAGCTAGCACACTAATCGGACATATATTTACGTTCGGACGTATAACTTTACGATCGTGACCATTTTTACGTTACTTAGCTAACATGGTAATCACGCAACATATATTTATGCCATAGCGTAAAATATACGTAGCAAAATTATTACATTCATTTCATTCGTTCAATAGTAGTCTATGGTTAGAAGCCTATTATAATACTACCTAATTAAAGAGTAATGATAAGCACTGCACAGTTTACTAAACAGTTGTTCTCCTGTATTAAGTTGTGTTATAATAGTTTTTTGTTTTTATTTACGTTACTCCCACCCCACAAAAAGTTTTACGTAGTGGTTGTAAGTAATTTAGCGAGTACCAAAACACATGTTAGTTTATAATTGAATCAATAATATTTGTAAATTTGTGCAATATACTTTATTACAACACATGCAAAAAATCATAATCATTGCGTTATTTATACTAATTTATAGTTAGTAATCATGATCTAGCTAAAATTAAAAATGCTAGATCATTGTTTCAGGAGACGATAGGAGTTTTATTGAGACTGAAACCGTATGTGTTGTGACAGAAATCGGAGAAATCCTGCGAAAATTATATTGTTTTCATAGTGTTAAAATTTATCCGGGGTCTCGAGTGATCTACATAAAATTTCGTCCGTCAACGGCTCATATCGTCAAGTTTTATGTGCCAAAATCAAGAGCATGTTAGCATTTGACGTAAAGCAAATAGTTTTATGTGCAAGACATATAAATGGTCACATTTTACGTAAATGATGGTATAGCATGTTAGCTCATGACGGTAAAATTTTATACGTCGGTTGTGGACATAAAACATGTGCATAAAAGTCGTCATTTTGCTAGTGTGCTAGCCGGGCAGACCATATGGCGCGCCGTGCGTGGCAGCTACGTGGCGCGCTCGTGAATGCAGTCAATGTGCCTCTATAAATTTGATTACATCCATTTGGATCCGCTCCGACACAACAGACATCGTTTATACAGAGGACACATAAAGACTCCTTGTATAAAAGCGGCCAAGTGCGAGTCGGACTCGCCCATGAAGGGTTCCGTACAATAAATTGCAATTTACGATTTATGACGTATTAAAAAAAACTACTTACTAGATCTCGTTCAAAGTTCAAAACAATCTTCGGTGGAAGTTTGCATGGTAATGTACATCATATCCTCTTATTTTAGAAGTTACAGGGGGGGTACACATTTTATCACTTTCGCGCAAAGTTTAGAAAAAAAATTATATTAGAAACCTCAATATCATTTTTGAAGACATATCCATAGATATCCCCCACCCAACCGTAAGGGTTTGATGAAAAAAAAAATTGCGTTTCAGTTCTAAGTATTTACCAACCCCCAAATTTTATTGTTTTTTTTTCCTATTTTTGTGTGAAAACCTTAATGCGGTTCACAGAACACATCTACTTACCAAGTTTCAACAGTATAGTTCTTATAGTTTCGGAAAAAAGTGGCTGTGACATACGGACGGACAGACAGACATAAGGGTTCCGTTTTTTGACATTTGGCTACGGAACCCTAAAAACAGTACGTAATGGTTGTAGGTGGTCGAAGTTTTGAGGTAATCTCGTCTGTTGTCAAGGTCAATTGCCATTCACTTCTCGAAATCATCTATAGCGGCGTGCAGACGTCTGTGAGCGGCGGACTGACGAGAAAGCTAAAAGGAACCGTGCTCTCCCGTCTCCGTCTGGACGAGCCTTAAGAGGAATGCCTATAAACGCTCTCGACTGTTTCCTCCCTGGTTTTTGAACCTAGAGCAATGATTTTTTCAAATATATCATCAATATCTATGCCGCTATGTTTCGCGTTTTTGGGTTTTTTTATTTTAAAGAAACTTACAGCGCCTCAAAAATTACAAAAACGGCTTATTTGAAATGGCTGCTAAAAAAGGCGCAGTATACAAATATAACAACAAATATCCAAAAAATCAAAACATAGCGGCGTAGATTATTTCTTCCTCTTGCAGTTTCCAAAATTTTATGATGATTCGTTGCGTTTTGGAGGAGGAAACAGTCGAGAGCAAAACCTAGATTTTTGAGTTTTTTGCGTGGGAATTTAAGTTCGAGCTGCAGTTGTCCTTATCGCATAGACAGCTCCCGCCGCACACAACAGCGCGACAGAAACATTGCGTCAAAAATTTGAGATTTCATAAGTTTGAGATTTACACGCTTAGTTACAGGTAAAATAAAAGGATAATTATAAATAAATAATACTCACAGCAACTACCAAACATCGAATTAAAATCCCACATGCAACACTACGGACTGTCATTTCTGTCTATTTCAACACACCTTACGATTATGAACGAATAAAATAATGCTTAAAGTAATATATAGTAACATTTTCTTATCTGAACACCTTACTAACTTAGTTTCTTTGTTTGAATGGACTGAAATACGTCATAAAGTGATATGAAATAATTTGGAGCCACCTGCGTCTTGTTGCACTATACAAGGGGTTAGAGCGGTAACAATAGGTGACTTTTTTCTCGTAGTATTGTGGCTGCTAAGGCACTTTGACAATGTTAAGTGGGGCAAGGTGACTTTCTACAGCTACTTTACGCCGAAAATAAGATATGCATAAGTAACATTTCGCATAATTTTTTATGCATAATATTAAAAAGCATAAATACAGAAAGCATAACCCTCATTAAAACTAATAACAAAAAGCATAAACATGAATACCCATAATAATCAATTGACATCATATCAAAATGCATAACGCTATTATCATATTAAAAGGAGTAGGTACGTATCACAATGTCTAAAATTAAAAAAAAAACTAACGTTAAATAACCTACGTTCAAAATCCCTAAAATCTAAAAATTTAGATTTTAGTGATTTTAGCCTATGGTTTACTTAGTAGTAAATTGCCTAATTGTCATTAGTAGTAAGTTTTAATAAAAGGTTTTTCCGTTCTTTTATAGAAAAAATAACCTCGAAGACGAAAGCGGGAGCTTTGCTCCCGCTTCCATCTTCTAACCTATCCGCGATCCGAGTCGGTTTTGCCAAATAAATATTTGATGCCCACCCAGCTTTGCTCCCGCTTTTGTCTTCGAGATTTTTTTTTTATAAAATAGCGGAAAAACTAATAATATCATTTTAGGTATTTTGACCAGCTTCATTCATTTAGACAACTGAAATTATGGAAAATGACAGATATACCAACTAATTATTAGCCCAAACAATAGTATGCCTAATGTATATTCGGCCAATACACATTAGTCTAGCTAAAATTATGCTAATAGCGTAGTATGCCAGAAAAACAGTAGGCCAAAATATTATTATGCGAAAGAACTATTATGCCACAAATAATTATGCCAAACCAATTATGCGAAACTGCATTAGTCTAAAAACCATTATGCGATCCAAGGGGATACCTAGAAAGTCATAGATCACCTGTCATAATCACCAATTATGCTATTCTGTAACTTGTTTTAACATCACCTCATCCTAATATTTATTAGTCTCCCAAAGCGATAGCGCATACGCAGCAGAACCAAAGTAACCGATATAGCCGTACCTATAGCCCTCCGAATAGCTAAAAATAAGTGGCAGTGGGCGGGGCACATTGCACGTAGGACCGATGGCCGTTGGGGCGGAAAGGTTCTCGAGTGGCGACCACGTCGGAAGGGTTACCCGAATTGTGGGTGAGCGTTGAGGTGAGCTTAAAACAAGTCACAGAATAGGAGGGCAGGGCTGTTATTCGCTACGCTTTAATACGGCTCACCCGTTACGAAACTAGACCTCTAGGTATAGGTACCTACGCTTAATTACTACGCATCGCGGTGTCAAGGTATAATTGTGGGTGAGCGTTGAGGTAAGCTTAAAACAAGTAACATAATAGGGTGGCAGGGCTGGGCTGTTATTCGCTATGCGTTAATGCGGCTCACCCCGCCGGTCACCCGTTACGAAACTAGACCTCTACCTACGCTTAATTACTCCGCATCGCGGTGTCAAGGTATAATTGTGGGTGAGCGTTCAGGTGAGCCCAAAACAAGTCACAGAACGGCTGAGGTCTAGTTTCGTTAGGGGCGACGGGTGAGCTGAGGCGTATGCGCACGTTCAGAATAACAGCTCCGTATCGATTCTGTATCGCGTCTGTACCGTTGCAAAAAGGAGCCGATATTAGGAAGTTTGCGGGTCACTTCTGGATAAGAGACTTTTTTGACTTTGGACTTCTGGAGGGACGGGAGCTACACTCAGCAGTGGGCGATTACGGGCTGTAATGATAATGACGATGATGATCATGATGATGATGATGATGATGATTTTATAGCCGGAAACGAACTTTAAATTTTATTAATTACTGCCCCTAATGTGGTGAAATGTAAAAATGCACCACTTTGGTATGACCTCGTTGCACATGAGGTTATACTTCTTTTGTCTTCTTTTTGTTCAAATGTTTTAATGTTTATTTGGGCACAATCGGTACTAGTTCTTGAAATTAATTACAAGTTACTTATATCACAAACCAACAAACTTAAGTTAATGTTCATACAAAAAAAAATCTGGATTTCTTCATACTGTCTTAATTAAGTATACACTGTTTTATAATCTTTATGTCTCTTTGTTTGGGATTTCGAATGCGGTTGCATTCAGAGGGCCTACCGCGAAAGGCATTCGAAGTTTCCCCTCTCTGTCATACTTACGAATTCGTACGTAAGTGCGACAGAGAGGGAAAACTTCGAATGCCGTTCGCGGTAGGCCCTCAGTATTCATTTTAGGCGACGTAGGCACGTGGTCTTCTCTTCATCTCACTGAGCATAAGCGTGAGCGAGATGGAAGTGCGTGTTTGGAAGCGCGGATATCATGGTCGCAGTCGTAGTGTTAGTTTGGATAATAATACGGCTGCCTTAAGGCTCGACAGTCAACAGGGGCAGCGTTTTCGAGTTTTTTTAAAACAATCTCAGACGTAGAAAATAGGGTTTAAAAATCTAAAAAAAGATACGTATTATTTAAGGATCTAATCTAGTCAAAGTCGCATTCAGTTACGCGATCTAATGAACTTCACTCGATAGAAAAAAATCCCAAAGTTACGTCTTTTTGTAAAGTTTATTCAATATTATTACTAAACTATAGATATTTTAAATTAAATTTATGTACTCAAATAAAGTTATTAAATATTTATAGACAAATTCGCAGAGTTTGAATAGATAAAATGATTATCTTAATTACTATGTTTAAATACCTACAAAATGCGCGAGCGCGGAGGCTCGGCAGGCCCGATCAGTCGCGCGCTGGGCCATACGGACGACGACTCAAGGACGTTAGCGGGTGTATAAGCCTTAAATTTAATTAGCAATCTTGAGGCTTTTCTCGAGGGAGAACTGCTATTCGAATCCTGAGTTTTTGAATTTCGCTCGATAGAAAAGAATCACGAACATAGGTCTAAGGGCCTACGCTAGCTGACGCTGTTTGCACGGAGCGGGTGGACGCCTATTGAAAAATAGTATTAGCAGCGCTAACTAACCCGCGGCGGGTGCATAGAGCGGGTACCCGCAGGCGTGCGCCCGCTCCGTGCACCCGCGTCAGCTAGCGTAGGCCCTTAAATACACTTTAAAAAATCGTAACAAATTATGCACAACAGCTTAGATGTATTAAAATTGGTTTTAAAAATCGGCAATATCATGTTTGAGGGAACTTAGCTATTACTTTTTTATTTATTAAGACGCACAAAAAATTTAAAATTAAAAAACATGATGTTCGCGCTTCCAAATATGCACTTCCATCTCGCTCACGCCTATGCGCAGTGAGAGGGAGAGAAGACCACGAGCCTAAGTCGCCTTAATTAAAATAATTTTGATAATATTATAAGGATTTAAGGAATAAGGAGCATTTACTTGTGAGCATGAATATTACAAGGATTTAAGGAATAAGGAGCATTTACTTGTGAGCATGAATATTACAAGGATTTAAGGAATAAGGAGCATTTACTTGTGAGCATGAATATTACAAGGATTTAAGGAATAAGGAGCATTTACTTGTGAGCATGAATATTACAAGGATTTAAGGAATAAGGAGCATTTACTTGTGAGCATGAATATTACAAGGATTTAAGGAATAAGGAGCATTTACTGGTGAGCATGAATATTACAAGGATTTAAGGAATAAGGAGCATTTACTTGTGAGCATGAATATTACAAGGATTTAAGGAATAAGGATCATTTACTTGTGAGCATGAATATTACAAGGATTTAAGGAATAAGGAGCATTTACTTGTGAGCATGAATATAACAAGGATTTAAGGAATAAGGAGCATTTACTTGTGAGCATGAATATTACAAGGATTTAATGAATAAAGAGCATTTACTTGTGAGCATGAATATTTTGTTCTTGCGTCATGGATGTTTTCTTTGTATTGAAGTATTATTTTATCCATATTAATAATTATATTTATCGTCGTCTAGTACCCATAGTACAAGATTTGCTTGGTTTGGGACTATGTCAAAATTATTAATTAATTAATTTGAATTTGAACACTTAATAATTTAGGTACTGTTCAATTCCAAATTTTTCTTTAGGTAAGATGCGGAGGTACTTTGACGAAATAAAATTTCAATGTTTTTGCTGTTTTAATGCATTTATTTGAAAAATGGATGCATTGTAATACATTGTACAAGTTCAGTAATTGTCAGGACATCACTTAACTGCAGCTGTATTTTATTAAGGAAAAAATATTCATGAAATAGATTTCCAAATCTAAATAAGCGTAAAAGATTTTATGAAATCGCACTAGTAGTTTCGTGGATTATACTGTACGAATTATAAGTAACACATTTATAAACTATACTGCTGCATTAGAAAAAATCAACTGCAATATGATTTTACCACAGACCCTGCCTAGAATAAGATCTTAATCTGAGATTGATTAAAAGTTAAAATTATATAATTATGGACTCTCTTCAATCTTGGAATAAACTAGATTTCCCGCTGTGTTGATTCGCTATCATCAAGTGATCTTCATCGGTGATATGATTAAAATTAAATAATTATTGTATGCAATAAGAAGGAAAAGCAGCCACTTATTGAAATATAATGTCCGGCCACTTTTGGACGTATACCTACTGTCCAGCCACTTTTGGAAGTTTACTGTCCAGCCACTTTTGGAAATATAATGTCCGGCCACTTTTGGAAATATACTGTACAGTACTTTTGGACATTTATGATGTAAATGGAATTTTGTTTTTAACTATGTTCAGTAACTTATGTACAATTAATGTGTCTAGTATCTTCTGTAACTTTATTTTGTTCGGCAACTTTCGTTGCTGCCTGTACCTACAAAATAAAAATCTTTCTATAAATAAGAGGGATGGTCACACCAAATAAAATAATCAATAATGTTGAATTTTATCTAAGATGGTTTTAATATATTTCAGTCAAATAGAGAAAAAGTAAGAAAGACACAAAATAAATAATCACAAAGTCATACGTGTCCAAAGTTTTAAGAGATCAGATAAAATAAGATGAAGTTCGTGGTCCGTGACGTCACGACGAGCGTGTTCTCTCTCAAACACATTAAAACGAAAGTATTTATATATTTTTTCCCTTTTTTTGAGGTGACAACCCTATTGAATAGTTCACCCGTTGATCCGACGCTTAAAAAACAGAACTGTTAAAATTCAACTCTCTAAATACATGTAGGAGGGTTCCAAATACGAAAAAAATACGCGCACATAGGACGCGCGGTCGTTCAACGGGTTGAACTCAAAAATTTGATCTGTTGAAGACAGATATACAGATGTTTATTTTACTATTTAAATTTGTGACGCCTACCATATATTTTAAGGTCTCAAAAGTTATCTTAACAGTCCGAGAAGACGCAAAATTAGCAATCTTATCACAGTCCCCACAGTAAGTTTAGGTACTCTGGAACGAACAGAATTACCCGTACGAGTTCCACCGACTGCCCCCAAGGTCTCTAAAACTGGTCCTACGGATGTTACACCTCCTATCGGCAATTGATCAACAACACCAGTGACCGGGCCCGTTGCACCAGTTACAGAGTCAACAGTTCCAAGTGCACCACCTGGAGCACCAGTTACCGATCCGACAGTTGCAGAGCCAACAGTTCCAAGTCCACCTACTGGTGCTTCTTGTGGTGCTGGTGCTTTTGGTTCGGTAACTATCGAGCCAACAGTTCCAAGTCCACTTTTTTTAGCACCAACTGGTGCTGCTGGTGGTGCCGGTACTGTTGGTTCGGTAACTACCGAGCCAATAGTTCCAAGTACGCCATCTGTGCCACCAGTTGCAGAGCCAACAGTTCCAAGTCCACTTTTTTTAGCACCTACTGGTGCTTCTGATGGTGCTGGTGCTGTTGGTTCGGTAACTACCGAGCCAACAGTTCCAAGTGCACCACCTGGAGCACCAGTTACAGAGCCAACAGTTCCAAGTTCATTTTTTTTAGCACCTACTGGTGCTGCTGGTGGTGCCGGTACTGTTGGTTCGGTAACTACCGAGCCAACAGTTCCAAGTACGCCATCTGTGCCACCAGTTGCAGAGCCAACAGTTCCAAGACCACTTTTTTTAGCACTAATTGGTGGTGCTGGTGCTGTTGGTTCGGTAACTACCGAGCCAGAAGTTCCAAGTACGCGATCTGTGCCACCAGTTGCAGAGCCAACAGTTCCAAGTGCGCTATCTGTGCTACCAGTTGCAGAGCCAACAGTTCCAAGTGCGCCATCTGTGCTACCAGTTGCAGAGCCAACAGTTCCAACTCCACCTACTGGTGCTTCTTGTGGTGCTGGTGCTTTTGGTTCGGTAACTATCGAGCCAACAGTTCCAAGTCCACTTTTTTTAGCACCAACTGGTGCTGCTGGTGGTGCCGGTACTGTTGGTTCGGTAACTACCGAGCCAACAGTTCCAAGTACGCCATCTGTGCCACCAGTTGCAGAGCCAACAGTTCCAAGTCCACTTTTTTTAGCACCTACTGGTGCTTCTGATGGTGCTGGTGCTGTTGGTTCGGTAACTACCGAGCCAACAGTTCCAAGTGCACCACCTGGAGCACCAGTTACAGAGCCAACAGTTCCAAGTTCATTTTTTTTAGCACCTACTGGTGCTGCTGGTGGTGCCGGTACTGTTGGTTCGGTAACTACCGAGCCAACAGTTTCAAGTGCACCACCTGTAGCACTAGTTACAGAGCCAACAGTTCCGAGTTCACTTTTTTTAGCACCTACTGGTGCTGCTGGTGGTACTGGTGCTGTTGGTTCGGTAACTACCGAGCCAACAGTTCCAAGTACGCCATCTGTGCCACCAGTTGCAGAGCCAACAGTTCCAAGACCACTTTTTTTAGCACTAATTGGTGGTGCTGGTGCTGTTGGTTCGGTAACTACCGAGCCAGAAGTTCCAAGTACGCGATCTGTGCCACCAGTTGCAGAGCCAACAGTTCCAAGTGCGCTATCTGTGCTACCAGTTGCAGAGCCAACAGTTCCAAGTGCGCCATCTGTGCTACCAGTTGCAGAGCCAACAGTTCCAAGTGCGCCATCTGTGCCACCAGTTGCAGAACCAACAGTTCCAAGTGCGCCATCTGTGCCACCAGTTGCAGAGCGTAGTCCACTAGAATCACCTCCGACTACGGGTGCTGTACTACTAAGAACTCCTTCTACTAATCCTCCTGCATCGTCGCCTACGGCGTTCAATGGTGCTATGATACCTAGTATCTGAAACAATCAATGTGATATGAACTATACAAAAACTGAGTTATTTTGTAAATCCTTGATATCTTATGTTGTAACAATCTGTCTATCCTAGACAGATTGTTAGAACATTTTGTGGATTGATTAAAAATGTGGTGCTAATATTAATGATGTGACATCGTTTGGATTTAAGGCGCTATAGGTTCATGGTCTTCTCTCCCTCTCGCTGAGCATAAGCGTGAGCGAGATGGAAGTGCGTGTTTTGAAGCGCGGATATCATGTTTTTTAATTTTAATTTTTTGTGGGTTTAATAAATAAAAAAGTAATCACTAAGTTCCCTCAAACATGATATTGCTGATTTTTAGAACCAATGTTAATATCAGTCTAACGCAACTAGGAACAAAAAAATGTTTATATGGAATTTGCATGGCAAACAATAGCCAACATACTCCTTCCGTACAACTAATCTTACTAATCTGTGGTCATACCTCGTCAGCCATGTTGTTTTGCTTGTCATTGCGTCTCTTGGTTGTTTATTTTTGCTCATTATTAATTGATTTGGACGTAGTTACGCGAAAACGTTCCAACCCACAGCGACCCCATTTTGAGATAAACGCAATTTTGTGTTTTAGCGGTACACTTTTTCCCTGTCATTATTTAAGGCAAATACTATTGGTTTTACTGTGGAATGCCAAACTGGTTATTGAATGATTTGCATATTTTTTGTTAATACATAACACAAGGGGCATATAAATAGGTAAAACGAGTTTGAAACGTTTTTGCTAAATTTTATTTTGTATGAACCTTGTCAAATAGCAATTATGCATTAACGTTCCAAAACGAATTTATTATATATATTTATTAAAGATATATTTATAAAAATAAATAATACACTATTTATTTTTATAAATAGTGTATTATTTTTTTATACATTTACAATATTACAAAAAAAATAGGACGTGATCTTTTGAGCTTAGAACCTATGCCAAAAATTAGCTGATATGGTTCCAAAAGTCATCAAAAACTTATATTAAACATTCAATTTTCATCATCGTATTCTATGATCTCGAATTCCGGAACTCCACCAAACCCATCAACATCATCAGTAGCTTCTTCAGAATTTTGAAGCGTTCTATAAAATTGAAGGCAATCCTCAGGTATGTAGTGGTACATGGATTGTAAGTCCACTAATTTCGCTGGAGCAATCGGTTTACCATTAGGCCACAATTAACAAAAATCAGATTATTTTATGTATTGCAGTTCGCGCTTTATTCTTTTATCAATTTTCAACTCATTGAAATCGTCTTCCATCGTAGACCGCATAAAAATAGAAAACATTTTATCTTTATCCAACTTAATTTCTTTTGTATGTAGCCAACTAACTTTAGATGAGTCAGAGGGCCTACCGCGAACGGCATTCGAAGTTTCCCCTCTCTGTCATACTTACGAGTTCGTACGTAAGTGCGACAGAGAAAGAAAACTTCGAATGCCGTTCGCGGTAGGCCCTCTGCAAAGTTCTTCCTATTGATAATCTTCTTTTCCAGTTTAGTTGTACTAAAAAAATCAGTCATTGTCATTTTGTAAACTTGAAGAGGTTTAACTTCTTTACAGGTTTTAATAATATTGATGTATTCTTCCGGTGTATTCTTCGTTGGTGCTGTCCTTTGATTGTTTTGACTAAATACATAAACTTAAATATACCATAGTTATTTATTTTGGTAAAATTTTTTTTTTTTCTCTCGAACATATTTAATAGCAAAAATGAATCAAGTATATGTGGATCGTTTAAAGCAAAAAATTAGACAATACTATATTATAATAAAACGTTCCAATTTATTTAGAACAGTCTTCGCAGCTTAAAAAAACAGTATGGAATAATCTAAGTAAAAGGTTTCAAATTACATGGAACATTTTTGCAGAAATAAAAAATGTATAAAGATTTTGCAAAAACGTTCCAACCCACATGGATCATTTAAGAAACAATTGAATGTGCAATTTATGAATTTAGTATAATGTTCCAAGACAAGTGGAACATTATAACGATATGTTATTCTATTAAGAGTTTTTAACAATATGTTTCAGTATGCATGTAATGTTTTTACTTTATTTTGAGTACACGTCCTTGGCATAATGGTGGGTTGGAACATTTGGGTCAAACTTTATTGATGAAACTAACCTAAAAAATACTAGCATCTTTGTGTGCACATGATGTAATATGTCAAAAATAGTACCCTGGTTATGGTAACTCATTTTCGAGTGACTTGTGGGTTGGAACGTTTTCGCGTAACTACGTCCATTTGTTCCTAATTTATAATCGAAAGTAGTGAAAGGTGATCGAATACTGTTTAGTGTATATAATTTGTGACAATGCCACCGAAAAGACGGTTTATTAAATGTGAAATTTGTGAAAATCGCGCTAGTCGTGAAAATCTCGAAAAAAGGATGTTTATGGCGAAATTTCCCTTGGATGAAGACCGGTAAGCATTGATTTGGGCATTTCTAGATATATTTGAGTGTAGCAGGCTATAAACAAGCTAAATTAGATATTTTATTTCCATGTTTATAGTGTACTAGAGATGTACTGTATCTATCGATAACTATACAGGCTTATTTGTTTATCAGTGCAAATAATTACGTTAAGTAAGTCGAATTGGGTGTCAACTAGCATGAAATATGACTATAAAAATACTGATTATTTTAAGATGCTCAGGCAGCTTATACCTGGTGCGTGCAAATCAATATCCATTTGATTTTTATAGTTTAAAAATTTGTCCAGTCACTTTTTAAACGAGTTTATTAACACATCACTGATAATTCTTTAATTTAATTGTTATTAGACTGGTAATTATTCAAGATTTTATCCTTTGATGTAAGAAATTGAAACATGGTTTTAATTAAAAAATATTTTCAGATGCAGGCAATGGGTCAAGTTTGTGGGAAAAGAAGATTTGATACATGTCATGTTCCCCTGCAAAAGTTACATACATTGAAATATGTATGTGGAGATCACTTCGAGCAGCCTCTAGTTTGTTTCTGAATTTAAAAAAAACGATGACAGCTGCCAGAAAACAACGCCGCGATGCCGGTAACAATATGCGGCTCCTTAATGCATCATGGAGGCTTATGATATGTGGATAGATAAAGTAGTGTATGTAACTGTACATAATTATAATTAGGCATTAAAACACATGTGATGTTATTATGAAACTCGCCTTCGGCTCGTTTCATAAACCCACACTCGAGTTTAATGCCCTTTATTATGTACAGTCACATAAACTAATATAAGTGATGTATAAATTAATGTACCGAGACCTTAACAATAATTACATTAGTAAAAACAGTTTCTTATTTTATTTCGGGTCCACATACAAGTCCAACCTTGTACATGCGACTTAAATGTGGACTCGTACCTAACCTAATTTCGATAAAAAAATTGTTGCCATATGGGCCTGTATTTTAACCCTGTCCATTTTATCGATATCGAAAAAAAAATCAAGCGTATAGGCCACTACACTATTTTAGTCTGTTAGGTTGGTACTATTGGTTCTTTGACGTACATGTTCTGTATGTTGGTATTGATGTGCCATGCAAACTGATTCTATTGGCTAGTATGAGAGTCCCGCCTCTTAAAACGTAGTGATTATATTCTCTTTGGTTAATATGTTTAGCTATTGTGCATAATTTGCTACGAATGTTTTAAGTGAATTTTAATATGTTTTAGACCTATGTTCGTGATTTTTTTATATCGAGCGAAAATTGCTTAATCGTGTTTTGAATCACTGATTTCCCTGCAGAAAAGCCTCAAGATTACTATTCGTATTTTTTGAAACCATATTATTATAAACAGACGCATTATATTGTTTCAAAAACTATGTTCGCTTCACTTCGCTGAACCTATAGCGCCTTAAGTATATCGCAAAATACTGTGCATACTTTTTTCCAGGATCAGACACTAAAAAATTAGGTTTAAAAAAATATATGCGACTCATACTCAGCGTTGCTGGGAACTTTTGTTGTATTGCTTTAAAATTTACATTGTTCTCTGCAATTGTACACCAGTGTAACATTTTTCTAAAGACCAAAAACAGAAAAACACTATAATTTTATGAATGGGTCACTGTCAGAAAACCAAAAGTCGTCTTTCCGGTGATTAATAGTTAAGAGCTTGCGTGCATATTTAATATGTCTTTAGCACATAAAACTATAGATGATGAATTTAAAGAACATGTCAAGCAATATTCGAAGCAATTTAAAATAGATTGTCATGTAGCCAAGCGTAATTATTTATCTCAGAAAATAAAATAATAGCTCTAACATTATTAAAACAACCTGGAAAGTAATTAATATGGAGACTGGTAGGTCGAAGAACACACCGAATTATCTTAAACTTAAAATTGATGGCAGAATTGTAGACTCGAGTTTGGAAGCTTTTGTTGGATGAGGATATTTTCAATTGGATGAGGCCTTAAGTAATTTTGTATTCCTGCCTACCGAATGTTTTGTACGCCCATTGGCAAGACATAGTATGATCACCAAATGTATTTTAACAACTCTGTATCTTACAGCCTACCTATGTTCAACAATAAACATTATTTCTGATTCTGATTCTGATTCTGAAGTAGCTACTGAATTTGAAACATTTTTTACTGAGATACCAGTCTCCACAACTATGTATTTAAATTCATCACCTTCCTCTGCCGTTACATTGTTAGAAGAAAACGCCTCAGAAATAAACCTTCATTTTGAACATGTTAGTTCCTCAGATGTATTAAAGGCGTTTAAATCAATTAATGTCAAAAAAACTAATGAACTCTGGGGAGTTTCTGTCCATGCGCTCTATCCCTAGTAGAAATTATAGCGCCTGAGTTGGCAGTTGTATTTAACAACAGTGTAGATTGCGGTGAGTTTCCTGATGTAATGAAACATAGTAAAATAACTCCGTTATTCAAATCAGGTAGCACTTCTGACCCCACTAACTTCAGACCAATATGTGTGCTCCCAACATTTAGCAATTTTTTTGAAAAATTAGTTTTGTCGCAATTATTAAAACATTTGAATACAAACAACTTAATGCATAATATGCAATTTGGTTTTACCCGGGGTCGCTCGACAACAGACGCTGGTGTCGAGCTAGTTAAACACATTGTCGATGCCTGGGAGGAATCACGGGATGCTTTAAGTATCTTCTGTGATTTATCCAAGGCCTTCGACTGCGTTTGTCATGAAACATTGATCAGGAAACTTGAATACTATGGAGTCAGAGGATCAGCACTGAATTTACTAAGTCTTATTGACATGGTAGAATACAAAGGGTATAAGTGAACGGACAGCGATCACCTAGGTTATTGGTCTCGATGGGTGTACCGCAGGATCAATATTGGGACCTTTCCTGTTCCTTATCTACATAAATGACTTGCCATACATCGTAAAGACCCACAATGATATAGTATTGTTTGCAGATGACACCTCACTTATTTTCAAACTCATACGACAGCAACAAGCTTGTAATGATGTAAACAATGCTATTTCTAAAGTCGTAAATTGGTTTAATGTTAATAATTTATTGTTAAATGAGAAAAAGACTGAAATATAAGTTTGTTACGAATCACGTGAAGCACGAGCTAGCAAGTGTCATTGTGAAAGGTGAGGAATTCGAACTAGTTGATAGTACTGTTTTTCTTGGTATAATGTTAGATTCCAAGCGTCAATGGGGTCCCCATATTGCTAATCTCTCGAATAAAATAAATAAATAAATAAATATTTGCGGACAATCTTACACAAATCGACCTAGTCCCAAACTAAGCAAAGCTTGTACTATGGGTACTAGACGAAGATAAACATACTTATATAGATAAATAAATACTTAAATACATAGAAAACATCCATGACTCAGGAACAAATATTCATGCTCATCACACAAATAAATGCCCTTACCGGGATTCGAACCCAGGACCTCTTGCTTCGTAGGCAGCGTCACTACCAACTAGGCTAAGGCGGTCGTCAAATAACAATAATAAATAGACTGAGTTCTGCAGCATTTGCAGTGAGCAAGATCCGTCACTTAACAGACGTGAATACAGCTCGATTAGTATATTTTAGCTATTTCCATAGCATTATGTCATATGGTATTTTATTGTGGGGCAGTGCTTCGGAGAGGGCTATTCGGGCGATATATAAGTTGAACCATAGATACTCACTTAGAGATAAGTTTATAGAAATTAATATAATGACATTCCATTGTCAATACATCTATGACAATATTGTGTATGTACATAAAAACATTGTAAATTTTAGGAAAAACTGTGATGTACATAATATTAATACTAGAAATAAGCATAAGCTTGTGGTGCCCACCACTAGGCTCCAAAAAATAAAGAAATCATTTATGAGTAATAAGTGTAAGGTTCTATAACAAACTTCCAGGAAACGTTACTGAAATGTCTATTAATAAATTCAAGAACCATGTGAAGCGTAAACTTATCTCGAAAGCTTATTATGGCACACAAGACTACATGAATGATAAAACAGCGTGGGATTAATTGTAACAGATTTTTATTCTTTATTTGGTATTAATTATGACATTTGAGTTTTTAATTTAAGTGTTAATTTGGTTGTATTTCGTTTTGACATTCGTTTTTTTTTCCTAGAAACATTCTAGACTAGTATTTTATAAAATTTAATTTTTACATTGTGACGATCTTATTGTGAAATTATTATTAATTATTTTGGCACCTACACTGTGCATATCAATTAAAAATATTTGACGCAGTACATACAATTAATAGCTCTAAAAATTTGTTTAAGGTTATGTTTCAAAAAATTGACGATTCGAAACTGCTTGTACTAGGCCTACCTGAATAAAGAATATTTTGAGTTGAGTTGAGTTGAGCAGACACCGTTTAAGCGGATAAAGAGTCCAACCAAAAATTAGGCTTTATAGCCCTTAACTTATGCACTGTCCACAGAAGAAGCGCGTACCTAAATCTCTGTATGACCAAATCCGCCAGGATTTCTCAAATCTTACCATAAGACACACAAGGACGATTGCACTTCGACCCATTGTTCTATTTAGCCAATCTTCGTGTAATTTTTTCAAATATTTATAGTCTCGGTGTAATCTTCAAGCAACATTTGTTAATAGTTATTTATTACATTGTGTTTTAGTCACGTTCTATTTCGAAAATGGTTATAGTTTGTTATTGGTATTAGGATATCATTATTGAGTAACGGTAGCGTATTACGAAGTAATGCCTTGTGTGAACAGGTAGGTAACAAGTGAAATTAAAAAAAAAATCAATATACCCAACTGCTTTTTACAAATCACTCCTTCGACGAAGAGGAGTTCAACTACATCTCATATGGCAAAATCCATGTGTGGTCCGTGAAATAGCAATATTATTGTCCTCATGTATGAGACAATAATATGTAGGTATGTATACCTACACCTCATTTCATATAACAATAGAATTTTAACGGATAAATTCATCAACGTTTCTTCGTTTAGGATATCAAATATTGAACTAGTTTTAATGGTTGTCATTGATAAAAGCATGACGATGAACACACATTTTTTTAATCTTATATGGAATAGGGTACTCATACATATACACCGATACAGCCCTCCGAATCGCTAAACGTATGTGACAGTGGGGGCACATTGCACGTGTAACCGATGGCGGTTGGGGCGGAAAGGTACTCGAGTTGCGACCACGTACCGGCAGGCACAACGTGGGTAGAGCCCCCAAAAGGTGGACTGTTGACCTGGTAAAGGTCGCGGGAGTCCGTTGGAGGCAGGACCGGTCATTGTGGCACTCTTTGGGAGGCCTATGAACAGCAGTGGACATCTCTCGGCTGATATGATGATGACGATGATGACAAATTACTCCTTTAGAGGCTTTCGAGTAGGTAAAAAGGGACTTCAATGCGGTTGGTCACGCCTTTATAATAGCTTTTTCCGTATACGTATGTACTCGTTAATCGCCTAAAGGGATTATAATACCTTCACCTGTACAAAATCGAATGGCAATATGACACTAGACTTCCTACAGGCGCACCATCAATTATCGCACTTCCATTGAATCTTCCACACCTGTAACACCAGTTACCAAGCCAACAGTTCCAAGTACACCATCTGTAGCACCAGTAACCATGCCAACAGTTCCAAGTACACCAACTGTAGCACCAGCAACCATGCCAACAGTTCCAAGTACACCAACTGTACCACCAGTTACCGAGCCAACAGTTCCAAGTACACCAACTGTACCACCAGTTACCGATCCAACAGTTCCAAGTACACCATCTACACAACCGCTCTTTCGTTTTCACTCCTTTAGGGGATCGACGCTTAAGAATCAATACTGTCTAAGTAACAAAAATACAATTTACAGGAAGCGTGGCATGCTATTCGTCGTTTTTTTCTGCACCTAACTGCATTAAAAGGTAAAAAACGTCAAAAATGTTAGTTAGACAGTATTGATTCGATGATTTGTTTTTTTGATTCTGACTCAGCCCAGGTAAACGTCTGGGTGCTCGACGCTGTAGGTACTAGTATATGGCATGGGCAGTCTATGCTAGGTATGTCAAAGTGACATGGCTTAAATTCGAAAGAAAGAAAAATTAGCTTTGTTCGAATTTAACCCATATTGCTTTGACATAGAGTTAGTTTTAAGTGTTTTTCGTAATTTTAAGTAAAACAAACTATACGTACGAACGCAATCAACCATCACGTACAGCTGAAGGTTACAAATAAAAAAAACATTAAAGTTCAATAATTTAATTGGAATAATTTACCACTTAACCTGTTAATAAATTCATTATTGATAAATAGTATACTGCAAAGGGTTCTGGCACGACTGGCAAGGGCATTGATTGCTTACAATATTCTGGCAAGGGTAAGGACTGCTTACAATATTCTGGCATGTGCAGGGATTGCTGACAATATTCTGGGAAGGGCAAATGTTATTCACAATACTCTGGTGAGACTGGCACGGGCAAGGGTTATTGCCTAAAACCACCTCCTGTTGCCCTGTTACCACTTGCAGATTACCACACGGCTGGCACGGCAAATTGCCGAACGCCTTCGTCACGCCACTCATACCACTTATACCAAGCATATTCAAATTGCCATTAAGTATACCGTTTCCTATATTCGGTGCCGGACCCGTTTGGCAACCACATTGGCATGGCTGCTGGCCTAACTGACTCATAAGCGCTTGCAAGCTTAGCTGTAGAGCGTTCTGGCAACTAGGCAATGGCATGGCATTGGCATATGCCAATAAATCTTGAGACAACGGATTTCCTAGTTGTAATCCATTACCTAATTGCAGACCGTTGATATTTGCCATTTGTATATTCTGCAGGTTTGCCAATTGTACATTGTTTGTGCCACATGGGCCGCTTTTGGCAACCTGGAGGTTGTTGTTGATTTGTATGCCATTCGGCAGGTTGGCGAGGAGATTGTTTCGGCAGCCGCAGTTGTTAGGCATCTGGAAGTTTGGCACTGGCAGGCTCTGTTGCAATGACACTTGCTGGCACCCGCAGCCGCTGCCAATAGGTAGTTGAATTTGGCAAAGAGCATTCTGGAAAAGTTAGTTTTTTTTAAATTAGCATTCATAGTTTAACTTAGGTTGATTAACTATTGAATCGTTTTTAATATTAATCGAGAACACTAAGCTTAAAAATACGCTGACGCCGTACATATAGGACTTATGGCGGGATCGTGATGACGAGTGTGAGACACGTCACCGTGCATAGGCGGCCTCATGCTCGGATCTGGTCTGTGATTTATTAAACTTTTAGAGAGGTGGCACCGGACTTCATATAGGCAACTCGCTACTTAGATATCCACATCTACCCTCGAGTAACAGTTCTTGCGACTCCACTCTGGACCGCCGTTTAAGGCAAGCCAGAGGTGGGAGGCCCGTCCAACCATTCAACCAACCAATATTTAATATTTGAAATCAGTAGTTAAGCTCAAAATAATGTTACATATATAAAAACGCAATAAACAGTTTTTTTTTTACCGTTCCGCTCGACCTGACCACAGGACACCCCCAGGAGCGCTCAGGTACGTAGGGTCGCTACTCCCTAACAGCCCGCCACAAGCTGCCTTACGTTAACTGATTGCACCAGAAAGCTGGTGCCCGATGGGACTGTCAGATCCCTACGCTGTTTACTTATTCTTATAAAATACATACCTGTGTTAAAAGAACGATAAGAAGAAACGAAAAAATCTTACTACCGATCATTGTGCCTCAAACCGTGACAATACTATTCCAAAACAAAGTCTATTATTTTTATACAGCGCATCGCTATCTATCAATCTAATCAGATATCGATTATCAATATTGAATAACATTAAATCAAAAATTACATAATGTGAGATACTTAGATAACTTTAAATTGGTCAAATATTACATAAAGATAAGAAAGTAAAAGGATGAATCACAGTAGAGACTACTTACACCGTTCCGGGCCTGTACAGGGTGATGAGAAAATTACTGGGCATAATTGCATTGCTATTTGCTATTTATTATTTAAATTGAATAGAAAATTTATAGAAAACGCCCTGGGCCGGACACGGCCCGTTCTAGCGTGAGTCATCCTTTATTTATACTAACTTTAACTCAAGAGGCTTCGTAACTCCCCAGGGTGTCGCGACCCACAGCTTAGTCTGAATTAAATGATTTTTATTTTATTTTTATAGTTTTCGAGATATCTGCTTTGTTTTCTTTGACTTTGTTTGACTAGCTAGAGGGTATAGAGGGAAATCACTCTATACCTTTTCGTTGCCTGACCTAAATGAATATTTGCTGAAATGATGTAGTGAAAAATTCTGTTCTCAGAATAATGAATAGGAAAAGGAAGACGCTTTTGTGTGAATTCTTTCATAATTCTCTGATACCTTGAAGAGCGCACCAAGCGACAAATTCAATTCTGATACGTTTTGCAATCTGATACAAATACGTATCCAGACAATTGCACAGAATAAGACAATGGGGGATTTGCCTTGCAAAAGATGGAGAGGAAAATGTTTTGACTTATATATATTGGTCGGGTATGAGGTCATCTATACATATAATAAAGCTGAAGAGGGTCGAAAGTCTGTACATGGAAGATATTCGAAAAAAAATTGGCTAGGGATACTTAAAACCGATAACAGAACACGTTCCAACAGTTTTTAGAATTTTTGTCTGTTTGTCTGTTTATCTGTTTGTCTGTTTATGTGACCGCGCATCACGTGAAAACGGCTTAACCGATTAAGATGAAATTTGGTATAGAGATAGTTTGAGTCCTGGGGAAGGACTTAGGGTAGTTTTTATCCTGGAAATCAACCCCTAAGGGGATGAAATGGGGGTTGGAAATTTGTATGGAGCAACTTAAACCGCTGCACCGATTTGGATGAAATTTGGTATATAACTAGATTGAGTCCCGAGGAAGGTCAAAGGATAGTTTTTATCCCGAAAATCTTCCCTTTATTGGGTAAAATGGGGGGGTGAAAATTTGGATGTAATCCATTTTGATAAAATTTGGTTTAGAGGTAGTTTAAGTTCTGGGGAAGGACATTGGATAGTTTTTATTCTGGAAATCTTCCCCTAAGGGGGTGAAATGGGGGGTGAAATTTTGGATGGACTCCGTTTAGACCAAATTTGGTATAGATATAGTTTGAGTCCCGGATAATGAGCGCGACATGTCGCCCGCGCTCGAGGTGCGACAGGACTCGCGTGACGACATCCCGCGCGGCGTGCACTGTGGAGCGGCCTTCCCGGTATGCATATTGTTGGTTGTTCAACATGTTGTTGGCGGTTAAATGATCTATTATTCTTTTACTCAGTAAACGTTCGAACACTTTGGAGACAATTGGTATCAAAGATATAGGTTGGTAAAACTTTGGTAAGTGCATGGCGCCTTTGCCCTTGTAAATAGGCTGAACCCTGATAGTTTTAAGAGCGTCTGGATATACCCCTGACACGACACAGCTGTTAAATAATTGTAATAATAGGGATACAAGAATTGGTGGTAGGTAGTTTAGGATATGTGTAGACATATCGTTTATATCTTTTGAGTTTTTCCGTTTTATTTCATGAAGCGTTTTTACAATTTCATTAAGAGTGAAGGGTAAGGACTGGAATGTTAACGATTTAAAAAGTAAATATCGTTCTAGGTATGCGAGTGCATCGTTTAAGCAAGGTCCAGTGTTGTTATCATTAGCCGTTATGTAATACCGGTTCAGCTGATCGGCGGCAGCGGCGGCGCGCGACGCGGCGCAGTCTCCCGGCGACCGGCTCACAAGCACGTCCAACGCAGTGTTCCCTTTGCTGTTGTTTTTACATGTCTCAGACGCCACAATCCGCCACACGCTGCGGCGGATGTCGTCGCTACTAGATATTATATTATTTATGTACTCACTTCTCGTATTTTTCAAAGCAGCCGAGTAACATGCCTCAAGTTGCAATAGGTTCGAAAATGACTAGCATTCATTAAGCCCTGTGAAATTTTAAGTTTTAATAACCGTATCTGATAACGCAGATGGCGTATGCGTTCATTGACCCACACATGTACAGGGTTTTTTACACGACATTTTTTCAAAGGAAAGTGTATGTTAAAGAAGTGTTTCATTACATTCAAGACGGACTCAATCTGTTGGCCGGCACAAGGCCATTTAGTGAGGAGTTTATTCCAGTCATAGTCATTTAAACTAAGAGTGAAGTTTTTTATGTTTGAATTTGTGAACAAACGCTTAGCTGTGCACGCGTTATCCGCCCTACTTTTGTTCACATTAAAAATAACACCTACACTTGAGTGATCGGATAAATGCATATTTGTACATAATATGTTCTTTATCTCTGATTTAGATAGGTTGGTGTATATATGATCAATACATGTTTTAGTTATTAGAGTTGTTCTAGTCGGCATATCAATTATTTGGTTAAAACCAAATTGTTTTAGAATATTTGTCAGGGTTTTGGAATTGCTGTCTTTAATGAGGAAATCTATGTTTATGTCGCCGACAACTATAACTTTATAATTTTTTAAAGCATGCAAATTATATAATTCATTTAATTTTGTGAAAAACAGAGGGAAATCTCCGCTCGGAGGTCTGTAAATACATACGACAATGAGGTCCAAGCCAATACATTCTATTCCACAAACTTCGAATTGGGTTTCTACAGCTAGGTCGGTGATCTCCTGTCGTTCGATGGTAATGATGTCCCGTTTCACATAAATACAGGCGCCTCCACCTCGGCGCGCGGATCTCGAAAAGTGTGCGCGTAGACTGTAATCCAGGATATTGATGCATGCAATCTTAGTTGACTGAAGCCAGTGTTCAGTTAGGCAAAGTATGTTAACTGGATTCTGCAGTAGCTGTAGTTCACATTCGAGTTTGTATGTTTTGTTTTCAAGTCTGTTGATATTTTGGTGCAAGACAGTTATTTGAGTGTTTTCAGATGTGTCTTCAGGAACGTTCATGGCCGGGAGAATTGGTCTCCCTGGGTCGGAGAAAGGGCTGCCATTGTGATATGCTTGTGTTCAGTGGCCACGCAGACGTTGATAGGAAGTCTTCGTGCACGGTGCTCGGTATACCAATCTTATATGAGTTATATGTGTCCCTTTTCGATGGTATTTGTTCTACTGTGTAGTTGTAGCCATCCTTTATGCTTTTCAGATGGCTGACTATACCCTGAGGTGTCGTGTCCTTCTTGAAGAAACATCCATGCAAGTATTTCAAGGTTTCTACTCCACCTATGTTCGTATTAGTTGCCGATCCTTTTATCACTGTGGATTTTACGGTGCGACGTCGGTTGCCACGAGATTTCGGGAATTGCCAATCGTTATCAGTCGATGGATCTCCCTGCGTCAGGCTTTTTAACGAGTCGGTGTTCATTTCACATTCTGGAGTCGCTATTAATTCATGCTCATTATTAATCAGAGTATGTGTGCTTATTTCTGAATCGTTAGATATTGGGTCATTCGGTTTGGTATCATTATTATCATTAATGACGGTTGAACGTGGCGAGGGCTCTTGCTTCGCTGGCGGTTTGGTCGGCTCGGTTCGCCGGGCTTGCTTCGTGTGGGCCGCTAGCTTCTCTTTCGCTCGCACAGCGGTTTCCCGCAGAGCACGAGGTGGTTCATGAGTGAGAGCGGGACGGCTAGTCGGAGTCAACGTATTGTTGAATGCTTTTTGATTGGACGGTGCGCTAGTTGTGTTTGCATTTAGGTTGACCACCTTCGTTGAGCTCTCGATCTTTGCTGGAGAAACGACGGCTTTTATTTCACGCAATTCACTACTTAAATCATTGATTTTCTTGAATATTTCACTTATCTTTTGTTCAATTGGTTGTAATGCACTTTTTAATAGGGTTTTTAGGTGTTCACTGTCAATTCGCGACATTTTGTGGTAATTATTTCGCAAGCTACCGTAGGTTACGTTCGACCGACCGACACGAACTAATCCATTTCCAGCTACGTAAAACTACAGACAATAAATTGGACATAAGAACCAACAACGTAATAATACCGCAGGTCGACATGGTAAACTATCTAGGATTCAAGATTGATGCGGGTCTCACGTGGTCATATCACATAGAGGCAGCCTGTAACAAGCTAAGCTCGGCTTGTTATGCACTATCAAGGCTAGCTCCTACACTATCGATAGAAAACATAAAAAAGGCTTACTACGGATACTTCCATTCCATCTTAATTTACGGTGTTGACCTGTGGGCAACCGCTGCAGATCGAGACAAAATCTTAAAAATCCAAAAGCGGGCAGTTCGTATTATTGCAAACAAGCCCTACGATCACCCTGCGCAGAATCTTTTTAGGGAACTTAAAATACTAACCTTACCAAGTGTGTACGTTCTAGAGGCTTGCACATTTGTGAGACGTAATATGGGCTCGTTCATGACGCGCGCGCAGGGCCACGCGCCCGGCATGATGTCCACGCGCGCCCAGCACCTGCTGCTCGTGCCGCACAAAAGGCTAGCCAAGACTCGGAAATCACTCAGCGTGCTAGGCCCTAAAATCTATAACGTCCTACCGCCTGACGTTATAAACGCCGTAACTGATGCAGCATTCAAAAACAAGCTCAAACAGCTCCTCATAAAAATGGCTTGCTACAGCATAGACGAATTTATGACCAATATATCATTGACCCACTCATAAATCAACAACACTTTCAAAATTGTTCAATAACGATAGGTATATAACATCTAAGACAATAAGAAATTTTAAAATGTATTTGACATGCATGATATTGACCTGTAAAATATGACATTTTATCAATAAATTTCTGAATCTGAATCTGAATCTAATGACAATAGATAGTTTGAATACCGAAATTCATCCCCCAAGGGGATGAAATAGGGATGATAATGTGGATAGATCCCATTTAGTTAAAATTTGGTATAGAGATAGAAGGAGTCGCAGGGAAGGACAATGCATAGTTTTTATCCTGAAAAATCATCTCCTAAGGGGGTGAAATGAGGGGTCAAAAATTGGATAGAACCGATTTAGATGAAATTTGGTATGGATATAGTTAAGAGTCCTGGGGAAGGACTTAAAATAATTATTAGTCCAGAAATCATCTCCTAAGGGGGTCAAATGGGGTATGAAAATTTGGATGGAACCCATTTACGGTATAAAATAATAAATAAATAAATAAATATTACGGGACAATCTTACACAAATCAACCTAGGCCCACGGTAAGCTCAATAAGGCTTGTGTTGTGGGTACTAGGCGACGATATATATAATAGATAAATACATATAGATACTTATATACATGTATAACATCCATAACTCAGGAACAAATATTCGTGATAAACACACAAATAAATGCCCTGACCGGGATTCGAACCCGGGACCTCCAGCTTCGTAGGCAGTGTCACTACCAACTGGGCTACGGAGGCCGTTAAAGCGAGTTGGAGTCTTGGGGAAGGACATAGGATAGTTTACTCTTGAAAATCATCGCCTAAGGGGGTGTAATTGGGAATGAAAATTTGTTTGTGACCCATTTTGATGAAATTTGGTTGAACGATAGTTTGAGTCCCGGAGTATGACAACGGATAGTTTTAATCCCGAAAATCATCCCCTCAGGGATGAAATAGGGGGTGAAAATTTGGATAAAACCCATTTAGATGAAATTTGGTAAAGATATAGAAGGAGTCCTAGGGAAGGACAATGCATAGTTTTTATCCCGAAAAATTATTTCCTGAGGTGGTGAAATGAGGGTTGAAGATTTCGATAGAACCCATTCAGATGAAATTTGGTATAGAGAGAGGTCTCAGCCCAAGGAAAGAACATAGAATAATTTTTATTCCGGAACACATGAAATGAGGAAATAAGGGGATCACATAAGGGGGTGAGAAATGGTGGATGAAAATTTGGATTGAACCCATTTACGGTATAACGATAGTTAAGGAAGGACATAGGATAGTTTTATCCCGAAAATCATCCCCTAAGAGGGTGTAATTGGGGGTGAAAATTTGTTTGTGGCACATTTTGATAAAATTTGGTTGAAAGATAGTTTGAGTCCTGGAAAAAGACAAATGATAGTTTCTATTCCGGAAATCATCCCCTAAGGGGGTGAAATGGGGGTGAAAATTTGGATGTAGCCTATTTAGATGAAATTTGGTATAGAGATAGCTTGAGTCCTGGAGCATTCTCCATGATTTTCGGGATAAAAACTACCCGTTGTCATAACAACGGATAGTTTTTATCCCGAAAATCATCCTCTAAGGAGGTGAAATAGCGGGTGAAAAATTGGATGGAAACCATTTTTATAGCGGTAGTTGGGAGTCCTGGGGAATAGGAACATTATATAGGTAAATATATGTATGTGACGTTCCAAGGGAAAAGGTACCTTATGGCGGTAGTTTCGAAGATGTTTTCTAAAACGGGGTAAAAAATACGTTTTATTATGGCTATTTTGAAAACTATTAGATGTAACATTTTGTTGACGTATCTTTATTTTTAATATAAAATATTTAAATTACAAGTCAGTTAATTTAGTCCGACGATTTAGTAGAAAAGGTCCTTACGGCCGTGTGATATGAAAATATGCAAAATAATAATGAAAAAAGCCTACATAATGCATCTATTATGGTGAGGCGGGTCATATAAACCAAGTTTGCGGCGGAGTCTATTTTGTAAAAAAAGTAAGCTAATCAATAAAATCATGCAACTCAACCATAATGACCCTTTCCTTCATACAATCCATACTAATATTACAAATGCGAAAGTAACTCTGTCTGTCTGTTAACTTTTCTTCCTTAGGTAATTTGGTTGAAATGAAATTTGGTGTAGAGATACTTTGAATTCCGGGGCCTTCCCAAAGAATCCTTACTAAAGATAGTTTTTATCTGGAAATTCATCACCTAAGGGGGTGAAAAGGGGGGAGAAAGTTACGATATAAACGAGTTCCGCGCGGACGAAGTCGCGGGCAAAAGCTAGTGAAAAATAATGCAAGTTTCCGACCTCGGGCCATGCGTGCGTTTGCAACCATCCTCATTTGAATGGGCCATTTTTTGATGTTTTTGAAATAGCACTTTAATTGTTGCTTCTATGACAAAAGTGTCTATGGCAAGTTTAAAGATGTTTGGTATACAACATTTATCTGTAAGTATTACAGAAAAAAAATTGCGACTGGCGGAAAAAGTAGTATTTTTCCAAAATCTCTCAAACTAGCAATTTTATAAAGTGGTAATAGTGATCTATAATGAGTATTATTATGTGCTGAAACAAGTCGGATTCATCCCATGAGCGCGGGAAAATGGGGGTGAATGTGGAAAAAGTAGGCGTCGCCTGCGTTATAGCCTCCCCGATAAACTATTGTTGCTAGAGCTTGTGGGGTATCGGTACCGACTAACACAGACACGAGGAATTAATTTTTGACAAAAAAAAGGTACAGTTTCATACTAAAAAAAAGAGAATTGGCGAAAGTTTGAAAAAAATACTGCGTCATTAATAGTTTAGTACGTAGTTTTTGTATCACGTTGCTTGCAAACAAGCGCCTGATGCCTGATGGTAGCCTATGGAATGGATGGCTTGTAAAGGGGCAAAATATTGGTTTTAGAAGCGACAAGGATTTTAATTCTTCAATAATCAAGTACCTAGGACTCTAAACACTACGTGAAAATAATTCTTTACAAGGTACGATTGTAAGTGCTAAATATAGGCATTGTCAGGAACTGGGACATTTGCCTTATACCTACACGCTTTCTTCTGGTAACCAGAGTTGCCAATTTCACACACCCTCAAATGATTGTGGCAACTGTCCCTACTTGCCAAGCGAAGTACAGTAGCCATCACATACATCGGAGCAAACAAGGAACTGTGAGTGAAGTGTGAACATCTGAACACAACTCTATTTTCAAGGCATTAGGGTGCATGTTCAGATATTTTTGAACATCCTGTAGTGTACAGATGTATGTGATGGCGACTGTACCAATGGCGGCAATGTTTGTTTTAAAGCAATTTAGGCTTAAAAATAACAGTCGCCGTTTAGACGAGACACATTTTCCGTTTCCTTAGATTGCAAAACGCATCGATTGTTCGGATTTAGCAACGTCAGCTAAGGTCAGGGGTGGCTGACCCCGTTGAGCTACTGTCTGCACATTTTGTACTCGAGTACCGTAAAATGGGGTGAGTAGGGTCAAAACTGACATTCAAACATCGATAACATTTTATTTTTAACCGTAGAGTAGTTAAAAAAAAAGAGGTTCTCAATTCAGATGTATCCCTTTTTTAGGGTTCCGTAGCCAAATGGCAAAAAACGGAACCCTTATAGATTCGTCTTGTCCGTCCGTCTGTCTGTCTGTCTGTCCGTCCGTATGTTACAGCCACTTTTTTCCGAAACTATAAGAGCTATACTGTTGAAACTTGGTAAGTAGATGTATTCTGTAAACCGCATTAAGATTTTCAAACAAAAATCGAAAAAAAAACATTAAGTTTTAAGGGTCCCCATACTCAGAACTGAAACTCAAAAAAATTTTTTTCATCAAACCCATACGTGTGGGATATCTATGGATAGGTCTTCAAAAATGATATTGAGGTTTCTAACATCATTTTTTTCTAAACTGAATAGTTTGCGCGAGAGACACTTCCAAAGTGGTAAAATGTGTGTCCGTCCCCCCCCCTGTAACTTCTAAAATAAGAGAATGATAAAACTAAAAAAAAAATATGATGTACAATTACCATGTAAACTTCCACCGAAAATTGGTTTGAACGAGATCTAATAAGTAGTTTTTTTTTAATACGTCATAAATCGTAAACCGCAATTTATTTCACGGTCGGTTTATTTCTTCATGTGCGAGTCCGACTCGCACTTGGCCGCTTTTTTTAATGTTTGTTACCTCAGAACTCCGTCATTTATGAACCGATTCGTACAATTATTTTTTTTATTGAAAGTATATATGCTTCTAGATTGATCCCATTGTTTCAAAGCCCCAGTTGGATGATGGGAACCATGAGGAATTGAGGGAACTCCTCAAATATATTAGGCACGCGTGTAGTAATTTCGGTATTTTCTATTATAACTCGTGTATTTACACCCGGAAATCATAAATTTGGTGAAGTGGAAGTGATGATGAAGACCATAGATGACTTGTGGAACTTCTCAATGATGTACTTCAAACTATATAAGTACGTCACAGATTCTGACATGATTCCGTTGAAGTTAATTCTGAGATCCTTGAGGAATCGACGGAAGTCCTCAAATATTATCGGCCCACATACAGCGATTTGGTTTATTGGTCTAAAATCAACGCATTTGTTCTCGGAAATCAGGTCATGTGGTAAACTGGAAATACTGAATTGAAGTCGGTTAAAACTTTGTTTTGAAAGTAAATTATTACATATGCAAACATATGTATATGTATAATGAGTGTTCCGGACGTTTGTATTATATTTTGGGTAGTTCCATTTCATAACTTATTATTTAACGATAAACAGGAAAACCCACCTTACCCCGTAGTCCCTCGTAATTGGGGTGAGATGGGTTTTCATACAAAGGTGATCTGGGAAGATTGTTGAATCGTTTTTTTTATTATGAGTATTACTATAGCTCCATTTTAAATTTGAATACATTATTTTTGTAGCTGTAGCCTTAAAATCCCATCTCACCCCCCTTTCAACCCTTCTCTCCCCATTCATAACCCAACTCTCCCCGAGAACCCTACTCATCCCATTTTACGGTAGCTGGTTACCAGTAAAATGGTAAGATGAGTATTTCAGTACTTTCAGGTAAAAAGTAATAAGATATGCGTTTATACCACAGATGTATGAATATAAGGAGATCGGACATGGCGGCCGATTTGTATAGAGTGAGCCTGTCGCAAGTACATTAACCCACACAACGCCCAAGTAATTGACAAGACAAAGCACGCACACATCTAAAACACACACACTTGTATACCTACACGCTTATTTGACAATAAACGCGCATCATATCAGGCATTTTGGGAAAAAACTTAATATTCTCTGCGATCAGCACGCGTGCACAGTATGGCAGTGTATGCCCATTGAGCATACAGCTGCGACACGGCCGCCGGCGGCTTGTCCGCTCTCTAGTATTCTATGCTCTGAGGTTTATACCAACACAGTCTCATCATCGGGGCCACGGTTCAATTAGTTTTACCAGACGGAAGATGTTTAAGGTACAATCTTTAGTTGTTTACATTTGTAGTGCATCAACTTCATAGTAGATGGCGGTGTTCCATTCGTGAAACACGCTATCATTGTTTTCCCGTATCTTGTATGAGGCTCCCTTCGAAATCCGAATTATATGAGTATTAAGTTGTCAAGAAAGTGTTTCATTCATTAAGGTAGTGCATTCCTTCGAACCGGATTTGAACCAGTGACCTATGGATTCTAATGGGGGCCGATGTCTACGCTTGTATTCTACCGAAAGGACTTCACAAATACGGCACTTTCCCGGCCGGTCCACTTCCGCATTTGCCGGAGCGAAATTGGAGTGTCCTCAGGCTACGGGGTTAGGACCGCAAGCTTGTTTGCCATCGTTGTATAAAAAAATGCCGAAGTGTGAATCATGTATGTGTACACAATAAAATGTAATGATGTCAAAAGTTCATGATCAAAACGATAATGCGGACATAACATAACCTTTATCTTCACAATCGGTTACCAATACCAAGTAAATCGATTAACATACTTTAGCAATAGATAAGGATAACATTTTAAAAAGGGTATTACCTTTTGACTGTGTTCGTTGTTATACATACGTACCTAGAGGTGAGTCCTGTTTATACATACATACTTTAATCACACCTGGGCAGCTAGCATGATAGATTTTATGGTCATGTTTTGGGCCATTTGGGCCGTAAAATTGACCATAAAACCCATAGTAGAATAAAACAAGGTCATGACAGCTCGCGACGTCAGCCAATCTAGACACGCGGCAGCGTGTCAAGCCAAGTTCAAGCAAAGGAACTGGCTAGCCAGCGCCGAGTGTATCATTAATACACGAACCACTTGGTGCCACTTTTGACCCTTCTATAACTCAAAACCTCTTTTACGTAAACACATAAAACTAAGTGTGTTTAATTATATCCCTAAGGACATCTAGAAGCCCAAATTTCATGAAGCTAGCTCAAACGGTTATAAAGATATGAAGGTCAAAAAGTCGTATATTTTAGCACTGACTGACTGACATATAGTACCTAAACCTAACCTACTTCCAGATGACCTAGAAGGATGAAATTTGGAATCCAGCTCGGTAATTGTGTGTAAGCGTAGGAAAAAATATAAAAATAAAAAAAGTTAAAAAATAGGGGCGGTGCCCATACAAAAACTTTTTTGTTAATTGTAGCGTTGGAACCGTTACAAGCAGACATTTGAAACTATCCCAATATATGTATTATTAAATTTGCTATATAACAGAAATATAAAATATTAAGTCAAAAAATAAGTGGTGTCCCCATACAAAAAACTTGTAATACGCGCTAAACAACCGGCCAACGGTGTGTCGTCGGCGGCGCGCGGCACCACATAATTATACGCAGAACATAAGTAAATCTCAATACCTGCCTAGTTTTCTTTACAAAAAGTAATGATATCCCACCAAAAACATAAATGTAAAAAAGGAGAGCCAAGTTCAATACAAAAATTATGCTTGGCTGTGGGCTTCGCCGCAAAAAGAATGGAGATCTAAATGAGTGCCAAGTTGTATGCAAAATCCAAATATGTATTTATAGGAACAAAATAACATTATGAACAAGTATTAAACTCTAAGTCTTTGCTTTATTGGATACATATAACAATTGCTGTTATTTAAAAATGTGAGATCTTAAAGTAAGTTAGATTGACTTGGCCAGTTTTTATCAGAATTAAAAAAATTATATGTTGAATAACTTTATAAAATGACTGATGTAATGAAAACTGGCCAAGTCAAATCTAACCTACTTTAAGATCTCACATTTTTAAATAACAGCAATTGTTAAAGGTATCCAATAAAGCAAAGACATAGAGTTTAATACTTGTTCATGATGTTATTTTGTTCCTATAAATACATATTTGGATTTTGCATACATCTTGGCACTCATTTAGATCTCCATTCTTTTTGCGGCGAAGCCCACAGCCAAGCATAATTTTTGTTTTGAACTTGGCTCTCCTTTTTTACATTTATGTTTTTGGTGGGATCTTACCTACGTCATCAGCATCTTAAAAATGGCGAACTGTCAGTGTGTTGCCACTGATGTGCGAAAGTAAATTACCTGAGTAAAATTGCATTAGTTCACATAGGTGCTTTCAATTAATATGTATGTTGAAATAATAAATTAATCGTGCATTAACTAAATATTATACCCAAGTTACTAATAGTACATGAAGACTAAAATAGGCTTGTGTCCTAAATTTTTTTTTACGATGCTGTTAATATTTGTATGTAAGCAACTACAGTTAAAGAATACATATAAAATGCCAAAAAAATTTTGTCAAAGACGGACTTGACTGGCGGCAGCCGAAACGATTCATACTAATTAATCATTGTATGGACAATCAAGTAGGTGAATTGCTGTTTCGGTCGCGAAATACTGCGTTTAGGTCCAGAGTTGCCATACAATTTTGTTTGTATAAAAGCGTAAGGATTTTATTGGTAGCTATGAATTTAGTCTTGGACAGTAAAAGAAATGCATATTTTTCCAAACTTTCAAGGACCATCTTTTTGTGGTTTTAATTATATTTTGTAATTTATACTTTATTACAGTAATGTAATGGTTTACTATCCATTTAGCAACAGTACGTTATCAATTTTAACATAAGTAAACTACCAAAAGCACATAAAATGTGACCTGGGGGAGAAATAATTATAAAAATATATACGCTCAACAGATTACAACGGAACAAATCAACAAAGCGTTGGCAACGCGCTGGCGACTCCTCTGAAATTGCAAGCATCACATTATTGGCTCGGTATTTAAAAAATAAATTTTTGAGGTTATACACAACCTGCGACTAATTGTCCAAAGTTGAGATAGGTATCTAGACCCCAAGGAAGCGATTCCAATTGTCTTAATTGTCGGAAGAGACGTCCCTAGTATCTGAAGCATATTGCAGTTAATCGATATTTGGGCCCGATTCTAGATTCGAAACGTGATGTCCCTTGGTATGTAACGGATATTCTTTATTTTTTATATAGATGAATATAAACTCGGCAGCTGCACTGTTCCTTCTGAACCTCGCAGCGCACACTGGAACACTATCACTATCAGCGACATCGATACGAATACATATTTATATTGTACCAGTGTGTAAGCGCCACACGATAAATAATAGATGAATATCCCTTACATGTAGAAATGGTATGTAATAAAATGGCAAAGGGTGTTTATGCATTAAGACAACTTAAGACTATGATCTCGACTGATAGTTTGAAACAGACATACTACGCTTATGTTCATTCAATGATATCATACGGTATAATATTGTGGGGATGCTGTTCAGATAATGAGCGCATTCTAAAGATGCAAAAGCAAGCAATTAGAATACTCATGGGAGCAAAACCTAGGGAAACATGCCGACAGCACTTTAAACATCTTAGTATTTTAACATCGATATCTGTCTATATCATGGAGGTTGTTATGTATGTGAAAAAGAGCATCAACGAGTTCAGGGTAAGATCTCAATGTAATCCCCGTCATACCAAAAGATCACTCGATATAATACTAACTCCATATAGGCTGAAGCTAGCAAACCGCACTCCTAATGCTATGGGCTCCATGTTGTATAATAATTTACCATAAAACGTTAAGAACATAAAGAGTGAAAGCACTTTTCGGTTACGCCTGAAAGCACTACTTTTGGATCGCACACTATACAGCATTAAAGAATACCTCTCTAATGATTATTCTAAGTTTGACATTGATATAAATGAAATGAAAATATTAAAAAAATATATTTACAATTCTAATTTAAGCTTTGCTTAGTTTGGGACTAGGTTGATTTGTGTAAGATTGTCGGCAAATATTTTTTTTTATTATTTTTTTTTTATTCTGGTAGGTACATTATTAGGTCTGGTACTGTATCAGACAGTAGATGACAAGACCATTGTAATAATAATAATACGAGTCACAGTCATTGGGTATTGAGGGTGAGGGTGAAGGAGCGTTTCTTTTGTCGCCTGACAAAAGTACTTAATAGTCTTTTGTCCGGCGGCAACAAGGTGCGCGCCTTCAATGCCTGGGTGCTGCCCTTGCTTACTTACTCCTTTGGCGTACTAAGATGGACTCAGACTGAGCTGGATGCCCTGGACCGAAGAGTTCGTGTACTGCTTACTGCGCATCGCATGCTACATCCACGCTCGTCTGTTATGAGGCTGTACATCTCGCGGAAGTGTGGAGGTCGCGGTTTTTTAAATGCCAAAGACCTCCACAACCGCGAGGTGTACAGTCTCAGGGATTATTTTCTAAACAACGAGTGTGGGATGCATCGTGACGTAGTGGCAGTAGACGGAAACTTCACCCCGCTCTCCTTGGCAAACAAGAACTGGCGCAGACTTAAAATAATGAGCGCCGAGGACCGCAGGGCGGTGTGGAGGAGCAAGGAGCTTCATGGGCGGTTCTGCAAGGCCCTCACAGGGCCCGATGTGGATCTGCTCGCGTCGGTGAACTGGCTACGTTTCGGGGATCTCTTCGGGGAAACCGAAGGTTTTGTCTGTGCAATTGCGGACGAAGTTATCATGACGAACAATTACCGGAGGTATATCCTGAAGGACGGTACGGTCGACATTTGTCGGGCATGCCGCCGTCCCGGAGAGTCACTCAGGCATATTATCTCTGGTTGTGGTCATCTTGCTAACGGCGAGTACTTGCACAGACATAACCTTGTAGCCAGAATTGTTCACCAGCAACTTGCTCTTCTATACGGTCTTGTGGTCTCCGAAGTGCCTTATTATAAGTACACACCTGCGCCAGTTCTCGAAAATGATCGTGCCACGCTCTATTGGGATCGATCTGTCATCACAGACAGGACTATTCTTGCCAATAGGCCTGATATCGTGCTGACAGATCGATCGAAACGCCAGGCAGTGCTCGTCGACATCACCATCCCCCATGACGAGAACCTCGTGAAGGCCGAGAAGGACAAAGCCAGCAAGTACCTAGACCTGGCTCACGAGGTGACCGCCATGTGGAATGTTGATTCGACGATCATTGTCCCGATAGTCGTTTCGGCAAACGGTTTAATAGCGAAGAGTCTCGACCGTCACCTTAAGAGACTCTCGCTAGATGGATGGATCAAGGGTCAGATACAGAAGGCGGTACTCCTGGATACTGCGCGGATAGTCCGGAGGTTCCTGTCTCTGTCGCCCTGACCACCGGTAGCTTAGGCCCTGCCTCGCTGCCGGTGGCACCCTAGGTTAGGTTTTTTATAATGTGTTTTTATTTTGTATGTTTTGTATATTTATTGTACTTTTATATTTATATTGTAAAAAACCTAATCCAAGAATGGAAATAAATGAAGAGAATAATAATAATAATATAATATAGTGGCAGTAGACGGAAACTTCACCCCGCTCTCCTTGGCAAACAAGAACTGGCGCAGACTTAAAATAATGAGCGCCGAGGACCGCAGGGCGGTGTGGAGGAGCAAGGAGCTTCATGGGCGGTTCTGCAAGGCCCTCACAGGGCCCGATGTGGATCTGCTCGCGTCGGTGAACTGGCTACGTTTCGGGGATCTCTTCGGGGAAACCGAAGGTTTTGTCTGTGCAATTGCGGACGAAGTTATCATGACGAACAATTACCGGAGGTATATCCTGAAGGACGGTACGGTCGACATTTGTCGGGCATGCCGCCGTCCCGGAGAGTCACTCAGGCATATTATCTCTGGTTGTGGTCATCTTGCTAACGGCGAGTACTTGCACAGACATAACCTTGTAGCCAGAATTGTTCACCAGCAACTTGCTCTTCTATACGGTCTTGTGGTCTCCGAAGTGCCTTATTATAAGTACACACCTGCGCCAGTTCTCGAAAATGATCGTGCCACGCTCTATTGGGATCGATCTGTCATCACAGACAGGACTATTCTTGCCAATAGGCCTGATATCGTGCTGACAGATCGATCGAAACGCCAGGCAGTGCTCGTCGACATCACCATCCCCCATGACGAGAACCTCGTGAAGGCCGAGAAGGACAAAGCCAGCAAGTACCTAGACCTGGCTCACGAGGTGACCGCCATGTGGAATGTTGATTCGACGATCATTGTCCCGATAGTCGTTTCGGCAAACGGTTTAATAGCGAAGAGTCTCGACCGTCACCTTAAGAGACTCTCGCTAGATGGATGGATCAAGGGTCAGATACAGAAGGCGGTACTCCTGGATACTGCGCGGATAGTCCGGAGGTTCCTGTCTCTGTCGCCCTGACCACCGGTAGCTTAGGCCCTGCCTCGCTGCCGGTGGCACCCTAGGTTAGGTTTTTTATAATGTGTTTTTATTTTGTATGTTTTGTATATTTATTGTACTTTTATATTTATATTGTAAAAAACCTAATCCAAGAATGGAAATAAATGAAGAGAATAATACGATATAAATAAGAAATTGAAGTTAATAGATACATAGGTTTACAATAGTTAAAATAGTTATTTTATTTATTATAATATGAAATCTGTATTCTTGACGATCATATATAAATTCGTATAAGTTTGATTTAAGGCAAATTTATATTGAATATTATATAAGAATAAATGATCTTTATCTTTACATACTATGGTTTATTCATCTGTTATTTATTATTTATCGTACAACAACGCCTTATCACGTTTGGAATCTGGAATCGGGCACAATGTAAGCCTTTCACAGACTGGCGCGGTCTGGCCGCGGCGGTCAATTGTAAAGCTGTCTTTAGCTGTCTACTTTACTATAGACCACCACCGCAGGCCGCGCCAGTGAGATTCAGGCTTTACTTGTAAAAACAAAGCAAGTATTATTACGCTTACATTAATATAAGTAATTAAGCCATGTTATCACTATAGATGTAGTGCATAATTGTTTTCCATCGTATTTTCTCGGAAACGTTCGTATTTGTCATGCTACTTCAGTCAACCTCAGTACCTTTTGTACTGTGACCGACTGAAATAGCAAGACACGTTCGTGCGTTTCCGTGAAAATACGATTTTTTTGCAAAAATTGATTTCGAGTTGAGCTGAGCTCCAACTCCATAGTAAAATGTATAAGAAAAAAAAGTGACCAGATTCGAGAGAAAAAAAAACATATTAAGAAAATCGGTAACTCAAATAACTTTTTCAAAGAAACATACCCAAAAAGATTTTACGTCCCAAGTAATGCCACTTTGAAAAAATCTAATCTTTCTTTAGGAAAATACGTTTCACGCCACTGCTGAAATATTTTTGTTCTTAAATTCAGTAATTTTCTAAAATCATTACCTCCCCAAAGTAACTGCGATAACTTGGATGAAATACAACCCAATATCATCAATAATCCTGTATATTTAACGTACCTACTAAAAACGTGTATATTGTCGTTCCAGGTACAATGGGCATAAGAGACGGTATAATAATCACGTTATTGCTATCGCAATCGCTATGCAACGCAGGCGGCACAGGCATCGTAACATCCCTCCTCAAAGGCCTCTTATCATCCAACCCGCAACTCCTCAAAATGGTTTCCAACAGACTCGGTACACCATACTGTTCTTGTCCAGTCCAGAATGTGCCCTCTGTCCGACAGAACGCCGCTATAATCGAAAGTCAGGTTCAAAAGTACCAGTATCCAGCTCAATATCAAGTGTATCCACAGTGTGAAGTTCAGAACGTAAAAGAAGTCCCACTGGTTACAAAAGAAACTAAAACGGTACAACAGACGCAGTATCCTGGGCAGTATTCCACAGTGAAGCAAACCGAGACGTCTTACCCAGCTTCTACTTGTTCACCTGTTGCTCCAATGGTAAATCCTTTCCTGCCAGCAGCCTCTCCCATTTCAGCACTCTATCCGCCAACCTCCAGTTTGCTGCCTCCTGCCAATCCGACCTTGGCTCGGAGCCAGTTCTTGAGGAAAATACCTATTCCACCGCCATGTTTGTAGTTGTTATTAAGTAATTTATTTGTTAATTAAATGATTATAGTATTATGTGTCTTTGATTATGAAATTGTTGATGGTTGTGTAATGCGTCATTTAAGAGGATTGTGAAGTGCCGGTATTTTAAAAAAAGCGGCCAAGTGCGAGTCGGACTCGCACATGAAGGGTTCCGTGAAATAAATTGCGGTTTACGATTTATGACGTATTAAAAAAAACTACTTATTAGATCTCGTTCAAATGGAAGTTTACATGATAATGTACATCACATATTTTTTTTAGTTTTATCATTCTCTTATTTTAGAAGTTACAGGGGGGGGGGACACACATTTTACCACTTTGGAAGTGTCTCTCGCGCAAACTATTCAGTTTAGAAAAAAATTATGTTAAAAACCTCAATATCATTTTTGAAGACCTATCCATAGATACCCCGAACGTATGGGTTTGTTGAAAAAAAAATTTTTGAGTTTCAGTTCTGAGTATGGGGACCCCTAAAACTTAATGTTTTTTTTCGATTTTTGGGTGAATATCTTATTGCGGTTCACAGAATACATCTACTTACCAAGTTTCAACAGTATAGTATAGCTCTTATAGTTTCGGAAAAAAGTGGCTGTGACATACGGACGGACAGACAGACAGACGGACGGACATGACGAATCTATAAGGGTTCCGTTTTTTGCCATTTGGCTACGGAACCCTAAAAATGCTATCTCTTTCACACCGCTCTGTACCTCACCCGTATCGTGCGATAGAGAGAGTAGGGGTGTAGACTCAAAATGTGTTATTACTTCAAAAGAAAGAAGGCAAAAAAATATGCCTAATGACGAAAATCCCATTGAAATATCTCAAAAAATTACGAAGCTACAACCGTTTTAATGTTGCTTGTTAGAGAGAAAACGCTCCGGGATCGTGACGTCACGATCGTCTAGCGTCATAGTAAATGGCAATCGTTTCATATGAAAGTGCGTTTTGCGGAAAAGGGACAGAACATACCCCCTCTTAAAACTTTGAACGCTTATAACTTTGTGATTATTTAACCTCTTGCGTTGCTTTTTTCTCCATTTGACTACATTTTTAATCCTTTATTCGAGAAAATGCAACATTATTGATTATTTTGTTTAGTGTCTACACCCCTATTGCAAGTCCTGGAGGTAAATGCCTACATTTCCTGGTTGAAATATTGTTTCGGGTGATAACGTATTTTTTTTCCCCCTAAACCTTTATGAAATTAAACAATTTTGATATGATTGGATTTAGTACACTTTAATCTATGTCTTTACGTTTTATCTTTTTTAGTAAATCAATTTAGATTAATAAAAAAAAACCAGCCAAGTGCGAGTCGGACTCGCGCACGAAGGGTTCCGTACCATTATCTATAAAACACTATTTTATTCTGTGTTTTTAGTATTTGTTGTTATAGCGGCAACAGAAATACATCATCTGTGAAAATTTCAACTGGAACTATCACGGTATCAATGAGATACAGCCTGGTGACAGACAGACGGACGGACGGACAGCGGAGTCTTAGTAAAACGGGACCCGTTTTACTCTTTGAGTACGGAACCCTAAAAATTATCGACAAAGTTTTTAAGGCGCTATAGGTTCAGCGAAGTGAAGCGACCATAGTTTTTGAAACAATATAATGCGTCTGTTTATAATAATATGGTTTCAAAAAAATACGAATAGTAATCTTGAGGCTTTTCTGCAGGGAAATCAGTGATTCGAAACACGATTAAGCAATTTTCGCTCGATAGAAAAAAATCACGAACATAGGTCTAAAACATATTAAAATTCACTTAAAACATTCGTAGCAAATTATGCACAATAGCTAAACATATTAACATTGGTTCTAAAAATCGGCAATGTCATGTTTGAGGGAACTTAGTGATTACTTTTTTATTTATTTAAACGCACAAAAAATTAAAATTAAAAAACATGATATCCGCGCTTCCAAACACGCACTTCCATCTCGCTCACGCTTATGCTCAGCGAGAGGGAGAGAAGACCATGATACTATAGCGCCTTAAATCAAAAATATAGATTAAGGCGCATTAAGGCTAATGAGACGAAATCTATCCAAATAACTTTCACTACTCGTAAAGACACTTGTCCACCAGTCACACTAAATGGAGTTCGAGTACCTCAGGCCAAGGAAGCAAAATACCTGGGAATGTACCTTGATCGACGACTGACGTGGAGAAAACACATAATCACCAAACGTCTTGCAATGGGACAACAAGTACGCAAAATGTACTGGATGATTAGAAGAGAGTCCCAGCTCTTACTAGAAAACAAATTGTTGCTTTATAAGTGCATAATAAAACCTGTCTGGACTTATGGTCTGCAACTGCAAGATACTTACCCTTCCCAGTGTTTACATATTAACCGCTTGCAAGTATGTTAGGGCCAACGTGGACCAATACGCTACCCATTCGTCGGCTCGTTGGAACAACCGCTTATTTATCCCGCGGTGCAGGCTCGCAAAGACCCAGAAGTCACTTGAGGTCTTAGGCGCAAAATTGTATAACTTGCTACCAGAGGAGATAAAACTATCAAAAACTGAAAAAATGTTCGACAACAAACTTAAAACTATGTTAAATAACATAGCATGCTACAGCGTTGACGAATTTGTTGAGACGTGCACTGGCCCTAAGTATTAGGAGCACCTACATAACCTTACAGTTAAGGCATCACTATTTAGTAACTAATATTTTTGAATTGAAACTTCCTGTATCACTCAGACATATAAAGCTATATGCGACCTTATTTGACATCCGATGTAATTAATAAATAATAAATACTACTTATTATGTACATACCTGACTTGTAAAACATTGACTTTTATGAATAAATATCTTGTATCTTGTACTGTGGGGGACCGCGGCCAAATCAAACATAGAAATTCTACAAAGATTTCAATCCAAAATACTACGTATAATAACCGATGCACCATGGTACATGACAAATGATAGGCTACATCAAGACCTCAATATTAAAACTGTTAAGCAAGAAATCAAAGACAGTGCAGAAACATACAAAACAAGAATATTGCAACACCCCAACACACTGGCGAACCACTTAATGAGTGAACTAACTCTACCCCGGAGATTGAAGAGAAGAATACCACAGGATCTACTCATTAGATAAATTATTATGAAAAGCAGACGTGTCAGTGGACGCGATCTGCGCAAGCCATCAAGTAAAAATTCATAACCAATTGCTGAATGTCTGCGAGACAGATTGCAAGAAAACTATCACAAAAAAAATATATATGTATATAGATTTTTAGATTCTAATAACTTTTAACGTAAGCAATATTTCTTAAGAAATTAAAACGTTCAGAACTAGTTTTTCATTATATCTACAACATATCCAAATCGAACAATGTTTACGGGGTGAAAAACGTTATCGCTTTTCAACCGACGAAAAAAACGGAGGAGGTTCTCAATTCGACGCGTATATTTTTTTTTTTTATGTATGACCAAGCATAACTTTTTACAGAGTAGTTCGATTTTGATAATTCTTTTTTTATTGGATAGGGTATAACCCGAAATTGGTCCTATATAAATTTGGAAAAAAAAAACCAACCCTAAGGGTACGAAAATAGGGGATGATTGATTTTTCGTCGGTTAAAACTTTATTTTCAAAGTAAATTATTGTATGAAAATGTACAGGTTCACACTCCTCTTAATGTGCGAGTGAGATATAACCGCCTCTCTACATTCAAGTGTTATTTTTGAATCGAAGAACATTTCTTATTTCTTGGTACACGTATTAGCAGACATTTGCTATATAACATCCGTCACGTCCTGACAAGCATGTGAGTACGGGAGTGACGGATGTCTTATCCACAACGATAAGTGATAAAATAAGAACCATGCTACGCCCGCTGGATGTTAAGGCGCCGTAGGTTCATGGTATTCTCTCCCTCTCGCTGAGCATAAGCGTGAGCGAGATGGAAGTGCGTGTTTGGAAGCACGGGTATCATGTTTTTTAATTTTAATTTTTTGTGCGTTTAAATAAAAATTGGTTTACAGACAGCTTGAGTTGAGGGAAAGGACATAGGATAGTTTTTATCCCGGAAATCATCTCCTTAGGGGGTGAAATGGGGGGTGAATATTTGTATGGAGCTACTATAGGTACAACCCATTTAGATAAAATTTGGTATAGAGGTAGTTAGTAGGCGCGGCGTTGGTAGGCCCCAAGGTGGGCTGATGACCTGGTAAAGGTCGCAGGAGTCCGCTGCATGCGGGTGGCGCAGGATTGGTCACTGTGGAAACCTTTGGAGAAGCAGAAGGCCTATGTCCAGCAGTGGCCAGTCTTTCGGCTGATATGATGATGATGATGATAATGATCAAGATAGTTCGAGTCTCGGGGAAGGACATATGATAGTTTGTATATCGGAAATCTACCCCTAAAAGGGAAATGGAGGCTGAAAGTTTGTATCGAGCTACGATATAAACGAGTTCTACGCCGGAAGTCGCGGGCAAAAGCTAGTTTGTATATATTTGCAATCACGTTCTCGGAAACGGTTCTAACGATTTCGATGAAATTTGGAATATAGGTGGTAATGGGGGCGGGAAATCGATCTAGATAGGTCTCATGTCCGGGAAAAATCGTCCTCTCTGTATTTTCTCCATTTTCATCCGAGCGGAGCTCGGTCGCCCAGGGACTAATAATGACAATACACCGAAAAAACTTGCACACCTTCATACCATGCCCGCTTGGGCTTGTACTTTGACAGAGGTGGAATGTTGCGTATGCCTACTCCCTTCCGTGTTGTTGGAAGGCGCTTGCGATTCCAGCTGGTTCCGTACGTGGGTTAGATTCTAAGTGTCATTTTTTGTACGGGAAAATGACACTCAAAGTTACCCCTCATGAGAAGCACTAGGCGCGTTGCCGACCCTGCACTGATTTGAGGAGTAGTTGTTCCCGTCTGCGGGGAGCACCAACTTTTAGCCAAATCATGAAATGGCGGCATTTCACGATATGCCCAGGAATTTCGTGACCTGTCGGATTTTTACGATGTGCCCGGTATACTCTATAGAGCTAGGAATATCGACGAATGCGTTGCTCTAGTCGATCTGCCGTATTTTTTATCAAGCACATCATGATATGCCTGGTCAACTATTAGCCAAATCATGAAATGGCGGCGTTTCACGATATGCCTAGGAGTTTCGTGATATGCCGGATTTTACGATCGGCCGCCGACATATCGACTAATAAAAAAACATCATATAAATGCAATAGCAACGTGCATGTGGTTACAGTAACCGCTTGCCAGCGGGACCTGCACTTGTTTGCCACCATCGGAATATAAAATAGGTGGATGATAAAACTATAGTATTAGTCTAGTTTGGTTTATATCATCATTATCATCATATCAGCCAAAAGACGTCCCCTGCTGGACATAGGCCTCCCCCAAAGAGTGCCACAATGACTGGTTCTGCGCCACCCGCATCCAGCGGACCCACACAGCGGATCCGCGACCTTTACCAGGTCATCAGTCCACCTTGTGGGGGGCCTACCGACGCTGCTGCTTGATTTACTTATATGCAATAATTTAATTTAGTAATGTTAATTTTCATAATCTATTGCCACTAACTTGCAATCAGTATTTCGATGGAATTCTTAAAAATTACCAAATTTCGATAAAACTTAATACATAAGGGAATTTATTTTGAATGTGGGTTAGTAAGGTTATAAGAATTAGGCCGAAATGAAGCAAACGATATTTTTAGTCTGTGCTACATTAGCTCATGTAAGTAAATTTTTAAATTATGCAGGGTAAACATCCCAATACTAGAAACTTTCAATCTTAATTCATAACAATTGAAGTGAACTACATACAATACAATACAACAATACAAAATACTCTTTTCTCAAACATGCGAAGAAAAGGGTCGTCATTTCGTGCGTTATAACAGGCTTCAAAGTATCACTTTTCCGGCGGAACAATTTGAGAGAACTGTAAAGGAGTGTCATACGTAATTGAAGGCCTAGGCCAGAAAGTTATTTTTTTTTATTTTCATTCCACAATTGTGGCACATCATCACGGCGTTAAACCATGAAAAAGTGTTTGATTTCTTGAAGTTTTTTTTTATTTATTTCATTGCATGTTTGAGAAAAGCACTATACATGCCTAGTCGTGAAAAGGGCTTGCCGGCTTCGTATCACTATCTATACCTACTCAACCGGCAAGACCTTCTTTTCCGGCGTCTGCAGTAATGTACTATTATTGCATTATTGCACACCTCACACAAACAAAGCAGTTACAAAGAGAGACAATATAAAAACATGTAGGTAGAGGCACATACTTAATTTTATTTTATTTGGAATCAAAATGAAAATACAATTTTATCAACCCAACCTAAAGATTCGCCAAACTGCGAAGCAGTTTGTTGGCGATGCGCTCACTTAAATAAAAACAAAATGCGGCCAAGTGCGAGTCGGACTCGCACATGAAGGGTTCCGTAAAATAAATTGCGGTTTACGATTTATGACGTATTAAAAAAAAACTACTTACTAGATCTCGTTCAAACCAATTTTCGGTGGAAGTTTGTATGGTAATGTACATCATATATTTTTTTTAGTTTTATCATTCTCTTATTTTAGAAGTTACAGGGGGGGGGACACATTTTACCACTTTGGAAGTGTCTCTCGCGCAAACTATTCAGTTTAGAAAAAAATGATATTAGAAACCTTAATATTATTTCTGAAGACCTATCCATAGATATCCCACACGTATGGGTTTGATGAAAAAAAAAATTTAGTTTTAGTTCTGTGTATGGGGACCCCTAAAACTTAATGTTTTCGCAAGAGGAAATAGTATAGAGTGGTCACAATCACAACCGTGTAGAAAAATATTTTTTTTCTTGAATATCGGGTATTCGATATCTTTCCGGGTACTACTTACTTAGCCGTATTTTTAAATATTTTTTTTTACTTACATTACCTACGGGATGTTCTATGTTAGTTTGTAGTAAAAAAGAGTCACAACCAAACATAAAGTTTGTATGGAAGGAAGGAAAAAGTGTAAAATTGTTATAAGTTTTAGATTAACATAAACATCCCGTTCTGTAAGTTAACACATGTATGTTTAACATTGTGACTAGTATACCCGGAAAAATATCGAATACCCGGTATTCAACTACCCGGTTGTAACCACTCTATATTATGTCTTCTTGCGAAGAATAGGTATTTTGGCTCACCTAATTCCAATCACTGGTAATCATAAACCCGGAATTACCTACTTACTTATCCGACTAATAAATTAATTGGTTCTCTATTGGAAGGCATAAAGTCATTTGTACTATTATTGTTACGCATAATTGCTTTTCGCCGAAATAGTGATGTGCATAATTCTCATTACGCATAATTATATACGCATAACATTAAAAAGCATAAATACTGAAAGCATAATCTTCATGAAGACTAATGTCAAATAGCATAAGCACAAATAGGCATAATAATCAATTGGCATCATATCAAAATGCATAACAAAAAAAAGTTATGTACAGATGGCTCATCTCCACTTATAATAAATCTCTAAATTAAAAAAAGAATCAGCCAGTTTGAAACTAAGCTTTCTGTGGTACGAATGTTCTCAGCATCCCATGGACGGAAAAATATGAAACATTTTATATAGGTACATTATTATTCTAGCTGCAACTTAGGATAGTTTTTATCCGACTGCGACAATTAATTTATTTTCCGTAATATACGACTTCATTTAATTTTTCATTTATTATTCTTAAAGTATATCGCCGCCACATCTGTCAGCTAAAAGAAACGTCAAAATCACAGACTAATAAGAAATACTACGGACAAAATGGCGGAATTTCTTTGCCTTTCTTTCGCCTATTAATAATTTTAATCCCGTCTACGTTATACATTGACGAGACACATAGGTACCAAAAGCAAATATAAAATTAATCGATTTTGATATGCGAACTTATATGCGCAAATGTCGAATTAAGGCGTAATTTGTACAAATGTAACAACAAATTCGAACAATATAAACTTGGTTTTTTTGAATGGCACGCGCGCGCGCTCTTTGCGTATTCAGCCAAACCACGAAAAACCGAAACTCGAAGTTCGTATATCTGCATTCCTGTCATTTGTTAGTGCGATAGAGATAGAGATACCCGAATATTTTCGAATTCCAAAGTTCGTGGTTTAAAAGAAAATACGGATGTCGGATAGATCTAAATTAATATTTTATGTGTGAATATGGTTAAAATTATTTGGAAATATTATTGTTGTTATTGTTTTAGTATATTTGACTAGCTTTAAGTTTAATATTGTACGTCCGAAATGCGCTAGCTGTTGGACTTTATTTTACCCAAAACAACTAAATGTACACAGTTCTGACAATAAAGAAATCTTATTTTATCTTATCTTATCGAAAATAGGGATGTAGACACTAAACAAAATAATCATAATGTTGTATTATCTCGAAAAAAAACAACGCAAGAGGCTAAGTATACTTACTCGTATAGGTAATCACTAAGTTATAAGTGTATAAAGTTTTAAGAGGGGGTTTGTTGCGTCTCTTTTCCGCAAAACGCACCTTTATAATGAAACGATTGTTTTTTACTATGACGCTCGAGGATCGTGACGTCACGGTCCCTGATCGTTTTCTCACTCTAACAAGCGACATTAAAACGGTTGTAGCTTCGTAATTTTTTGAGATATTTGAATGAGTTTTTCGTTTCTTCTTTCTTTTGAAGTGAGTCTACAGCTACACCTCTATTTGGAAGACAAGCGGAAAGAACCCATACTATCCATACTAATAATCCATACTTCCATATTAATATTATAAATGCGAAAGTGTGTCTGTCTGTCTGTTACCTCTTCACGCCTAAACCGCTGAACCGATTTAGATGAAATTTAGTATACAGATAGTTTGAGCCCCGGGGAAGGAGAAAGGGTAGTTTTTATATCTGAGGGGCTGAAATTGGGGGTGGAAATTTGAATGGAGCTACTTAAACCGCTGCACCGATTTAGGTGAAATTTTGTATATAATTAGTTTGAGTCCCGAGGAAGGTCAAAGGATAGGTTTTATCCCGGAAATCATCCCCTAAGGGGGTGAAAAGGGGGGGGGGGAATTTGGATGTAATCTATTTTGATGAAATTTGGTGTAGATATAGGTTAAGTCCTGGGAAAGGACATGGGATAGTTTTTACCCCAGAAATCATCCCCTAAGGGGGTGAAATTAGGGGTAAAAATTCGGATGGAACCCATTTTAATACAATTTGGTAAAGAGATAGCGTGAGTCCTGGGAAAGGACATAGGATAGTTTTAATTCCGGAAATCACTCCCTAAGGGGGTGAAATGGGGGTGAAAATTTGGATGAATCCTGTTTAGATGAAATTTGGTATAAAGGTCGTTTGAGTCCCGAAGAATGACATTAGATAGTTTTTATCCCGAAAATCATTCCCTAAGGGTATGAAATAGGGGGTGAAAGTTTGGATAAAATCCATGCACCTAGATGAAATTTGGTATAGAGATAATTTGAGACCCTTCGAAGGATATAGAATAGTTTTTGCCTCGGAAATCATCCCTTAAGATGGTAAGTAGAAGTTTGTTTGCATTATATTTTCTAAGTATAAGTTCTACGCGGACGAAGTCGCGGGCAACAGCTAGTATAGTAATAAAGTGATACCTACCCGTTCAAAATCCCTGAAATTTAGATTATAGCCTATGGTTTTCTTAGTAGTAAATTGCCTAATTTTCATTAGTAGTAAGTTTTAATAAAAGGTTTTTCCGCTCTTTTATAAAAAAAAACCTCGAAGACGAAAGCGGGAGCAAGGCTCCCGCTTTCATCTTCTAACCTATCTGCGATCCGAGTCGGTTTTGCCACTAAGCCCCTGTTCCCTAGTACTTACGCTACGATCACTCTCATTGATTGATCTCAGAGAAAAGGGAGTCTTCGAGGTTATTTTTTTTTATAAAATAGCGGAAAAACTAATAATATGACAATAACTATTAAACTGAGTTTTATTCATTTATAAAACTGAAATTATGGATTATGAGATAATGAGAGATATACCAAATAATTATTAGCCCAAACAATAGTATGCGTAATGTGTATTCGGCCAATAAAGATTAGGTCAACTGAAATGATTCTATTAGCGTAGTATGCCAAAAAAGTAGTAGGCCAAAGTATTATTATGCGACAGTATTATTATGCCAATATAAATTATGCCAAATCAATTATGCGAAACTATATTAGTCAAAAAAAAATTATGCCAATGAAGGGGATCCCAAATTATTTCACTTGTGTCAATGAGTTTGAATGAGAATGGCCTTTCTGGACGGACATATTTATATAGGCTTTATTTTATCCCACGGGTTTGCCTGCGTTCTTTGCTATACGCGTACTTAGCCGCGCGGGCAGCTTAGTACCTTAACCGCGCAGGCAGCTTAGCACCTTAGCCGCGCGGGCAGCCTAGCACCTTAGCCGCGCGTGCAGTTTAGTACCTTAGCCGCGCGGGCTGCTTAGTATCTTAGCCGTGCGGGCAGCTTAGTTAGTACCTTAGCCGCGCGGGCAGCTTAGCACCTTAGCCGCGCATGCAGCTTAGTACCTTAGCCGCGCGGGTAGCTTAGTACCTTAGCCGCGCGGGCTGCTTAGTATCTTAGCCGTGCGGGCAGCTTAGTTAGTACCTTAGCCGCGCGGGCAGCTTAGCACCTTAGCCGCGCATGCAGCTTAGTACCTTAGCCGCGCGGGTAGCTTAGTACCTTAGCCGCGCGGGCAGCTTAGCACCTTAGCCGCGCGTGCAGCTTGTACCTTAGCCGTGCGGGCAGCTAAGTATCTTAGCCATGCGGGCAGCTTAGTTAGTACCTTAGCCGCGCGGGCAGCTTAGTACCTTAGCCGCGTGGACAGCTTAGTACCTTAGCCGCGCGGCAGCTTAGTTAGTACCTTAGCCGCGCGGGCAGCTTAGTACCTTAGCCGCGCAGGCAGCTTAGTTAGTACCTAGGCCGCGCGGGCAGCTTAATACCTTAGCCGCGCGGGCAGCTTAGCACCTTAGCCGCGCTTGCAGCTTAGTACCTTAGCCGCGCGGGCAGCTTAGTATCTTAGCCGTGCGGGCAGCTAAGTTAGTACCTTAGCCGCGAGGGCAGCTTATTACCTTAGCCGCGCGGGCAGCTTAGTGCCTTAGCCGCGCGGGCAGCTTAGTTAGTACCTTAGCCGCGCGGGCAGCTTAGTATCTTAGCCGCGCAGGCAGCTTAGTTAGTACCTTAGCCGTTTACGGGAGCAGGAAGGGTATGATGGACTCCCGGGAACCCCCCGGCCTACCGTATAAAACCCCACGGTGCTATGCGTGCTGCTTTATGGCGGAGCCAAGGGAACGCTCGCGCACACTACCGCGACTCCGCCAGCAGCTGTCCCCATGTGAGACCCGTCGCGGGAGGGGAGGATACTCGTCCCCCAGTACATTTTCAGGGGCGTGCCCGAACACCCGACACGCCCTCCAGCTCGAGGACCTCTTCCCTATGGGTGGCAGTCGCCCCCGTGACTGCCACCCGGAGGTCTTCGTTAAGGCGGCAATCGCCGGTGCCCCACCGCGCCCTACCCTAACGCCGGTAATAATAATAAATAATAATAAATAATAATAATAATAAACTTCACCCCGCTCTCCTTGGCAAACGAGAACTGGCGCAGACTTAAAGTGATGAGCGCCGAAGACCGCAGGGCGGTATGGAGGAGCAAGGAGCTTCACGGGCGGTTCTGCAAAGCCCTCACAGGGCCCGATGTGGATCTGCTCGCGTCGGTGAACTGGCTACGTTTCGGGGATCTCTTCGGGGAAACCGAAGGTTTTGTATGTGCAATTGCGGACGAGGTTATCATGACGAACAATTACCGGAGGTATATCCTGAAGGTCGGTACGGTCGACATTTGTCGGGCATGCCGCCGTCCCGGGGAGTCACTCAGGCATATAATCTCCGGTTGTGGTCATCTTGCTAACGGCGAGTACTTGCACAGACATAACCTTGTAGCCAGAATTATTCACCAGCAACTTGCTCTGCTATATGGTCTTGTGGTCTCCGAAGTGCCTTACTATAAGTACACACCTGCGCCAGTTCTCGAAAATGGTCGTGCCACGCTCTATTGGGATCGATCTGTCATCACGGACAGGACTATTCTTGCCAATAGGCCTGATATCGTGCTGACAGATCGATCGAAACGCCAGGCAGTGCTCGTCGACATCACCATCCCCCATGACGAGAACCTCGTGAAGGCCGAGAAGGACAAAGCCAGTAAGTACCTAGACCTGGCTCACGAGGTAACCGCCATGTGGGATGTTGATTCGACGATCATCGTCCCGATAGTCGTTTCGGCGAATGGGTTAATAGCGAAGAGTCTCGACCGCCACCTTAAGAGACTCTCGCTAGATGGCTGGATCAAGGGTCAGATACAGAAGGCGGTACTCCTGGATACTGCGCGGATAGTCAGGAGATTCCTGTCTCTGTCGCCCTGACCACCGGTAGCTTAGGCCCCGCCTCGCTGCCGGCGGCACCCTAGGTTAGGTTTTTATAATGATTTTATGTTTTGTATGTATTGTTTTATATTTTACTTTTTATATGATTATTGTAAAAACCTAACTTAAGATGACATTTAAATAAAGGGAATAAATAATAAAAAGCTTTATTTAAATTCCATTACAGCATTAATTATTAAAAACATTCAAATAAATTAAAAAGATTGCTGAATGGACCCCTCGCGGGTAAAAGCCTCCTCCAAGGCTTGCCAAGTCGGTCTGTCTCGTGCGGTTTTTAACCAATTTTTTCCTGCGACTGATGCTATTTCGTCTTGCCATCTATTATTAGGTCTTCCTCGCTTCCTTGAACCACACGGCCCCTTCCATTTCGTGGTGTTCAAGGTCCACCTGTCATCGGTATATCTCGATACATGGCCCGCCCATTTCCACTTTAGCCTTTTCGAAAATAAAAGAGCGTCAATAACTTTAGTCTTTTTGCGTATTTTAGTGACTCTCACTCTATCTCTCAGTTTGATATTCAGGCAGCTTTGCTCCATTGCTCTCTGAGCCGACTGAATTTTTATTTTTGCGGGTCTTTCGAACAACCATGTTTGACAACCATATGTAAGGCATGGTAGTATTGCGGAGTCCAGTATATTTTTTTTTTGTTTTTACAGGGTACTTCTGTGCTTTTAGTATTTATTTATGAGCCCAAAACTTTTTCCAGGTTACTGAGATCCTTCTAGATATTTCTTCTATGTTCCTCTTTTTGTCAAATGTCAGTCGCTTCCCTAGGTAGATGTATTCCTGCACGTAATCCAGGGTGTTGGCGTCTAGTAGGATGGGTGTCTCTTTGTCATTGGTCATGATTTTTGTCTTTTCTAGATTCATTTCTAGTCCAATACGTGTACTTACTATATGTAATTGGTTTATCATGGTGTTCAGTTTTACAGGACTTTCCGATAAAAGGACGATATCGTCTGCAAACCGCAGGTGGCTTAAAAATTTACCATCAATATTGATACCTTGCGTTGACCACGGTAGATCTTTCATAATATTCTGTAAAACCGCTATGAACAACTTTGGAGATATTGGGTCGCCTTGCCTTACTCCTCTGTTTATATTGATATTGGGACCTGTTTTTTCTAGCCGGACTCTACTTGTGCTTTTTTCGTAAATGTATCTTATGATGTTTATGTATTTATTATTTATATTTACTTATACCAGCTAAAGCTTCCCAAATGCTAGTGTGTGAGATAGAGTCAAAAGCCTTTTTATAGTCTATGAAGGCTAAGTAGAGAGGTCTGCGGAATTCTAAATACTTTTCGATTACTTGTTCTAATGTATGGATATGGTCAATCGTATTGAAGCCTCTCCTGAAGCCGGCTTGTTCATAGGGTTGGTGGTTGTCGATGTCCGGGGATATCCTGTTTAATAGGCATGCGGCGAACAGCTTGTAGAAACATGGCATGAGGCTTATGGGTCTGTAATTCCCTATATCGGTTGGGTCACCTTTTTTGTACAGTAGTATAATCTCTGATATAGTCCAGTTCTCTGGGACCCTTTCTTCTATAAGGATTTTATTGAAAAGTTGTGTGATTGGTGTCAATAGTAGTGTTCTGGCATTCTTGATATGTTCATTCGTGATACCATCAGGCCCTGAGCATTTTTCTGGTTTCAGTTTTATAATTTGTTTCAGGATTTCAGGTTCTTCAAACATTTTTACGCTTGACTGTGCTTTCTTTGAGTGGGTTTCGTCATATCTTGCTCAGAGTTAGGTTGACTATGACTATATAACAATGCATAAAAATCTGTAGCTATTTTGATTATTTCTGTGCGTGATTTACAGATTTTTGAACCAGATTTTAGGCATGGTATCCAGGCTTTTGAATTGTCTAGTTCCTTAAATGCCTTTTTTGCACTTCTCGACGTTTCTAAGTGTCTCGTAATAGCATTGGTTCTGTAATCGTCATAGCATTTTTTTATTTCCTTGTTTGTTCTTTTGTAGAGACTCTTTAGGTCTTCTTTATCTTGTTTCAATAGTTTCGGCTTATTTTGTAGTTTACGTCTATCTCTCATGAGCTCCAGTGCTTTAGAAGACAGGATTCTACTTTTTTTTTAACCTTTAATGTTTTTTAAGCTTGCAGTTACGTAGTGATACATTTTTTTGTAGTAATCATCCACTTTAAAGTTGTTTTGCGTCGTTATAAGTTCGGGTACAAAGGTATTAAGGTTTTTTAGGTACAATTCTTGCTCAGCTAGTGTTTTCAATTTCCCAGGTGTGTTGCAAAAGTTCCGTCTACTTTTCTTTGATGGTTTTAGGCAAATTGTAGCTCGTAATAACCGGTGGTCAGATCCAAAGGAGAACGACGTTATAACTTGATACTTAGAAATCATGGCAGGTTTTGTTGTCATAATAAAATCTATTTCGTTTTTTGTGATTCTGTCAGGAGAGATCCATGTCCATCGGTTTTTAGGTTTTAGTTTAAACATTGTGTTCATAATTTTTAAATCATATTCTTGTGCATATTGAATGAGCCTCTCTCCTCGTAAGCTCCTTTTACCATAGCCATATTTGCCGGTAACTGAACATTCGTATTTTCTGGTAATTCCGATTTTAACGCCGGTACCTACTGAATATTGCGTTCCGCTGGATGCGGGTGGCGCAGGACCGATCACTTTGACTTTGGGGGAGGCCTATGTCCAGCAATGGACGTCTTTCGGCTGACAAGTTGAATATTAAAAATTTATTTTCAGGTCCACGCCCAAGCCAGATGTGGCTACGGCAAGCCAGCATACAATCTCCCAGCATGTGCCCCCTTGGCTGTAGAATACGAGCCTTTACCCGCCATGGCCCTACCGACCTGCAACTGCCCCGCTCTGCCCACCCTACCCGTCTCAGTCCTGCCAGCCATCACCGCGCCTCCCTTCGATTTGGGTAATAATCATAATAATTCATTTATTGCCTAGTTACGTGGTACAAAATAGGTGTTACATTAGGATTGGTTGACACATGAACCCCGTTAGGGCATAGCAAATATATTTTAAAAGTAAAGCTACAACTAAGAGGTACAGTCACGCACATAAATGAAATTAACCGCATTCTGACACTATTATCATAGTAAAACGAGGGCAAAGTATGTTATCTTCATACAAGCGCACCGCGCGCGGCTTGTATGTGTGCGCCACATGAAATGAAATGAAATGAAATGAAATGAAATAATTTATTTGCCAGAATACGGTTACAAGATCTTAAAAATAATAGATAAACCAACGTATCCAACCTGAATGCAGGTGTGCAAATTTGTACAAAGTCAATGTCAATATATTTTAAATTGTATTGTCTGAACATTCCACGATGTCAAAACTTAAATACTAACTTACAGCTATTTGTTACATACCTATTACTTTATTGTCAAATACTCCTTAATACTATAAAAACATTGTTCATGCAGCCATTTGGTTAACTTTGTTTTGAAAGAGGTCATTTTTTCTAATTTAATGATGTCAGGTAACTTATTGTACAGGAGTATACACATATTATAACAATTATTTTTGTATATGGCCGATCTGCAGAGAGGCTGATCCAAAAGGTTCCTATATCTCTTACGTGTCTTTTAGTGGTTTCGCTGCGTTGAGTGAAATATTGCTGGTTTTTTTTGGCCATACAGCACGCGTCCCTAATGTACTGACATGGAAGTGGAAGTATACACATACTTACTTACTTACTACACAACATACTTTGCCCTCTTTATACTATGCTATTATGTTCGAGGCATGAGATTAGAAGCTTACTTATATTTATTATTTTATTATTCTTTTGAAATCAATGTTATTTACATTTATTATTTTTTATTATCAGGTATCCTGGGTCCTTTGGGTATGATCAACCCTTTCCTGCCAGCAGCGTCGCCTATATCAGCCCTTGCGCCGACCGTGTCGTCCTTGTACCCGCCTATTAACCCGTGCTACTGTGGATGCAAGTATTTGAAGAAGATTCCTATTCCGCCGCCTTATATTTAGGCTTATGATCGTGTTGTAGATATAAACCTTAATTAAAAGATTTATTTAAAAAACGGACTGTTGTTTACGAATGTTATTGCCTTACCCTCAGAAAAACGCCGTCGTTTTTGCGCGGCCAAGCCATACCCAAGCCCGGCCGAGTCACGGCTGAGGCTCGAAAGTGGCTCGGTGTCGGCACGGCCCGGCCGTAGATTGGGTAGTTGGGTATGGCTCGGCCGCACAAAAACGCCGTCGTTTTTCTTAGAAACACGGCCCGTTCTACCGTGAGTAATGCTTGAAGGACGACTAAGAGTAGGTACCTACAGAATTTTAAGATAATCATAGACTTGGGCATTCACTGGTAATGAGCATTCTAGCGAAGTTACATTACAGTTAAAAGCGTACAAAATAAACAAAAGCGTATTAGCAAGCATTCTAGTGAAACGACAGTTTTGCTTCGAGCTTTTTCCCGAGCCGAGCAATTTTTGTTACGCGCCCGTCAAGTCTGACATATTCGTGAAGAATACATTTTTTGACGAGCATTATAGAGCGTTCGCTAGAAAGATCGCGAAAATGTTCGTAACGATGTTTGGCTATGTTGCTTGGCTCTTATGTTAAAATTCATCAAGCCATTTAAAAAGCTATAGCCCGTGTAAAAGACGCTGCCTACGAAGCTGAAGGTCCTGGGTTCGAATCTCCGTGAGGGCAATTAAATAGTTGTGTTTTATTAAAGTATTTTTATCTATTAAATATATCGTCATCTAGTACCCATAACACAAGCCTTATTAAGCTTCCTATGAGGTTAGTTCGATTTGTGTAAGATTGTCCCAATAAAAAATAAAAATTACTAGGTAGTTTCTGTTTGTACAATGACAAGTCTTTATATACTTTCCAATTAACATATCTGTTATTAACATAGTTTAAGCAACTTATCAATGTATATGTAGGTCTAGGTATACAGAGGTTATCTCCAACCTATCAATTACGTCAGCTAACTTGACTGTGTTTTACTTGATTCATTAATGTATACCATGACGGTGGCAAATAAGCATACGGTAAGCGCCATAGCCTATGGACGCTTGTTACAAATTTACTGTCGTTTCGCTAGGACGCTTTTTGGGCTGTTTGATATTCTCTACGCGCTCATGCGCCTCACCCCACCCTTCACGTCTAACGACTACGCATAGTTACTACGAATCGCGGCGTCAAGATATATTTGTGGGTGAGCGTTGAGGTGAGCTTAAAACAAGTTACAGAATAGCGGGGCTGTTTATTTTGTGAGCTAAACCTGTACCTAATGTAACATTCGCTAGAATGCTCATTACAAGTGAATACTCAAGTCTATTAGCACCTTTCCAGTATTAACCTAAGCCGTTAACCGCGTAGTCCAAAGAAAAGACGGCCAATGTTTTGATGCAGATTTTGATCCTTTACTTTCACTTTAGGATTAACTATTAACTAAAAGGGCAAGCTTACAATATTACACAGCTCTCAATATTAGGTACCTTCTTATTAACATACGAGTTAAGTAAACAATAAAGCTTGTAGAAATTATCACCGTTCAAAGGTCGCGATTAAAAATACAACATTATCTCCACATTCCATCCGGCGCTTCAGACATACATTCAGTTTGTGACTTTGAGTCGAATCGTGCGCACAAGCAACAATGAAGCTCCTAATATTCGGGTCCCTGTTACTACTCGTAGTTGCAGTTTCTGAAAGCAGCAAGAACATTTCGGTCTACGATCACCAGCTATCGTACTACAATACAACATTTGTCAAGGTAATCATGACTGAAGACATCAGAGCGCGGGAGGCGATATACTCTACGCCTAAAGTGGTGCTGATCGGAAAATACAATGGTGAGATTCTGCGCTGCCTTCAAGAGGATCCCAACGAGTGTGAAGTGGTCTATAAAGCAAGTGGCAAGGTTAACTTCTTGGTGATTAGTGGGGAGTACTTTTATGCAAGTCTAGAGTCTTATATCGTTTTAAAGTGTAATTTATATGAAAAGATGTCCTGCAAGACATATTATACGTCCGATTCACCGATCGTCGGTTTAGCTGCAGGAGGTGGGCATCTACATGTTGGTTATCCTAGTAGCATTATCTGGCAGTGCCAGTTGAACCAAGCAAGCAGCTGCCAACCACTCCATAAAGGAGAGAGTGCGGCTTATGCTTTCGTTCAGTTGGACAAATACATTTATGCTGGATTAAGAAACGGGCAACTAGTGCGTTGTTCACTAAGATCCGAAAATAGCTGCACTGTGATGTACAATATGACTTCGACGGTTATCGGTTTGACGCACATGGGGAAAAATATTTTTGCAGTGACAGATGATGGTCTATTGTGGAATTGTAATCGTACATCCGAAGATGCGATTTCATCTTGTGTATCCAAGGGTATTCAACAGAAAACCCCCAGAGCAATTGCTGCTTTCGGTACCCTCTTGTATGTTCTTGACGAGAAAGCAGGTATATTTATTTACAATTCGGTAAATGATAGCTGTCCAATGTATTCGCCCATTAAACAAGCTAGGAGTATGGCGTTTGCATACAGCACTTATAGAATGCAGAGCCGTTTCAGAAATGAAGACACAACATGCACATGGCAGAGCGACTCGAAGTGTCCACCTTACGTTGCCTATTTCGACGAACAACAGAGAGCATTGTTAGAAATACACGTAAAGGACGGAAGACTATACAACTCAAAAGGATTTTTGGTGGACACCAGCAACGCAGACGAAGGCACCTCAGGCCCCGCAGCAATCTTCGCCATGGGACCGGACGGCAGAATACTGATGTCGAACCTGCATAAGAGGGGATTGATTCATACGTCGAGCCTCTTCGCCGGTAACCCGGTGGCGGGCGCAGGAGAGATGGTGGTAAAGAACGGAATTATCAAGAAGATGAATACGTGTTCAGAGCACTACCAGCCTGATTTGGAGCTGAACAGCCAGGTAGTTGAATCGCTGCTCATGCAAGGGTACACGGAGGACATAGATTCACAAAAGTGTTGCAAGGGTGACGAATGTGGCCTAATTTCGTCTAATCTTCTCCAGTAGTGTACATTAGGTATGCGTGTTTGTTTATTCATGTCAAAAAGATAAGTCATAATATATATTAGTTACTTACCTACTTACTGCTGTGGCGTAACCACCCGAAATGTTGTTTCCCTCTGACACTAAAGACAGCCAGGCTTACCAGTCCAATGCCGTTTCTGTCCAGTCGACGGTCCGGAGTTCGTTCAAGTGTTTTCGAACTTCGTCAGCGTCACCCAACCTGTAGGTACCTAGGACGACCAACAGTTCTCCAGCCAGTTGGACGACGAAGTCATATATTGACGTAGGTATTCATAATGGTATGACGAGTATCTTACTTAGATCGTTCAATTCAGAAAGAAGCGTCCCACATTATGTACTAAAATACAAACCAGTAGAGTAGGTATGCGAGAGGGATAGAGCTACTGCACAGCGAAATGTCATCTCGCTCACATTTGGAGTAGCCCAACTGGGGAAGTACCTTCACCTTATAGAAGACAGCAGCAATTATAACACAATTACTTGCTCAGTAGGAATTAAGTGTTGTTTTCCTAGTGGTGAATAAGGAGGAGATGCCGGGATGCGCATTTGTTTGATCGACACAAATAAACCCCAAACTACTAAAGGGTCGATATTGCGTTCGTGACAATCGTGACTAATAAAAGGAGTGTACTTAATGTATTCACTTAACTGTACAACGCCTTAACTGTACACCTATCAATTTATCACAACAACCGTCTACAATGGGGAAGGCAACTGTCAAACTGACAGCTCCAATAGTTGTACCTAAAAATGCTAAATTTGTATGGCGGGAAGTACTTTTTATTTATTTTTGCGAGAATGGCTTTACTTTTCGTCCCGAATTGCTCCGTAGTGGGAATCCACCGTTATCGGAAAAAGGCTAAAAATAAAAGGTTGTGGATTAAAGCTATGGGGAAAATTTTTGCCTAAGAACTGTATATTGTTTCCGTACATAGTAGGTACAACCGATCTTCCGTCTCTCTCTCTTATCGTATGGAATCTAGAAGAGCGCCATCTACAATTAGCTTTCACCGGCCAACCCCATTCGAATGAATTGAATGTTTGCTGTCTCTTACCATCTCATAGTCTATTTTGTTGTGACAAATTGCACTTTAAAGAGAGCTATCTAATGTCGCTGTCGTCCATATTTTCTTACTTCAAGTTGTTGAAAGGGCCGCGCGCCAGTCCGAATATCCTCTTAAATGTAAATTATGCATGAACCACCAATCATTATTTCGTAGAATTTACACTTAGGTACCTAATTAAACTGATTACTGATTACCACAGTCGCAGTCGGTCAAACTCTAAGTAGTTTTATATATTTTGTAAGTATATTAATCGATTATTAAAGGCTTATTATTCGTTTTTAAGCACTCTTATAAAGGCTTAAGCTACTCTTAGGTTTATTTATATTAAGTATTTTATTTTATTGACATGAATAAATGAAAATGAGATAATAGATACAATTTTTTAATATCTAATTCTTGATGTTTTATTTTATACTACCTAATAAGTAGGTCATCCCCAGTTTCACCCATTTGGGCTTTTTTTCGAGATAAATAAGAGTGAAAAGTAAGACGTACCTATACCTATTTAATACAAAACTTCTTTCTTAGAGACATTTTCCTAATCATTAAAACTTCCTACTTGTTAAACGAAATAGAAGTACTATCGTGTATTTTGCAATTTTTTTAGGTTCTTGTTCTCATTATTTTATTTATTTATTTTGTTTATTTGCGGCATCAACAGCAATACATACAAAAAACTCAAAACTTATAATACTAAAACAGTAGGTAGGTAGGTACTTTTTACACGACTACCCAACAAAAAGGAGTGTTATGTCTTGTCAAGAGTAAAGCCTGCATCACACTGGCGCGGCCTGCGGTGGCGGACCATAGAAAATTTGACAGCTAATGACAAGTTTTCTATTGTCCGCCGCGGCCAGGCCACGCCAGTCTGTGAGAGGCTTAAAGAAGTGGAAATTAATGTTGTCTTGCCGATAATTTATGAATAAAACGCATTTTGACGTTCCTTGTCATAAAATCAACACAAAATATAGAAAACCCTAATTAAGAAAATCTTAAGGCGACGTGAGCTCAGAGAACGGATTTTTAAAAAGTCGTAGCTCTTGTTTGGATTATAATACGGCTGCCCTTAATTTAATTAGCAATCTTGAAGCCTTTCTCGAGGGACATCAGAGGCTCTAGTATAAGTTTTATCGATACAATACGTTTTCGAACGCGTTTGCGTTTAGTTTCAATTTGTATGGCAACACGAACAGCGCCTCTGGTGGTAACTAATAGGAACTACGCGTTGGCATACAAATTGAAACTGAACGCAAATGCGTTCGAAAACGTATATGTATCAATAAAACTTATACTGGAGCTTCTGCTATTCGAATCCTGAGTTTTTGACTTTCGTTTGATAGAAAAAAAATTAGGTCTAAATTACACTTAAAAAAACCGTAACAAATTATGCACAACAGCTAAACATATTAACATTGGTTCTAAAAATTGGCAATGTTATGTTTGAGGGAAATCAGCTATTACTTTTTTATTTATTAAAACGCACAAAAAATTAAAATTAAAAAACATGATATCCGCGCTTCCGAACACGCGCTTCCATCGCACTCACGCTTATGCTCAGTGAGAGGGAGAGAAGACCACGAGCCTAAGTACGTCGCCTTAAATTACACGGACCAGCACAGCTACCACAGGACGGCCCGCGAGATGTGTCGCGGCGATTTAGACTATCCTTCTCTTTCTAAGCGTTCTAATTAGAAAAAGACGGTGTGTCTGTCTTCGCGACACGTCTCGCGTGCCGTCCTGTAATAACATTTTATATCGACTTATTTAATTTGATTAACTTTTCAGTACATACAGAGGTAAATTTTTGCTCGCTCTGCAGTGAAGTCGCCATCACATTATTATTATTCTGGTAGTGGCTTTAGGGCTGTCAAAGCCCTTATATCACTGCGACCATCGCTGATCTATTGTTTTAACGGCCTCCGTAGCCCAGTGGGTAGTAATTAACTCTGCCTACGAAGCTGGAGGTCCCGGGTTCGAATCCCGGTCAGGGCATTTATTTGTGTATTTATCACGAATATTTGTTCCTGAGTTATGGATGTATATGTATGTATATAAGTATCTATATGTATGTATCTATTATATATATCATCGCCTAGTACCCACATCACAAGCCTTACTGAGCTTACCGTGGGCCTAGGTTGATTTGTGTAAGATTGTCCCGTAATATTTATTTATTATATTTATTATTTATTATTGTGATCGCCACTTACTACAATTCTTGGTCAAGTCCTGCAAACTCGAAGAATTGCAGGATTTTGTTGAACTCAAGAAATTTGATCTCCTCCGGGCACATGATGTGTTTGCCCAGGAAGGAGTTACGACTGCGCATGAGGCAAGGGCAATCGGTTAGGATGTGTGTAGGCGTCTCCTCTGCTTCAAAGCAGAATCTGCACTGCCTTGTGTCACACAGTCCTATCGTTTGCATGTGCTTATTTAGGCGGCAGTGCCCAGTAAGCACCCTGACCAGCATGCGTAGGCGGTTCCTACTTAGCGCCAAGGCGTCAGAAGACGCCTTTTTGCTAAAGGCTCTAATAAGTGCCTTGGAATGTTTCAGTCCTGGGTTAGCTCTCCAGGCTTGAATGGTCTTGTAGAAACAACCGCCATCACATACACCGGTAGGTACACTATAGGTGTTCAAAAATATCGGCACATGCACCCTAATGCCTTGAAAATAGAGGTGTGTTCCGATGTTTGTGAGCTGCTTGTTTGCTCCGATGTATGTGATGGCGACTGTACCTATATGTTTTAGTGCGAGCGGGGACATCGAGTGTGACCCCATACATATCCAAGTTTTGCGCGCCACATACCATCCCTCTCCAACAACACGTTTGGAACGAATTTAAGGCGCCGCAGGTTCATGGTCTTCTCTCCCTCTCACTGAGCATAAGCGTGAGCGAGATGGAAGTGCGTGTTCAGAAGCGCAGATATATCATGTTTCTTAATTTTAATTATTTGTGATATAAATAAAAAAGTTATCACTAAGTTCCCTCAAACATTTAGATTTAGATTTTTAGAACCAATTTTAATATGTTTAGCTTTTGTGCATAATTTGTTGCGAATGTTTTAAGTGTATTTTAGACCTATGTTCCTGATTTTTTTTATATCGTGCGAAAATTGCTTAATCATGTTTCGAATCCCTGCAGAAAAGTCTCAAGATTACTATTCGTATTTTTTTTAAACCAAATTATTATAAACAGACGCTTTATATTGTTTCAAAAACTCTGTTCGCTTAACTTCGCTGAACCTACAGCACCTTATACCCTGAGAACTTTACGGTTTCGCTCTATGAAAACACAACAATATATCGATATCAGCCATATTTTTACACCAAAAAATAGGTTGGGTAATTTGACTAAATATTCATTAATAATCCACCTAAATTTAATACCGATACGGTAAAAAAATATGAAAAGTAATCTTCATAAATTCCGTAAAAATCAGGCGAAAATGGTATAAACTTTCTTTACTTTATAATTGACTACGTCTATATACGTTCTTTGGGATTCGCGCATAATCCACTTATTTTTGTTAATGAATAAATCTTTCTATAGGCCAGATGAAATTCAATATTATCTCAAGGTCGTAAAATATTTAATTAAAATGCCGTTATTTCCTGATGCATATATTTTTGGATTCAGGTAGTAAGTCTCCAAATTTGTGTACTCAAACATGTTTTCATTATAAAAATACTGATAGCATTTTTGCTTGCGGGTTAATTTTTTTTCCTAACTTCCGGTCCATAGAATTATTGATGTCAATAGTAAAAGTTGTTTAAAATAACATATAAAAGCCGTATACTAATAATTAGCCTGATATTGAATTATTTCCAAAAAACCGTAATTTTCTCAGGGTATTAAGCGTTTTCCCGACCGGGCTAGGTAATCCCGTAAAAATAAAACAAATAAATACAAATTTGTCACATTTATTTCATTACAAAATTCTCATATTATACAGCGGAACTTATCTGAGCGACGAACAATATGAACCTTAATTAAAACCATGAATTCAGTAGCAGATTTCATCTACCACGAAAGTCAATCTCGTACGTATATCTCAATTTCTTTCGCTACAATTATAAGTGCGACAGAGACGGTTATATACGAACTTCGAAATTAGATTTTCCACGTTATATAGCTATGGCTTTTCGAAAGGGTATTTTCAACATACATTATTCCTCCTAAGGCCCAACATACATTACAAAATGTCATTGAAATTTGAATCAATATGCATTGGAAATAGAGTTGATTTTCTTTTGTTAAAAAAGCGACCGTAACAAAGCAAATGCAACTCTATTCGGATTAAATATGGTCTAAAATCCTTTAAAAGAGATCCTATGAGTAGGCACCTGTTTATTAAACATGTTGCCGTGTTCCCCACTTTGAATGGAGAGCAAGTGTTTATAAACTGTTTATAAGCAAAAACCAACAGCTGTCATGTGGACGTGTGTTGTTCGAATTTATAAACATGATTTGAGTTTATAAACATGATTCTAATTTATAAACTACTTACAAGTGTGGACTGCTAAGTTTCAGAAACAGTATTTACAGTAAACTTATTAATAAACACATCATTAAAAGTTTATGAGCAAATGTTGCCAAATGAATACCCGGCTTTATATCCATAGCTCAGATAAGTTAACATTAAACATATACCAGATAAGTAGACCAGTTATAATTATAACCTAAAACGAGAACAAAAGTAACTAGAAAATTACGCTAGGTCAAAAACTACAACAGATCGAGACTAATTGGCAAAGATTCTTGCATTTTGACAATTGGGTCCATCAACTTTTTCTTGCTGCCATGACGCTCGACTCTCTATCATCGTCATCATCATCATTTTCAGCCTGTAATCGCCCCCTGCTGAGCATAAGTCTCTCTTCGCGTACGCCACTTATCCCGGTCCCGTGCTAGTCTCATCCAGAAATGACCCGCGGTCTTTTTTTATACTCGACTCTCGATACAAACGTAATTTGGTATTATTAAAACTACATGCTATCATCATCATCATATCAGCCGAAAGACGTCCACTGCTGGACATAGGCCTCCCCCAAAGAGTGCCACAATGGGCGGTCCTGCGCCACCCGCATCCAGCGGACACCGCGACCTTTACCAGGTCATCAGTCCACCTTGTGGGGGGCCTACCCACGCCGCGCCGCGCCGCGCCTGTACGTGGTCGCCACTCGAGAACCTTTCCGCCCCAACGGCCATCGGTTCTACGTGCAATGTGCCCCGCCCACTGCCACTGCTGCTATAATAACATGAAACTTTGTTACACAATGCGATCCGCCATATCCGGTCGGAAGCTAGTTTCTGTAGCTAGAAATTATAATTTCCTTTAAAAACAAAGTTTTAACCGACTTCAAATCAGTAGCGAAATTGCTTCAAATTTGTCTATAAAATTTGAAGAGTTTCCTCGATTTCTCCAGGATCCCATCATCGGAACTGGATTTTGGTGACAACGGGACCAATCTGGAAGTATATTATGCTTTCAAACAAAGAAATAATTTTTTTTTTGAAGTCGGTTAAATATAGAAAAAAATAGAGCACGTAGAACATTTTTCATACAAAGTGTCTAATCGCTTAATTTTTTGGCTTATTCCAGAATGTTTGTATGGGGAATCGAGTTAAGGCGACCTTAAATTATATAAAATCATGGTTTTAAAGAGTTTTCAAGCTTAGAAGGTCCATAAAAAACCACACATTTAGACTGTGGGGTTTAACCCATAAAATTGCAGTTTTACAAAATGACCTTGAAAACGTTACCATGGCAACCAGTGACATAAGTTGATACACCCATTTCACATCTGATGTTCTATGTACCTATGTACTACTGGATGTACTAAATATATACTTTGCCTTAAAGTACAAAATGCTTTGTAACATTCGACCATTCCGTTTCACTGTGAATTAAATCTAATTTTCTACCAATATTGATATATTTAGCTTAGAACTAATTATGTAATAGAGTAAATTTTATACATTTGGTTCCTACCTATCGAGTTGTTTCATAGTATTGTTTTTGAAATTTAATAATAGGTACACAACTCACTTAAGGCGGTAAAACAAAAACGTCTCTAAGTATGCGGCGTGGGGCTTTCTTTAGTACAGTCCGTGGTATAAAATTACACGTTTCCCCTTTACAAGGAAGGGTAGCGGTAGGTAATCGCCATAGACACTTCTGCCTCCCATTTCACCCCCTTAAGGTATTATTTCCGGGATAAAAAGTTTCGTACGTCCTGCGGGATTTACGACCATCTATACCAAGTTTTCACCCTTATTCTTACATTAATAAAGACGTTTACCGAAATATTTGGCTAACTTGGCTGCTACTAACTATGACACTGACTGTAATTAACGTAAATCAACACTTTTTCAACGAAAAGGCGGATTTATGTCTGAGGAAAAAAGTTCCACGTTACAAAATACTACTCACAAGTGTTGATCATTTTGTCATTCAAATTTCAAACAATAGACTAGGTACTTTAACAAAAGATTCACTATTCGAGTAAAGTATTTATTAAACATGGCCTTTTTATCGAAGCGTTTGCGGCACGTGGCTATTGTGGCTAAACAATTGCTTCGCTGAACCGTCGGGTCTTAAGATAAGATCCGGTCTAGAAAAATAATAATATTTTATATTATTTGTATGGATAAGACGATTCAGCCCAAGACTATGAAACAACTCAGTCCATACAAGCTCAGTCCATTTTTGGCCTTTCTCCTAGAATTTAAATTAAACGCGTCCTTAACCGAATATCACATTTGAAATAACGAAAACTCTTGGGCCCTTTAAATATAGTATTAAATAATATGTAAAATTTCTGAGTATTTCCGTAATTTTTCAATAGAGTTATTAATTTAAACTTACTCGAGTCTTTCTTTCACACATTATTGTCGCTAAACAGGATTTAATTGCCTGTAATTAACTTGTTTATTTTTCACTAGCTTTTTTAGCGTCGTAGCTCCTTGGAAACTTTCGCCCCCTTTTCGCCCCCCTAGGAGATAATTCCCGGAATAAATAGTATTTTATATGTTAATCCAGGCTACACACTATATGCATACCAAAATTCATCTTAATCCGTATAGCCGTTTTTGCGTGATTGAGTAACAAACATCCAAACTTACACATTTATATATTAGTATGATGTTGTGACACATCTGAAACGTCGAGACACCTCAGTGAGGTAAAAAAATAACTGAGTTAATTATACGCGATTATGTCCTGTTTAGTAACAATGCTGTTTTCAATAGATGTCGCTATTGAATAAGTTATATTCATGTGATAAAATTATTCGTTACAAAACAGAGGGCTTCCATGCAGAAATATGGCTTTGATGTGCTTTATTAACCAATTAAATTGCCTCGATATGTACTTATTAGTAATAGTATACATATTACATAATATCCATAATGCTTGTCTCATTAGCAAAGAAAATGTACACATTTGACATATAATAGTTACTCATTAAGGGCGGTAATGCAAATAATGTCTCGGATCGCAGGTTTTGGACCAAGTCGAAGGCAAGGCCGATAAATGCGGCCGAGGCTTTCTTTTTTATTACCGCCCGTGATGACAAAATGTGTTGTCTCCCCCAAGTTGGGGGATTTTAATAACCACTTTACAGACGGATGTGACGTAAAACGAATTGTATATCATTATATTGCTATTTTAATTTCATCTAATACACTGATTCATAAAGGCTGAACAGAATTCGGTATTTGAAAAAAGTCAAATCAGCTTCTTTTTATGAAACGTCAAAAACGCTCCGTTAAGCGCAATTTACACGTGCAAGAAATTGCATGCAAGTTTCATTACATTGCCGGTTACCGAGGTATGCTGAGTTAAATTGATCTATCAAACCTCGCAATGTAGTTAAACTTGCATGCAATTTCTTGCATGTGTATTTTGCGCTTTAGTATGGAATTTGTAGGGATTACTTGTGACGTCACGATCAAACAATGTCCTTATTGTGAGTTTTTATGAATTTAAAAATCTTAAAATAGTAAACATAAATGAAAACTTGATACTTTCCGAGTATTTTCGTAATGTGTATCTGTTGCCAATGAAAAAACAATTTATTTTCACTGTTGTCAAATACCCAATTATATATAGGTGTCACAAGGGTCAGAGCCATATTGCGAAATTACATTGAAACTATTGTACAATAGTAGTTTATGCAATCGTTATATAATGGATGCTTTTTAAGTCGAGTACCACGTTTAGGCCACGAAGCTTGCTGAGTGGCCTAATTAAGGTACGAGACTTAAAAAGTTAATTATATAACTATTGTATACAAAACTTGGTATCTATTGAAAATCGCCCTGCTGAAATGAAGCGCAGCTTAGTAATTTTGCGCGTTGATGTCTTCACAGTTATCTTATACAGCTCCTGGATTCATAAGATGACTGCTGGCGGTTATCTTATGGAACCATACGAGCTCCGTCACCAGCTGGCAGAGCTCCAGGATTAAAAAGTATGTGATCTTAGTTTCGTGTACGAAATCTTAATTCAAAGAATAAAGTCGACGAGTAGAAAAACTATATTGAATGTTGCCATACAAATCGTAAACAGCGCACCATTTCTGGCCAGACTATGTTAAAATAGGTATGTCTAGATGCGAGAACTATACTCATAGTTCATCATCTTTGTGCATAGCTGTATGTGTGCATGCGTGTAACTGCCATCAATCAAACCTGCATTATACTTGTCATTTTTGACGTGACAACGTCTAAATCGCTGAACACCGGCAGCACGCACGAAAAAGTACGACTCATTGTCCCGTTCCGCCTGAGCCGAGCGTTTGGCTTTGACGTTATCACGTAAAATTATCGTCCGTAAACCGACTTTATAGACAACCATTTTTGTGATAGCCGAATAGCATCAAAGTAGTCCGTTCAAAAACCAACTCTACCATACAAGGTATAAGATGTCAGCGCCATAATCTCAAACATACAGCTGTAGCAAAGTTGTGTGTATCTGAACCTACATACAATGTCATATGACATACTATTAAATTAATCATTAATTGGTAGGTGAAGGCATTTCGAATAAGGTTGTCCCACCTAATTTGCTTATAGACTTAAAGTTGACCTAGAAAATATATTACCACTGTACGCCTTTCCAAGTTTCAAGGGAGAGCTTTCTTAACTTCACCTCCACAGTCTTTGCAAGTCTTACGTAATTCATGAAAATTAACAAACCTTTTGCTAAAATGCGTTTGATCCTCTCACAAAGGGACAAAACGACAGATAAAGACAAACAAATATAAATCACATTTTGGATTAAATAGTTTTGACGAGAAAAAAACGAACTCTAATATATTCCAGTATCAATGTCAATACACATGAAGATTGAGTTGGAGTGTTTTAAGACCGTCCCCCCTTGATACGTGCTCTCTCTACGTCTCAAGACTCGTGACAGCTTCTAGTACATATTTTGTACCAGGAGACAGTTATTAAGCAGAAACGGGGGCCATAATGTACCACTTTTCAAGAGTCTAAAGACTATGAGAGTGTTTTGAGAACGTGCGCCCTTGATACCGGTCTCTGCGTCTGTGAGGGTGGCTTAGAATGTCAAGTGACAGATGTCAAGCTGAAATTGGGGCTAATATCAAGTCTAAAGACTGTGTTAGAGTGGTGACAGCTTCTAGTAGATAGTACCAGGAGACAGTTATTAACATAAACTGGGGGCCATTATCACTTATAGAACTGTCAAGAGAGACTAAAGACTATGAAAGTGTTTTTAAGAACGCCCTCGCTTGATATTGCTCTCTACGTCTGTGAGAGTGGCTTAGAATGTCAAGTGACAGATGTCAAGCTGAAATTGGGGCTATTATCAAGTCTAAAGACTGTGTTAGAGTGGTGACAGCTTCTAGTAGATAGTACCAGGAGACAGTTATTAACATAAATTGGGGGCCATTATCACTTATAGAACTGTCAAGAGAGACTAAAGACTATGAAAGTGTTTTTAAGAACGCCCTCGCTTGATATTGCTCTCTACGTCTGTGAGAGTGGGTTAGAATGTCAAGTGGCAGATTTCGGGGCTATTACCAGTCTAAAGACCGTGTGAGAGTGGCGACAGTTTCTCGCGACTGCCCTTAGGTGTAGATAGTGTCAAGTGACTGATGTAAAGCCGAGTTTAGACAGGGTAAGTGACTGATTTCGAATTCGAGACAAGTCAGCGCTGACCCGAGAAAAACCCAATGTAAATTGGTTTGAAGTCAGTACAGCGGTGAGAGGTCAGCGCTGACTTGAATATTCGCACACGAAGGTTTTGAGGTCAGTCGGCGCCCCCCTCAGGGCAACCCGCGCACTCCTGCGCCGCCAGTAAAATTAAAAACCCAGTGTAAACAGGGAAGTCAGTGCTTGGTCAGTCACTGCCGCAGCGTTGTAGGGTGACGTAGCATTTCAGTTTAGCAGAAAAATGACGCGCAAAATTAATGAAGAAGAAGTATTGAAGTTAGTTCAACTCATCTAACATCAAAATTGTTAAATTTTTCAACAAATTATTTAGACGTTGTTTCTGCTGTTTTCTAGAATTCATTTTCCTTACTGACTTTACACACGTGTGCTCACCTTGAAAAACGTACCACGACTACTGATACCGTGTAAACAGTTGAACTCGTGAGTCTCGTGTACTTACCCTGTCTAAACTTAGCTTCAAGCTGTAATTGGTGCTATTACCAGTCTAAAGACTGTGCGAGAGTGGCGACAGTTTCTCGTGACTGCCTTTAGGTGTAGATTGTGTCAAGTGACAGATGTCAAGCTGAAATTGGTGCTATTACCAGTCTAAAGACTGTGTGAGAGTGGTGGCAGCTTCTAGTAGATAGTACCAGGAGACAGTTATCAATATAAATTGGGGGCCATTGTCACTTATACCGCTTTCTACATCTGTGAGAGTGGCTTAGAATGTCAAGCTGAAATTGGTGCTATAACCAGTCTAAAGACTGTGCGAGAGTGGCGACAGTTTCTCGTGACTGCCTTTAGGTGTAGATTGTGTCAAGTTACAGATGTCAAGCTGTAATTGGTGCTATCACCAGTCTAAAGACTGTGTGAGAGTGGTGGTAGCTTCTAGTAGATAGTACCAGGAGACAGTTATCAATATAAATTGGGGGCCATTGTCACTTGTACCGCTCTCTACGTCTGTGAGAGTGGCTTAGAATGTCAAGTGACAGATGTCAAGCTGAAATTGGTGCTATTACCAAGTCTAAAGACTGTGTTAGAGTGGTGACAGCTTCTAGTATATAGTACCAGGAGACAGTTATCAATATAAATTGGGGGCCATTGTCACTTATACCGCTCTCTACATCTGTGAGAGTGGCTTAGAATGTCAAGTTGAAATTGGTGCTATAACCAGTCTAAAGACTGTGCGAGAGTGGCGACAGTTTCTCGTGACTGCCTTTAGGTGTAGATTGTGTCAAGTTACAGATGTCAAGCTGTAATTGGTGCTATTACCAGTCTAAAGACTGTGTGAGAGTGGTGGTAGCTTCTAGTAGATAGTACGAGGAGACAGTTATCAATATAAATTGGGGGCCATTGTCACTTATACCGCTCTCTACGTCTGTGAGAGTGGCTTAGAATGTCAAGTGACAGATGTCAAGCTGAAATTGGTGCTATTACCAAGTCTAAAGACTGTGTTAGAGTGGTGACAGCTTCTAGTATATAGTACCAGGAGACAGTTATCAACATAAATTGGGGGCCATTGTCACTTATACCGCTCTCTACGTCTGTGAGAGTGGCTTAGAATGTCAAGCTGTAATTGGTGTTATTACCAGTCTAAAGACTGTGCGAGAGTGGCGACAGTTTCTCGCGACTGCCCTTAGAGGTGCCCGCGGTGTGGATGCTGCACGACCAGTCCCCGAGCTGCGGCGAGGGCCGGTAGAACTTGCTCGAGGTCTTGTTGAAGATTGGGAGGAGCTCGTTCGCTTCGTTTGAGAGCGCCTGAAAAAAACAAATTATTAATTTAATGTCAAGGACCGGAAAACCTCTTCTCAGGCTTTTCGATGTGCGGAATAGTGAACATTACGCAAAACTCCGCGTAGGGGGCGACACTAGCAGGGTTGGCATTGTATCTCGTTCCCACTTGCGGTATTGTCTATCCATGCATCCTTATCGGTCATTTGAAAATCAAATGTGCATGTGTGTTCTCTACTGGTTAACGGTCTGTGTGCTAGTGCTGCACTCTGGCAGCAGAATATTGCAGTAATTTTCCTTATTTGGGTACACTACGGCACTGCATAATAGTTCATTGTTTAACAAGGGGCGTATGGGGAATATTGCAAACAAGAGTCTATCAGAAGGGCTAGGCTAGGCTTTTGATAACTCGAAATTGCAATATTCTTACGCCCGTGTTATACGCAATGTTTTTCATCAAATTTGCGAGGAAATAAATAACTACAAAAGACAGAAAAATCTACGTTTCATACAAGCGCATCAAACAAATATTGACGAAATCGACAACTACTCTTCCAGATCAGTGCGAGTGGAGAGCGCAGCTTCAATATTATAAGACGGTCGGCTGCGAGGTCCGGTCACCGAGTTCAACCCCGGCTCATCCACGATCTTTTTTCCTTTCTAACCGACTTCAAAAAAGGAGGAGTGTATGTTCCACTGTATGTATTTTTTGTTTGCTTACTTTTATTTACCATGGAGGACTTAAGTACGATGCTCGATGACCTCAGTAAAGCTTCCGAGCGAGTTGTTCTAAGGATGAACATGGATAAGACGAAGATCATGTCAAATGCCCATGTAGTACCAACTCCCATTACAATCGGACACTTTACGCTCGAAGTCGTAGACGATTATGTATACCTACTTAGGACAGACTGTCAAGTTAGGTAGGCCAACTTCGAGAAAGAGGTCAATCGTCAAATCCGACTCGGCTGGGCAGCGTTCGGGAAGCTACTTACTTCTTTTCGTCGAATATTCCGCAGTGTCTGAAGACGAGAGTCTTTGACCAGTGTGTGTTGTCACTTGCCAGTGATGTGATGACATATAGCACTGAAACGTGGTCGCCTAAAATGGGCCTCATAAGAAGGCTCAAAGTCACCCAAAGGGCAATGGAGAGTGCTATGCTGGGAGTTTATCTGCGTGATCGCATCAGAAATGAGGCTATCCGCAGCAGAACCAAGGTAACCGATATAGCCCTCCGAATCGCTAAAGTTAAATGGCAGTGGGCGGGGCACATTACACGCAGAACCGATGGCCGTTGGGGCGGGAAGGTTCTCGAGTACTGGTACTGGCGCGGCGTGGGTAGGCCTCCCACAAGGTGGACTGATGACCTGGCAAAGGTCGCGGGAGTCCGCTGGTTGCGGGCGCAGGGCCGGTCACTTAGGCACTCTTTGGGGGAGTTCTATGTCCAGCAGGACGTCTTTCAGCTGTAATGATCAAGATGCACAATAACGTACCTTAAGATAGATGACTGCGTCTGTTCCGTGCCCCTCACAGGACATCAGTAGCAAGTCACCGTGGAAATATCTCGCGTACAGTCGTGAAATAGGCAGCCCATACCCGTACCCTGCATACAAGAAAGTAAATCTAGAGCGAACAGCAGACTAATAAAAACACAGTGTCTAGCAGGGGCTTAGGGGGCCGTCCACAAATTATGTAACGCAAATTGGAGGGAGGGGGCGGGGTCCGGCCAAGCGTTACGGTCCTGTTACGTTGGTGGAGGGGGGTGTCAAGGTTTGCGTTACGTCACGCACGATTTTGTATAATAGTTTACTTGAAAAAAGTTTAGTTTTTCACATCCCTAGTTTGCGGTATTTGTCTTAGAAAACATTGGCAACACCGAGCGCGCGACGCGACAATGACAGACAGATACAAAAGTCTACCCTCCAACCGAAAACAAAATACAAGTGCAAAGCTGCAAGTGACGCAGTTGTTTGTGATTTGTGCCGTGTGTTACGCTAAATTATAAGTAAATTAATATATTTGAAGGTGATGACATCGAAAATAAGTGAAATTTATCAAAAGGCCTTTAAGGCATACAAAGAATGTCACTCCAGTATTTCAACAGCCACTGCACAGCAAAATTTCAATGTAATTTGGTACACACTTGTTACACTAATGTTTCATTTAAAAAATGCAGATTTATGATTAAAAAGTATCTAAAATACCACTTATCTTTCTTATCTGAATATTACCCTGAAGACTTGTTACGTAACGGAATTGAAGGGGGGGGAGGGGGTCCCAGCTAAGCGTGACGGTGCTGTGACATGAGTGGAGGGGGGGGTTAAAAATTTAAGAATTTTGCGTTACGTAATTTGTGGACGCCCCCTTATGAACAATAATTAACAACTTAGAACAGTTCAAAAACCCCCGACATTTTCATTTCAAATTTCAAAAACGGCTGAAACTATTTTGTTAAAACGTACTCGTAGCGTCTTGTCAATTACTTGGGCGTTGCGACAGGCTCACTCTATACAAATCGGCCGCCATGTCCGATCTCCTTATATTCATACATCTGTGGTGACAACGCATTCTGTAAAAGCCTAATTTGAAAAGCATAGCACAGAATAAATAATAGTACTTACGTTACGTAAAGAAAGTCCTCCATCTGACCAATCCTATGTTTGACAACTAGAACATTCTAATCGCACACGCTCAACGCATAGTACGTACTGTCATAACCTCCACCCTGTATGCCTTCGGGCTGACCAAGCAACCCTATCAGCAGTAATCCCTTCGCTCCTCATTCCAGCCCAGACAATCCTCAGTTGTTCCCGAGCCGCGAATCACGCTATACTTATAATTCTAAAGGTCGTGTCCTTCATTTTAGTGTGTGTTAATTAAATATATTTTTTTAAAAGACCTTCGTGGTTTCCATTATAACCACAGATGTATGAATATAAGGAGATCGGACATGGCGGCCGATTTGTATAGAGTGAGCCTGTCGCAAGTACATTAACCCACACAACGCCCAAGTAATTGACAAGACAAAGCACGCACACATCTAAAACACACACACTTGTATACCTACACGCTTATTTGACAATAAACGCGTATCATATCAGGCATTTTGGGAAAAAACGTAATATTCTCTGCGATCAGCACGCGTGCACAGTATGGCAGTGTATGCCCATTGAGCATACAGCTGCGACACGGCCGCCGGCGGGTTGTCCTCTCTCTAGTATTCTATGCTCTGAGATTATAACAGTACGATCATACCTAGATTCGACGACTCGGAGGTGTCAGAGTAGAGCCTAGTTCAGTCGAGGCAACGAGACGAAGGCCTGATAGATAGACAGATAAAGTTGCTTACCAGCCAGCGGCACGGTGTGAGAGTCTGACTTGGAAGGCTGGGGCGCCGTACTGTACATGTATTTGAAGAGGAGATCCGACACGCTACGGGGTATGCCTCCTCCGAGATCAGACATCTGCAATGAATAATTGGGAATGGATGAAAATTTTAGAAGTGCCTCATTTTATTTTTGGTGATAACCTAACCTTCCTTAGCACCAGAAAAAAGTTGCAGACTTTTCAGCTGCATCAATTATTTTTTGAAAAATATAAACAGTTTCCTCACTTACGTTTTGGGTTTAGGACGGCAAATAAGACAATTTGCTTGATCCGTCTCATATTACAAAAAAATATCACAAAAATCCGTGGTAAACTGACACTGGCAATGATATTGACAGCTGCAGCAGCTATATTTGTCATTGCCAGGGTCAGATATTTAAAAAATATTGTAATTCATTTATTCACACAATAATACAATGCAAGCTTACAGTGTATATGTCACCGTTAGATTGTGAACACCGTTAGTTTATAATCTTACCCGTTATATTGTAAACTGACGGAATATTGTGAACTGCCAAAACCGTTCACAATTTAACGCAATATTTTTCGTTAGTTTATAAACTTTCAATGTCGAATCGTCAAATTGTGAACTGAGATCAAATCGGCTTGCTACGGAACGTATACAAAGACTAGGTAGGTTAGGTTAGTTAGGTATCTTCAGTTGCCCGAAGGGCAAAGCGCCCAGAAATAGGAGCCCCGCGCAGCGGGGCTCCGTCGACACTGCTGGGTGCCGAAATAAATGGAAGAAAATGTCTGAATAACAAAAAAAAATCATGTTCTGACGTAAGTGGAAACTGATGCAAGTGGAATAATTTGCTCAACCAAACAGCGCACATGTTGCGTTCCAAATCAGGCAAATTTGATTCAGTTTACAATTTGACGATATGACATTGTTAGTTTATAAACTAACGAAAATGAATACGTAAAATTATGAATTATTTTAGCAGTTCACAATATTCCGTCAGTTTACAATATAACGGGTTAGATTATAAACTGACGGTTCTTACAATCTAACGGTGACATATACACCAAATTGCTTACACAGGAAAGTGTCTCATTTGCCGTCCTAAACCCAAAACGTAAGTGAGGAAACTGTTTATATTTTTCAAAAAGAATTGACGCAGCTGAAAAGTGCAACTTTTTTTCTGGTGCTAAGGAAGGTTATTCCTATTACCAAAAAAATAATCAAGCACTTCTAAAGTTTTCATCCATTCCCCATTCACAACTTAAAAAAACCCCCGACCATTTTATTTCAAAGTTCAAGATATCAAAAACGGCTGAATCGATTTAGTTGAAACGTAGCTAAGAACCATTTCGATCACGTCAGCTTTCGGACAAAAACACCGCATTTAAATCGGTCCACTCATTTAGGCGCTACGACAGATACATACACAAACGCGTCAAACTCCTCTTGTTGCGTCGGAGGTTAAAAACAAAACATTTTATTCGCGCCTTATCTACTGAAGCCATAAAACATAGGTTGATAATAAAAACATGGACCCGTGTTTTTCGTGATGTGTGCTTTTTAGACATTTACGTGTTTCATCATCATCATCATCATATCAGCCGAAAGACGTCCACTGCTGGACATAGGCCTCATCCAAAGAGTGCCAAAGTGACCGGTCCTGCGCCACCCGCATCCAGCGGACTCCCGCGACCTTTACCAGGTCATCAGTCCACCTTGTGGTCCTACCCAAGCCGCGCCTTCCGTGTACTTGGTCGCCACTCGAGAACCTTTCCGCCCAAACAGCCATCGGTTCTACGTGTTTATATAGGGTGAATATTTGTTTGATTTATCATGAGTATTTGTTTCTGAGTATATCTATTAATACATGTCATCGTTGGCTACTGTAAGGACTGACATGGATGGCTACTGTAAGGAGGGATATGCAAGAAGCCCAAATCCAATCAGAGACGACCCAGGACAGAAAATCCTGGCGAAACATAACTAGGAGAGCCGACCCCAAATAATGGGAACAGGACAAGGGAAAGAAGAATCGTCCTAGTACCCATTGCTAGGCTATGCTAAAATAAACATTTTCAAAATGAAAACTTTCCATCTCATTCCTGGCGCGTCGTTGTCAAGACGCCAGAAAAGCGTAAATTATTGCATGCGGTGATAAAGATTGACATTAATGGATAGTGCGAAACACTATTACCGACTAGCAATGTTTCCTGTAATAGGAGCAAATATTCAAAAGGACGCTTCCTTCGAGCATTTGCAGTAACCCCTTGTGTCCCATTCATTTTATATTTTTTTGGATTCAGAGAAATTTTGATCGAAAGTTATGACCTCCAAGTAATGTTTCTTGGCACCACGACATGATAGCACAGCAGTCAATGCAGATTTTGAGGTAACACCATGTAATGAGTCATATTCGTTTTTGCATTTTTGTTTTCAAAAGATATTTTAGTGTTTTTTTTATATTTTTAATTAAAAAGGTACTTATAGCACTCTAGTAGAGTAAAACAATACATGTAAACTTATTTTGAACAAAAAATTTTTTTATTTTTTTTAATTAAACCACTTGGAAATAATTGTTCACAAGCTTAAGGGGACGTAGGTTCGTGGTCTTCTCTCCCTCTCTGTGCAAGTGCGTATTTGGAAGCGCGGATATACTGTTTTTTAATTTTATTTCTTTGTGCGTTTAATAAATAAAAAAGTAATAGCTGATTTCCCTCAAACATGACATTGCCGATTTTAAGAACTAATTGTAATATGTTTAGCTGTTGTGCATAATTTGTTATATTTTTGATTTTTTTCTATCGAGCGAAAGTCAAAAACTCAGGATTCGAATAGATGATTTCCCTCGAGAAAGGCCTCAAGATTGCTAAATTAATTTAGGGCAGCCGTATTACAATCCAAACAAGAGATACGATTTTTTTTAAATCCGTTTTTGGAGCTCACGTCGCCTTAATAATCTACCGTTTAATTTAGTGCTCCTATTACAGGAAACGCCCTGTACACCCTCAGCTCTCTGTCTACCATGATTCAAGCCTTGTTGAGCTTACTATGTGGCAAGTTCGATTTGAAACCGGTTAACGTTAAAACGTTAACCGGTTTCAATATAACGCCCGCAGCTTTCGTCCCGTAACTAATAATACCTAATAATTCTATAACTTCTCATACAATGACATTACCTATAAACAAACAGCTTCGCTCGGGTGAAAATTTAAAAAAATACGGAGGAAACAAATTTTCCCAGACATGAAACCGAGCTAGATCGATTTTTCGCCCCCGTAAGGACATACACTTGGGAGCAAAGAAATCGAGCCACCCGTGCAATTTTCATGTTTGTTCGTTTTATCCAAAATCTGCCTATCCAAAAAAGACAAATTAGGATGTCGTTTGAAAGGTAATTTATTCAGCTATTAAATAATGCTAATTTCATTACTAGTAATAGCGTCATTACGAAATTATGGGTGGTAATGTTGCCCCATTACTAATGAGCCAATTAATGCGCGTTAGTGCCGTTTGGGAATATATAAAATTAAAAATGATCAGTAGTTTTATTTTTGCGGACAATTTACACAAATCAACCTAGTAGTTGCCCATTAATTGTGAATTGCATCTCTACCCTTGACATTGCTCTCTATTAAATTTTCCAGAAAGTTCATGAAATATTGATACTACCCCTGCTGAAGCCGCCTAAGCCGTAGCTCTGCTCCAAACCGGGCTTGGTCAGCGTCAAGTGGCCCTACAACTGAATTTAAGCCGATCAGCAGTCCAACGAGTGTTTCAGAGGTACCGAGAGACTACTGCCTGTACGAGAAGACCCGGCACAGGCAGGGTACGGTCTACCTCAGAAACAGACGACCGCTTCATCGTCTCGACTTCTCTACGGGGACGCCGACTCAATGCTGTTAAGCTACAGCAGAAACTGCAGGAGGTCCGAAATGTGTCCATAAGTCGATGGACCGTGAGAAGACGTCTCAAGGAACAAGAACTGATACCACATCGAGCTGCCAATGGGCCCAAGTTAACCGCAGCTCATCGCACAGCACGCCGTGTTTTCGCTTAGGACCATTACAATTGGACCCTTGAGCAATGGAAGACCGTGATGTTTTCTGATGAGTGCAGGATCTGCCTTTTTGGCAATTATGGAAGAGAAAAGGTCTACCAAAGACCAGGAGAGCGATTTTCGCCGTGTTGCGTCGAAGAAAGCGTCGCATATGGCGGTGGTTCTGTCATGGTCTGGGTCGGTATTTCATTGGTGGCGAAGGCCGATATTGTTTTCGTCGTATGGCATGATAGGCGTAACGCAAGAGGATTAACTGCTCATCGTTACAATTGAGGGCTTTATCGGTGATATTTTTTATTTATGCAGGACAATGCCAGGCCGCACACCGCCATAATCATATTTTTTGGTGATAGGAATAACCTTCCTTAGCACCAGAAAAAAGTTGCAGTCTTTTCAGCTGCGTCAATTATTTATGAAAAATGTAAACGGTTTCCTCACTTACATTTTGAGTTTAGGACGGCGAATGACACTTTCCTTGATCCGTCTCATATTACAAAAAAAGTATTTTAGATATCTGACCCTGGCAATGACAAATATCAATATGCAGCTGTCAATATAATTGCCAGTGTCAGTTTACCACGGATTTTTAAGATATATTTTTTTGGATATAGACGGATCAAGCAAAGTGTCTTATTTGCCGTCCTAAACACAAAACGTAAGTGAGGAAACTGTTTATATTTAAAAACAATTGATGCAGCTGAAAAGTCCTGCAACTTTTTTCTGGTGCTAAGGAAGGTTATTCCAATCACCAAATAAATAATCAGGCACTTCTAAAATGTTCATCCATTCCCAATTCTGACCATTTTTCGCAACATTTCCGATTAGTGGCATGAAAACCTTATTTCAACACCCAACAACTGTACTAACCTTGACAGAGACATCTTCCTTCCCCGGCACTATATTGACAGTGACAGGGGGAGGGCAGCTCTCGTGATTCTCCATTGTGGCTCTCATCGCGTTCTTGAAGAGCTCGAAGAGCATATGGTAGAGATGAGAAGGTACGTAGACTACTGGCATGGGCCTCTCGCTGGGTACTGAGAACAGATATGAAGCTTATAAATTACTAGCACACGCGACTTCGTCCTGTGAAATGCCTATCCCTATGCCAAAGGAGGCCAGGCATTTTGCTTCAACTGTTGTCCGCTAATGAAATGTGGTTTATCTTATATCTATTTTAATGCCCATCATTTTTTTATGGATTATTACGACACTAAATTAACTTATTATTAAATTTTCATGTGATCTTCCTTTGGTCTTACCTCCACACTGTAGCAACACCAGCTCCGGCGACGCCAGATAGTATATGTTGCAGAGGAACCTCGCGTCTGTACGCATTCCTCTTAACAGCCGTTACAACGCCGACGCGTCAAACACTACCCTAAGTTTATTAGTCTTACCTCCGCACTGTAGCAACACTAGCTCCGGCGACGCCAGATAGTATCGGTCTTAGAGAAACCTCGCGTTTTTATGTATTCCTCACAACAGCCGTTACAACGCCGACGCGTCAAACACCACCCTAACTTTATTGGTCTTACCTCCGCACTGTAGCAACACCAGCTCGGGTGACGCCAAATAGTATCTGTCGCAGAGGAACCTCGCATTTTCATACGCGTCCTGCACACAAGCTACCACGTCACAGGCCGGGTCTATAGAGCCTATATGTCGGCCGCCGTTGCCCATGCCGTTTACAGACGCCTGTTTGGCACCGACGGCTTGCTCGCCAAAGAGGATAGCTGGAATGGAAGATTTACTAGTCAAATAACGGTTATTTTTAGGCAACAACGTCATATATTGTGTTTCTGATAAAATAAGATTGAATCCCAGAGGTCTCGGATACTTTGAGAGAATCAACAGCGATGTCACTTTGTCATGCATGACGGCTTCGCGTTGTTCGATGATTCCACCTCATTTACTAGATTGGTCAGAATCAGAAGGTATTTCTGAAGAACCCTCCATGGGTTATTGAGTATTCACGCACTACACTATTGTCCCTTCAGACCCACTGTACGGCTGGCCATACCTCTGGTGGTATGGTGGGTCTTTTAAAGTCAAACGATACCACCGAGTGTAGTAACCCTAGTGATGTGACGCGTACCCTCTCGCATGATAAGGTAACTTATCTACATAAGTAAATAATAGAAAATGCATATTCCAGTATGCCAAGCGATGTTACATATCTTTGCGATTGAAACCTTTTCTGTATAATCTTTAAATCATTTAACCTCGTTTCCTTTATTCCATCCCACTGGTCGATCACGTAACGCATTGTACGAACGTCGGGTAGGTCTAAATGTCACTTTTTATATGGAAATTTGACAGTTAAATAGTACCGACGCGCGTTCGGAACGTTACATGATTACCCCTCAGTCCTACCAGTAGTTCGATAGTCGAACTGTTTGGATATTTCTCTGCGGGGCTCCTATTTCTAGTATGTTTGTCCTTCGGGCATCTGAAGATACCTAACGAACCTAACCTACCTGTAGGCGACGCAATGCCCACAGCCTAACGTCTTCGATAGCTCGATGCGAAAGCACAGGTTCCTACTGTGCTCGTCCCGACGAGCGCTGCTGCGTCACACCTGTTCTGCACACGATACACAGTAATGCTTTCGACTAAGCACGCCTAATCTCGCAGCTCTGTTCTTGTAAAGATCACTATTCAGTTATATTATGGAACACTCCGTAATAAAAACACTGAGTCCAGAGGCACGCCGGGTCCGTACCGTAACTAACGGTACCTCTAAGATACCTGACTGTCCAACGTGGTAGGAGTTCCCACGATTTCTAAATATATTAACAATTGTTATACACAATGAGTAGACGACGCGATGGTAACTAATAATAGTTCTACTATGCCGACAACCCGAAAAAGGAAATATACAGTATTTAACTTAACGACCACCTATTAACTAAGGGTAGGTAATAAACTTTTCGAAATATTTTATGCTTTTACAATATCTCTAAGCGCTAACGTAATATAATTTCGCAATTGGGGAAGTACATTTCGGTAAAATGCAGATGGTAAAATATTTGGTAGTTGAACATAGGGAACTCTGAATGCTTAGATCTAGTGTTTTTTACATTTGCTACACAAGCGTATATTTCGCATTAACCTAACACAAATTGTCCATGATCACTTCTCACACCTAATCACTTTATACTGTCTTCGGGGCTGTCTGCAACACTACCTATACATACATACATCTGATACATCGGAGTCAGTAGGTAGTTCTATTTGGAATGAAATCCACGTTTCCAAATAGTTCGATCCGTCAGTATAACAATTTGGAAAAAAATATCCAAACAGTTCGTCTATCGAACTACTGGTAGGACTGGATGGAATAAAGGGTTTTTATTTATTTCGGCTATAGATGTCAACATCACATCACTATTAGTCAGTGGTATCGTTTAACTTTAAAAGACCCACCGTGCCACCAGTATGGCCAGGGGTACGGTGGATCTGAAGGGCACTATTCTAAACAGGGGCCCCAATATAATTTAAGACCAGGGTCAGAAAGAGTCAGACTACTCACTGTGCTGGTTAATCAACATCCGTATAGAGATCCGGCTCATGTAGAACCGGTCGAGGAAGTACTGTATGGAGTGCTCCAGCCCGCAGTCGACTTCATGGGATTCCTTCAGCTCCAGAACTCCCTGTGCCATAGTCTGGACTACATCTGCGTGCCGATTCCGGATGTGGACTAGTCGTTCGCAGAACCTGAAAAATATGGTCTCTCATCGTCATCATCCTCCTAGCAATTTTCCCGGTTGTACCCAAAAGAGACCGGTGTCCGCTTTGGCACGTAATACCAAGATTTGGCGTAGGCTTGGGTTTTTACAAAAGCGACTAAATGTCACTTTTTATATGGAAATTTGACAGTTAAATAGTACCGACGCGCCTTCGGAACTTTACATGATTACCCCTCAGTCCTACCAGTAGTTCGATAGTCGAACTGTTTGGATATTTCTCTGCGGGGTTCCTATTTCTAGTATGTTACCATCTGACCTTCCAACATAGAGGGAAAACTAGACTTTTTTGGGATTACAACCGTTTCCACACGACGTTTCCCTCCATGGATAAGGTGCCTACTGTTTCGTATTATTTTTTTTGGAAATGCCCCACATTCAGATTAGAAGTCGCATGCGTTAGCCGTGCCCTCGCCAAGACGAGCCAAGCGAAGCGCAAGGGCAGGCACTACCTACCTTTTCTCGAAGCGTTTCGTCGTTTTTTTTGAACCCTTAGAACTTGTGTTTGGAATTTTGGATTATACCAGAAAAACAACATTCTCGGGAACTATGTTACAATTTTTTTTTGTCTAGGTTTTAATTTGGTGGAGGAAATAAAGAAAATCAAAATTCAGGTTTTTTTATGGACCGCGCGCCAGCCCTAATTTTCTGTGCTTGTCTATACTATACTGATAAAATCTATAATTACTAATATAACAAAGACGAAAAGTTTACAAGATTGTAGCTTTGTAACTTCGTGAGTTTGTATAGGGGGTTATCTCCAGAACCACTCAATCGATTTCAATTTTTTTTTCACATGCGGGAGAGGGGAGGCCTTTGCTCAGCAGTGGGACATAACGGGCTCGATATAATAATAATAATAATAACTGGCTGTCCAGAGTGGAGTCGCAAGAGCTGTTGCTCGAGGGTGGATGTGGACACCTAAGGGGCAAGTTGGCTATATGTTTCCAGTGCCACCTCTCTACCCCCCCAGCCTCTCTGACTGGTGTTGCCCTTAGGCCATTTTTAATGTCGCTATTAATAGGGGCCCATCTAGCAGTTGGCGAGTCACCGTCTGCCAGAGATAAAAAATGAGACAGTTTATTAGGCAGGCGTCCGATGTTTCACCCAATAGCCCAGCCACTAGTCCATCATTTTCACCCAATAACCCGTTTTCTTTAGATTCCATCAACCAGCAATAGTCCCTATACACCCCAGCGGGTGCTGTCTCTGTGTGCGTCCCATGACACGGGCAGGGACAGCATCCGCTCGGTGTACTCCTTGCATTTCATTAACTTGTCAAAAGGGCCTCTACGTGTTGGCTCAGTTGGTACTTTGTAGGTACCTAGCCCCACGCACGCCTCCCAAAGGTCCGGGACATCATTGTCCCGTGAGCGGGAAAGACATACATAATAATAATAATAATGCGTATTAATTTCACTTTCTAGATGGAGATACATTTGCCTGCGTTCCTTGCAAAACGTGGGCGAAGACGCAGGCAGTCATGTATCTTCATGTATGACAACAATACTCACTCGCTAAGAACCTTTTGTTCAGGGTCCATCTTCTCAAACCTGATGATCTCAGCGAAGGAGCGCTCGTACCACTGGTTCACGAGACCCACCGATGGCATCCGGAGTAGGTTCTCGGGCAGTAGCGCTATCTCTTTCATTATGTTCGCCAATCTGAAAAAAAGCACATTTTTTTTTTGTAAAATTATTTTGGGTTTTGTTTAGAACAATTTCAAATCGTTATTATAAGTAGTTCCTGAGATATTTAGAGATTTGACAGATGAACAGACGGAGTTGCACTATAAGGGTGACGATTTTGTCTTCTGGGTAAGGTTTGGAACCCTAAAAATTATGCCTCTAATGTACAGCCAAATTATCGGTGTCCACTATATGTCTGCCTCTTTTTTAACCCATGTATAAAGAGAGAGAGAGAAAGATACGTGAACTCGGATTATAGGGCCGTACCTTATAGGTATCCGGAAATCAAAAAATATCACAGACAGTATACTGTCTCCTGTATTCCCGAAAGATACATACAAGAGTATTGACACTAAATTGAATATGCTCTGCCTACACGAGCATGAATGTAAATCATCAATATCATCATCCTCCTAGCGATATTCCCGGTTGTGCCCTAAAGGAGGCCGGGGTCCGCTTTGACACCTAATCCCAAGATTTGGCATAGGCGCTAGTTTTACAAAAGCGACTGCTATCTGACCTTCCAACCCAGAGGGAAAACTAGACCTTATTGGGATTAGACCGGTTTCCTCACGATGTTTTCCTTCACCGGGAAGCTAACGGTAAATATTCCGTACATAAGTTCCGAAAAACTCATTGGTAAGAGTCGGGATTCGAACCCACAACCGCCGCTTGACAGCCGCATGCCTGAACCACTAGGCTACCGTAGCTACTGTAATGTATGTATACTATGTATGTGATGATGTAAGTTTTTAATTAGTGTTTAATTAAACATCCTGACCATTGTAGTAACAATTGCATTTCTACACCCACAAGGCCCCTTAATTCATGAATATTTAAAAAGGATGCGTCGTATTACGTAGATAATCAAATGTAATTAGAATACCGGTTAGAGGGCAAATTCATTGTGTGTGACATAATAAGCATCAATAATTGTACTGTCCAGATATAATTAATGACTATACCATTATCAAACGCAAAACGCTCACTGCGCTCGCAGCGAGCGCAGGGTGTCTGACCTGACGCCCTAGCACGATAGGTTTTATGTCACGTTTTACGTGACGTTACAGTACACTTTCGCCGCAAAACGTAACTATGAGAAATCGAGGGAACTCTTCAAATAAGGCGAAGTCTGAATTGAGGTCAGTTAAAACTTTGTTTTTAAAGTAACGATGAAGTAGTGATGTAGTTTTCGAGTAACGATGAATTTTGGGAGATCACTTTGAAAGGTATTCTGTAAAAAAATACTTATGTTGAGACGTGGTTACTCTTACTTGCAATGTGGTCACACAATCGCCGCAAAAATTGGCTATGTCAGTCACCTGAGGGCGCACCAGCGACGCTCTCAGCAGTGATTAGCAGTCGCTGAGGCCGAATACGCAGCAGTGATTAGCAGTCGCTGAGGCCGAATACGCAGCAGTGATTAGCAGTCGCTGAGGCCGAATACGGCTAGGAGAAGATGATGACTTGCAATATCACAGAAATAGCTTTTTTTTTACCGTGTAACGGCATAACCGAGTAACCGTTTACGTAAAAATCAATATAATCTCTCTAAAATTAGACTGAAACGAGCCAACTCTGTATGACATTTAGCCCCTAAAATAAATATTTTATTAAAACTTGAGTTGTTTCGGCCCACGTTGTAGAATATTTTCAAATATTTATTGGTAGATAATTTACATGAACTAGGTACCTACATTAAATGGATACTAAGTTAAATCCAAAAAAAAAGTCGTACTCGCCCATGAAGGGTACCGTAAAATAAATTGCGTAGGTCGATCACGTAACGCATTGTACGAACGTCGGGTAGGTCTAAATGTCACTTTTTATATGGAAAATTGACAGTAAAATTGTACTGACGCGCGTTTGGAACGTTACGTGATTACCCCCCTGGTTTACGACTTATTATGACGTATTAAAAAAAACTACTTACTAGATCTCGTTCAAACCAATTTTCGGTGGAAGTTTGCATGGTAATGCACATACATTATATATTTTTTTTAGTTTTATCATTCTCTTATTTTATAAGTTACATGGGGGGGAGGGGGGGGCGACACATTTTACCACTTTGGATGTGTCTCTCGCGCAAACTATTCAGTTTAGAAAAAAATATATATTAAAACCTCAATATGATTTTTGAAGACCTATAGATACCCCACACGTATTGGTTTGATGCAAGATTTTTTTTTAAAGTTTCAGTTCTAAGTATTGGGAACCCCCAAAATTTATTGCTCTTTAGGGTTCCGTACTCAAAGAGTAAAACGTGTTAGCTTGATGATGACATGTATATTATTTTTATATAATTTAAGTGTAGAAATGACTAAATGTAAGCCACTTAACTATTTCTCGATAAACCGAAGTTGTTGTTTTGACTATTTACGATTGAGCGCCTTCTGGGCTGTTATTCGCTACGCGTTAATGCGGCTCACCCCGCCGGTCACCCGTTACGAAACTAGACCTCTACCTACGCTTAATTACTACGCGTCGCGGTGTCAAGGTATAATTGTGGGTGAGCGTTGGGGTGAGCATAAAACAAGTTACAGAATAGGGGGGGGGCTGGTGCGGTTTAACGGTTACCGAGTGATAGTCGAGCGGCAGGATCGGCGCACGATCATTACGTCAGCGGCAGCCGGATAGTACGGACGGTTCTGAAAGTGATTGTATACGACTAAAGTGTGCTGATTGAATAAATCGTATTATAGCAATTACATAGTTTTTCTCACTTCTGGAACTAACCCCACAAACGGGACCCCATTACTAAGACTTCGCTGTCCGTCCGTCCGTCCGTCCGTTCGTCTGTCTGTCACCAGGCTGTATCTCACTGATACCATGATAGTTCCAGCTAAAATTTTCACAGATTATGTATTTCTGTTGCTGCTATAACAAAAATACTAAAAACAAAATAAAATAAATATTTTTATTGACACGGAACCCTTCGTACGCGAGTCCGACTCGCACTTGGCCGGTTTTTTTTTTGTGTAAAAATCTTAATGCGGGTCACAGAATAAGTACATCTACTTACCAAGTTTCAACAGTACCTATAGTTATTATAGTTTCGGAAAAAAGTGGCTGTGGCATACGGACGGACAGACAGACATGACGAATCCATAAGGGTTCCGTTTTTTGCCATTGGGCTACGGAACCCTAAAAAAGGCCCTCGAGGCATTGTACTGAGGATGCTGGCGGCATTTCCTCGCTGAGCCAGCTCTTCGGTCACCAGTTACATCAACCAGACATTTCGCGATTTACGCAAATAACTTAGAGTGAACAATGAACAAGAATGTCAATGTCTTAGAAAAATCAACTTTATATCAAGGAATGTTTCTTTGAATTTATTAAAAATAAAGGATAAAATATATTTTTTCCAAAAACATAGGTACACATATGAAAGGACATACAAACACTGAACAAAAGAAAGTGTTTTGAGAAGCCATAGATAACCAAATTTTATCTTAACAAAAGCTCAATAAAATATGTTTATCTACATAATACTACGTAGTAAGTGGTAAATAAGATAATATTAATCTCATATCAACTGCCGAAACTATAAACATCGTAAACAGATATCAGTTGAAAACAACGTAAAGATAGTAGTGAAAAACAGTAGTATCAAATAGTTTTTCAAGGGGACGAAGTTAGAAGAAAAATAGATTTTTTGGGTTAGGCTCGTAAGACACACTTTCCCGAAATGTGCACTTTCTGCAAAGGTGCACTTTCCGCATAATGTACACTCCCAAAATGTACACTTTCCCAGTTTGGAAACTTTCCCGAACTGTGCACTTTTTCAAAACGCACGCTTTCCCAAAATGTACACTTTCCCATTTAGGGCACTTTCTCAAAAGGTACAGATTTATTACTTAGACACATTCTTCACACACACACACACACACACACACACACACACACACACACACACACACACACACACACACACACACACACACACACACACACACCACACACAAGCACACGTACACACGCTTCATATTTTTTTTTTTAATCCTTAACCCTTTCGGACCCGGCTAATACGATTGTAGGTATTTGTAGTGCGGGTTGATTACATTTAATTGTCAAATCAAAAACATATGTCAATATACTACATTTTACGTTGGCAGTGTATGTTTTTCGGGTCTGAAAGGGAAACGCATTTTTGTCTTAAATTTAATCTCATATAAATCGATTGTGTAGAGGAGCCTTAAGTTTGATGGCAAAATATATATTTTTTAGGGTCCCGTAGTCAAAATTGCAAAAACGGAACGCTTATTAGTTTCCGTCTTTCTGTCCGACCGTCTGTCCGTCTGTTTGCATTTGTACTATTTCATAGAAACCCTTAGTACCTACTATAAACAGGGACACCCCTACCCCTAAAGTGTACTTTCCGGGAAAATATACCTTCTGCGAAAGTGCACATTCTGGGAAAGTGTACCTATTGAAAAGGTGTACATATCGGGAAGTGCACTTTTAGAGACAGTTTACCTTTCGAGAAAATGACCCTTCTAAAGAAGTGCACCTTTAGAGAAAGTGCACATTTCGGGAAAGTGTGTTTTACGAGCCTAACCCGATTTTTTTAATGATTAAGTAACAGTACGTCGATAGCTCTTGATTTTTTTTCTCCGTGCAATTATATTGAACCTTTATAATAGTAATATTAAAGCTGTGTATTTATAGTTAAATGTATAGATATAGTCTGTATAGATACTAGTATAAGTAAAATTTATGTTATAAATTAGTCCTCTCAACTCAACTATGTTGCTGTTCACTCGCACGGCGTCACATGTATCATCATCATCATCGTCATCATCATTTTCAGCCTGTAATCGCCGACTGCTGAGCATAAGCCTCTCTTCGCGTACATGTATACCTATTCTTAATTCCATCTTTTTACTGTAATGTGACATGCAATAAATGTTTTTTGACTTAAAAAAAAAAGTTTGCTTCAGCTTGGGCCGAAAATCATTCGTATGCACCCGGACATATCCAATATGCCCCCGTGCGATAAGCTCTGAGAAGCTTCAGAACAAGTTTCTGTCAAAAAATTAATTTTTGGTACGAGCTTTTATTGCCGACTGTACTTTTCTGCATACCATCATCAACTACTCATTGAGACGATTCTAACGAGCCCAAACTCGATGGGGTTGTGTCGTTTTATTGCGGAGTTCCTATGGCCACCTTCCAGCTCCAGCATCAGATTAGCTCCATGTCATCATAATATTGCATTGTCATGCGATATACATATGCATGCAAAACTTCAGCTCAATCGGAAAACGGGAAGTGGGTCAAATTTCAATTACTAAATTTGACCCAAGAATGAATAAAGAATAAAATAAAACAAACGGGGTGAGCTAAATAAAAGCTTGTAAAAAAATATATCATGAAGGCCCGTAGACGATTAATTTCCGATTAAAAAAATCTTTCATATGTGTGTTTTATTCCACGGGTAGAAGCGTAACGTAGCCGCACGCGCAGCTTGTATTACATATATAGCTTAAAGAGTAAATTTAGACTATACTGAAAAATTCCATGCAAACGGAGTCATGGGAATCATTTACAATGTGATTGAGGTTAAAATGATAAAATGTTTTACCTTACTGGCAGCTCCTTCCGCAGGAATATGAATGACTTTTTTTCACACGCATTTAAACCTGTAACAGAAGAATAATATGTTAGATATTATTGGTAAAATGTAAGAAAAGCCCTACTGATGTTTTGTGGACTATTAAGGTTTACCAAAACTGTGCGAGGTTGCATCATCATCATCAATGGTTGATGATGAGTATGATGACCAATAGGAATGCATCATTTTCCTATCTTCACATCGCAATGCATTGGTGGCTGGGCTTTTTCCAAAAAATGTCACGATGTTAAGAACTTTAAATTTAAATTGAAGTTTTGTTAGTTTGTATAGGTAGGGCGGGCGTAATAAATAAAATAATAAATAAAATAAAAAATTGTTTATTTTCAGCTTCTTTAGATCCATAGCATAGCATTGTTAGTTACAAAACACTTATAGGTACAACTACATTAGTAAAATTAATATTAAATGGCGACATGAATTATTTTATTTAATTTTTTAGGACGTACGACATGTAGGTCGGTGGAGTATGTCCGTGTCCCACCTCTCTGCTATCATTTTCAGGATGCTATTTGAGCTCCCCACAGATGTATGAATATAAGGAGATCGGACATGCTGGCCGATTTGTATTGAGTACGCATGTCGCAAGTACATTAATCCACACAAAGCCCAAGTAATTTACAAGACAAAGCATCTAAAACACACACACTTGTATACCTACGCTCTTATTGGACAATACACGCGCATCATATCAGGTATTTTGGGAAGAAACGTAATATTCTCTGCGATCAGCACGCGTGCACAGTATGGCAGAGTATGCCCATTGAGCTAACAACTGCGACGCGGCCGCCGGCGGCTTGTCCTCTCTCTAGTATTCTATGCTCTGAGGAGCTCCCCCTCGTCTGCATCACCACAGACGCCGGTGCGCCATCTTCTTCTGTAATCACCTGAGCCAATTATCCGATTTCAAAAATCCAAGCACCTAGCTGTGTAATGAATGGACTTGCTGGATCCTAGGGTTTGCCTGCGTTCAGTAAAACGCGGGCGCAGCCGCGCGAGCAGCGTGTCACAAATAAATGTACATTAAGCATTTGTTGAGTTATTATTTTCAATACATAGATTCAACATAGGAAACTTCTGTCAGATCGCAGCTGAGCATTATACAATTGATTACATATTTATTACTCGTAAAGCGACGCCTACGCTTAAGAATTAAACGCTCCGACGACTTCAATTTGAGTCCCGCCATTTTCTAAGCCAACGGATTGGAAAAAGGGCACTGAAACAGTGGAATTGCGATAATGCGGGGGTGTCGTCTTCTAAGGTTGTCAATGGCATTAACAGAATTTAGGACCTTTGCTTTTTTAGCGATAAACGATTCATGGACTGAAGGTTGGTTGAATGCTGAATGCATCGAAAACATATTTTTTTCAGAAACGGTAAACTTTTCAGGACACAGTTATAATACAGTCGCCATCACATACATCGGAGCAAACAAGCAGCTCACAAACATCGGAACACACCTCTATTTTCAAGGCATTAGGGTGCATGTGCCGATATTTTTGAACACCTATAGTGTACCTATGTATGTGATGGCGACTGTACAAACAAATGGGTACTGGGTACTAACAAAATCACCTTTTAGCTATACCTAAAAAGTTAACGGTTTCTGAGAAAAAAAAACCGGCCAAGTGCGAGTCGGACTCGCGCACGAGGGGTTTCGTACAATTATATGGGAGCAGTTGTATGGGAGCCCCCTTAAATATTTATTTTATTCCGTTTATAGTGTGAAAATTTCAACAGTCTAACTATCACGGTTCATGAGATACAGCCTGGTGACAGACGGACGGACAGCGGAGTCTTTAGTAATAGGGTCCCGTTTTACCCTTTTGGTACGGAACCCTTAAAAATCTATGAAAATAAAATTCTGTGTAACACTGCATTCGGTAAAATAAGGGACTCCAGTCAATAAAACTTACTCAAAAACAGTAGCCATTAAACAACCCATCTCGACAGTATTAGGCATAACTTGTGTCGATGAATAAAGTTTAAAGAGGATTAATCCGATACATAGTACAACGGCCTCCGTAGCCCAGTGGGTAGTGACTCTGCCTACGAAGCTGGAGGCCCCGGGTTCGAATCCCGGTCAGGGCATTTATTTGTGTGTTTATCACGAATATTTGTTCCTGAGTTATGGATGTTATATATGTATATAAGTATATAAGTATCTATAGCAATGTAATTTTATAATACTCTGATAATTGTATTATGGAAAAAAGTATCTATATGTATGTATCTATTATATATATCATCGCCTAGTACCCACAACACAAGCCTTACTGAGCTTACCGTGGGCCTAGGTTGATTTGTGTAAGATTGTCCCGTAATATTTATTTATTTATTTATAGTTTTGCACTTCACTGTACGTTAGGTATTAATCTAGAAATAGCCTATTGTTGAGAAAATAAGTTCCAAGGCATCTAGAAACATAATTATGCGATAACTCGCAGTGGCTCACCTTGGGACATCGTGTAAATAACCACGGCAATTGTTTACATCCGATATTTATATAATGGTAAATATTTACTGTTGATTTGTGTATGATAATGTTATAAAGAGGTAGTTTGGGAGTTTGTGGCTTTGTAAGTAGTTGTAGAGGTTCTTAGGAATTACTCATTCGATATCAAATCTCAATTCATCCATATACTAATATTAATATTATAAATGCGTAAGTCTGTCTGTCTGTCGTTGCCTCTTCACGCTTAAACCTCTGAACCGATTTAGACGAGATATAGAGATAGTTTGAGTCCCGGGGAAGGACATTTAAGGTAAACGTCCGAGTGTTCGACGCTGTACTAGGCACTCTATGTCAAAGCGACATTGCTTAAATTCGAATGAAGATAAATCCTCTTAGTTAGAATTTAACCCATATTGCTTGGTTCATGACGCCCAAAGTGATGTCTACAGTTTAGGCTTGTCTGATCATGATACTGCACAAAGTATTGAATTTGCGGTTTTAAATAAAACCAAACCGAGCCGTTTCCTTTATTATTATAAAAGGGACTATAGTCCTGAAAATGTTACAAAATTCTGTGATTGTCTGTATGGACTGTCGTGGTCAGAAGTGTATGAAACAAATGATTTTACTCGAGCGTTTGAAGTATTTTACGATACTTTTAAATTATTCTACTATCTTTGTTTCCCTGTCATCAGAGTCAAACGAACTTTTAAAGCTCAGTCTACTAACTGGTTTACAAAGGGATTAAAAAAATCAATAAGAACAAAGCGGAACCTCCGCTTTATGTATTATAAAAATATTAAGAATAAAAATATCTGCTATAAGAATAAATATCGCAACTATGCTCGACTTCTGAAGCGATGCATACACCAGGCTCAGAAATTGACTAACTGCAAATATATAGCAAGTTCTAAGAATATATGTAAGGCTACTTGGGACATCATAAAAATCATGGCGGCAACTCATAATAGGGAAGTAAGTCCAAGTAAATTAGTTGTAGATGACAGAATATTAGATAATCCTACTGACATTGCCAATGAATTTAATAATTATTATATAAAAATGACAAATTTAAATCAATCTCATCACAACTCTGACATTTCACGAGTAAAATCGAACAACTCCACTCTGTTTTTGGTTCCCACAGATGAGTACGAAATAAGAGTGATTATAAACTCTCTTTCAATGACTAACTCAGCGGGATACGATGACGTACAAACACGCATCTCAAAAATATGTAGGTCAATAATATCACCCGTTCTGAGCTATTTGGTGAACTTGTCTTTTACTGATGGTATCTTTCCAAACCCTCTTAAAATGTCGTTAATTAAGCCTATACACAAAAAGGATAATAAAGAAAGCATACAAAACTATCGACCCATCTCTTTGATACCAGTATTATCTAAGATATTTGAGAAGGCTATGCATAAGCGTATAGTAAAGTTTCTTGATAAATTTAATATAATACACGCCGAAAAGTACGGGTTTCAAAAAGCGAAATCAACCACATTGGCTGCCTTTTCGTTAAATCAAAATCAAAATCAAATCAAAATATTTATTTTGTAAATAGGCTTAAGCTAGCTCTTTTACACGTCAAGTTTAACTTAACTATTTTACATAAAATGCTTCTTTATCATCTATAAATTCCTTTATAGTATAATAGGATTTCTCTATAAGATGGCGTTTAACGCTCGACTTAAATCTATTCACAGACAATTTCAGCATATCAGAAGGTAACTTATTGTAAAATCGTACACAGTTCCCCATAAATGACATATTACTCACTTTGCAGAGACGGTATTGGGGAATGACTAACTTATTTTTATTTCTGGTGTTATAATTATGAACATCACTTTTTAATTTATACATGTCAAGATTTTTACGAATATACATTATATTTTCATATATATATTGTGAGGCAACGGTGAGAATATTGATTTCTTTAAACCTATCTCGCAGAGAAACGCGTGACCCTAAATTATAAATACTACGTATAGCACGTTTTTGTAAAATAAAAATTGAATTTATATCAGCAGCTTTGCCCCACAATAGAATACCGTAAGTCATGATACTATGAAAATAGGCAAAATATACCAACCTTGCCGTCTCAACGTCTGCAAGTTGACGAATCCTTTTAATTGCGTAAGCAGCTGAACTGAGTCTACCTGCCAGAGTAGAAATATGTGGACTCCATTGTAATTTCGAATCTAATGTTATGCCAAGAAAAACAGTTTTATACTCCAATTCAAGCACTTCGTCTTTTAAGATAATTTGCGCGTTATTTTTATGCTGTACATTAGGCAAGGAGAATCGAATGCACTTTGTTTTTTTGGCATTAAGGAGCAAATTATTTATGGTAAACCAGTGAACAATACACGACAGTACATTATTTATTTCACTAAAATTGTCTTGGTTTCTTTTGACTTTAAATATAATCGATGTATCGTCTGCAAAAAGAACTAATTTATGTCGTCCATTAAGTACATAAGGCAAATCATTTATGTAGACAAGAAATAAAAATGGTCCCAGAATAGACCCCTGAGGGACCCCCATTGAAATAATAGACCCAGCTGATTTGGTTTTATTTATGTCTACTTTTAGAGTTCTGTCATTCAAATAAGACTGGAGGAGATCAAGTGCCTTATCCTTCATGCCATAATAGTTAAGCTTTCGAATTAGTGTGTCGTGATCCACGCAATCGAAGGCTTTAGACAGATCACAGAATACGCCTATTGCATCAAGTGATTGCTCCCATGCCTCAAAAATATGTTTAATTAAGGTCGTGCCTGCATCAATTGTAGACCTGCCCCTCGTGAACCCGAATTGATCTCCATGAAGTAAATTATTCAAAGTAAAATGGGATAGTAATTGATCGAGGATAATTTTTTCAAATACTTTGCTTATAGCAGGTAAAATTGATATAGGTCGAAAATTACTCGGGTCTGATTTTGACCCGGACTTAAACAAAGGAATGACGCGACTGTGCTTCATTAAATCAGGGAAGACTCCTGTATCGACACATCTGTTGAACAATGAAGCTAAATGCGGTGCAATAGGATCCATAATTGACTGCAGAACCTTTACCGATAATCCCCAAAGATCTTCAGTCTTCTTTAAATGTAATGACCTGAACGCCTTAGTAACCATTTGAGGGGTGACGTATTTAAAACAAAAAATATTTAAACATTCAGGCACATTTGTTTTTAATAGTGACTCAGCCATGCGAGGAGACGAATTCAACGACCTTGTGGTCTCGAGGGGGATATTTGTAAAAAAGCGTTCAAATTCATTTGCAACTTCTAAGTCAGCTTCTATAACTTTATCACATACTAGCAGACTAAATTTAGGATCTCGTGACTTTACCTTACCAGTTTCACTACTGATGATTTTCCAAACGTCCTTAATTTTATCTTTTGAGTCTCTAATTTTACGTGCAAAGTGCTTGGATTTGGCTACGATACATATTTGCTTAAATAGCTTACTATAGGATTTAACATACTCGCTCAGATGAAAATCCCTGTGTGATTCTCTTAATGCGTATAACTCATACAAGTTATTCCTCGATTTGAGAATCCCAGGCGTGGCCCAGTCACTGAATCTTTCCCTGTCCTTTCTTTCGACTTTTTTGACTTTAAAACATGCGTTAAACTCTTTTTCTATACAGAAAAATAATTTAGTATAGAAATCATTGGGATTCTGAATTGGTACTCTTAACAAATCGAGTTTACATTTAACATTATTGGTAAACGTTTTTAACCTCCTTTCAGTGACTGGTCGGAATAAGATTTCTGCAGGTAATTTATCCGCCTCAGCTCTGAAAGATGCGATTTGGCCGCAGTGATCAGAGCCTAATTTGTTAAAAACATTTTTTCCTACCGGATTTTTAGTACAAAAAATATTATCTATACAGGTTGCCGAAGTTTCTGTAATTCTCGTTGGTTCATTGAAAAGATTTACCAAATCGAAAGATTTAAATAAATTTAATAAACATGATGACGAGTTTGAATCCTCTAGCAAATTTATATTGAAGTCTCCACAAACAATAATACATTTATGACTGTTAAATACTTTACTTAATGCATCCTCCATAATTAACTCAAAAATACTGAAATCTGCGCATGGGGGCCTGTATACGCAAATTATAATGAATCGATCGAGCTCCACGCATGACAGTTCAATTGATCTCTCGACAGATAAACTAACAACGTCTTTACGTTCTTTACATTTGATATCCTTATTAATAAGTAACAAAGAACCCCCACGAATACTTTTCTGTCTAGAGAAAGAACTCACAACATTGTGATTATTAAAATTAAACATAATTTCGTGGGGTTTGAGCCAATGCTCCGTAACACAGAACACATGTATGTCATAATTGTCAATAAATAAACCCACTTCCAATTCCTTACTAGCTAAACCTTGAATATTTTGATGCACAATATTAAATGTCGACTTATTAACTAAACAACTATGCTTCGGTAGAAGTCTGTGGCCGCTCGGACCGGGCCGACGCGCGGCCGCGGTCGCGGGCGCTGTCAAGGTGCTTAGTTTAAAGCAGGTGCAGCCGCTGCGCCGCTGCTGGGCTCCACGCTGACAAAACTCAACGCGAGCTCCGGTTTGTCACTCGTTATGCTAGTCATAACGGAGTCCATACTAATAATATTATACGCTAACAACTTAGCACAGTTTACAAGATACTTCCTAGGAAGATGCGAATATTCGCGTGTCAGGACAAAAGACCTGTTAATAAATTTATTTGTATCGAAATACGATACCTTATTATTATTATTATATAATGTCAGTTTATACAAAATTGAATTCAAATTATAAATATCATTATTCTGCTTCAGAGATAATGTTTTTGAAAATGGGAACGCACACACAATTATTGTTTTTATATTAGTACTCGCTACTTTAGTGAGGGTTTCGGTGAAAATACTCAAGTCATGTTTATTGACTCTCGAACTGTCACCCAAACACACAATTAATGTTGAGCGCTCGTCGAAAGAATCAGCGGCGATTTGCTTGCCGATGCGTCCGAGAGTGGCCCCTGACATACAGTTATTGATTACGGCCTGATTCAGTAATCCGTGCATGATCTCACCTAACCCTACGCCTACTCGGTCAGTGTATAGCACGGTCTTGCGTAAGGGAGCCTGCGCACATGAGTCCTTAGCAGACGCGGGTGCACGTGCAGGCACGGGAGGTGCCGGTGCAACAGCGCAGCCCGAAGCGTCCCCTTGCTGCACTGCGCACACGCTCACCGGGAGCACCCGCAGCGCGTGTTGTTGTGTCGCTCCGCCGCAGCTAACTCGAGGAGCCAAAATTGGCAGCGCGCAAGTCTCGATACTGTCGCTGTATTGAACGGTGGCCTCGTTGTTCTTTTCCTCAGGGGTCCTGATGGGCAGATCGAACGCTGAGAGTGCGGGGGTTGAGGTTGGTGGCGCTGAGGAAGTATCCGTCGAGTCCGCACTTGCTCGTTGCTGCCGGCGGAGGAAACGTGCCTGCGCGCGACGACGGCGATTGTCGTCACTCGTCGCGTTGGCCCGTGGTGTTCTCGTACCATCCACTACCTTTGCCAATGAGCCATTCCCCTCTATGATGTCATCTGAAGAATCTACTGACGGCTGCTTTCCTTCATCATTTGATTGCGTCTCCGTTTTATTGCCACTGCTCGTTTCACACTCCAATTGATTATTTAAAAACCACTCAGTCAACTCCCGATTTTGTTGGCTCAGTTGAGTGAGTTCTGCTGTGACGGTTGACAGTTCATGGATATGTTCATTAGCAGAGTTCAAATTTAAAGCCATGGACTCGAGCTCTACTCTTTGAAGAGCTATATTAGCTCTCAGCTCATTAGATTCCTTTTTCAAAGTGGCATATTTCCGTGTGATTTTCATAATTGTCTTAAATTGTGACTTATATCTAGTACTTTTCCTAAGTATAATATATTTCTTAAGCTGTTTTTTTTTACATTTACGTAGTTTGTTAATATCATCTAGGGCCCTTATGCTGGTTGACCGACCCTGATCTGAAATTAATGACAACTCCTCAGATAGTGACATAGTATGTAACCAGTCGTTTTCTTTACGTATATTCAAAGCCTCTATTTCATTCCGAGCTTCTTCAAGCTGCTGCTGGAGGAAATAATTTTTTTCAAGGGCGGTCTCGTGTACTGCTTGACACTCTTGAAAGTCATTAACTATTATTTGCAGTGAGTCTCTTTGTGCTTGAGTCTCAATGAGGTGATCGGACAGTTCGTTTAACTGACGCTTTAACGCGGAGTTAGTAAATAAAGTCATGGGATACATGGATAAGAGCATGCCGGTTACTGCTGTCTTCTTTGATATGAGTGAAGCCTTTGATTTTGTATCTCATGACACTCTTCTAAAAAAATGTGAGCTTTACGGTATCAGAGGTACAGCGAATGAGTGGCTGAAAAGTTATTTAAGTGACAGGACACAGTATGTACAAGTATCAGATATTAATTATAAAAATACTGTGACGATATATAAATCTTCCACCAAAGTAAACCGAGTTGGGTTCCACAGGGAAGTGTTTTAGGACCCCTGCTCTTTTTGTGGTACATAAATGATCTTCCTGACATAACAGAATTTGACTGCATACTTTTTGCTGACGATATTTCTATTGTTATCCCGTTCTCTGACATAAATAAATATAATAATGACATTAGCAACACAATCTCTACAGTTGTAGCATGGATGCAAAATAACAACTTAAATGTAAATATAAGTAAAACAACATACTTACAATTCATAAACCACAATGGTAAAAAACGACAAGTGCTCTTGGGTAAGTCACATCGATAAAGTATGTGGCAAAATAAATTCTTTTGTATATGCTTTGTGGAGACTGGTAAAAACTTGTAGTAAGAAGGCAGCCATACAAGCGTACCATGGCTATGTTTGCTCCTTACTTAGATATGCCATATATGAATTCTATGGGGAAACTCGCGCCATGCAAATCGAGCGCTGATAGGTCAAAAACAATGCATCAGAGCAATTTGCGATGTTGATATTATGACATCTTGCAGACCATTATACAAAGATCTTCTGCTAATGACAGTACCCTGTATGTACATATACGAAATATGTGTGTTCGTTAAAATGAACCCAGATTTTTTCAAAACGCTTCAAAATGTATGTAATTTTAATGCAAGGTACCCTGATAGGCTAGCAATACCTTGCAGACGAACAGCTTTGTATAGCAGAAACACTTTTTGTATGAGCATAAAAATCTATAATAGACTGGATGATAGGATCAAACAGTTGCCTTTGAAAATGTTTAAAAGGAAGTTAAAAGCATGGCTCGTACAAGGGGCCTTCTATTCCATCGAGGAATATATGGTATCTTTTGACGTAGGTAGGCGATAGTTATAATATAGGCCTTGACTATGATTGTATAAACTTAGTTTTAGTTGTAAGTTTAGTTTTCATTTTTTTGCATGCCAGATGCTGGTGAAATATGTGTTATTTATAATATTGTCTGACCACCTTTTGTACCATATTTCATGCAAAATAAAGTTATTTGTAATTGTATAAAGTGCCCATGCCATATACTAGAACAGCGTCGAGCACTCGGACGTTTACCTTAATGCTATCGAATTGTGGTATTACGATGGAGGAATGCTCAAGGAAAAAAAAGGTTTCTGTTCAACCAGTCAACTCATGCCTTTTATAACTTGAATGGTTTTTATAACCTAATTAGTTTTCACCCGCGACTTAGTCTGTGAACCTTAACCCGGGATAAAAACTATCCTATATTTTAATCCAGGCTATAAACTATCTTCGTGCAAAATTTCATCCAAATCGGTTCAGCCGTTTAAGCGTGATTGAGTAACAAACATCCAGACATCCAAACATCCAAACTTTCACATATATATAATAATATTAAAATATTAATAATAATAGTATAGGATAATAATTGAAAGTCATGAAAATTGAGAAGGGTATGTTAAGATGGTTTGGGCATGTAGAGAGGATGGATTAAAGAAGATTAACGAAGAGTGTATATAAAAAGAGTGGAAGGGCAAGTTGGAAGGGGAAGACCTAGGCGAACTTTCTCCGATCAAATTGGAGAAATCTTACAAAAAGGCCAGGTCAAAAGTACCCTACGAGCGACGAGCATGTATGAGAAATGTTATGAAAGTGAGTGAAGCGAAAGTGGTTTGTCAAGATCGTAGCAAATGGAGATCCGTGATCTCTGCCTACCCCTCTGGGAAAGAGGCGTGATTATATGAATGTATGTAATAATTGAATAATATGTATAAACGTTTATAGAATTGACATTTGACATGATAATAATATGCTATTAACAATTTTGATTAATACTATGTGACATGTTATATATGTATATACTCGTAGGTATTACCAATATAATATTGTGATAATATAACTGCAGGTAGTGCAGGTACCGTAAGCGACGTAATATTTCGACTCTACCTTACGGCTATAAATAACCAAAAAAAACTGAATACTTAGTTGTTGTTATTACTACCGATCTTTGGACTCATAAAAATAAACATTAACATTCTAAATTTACAGTCTAGACTCATTTACGATATTACGATACACGCGTAGTGCAAAGTCCGAGTTTTGTAAATATTGGCATTGAAACTACAGCTAGTATGTACTTGACACCTTTGTACCGTGTCTCATTAACAGTGATCGGATCTAGGATGCAATTTCCCGGTGCACGGTGTTTAAGTCCGTAATATTAAGATGGATATGACTTACAATCCCGCTACTTTTTTTGTTACCTAACTTTACAAAAAGGTAAATCACTTTTAATTTTAAGTAGTTTACAGTATAAAATTTACAGAAAATGTAAAAACAACAAAAATGTTTCCAGTACCTACTGCATAGAATAGAATAAATGAACGTAACTTGTATGTCTTATCTTTTATGTATTTTTATTATTCTTATATGTTTACCAGGGTATACAAGTAAAAGTAATAATTTTTATTAGTTATTAGTATCATCATTTTGTTAATCTTATCACCAGGGCTCGAACTTTTAGTGCCGATGACGTTGCACTGCACCGCACATAAAATGCCTTCTAATAGTATATTCGTAAACAATTACCACTTATCAACCTCTTTTATTAAATGAAATGGCCACTTGAAATGAGCAGTATATAATGTCTTGACTGACATTGTCATTCAAATCGAGCCCTGCTTATCACATTCTCAACATATCGACAAATAATAATAAGTACAGTTATAAATACCCATTATTAGACAATTCTAGTGTTCTTTAAGTGTGCAAATATTAAGTGACGTATTTTTTAATTTACAATAGCCCATTTCCCAAACTCCCGGGAAATCCGAGACACATCCACGATAACCATAACGTTTGAGGTCGTTCACCCTAAATTGCATCCTAGATCCGATCACTGCTCATTAAGCGTCATGTTAAACTGCCATATGAAGTTGTCAAACGAGTGAAAACGACACGGTACTTAGGTGTTGCAGGTCGATCACGTAACGCATTGTACGAACGTCGGGTAGGTCTAAATGTCACTTTTTATATGGAAAATTGACAGTTCAAATGTACCGACGCGCGTTCGGAACGTTACGTGATTACCCCCCAGCAACTTATGAGACTTACTGTACCAGGGGCCGCTTAAGCCTCTGCTAGACGGTCGCCCACACGCCCCTGCAACCGGGCGACCTTGGTCCGCACCGACCGTGTAGACAGTTGTTTGGAGCAAAATTTCACACTACAGCGGTCGGTGCCGACCAAGGTCGCTCGGTCGGAGGAGCGTGTTGGCGACCGTCTAGCAGAGGCTTTACTCCGTGATTTGGTCGCGCCGCTACAAGTACCTACACCGCTACAAGCCTACCGGCCCCAGGGGGTATGATAGCGCTGCTACGGCACGCACGCGTTCTATCGCGACGCATTGCATGCGATAGAAAGGGATGGCCAAGTTTAAAACACAGCACAGCAGTTGGAAGTTACGTTTAGGTACGGAACCCAAAAAAACACATACAAGGGTAAAAGTATAAAGCTTTAAAGACACCATTTGAGCCAATTGAACAATCATAAGATCATAATTCATAACAAATTGAAGCTATTTAAGCAAAGTTCAATCATCAAATCAAGCAAATGAAAAACAAATGCATCCAATTGACTAATTTTTAACCGACTTCAAAAAAAAGGAGGTTCTCAATTCGGATGATTTTTTTTTTTTTTTTAATGTTTGTTACCTCAGAACTCCGTCATTTAAGAACCGATTCGTACAATTATTTTTTTAATTGAAAGTATATGCTTCCAGATTGGTCCCATTGTTTTCAAAACCCCAGTTGGATGATGGGAACCATGAGGAATTGAGGGAACTCCTCAAATATATTAGGCACGCGTGTAGTAATTTCGGTATTTTCTATTATATCTCGTGTATTTACACCCGGAAATCATAAATTTGGTGATGGTGGAAGTGATGATGAAGACCACAGATGGCTTGTGGAACTTCTCAATGATGTACTTCAAACTATATAAGTACGTCACAGATTCTGATATGATTCCGTTGAAATAGCAAACAATGAAGTGCCAAAGGTAATTCTGAGATCCTTGAAGAATCGACGGAAGTCCTCAAATATTATCGGCCCACATACAGCGATTTGGTTTATTGGTCTAAAAATCAACGCATCTGCTCTCGGAAATCAGTTCATGTGGTAAATTGGAAAAAAAAATGAGGAAATGTTCATGTGGCTTGGCGGAGTACTGAATTGAAGTCTGTTAAAACTTTGTTTTGAAAGTAAATTATCACCCCGTCGCGTCGATGAATTTGACGATTGTATGCCAACCAACAGCTTTAAATACCTACACGGATTGCAGCTTAGAGATACAGAGCTGATTACAGGAACACTCGTTTAGATAACTATAGTTGCACTGTTCGTATTCATGTACCTACTTAAGTTGTCCGTCATGCAATCCACTTTTCAGTCGCTTGCCGTTACCCGAGGGGTAATCATGTAACGTTACGAACGCGCGTCGGTACAATTTAACTGTCAATATTCCATATAAAAAGTGACATTTAGACCTACCCGACGTTCGTACAATGCGTTACGTGATCGAGCTGAAATTTGGAATACTTATGTATGTTTGATATGATGACAATACAATAGTATGGTACCATCAAGCTGATCTGATGATGGAGTCAGAAGGTGGCCATGGGAATTTAACCCTGTTGAGCGGGCTCGTTAGAATCGTCGCTATTCTGTGCGGACCCTTTCGTATTAGTTCGAACAGTACGCGGCACAAAAGTTTGTGTCTGAAATTAGCCTCGAGTCGCCTCCCGCATACCCGCCCGACCCCTCTGACACCTTTGCGGCGCTACTAGTAGCTAACATCAGAATCGGTAACTGATTTTAATCGTATTGTACCGCCTCCGCGCCGCGCCGCGCCGCTCCGCCATCGCTGTCAGTGCGTTTCAGCCTTTATTTATTTTCCAATGTTTAACGGCAATCAATCAGTAGGTCGATCACGTAACGCATTGTACGCGCGTCAGTTAGGTCTCAATGTCACTTTTTATATGGAAAATTGACAGTTAAATTGTACCGACGTGCGTTCGGAACGTTACGTGATTACCCATCTGTAAGTATAGTTAGATCAAGTAATTCACGTGTTGCCACGCTAAACAGAAAAAATCATTTTCAAAATTAAAACTTTCCATCTCATTCCTGGCGCGTCGTTGTCAAGACGCCAGAAAAGCGTAAATTAATTGCATGTGGTGATAAAGATTGGCATTAATGGCTAGTGCGAAACACTATTAGTACTACTATTACCGACTAGCATAGCAACACGGCAACGAGCATAATATATACTTGACATTACATATTTAAGTTGGCCGAATTACAGCAAAGTAGTTCATTCAAAAATCAACTCTACGGTGCAACGTACAAGGTTCCAATTGCAATGACAGTTTTATAAAAATGTCGGCGACATTCAATAATCTCGGCCATACATTGCATAGATTATTGGCGAGGCATGGAAATGCAATTACAGGCTGAATGTTATTAATAGATAGAGGCTCTACGAGTATGATTTGTAAAACTCTCGAAGTTGCCTTTTTTTTCGGAAAAGAGAATCGATAAATAAATTCTACTAATAATTATTGAACTTGCTCACAATATGAATTGTTTAATGAATTACCTATAATCCGGTCTTTACCGGTTTGGAGCAGAATCGAAAATTACCTCATTCTGAGCTAACAAAAACCAGTTACATATTAGGTAATGTAAAATTGATTAAGGCGCTATAGGTTCAGCGAAGTGAAGCGAACATAGTTTTTGAAACAATATAATGCGTCTGTTTATAATAATATGGTTTCAAAAAAATACGAATAGTAATCTTGAGGCTTTTTTGCAGGGAAATTAGTGATTCGAAACACGATTAAGTAATTTTCGCTCGATAGAAAAAAATCACGAACATAGGTCTAAAACATTAAAATTCACTTAAAACATTCGTAGCAAATTATGAACAATAGCTAAACATATTAACATTGGTTCTAAAAATCGGCAATATCATGTTTGAGGGAACTTAGTGATTACTTTTTTATTTATTTAAACGTACAAAAAATTAAAATTAAAAAAACATGATATCCGCGCTTCCAAACACGCACTTCCATCTCGCTCACGCTTATTCTCAGCGAGAGGGAGAGAAAACCATGATACTATAGCGCCTTAATAATTATTTTAAATTGTGTTTTAAACGTGAAAGTAATTTTAGTAATTACCTAGTTCACGCAATGCGGCCGTAAACGAATCAGCAACGAGTAGCTAATCTAATCACTAAAGAGTTTTTTGGCCCATGCATTTTACTATGGGACACACATTTTCATACACATTTTTCACACGTTCGCCTCGCTCGCTCGCTACGCCCATTATATAACTACATGAAGTTAATAAAAGCTCATTCAATGTCTTTCACTACCCCTAACCACGTCTACATTGGAATTCCTTTATACACCCCTTATACAACCTCATTCTTATTAGAGCAGCTGCGAGACGCCCTTAGAAAGGTCAAGGTCAACAGTTAAGCTGTGTATAAATTGTGTATTAATAAATATAAAGCCATTTTTGAAGAATGTGTTTGTATAAAAATCTTCTTTACATAATTGCCTAAATTTTGTAATTTTTCATTTGAGTCAGTTTTGCGCCTACCTACTTTATGTACGACTCGAAATAAGATCAAACATTTCTCTTTTTACAAGCTTTATATTAACTTGCACTGTTCGTATGTACCTATGTAAATATGTAAGTATGTAAGTTGTCCGTCAAAATTTGCAATCCACTTTTCAGTCACTTCCCGTTATCCAATTGATCTGAAATTTTGCAAGCATATGTATATCGCATGACAATGCAATATAATAAATAATAAATATTTCTGGACAATCTTACACAAATCAACCTAGTCCCAAACTAAGCAAAGCTTGTACTATGGGTACTAGACGACGATATAGATACTTATATAGAGAAATAAATACTTAAATACATAGAAAACATCCATGACTCGGGAACAAATATTCGTGCTCATCACACAAATAAATGCCCTTACCGGGATTCGAACCCAGGACCTCTTGCTTCGTAGGCAGGGTCACTACCAACTAGGCTAAAGCGGTCGTCAAATATTATGATGACTTGGAGCTGATCTGATGCTGGAACTGGAAGGTGGCCATAGGAACTCCGCAATAAAACGACACAACCCCATCGAGTTTAGGCTCGTTAGAATCGTCTCAATGAGTGATGATGGTATGCAGAAAAGTACAGTCGGAAATAAAAGCTTGTACCAAAAATTAATGTTTTGACAGAAACTTATTTCTTGGTATGATACCATCGAGCGAAGTTTAAAATATCGTGTTTTGGTTCGTAAAAATATCAAGGGCGGTTATTAAACTATAACAATTTTACCAAAACAAGGTGTTCAAAAGTGAACATTATTAGCAACATCTTTATTTGTAAAGCGGGATCTTCTGCCACAAGTATTTATAATACTTACTAGAAGATTCCAACCCTAAACTATTGTACATATTTTTGTAACCAAATAAAGATTTGTTTTTTTTTTTTTTAAATGGCTTGTGTTATACCATTTAAGAAGCAGTATTAGATAAACTATTTTTCAGGAAGTTGGCCAGTCTGGTCTGCATAATATTTTTTTCACCACAAGCAATCACACTTGTAAATAATTTGCACCTTATTTCACTTTAATGACCTGTACGGTAATAATTCTCGGAAATATTCTCTAACAGTGATGCTAATGGACGTGTATTAGAGTTTTATGGTGGCCTGAGTCTCTAGTATAAGTTTTATCGATACATATACGTTTTCGAACGCGTTTGCGTTTAGTTTCAATTTGTATGGCAACGCGTAGTTCCTAAAAGTTACCACCAGGGGCGCTGTTCGCGTTGCCATACTAATTGGAACTAAACGCAAACGCATTCGAAAACGTATTGTATCGAAAAAACTTATACTAGAGCCTCAGACCGATTTCTGGTTAATTAGGTCTTGTTTAATATAACCACATTTTTATTTAAAATGTTCTACAAGTTTGATTGCTTGAAAACAAATGTATGAAGACCAGGATGGCCAACCTCCTGAAAATTGTTTATCTAATACTGATTCTTAAATGGTATAACACATGCCACTTACATCTTTGCAAATAAAGATGTTGCTATTAATGTTCAATATAATATTAATGTACAAATGTTCTTCGAAAAGTGCGAATAACTCGACAACCAGGGGACTTTTCATCATCATCAAAATCATCATATCAGCCGAAAGACGTCCACTGCTGGACATAGGCCTCCCCAAAAGAGTGCCAAAATGACCGTTCCTGCGGCACCCGACTTCCGCGACCTTTACCAGGTCATCAGTCCACCTTGTGGGGGGCCTACCCACGCCGCGCCTTCCGGTACGTGGCCGCCACTCGAGAACCTTTCCGCCCCAACGGCCATCGGTTCTACGTGCAAAGGGGACTTTTACTACACCTTAAAGTCGATTTTCTGGACCAGTCTAAGGTGCCCTATTCGTGGTTAGATGGTTGACCATTAATTACCGGACACCCTGTATAGAACGGACAGGATGGACATTCGCTTTTGCTGCGCCTCCAATCAAACAAAAAATCGACGTCACATTATGCTAAATAGTGTACCATAATGTGACGTCACATGGAACTTTAACGGCCTATTACGTTCATAATTTTTTTTTTGATTGATGTGTCCAATATTTTTTGATAATCTAACTGACGGACTTAATATAATTATATATTTTTTACCCAGGAAAGTATCCAACTGTTGTCGTTAAGTAGGAATTGAAATACGTTTACGTACATGCCTTATTACTGCAGTGATCGGATCTAGGATGCAATTTCCCGGGGTTTAAGTCCGTAATATTAAGATGGATATGACTTACAATCCCGCGACTTTTTTTGTTACCTAACTTTACAAAAAGGTAAATCACTTTTAATTTTAAGTAGTTTACAGTATAAAATTTACAGAAAATGTAAAAACAACAAAAATGTTTCCAGTACCTACTGCATAGAATAGAATAACTGAACGTAACTTGTATGTCTTATCTTTTATATATTTTTATTATTCTTGTATGTTTACCAGGGTATACAAGTAAAAGTAATAATTTTTATTAGTTATTAGTATCACCATTTTGTTAATCTTATCACCAGGGCTCGAACTTTTAGTGCCGATGACGTTGCACTGCACCGCACATAAAATGCCTTCTAATAGTATATTCGTAAACAATTACCACTTATCAACCTCTTTTATTAAATGAAATGGCCACTTGAAATGAGCAGTATATAATGTCTTGACTGACATTGTCATTCAAATCGAGCCCTGCTTATCACATTCTCAACATATCGACAAATAATAATAATTACAGTTATAAATACCCATTATTAGACAATTCTAGTGTTCTTTAAGTGTGCAAATATTAAGTGACGTATTTTTTTTATTTACAATAGCCCATTTCCCAAACTCCCGGGAAATCCGAGACACATCCACGATAACCATAACGTTTGAGGTCGTTCACCCCAAATTGCATCCTAGATCCGATCACTGCGTTATTAGGTCTAGCTATTGTAGTAAAATTATCTAACTACGTCAAATTGACTTGGATGAAGTGAAGTTGTTAGTGACTTGACCTCGAAGTGGAACAAGGTTATCCACGACGTAAGTTATATAATTGAAGAGACTGAAAATCAATATTCACTGAGTACTGAACGAAACAGAAGGTAAGGTTTTGAGCCGTAAGGAACCTATCATCAACATCATAACAGCCGAAAGACGTCCACTGCTGGACATAGGCCTCCCCCAAAGAGTGCCACAATGACCGGTCCTGCGCCACCCACATCTAGCGAACTAAGGGACCTATATAATAGGGCATTTTCACTTCAGGTGTACGTTCTATATTTTTTCAGAATTAGGGCCCATTTAGGACAGGACAACCTAAGAGCAAACGAAAAAAACAGACCTTAGTTATAAATTGTATGGATTTATATCTGAAATAAAGGATTTATTATTATTATACAATTCCATAGAACTTGTATGTGTCAATTTTGTGACGAGATGTTTACTGTATCGAAGAAACTGACATTTTTTACAGACACTTTTCTGAATAAGTAAAACCCAAAATATGTTTAGTTCCTGTGTTAGGTTAGGACCGTTAGGATTTCTTAAAATATTCTCATCTCAGACAGTACACCTTCTACAGTAGATAGGTAAGTAAGTACTTAAGTACCATAAATCCAAGGCACGGGCTAGAAATGAATGAATTATTTAGACTTATTTTAAGAACTCATGCGCATGACAAAAATCACGTCCACATAAGCGGTCATACCTGACACATGAAAACGTGAGCATTATTAATGTTAAATAAAATAATTTAAATATTATGCATTCCCAGTTAGTAAATATTATGCATTTAATTACGCTCAGTTCGTTGAACTGTAATTGGTCCAAGGGTAATTTTATTATGTCATTGTTAATTAATTTGTTGTCGTGTCTCTACATTGTAAAGTATGACGTAAAAATTTGCCTCAATTCATAGAACTTAATCCATACCTACTAATATTATAAATGCAAAGTGTCTGTCTGTCTGATCTGATAGCTCTTCACGCTCCGCTGAACCGATTGAGATGAAATTTGGGGGCGGACTTTTAACGTTCGAGCGGTCGAATCTTTTACGTTGGAGTACTTTTAAACTGGAGAAAAGTGAGTAGGAAAGCGGACACTGGCAAGAGCCTGTATAACGCTCAGGTAGAAGACGGAGAACAGTGATATAAAACCCTGTCATATCATGGCTATCATTTCGATTAAGACATTAACTGTCATAGCCACATTACGACAAATATAACTCTTATCACTGTTTAAATGCCCCAAAGTGTTCCGAACCCACGACTCATCACAAATTATAACATTACTAGCTTCTGCCCGCGACTTCGTCCGCGTGGAACTCGATTATATCGCAGCTCCATACAAATGTTCACCCCCCATTTCACCCCCTTCTTAGGGAATTATTTCCGGGATAAAAGCTATCCTACGTGCTTCCCCGCGATTCAAACTATATCTACACCAAATTTAATCTAAATCGCTTCAGCGGTTTAAGCGTGAAGAGGAAACAGACAGACCGACACACTTTCGCATATGGATTTTAAAGTCTTTAAACTATTTTCGTTTAGTCTTTGGTTCATCGAGACCTCGTGTACTGCATCATGTCCAAAAGGGTAAAAACATTTACGCGATTTAATTCAGTTGTTAAAATAAGTCTAAAGTTAGGTATGATTCACAATCGCAGTCGAGAAAGTAGGTCAGATTGCTTGGGTGTTTCAAGGAGATTTCGGTCCAGTTGTTATAATATAAAGCATATAAAACCGTACTACTTAAGTATTATTCCGAACCTGTGGATTATCACCCCGGTGGGTAGAGTTATTTTTAGGGTGTAATAGAGTTGACATCTAAAAGGCGTAAATAGATAAAGCGTATAGAGGTTACTTCTGGGGGTAAAATCAGTCAACGTTAACCAGGTTCACTAAAACGATACATCACATTGAGAAAGTATAAGTATAAGTATAACCATGAAATTGGGCAACACATCGCAGTACGTGATTTTGTAGTTTTTTAATAAATTTATGTTGATATGTACCTTAGTCTTTAAGGTATTTGTAATATGGACCTTTGATGTGATGCCTGATTTAAATAAATAAATAACACAAAATAAATAAAGGGGATCAAGGACGTATTGTTGTGAAGTTGTGATACTTCTCAATTTAGTCAGGTTTATTTACCTCCATCCCTTTCGGGGGTTCGCTAAGACTCCATCTATGGAATTATCTATCAGGGCACAACATGATATAGTGTGGACGTGTAATACCTACCGTCTGTAGCGCGTGCAGCACGCAGGCTGATGAAGATTGACTTTTATAGTAGGAAATGTTCGTTCGGGTTAGTCACATAACTGATCAAGTGATCACGCGGAGTCAAGCGACTAACTATTAATCGTCACGACCTCAGAGCATAGAATACTAGAGAGAGGACAAGCTGCCGGCGGCCGCGTCGCAGATGTTAGCTCAATGGGCATACTCTGCCATACTGTGCACGCGTGCTGATCGCAGAGAATATTACGTTACTTCCCAAAATGCCTGATATGATGCGCGTGTATTGTCCAATAAGAGCGTAGGTATTACAATTGTGTGTTTTAGATGTGTGCGTGCTTTGTCTTGTCAATTACTTGGGCTTTGTGTGGGTTAATGTACTTGCGACAGGCGTACTCAATACAAATCGGCCGGCATGTCCGATCTCCTTATATATTAGGTCCTTACCTATGAAATTGGCGGTTTTTTCACAGATATTATTTTGTACGTAATTTATTCATTTCTATTGCAACTTCCAAATTATTTTTTAATTTCATTATAAGACTATGTAAAAAAGGTTTTAAATACAAAAAAATAGGTTTGAATTTTTTATTTAGTGTTTCAAATTAAAGCTTGAAAACCGCCCTTTTCATGTGCTGCCGGTTAAAGTGTTTCAATTACGTATAGTTTTATGATGCGAACTATTTTTAAGGAATGAAGATATGTGTAAAGTAGCTCAAAAGTTTTCTATATTCCTACCAAAATTTAGTTTGCTTTGAATTTGACATTGCTGAATAATCCGCAAAATGCAATGTATGAAAATCACAGTTTTCATAAAATTCTCCATACACACCGCCAATTTCATAGGTAAGGACCTAATATATACATCTGTGGTCACGACAGTCCAGGAGTCAAGTTGGCACTGTAACAATTTTGCCCACACGGCAACGGCTTTTACATATCCGTCTGTTGTAGGGTATAGATTTAGTATGAGGCAGCCACGGTCAGAATCAGCCATGCGAAATTCGGCGACCGAATTCAGCCGAGCGACCCTTAATGTAGAAAATGGTAAAACATCACCAAATCTGGGGACACGGTAGTGCGGGCCAACATAATATTTTAAAAATAAGTTTCTGTCAATAACGAAATTTTTGGTACAAGCTAGTTATTGCCAACTGTGCTTTTATGTATATATCGTCATCAACTACTCATTGAGACGATTCTAATGAGCCCAAACTCAACGGGGTTACTTCGGTTAAGTACTGAATTCCCATGGCCTCCATCATCAGATCAGCTCGATGGTACCATAATATTGAATTGTCATCCAAACTATACTTATACCCAAAATTTCAGCTCAATCGGTTGAGGTTAACTGGTTCAAAATTCAGTTCCAAGATTTGTCACATACCTGCTAACAAACAAAACTGATCAAGTTAATTAAAAGCTGAAAATTTGTAAATACGTACATATTTTTTTTTGCAGTAAGTCTTTGTGTATATTTTAATTGTTAAACTTAATTGTAATAATATTAATATGGCACCGCCTGACACCGATCTGGGCCAAGTTTTCTATTTGTGATGTTATCTTTATTTGTTTTATTTTATTTTACTTTTGTGTAGGTATTCTATTTGTAGTTAATTTTTTACTCACTACTATTTTAGGCTGGCTTAATTTTATTTATTTAGGTTTAATTTTCAATGTTTACCTTAATTTAATTTACAATGTAATCTTATGCTACTAATAAAAAAAAACATATGTATATAAATAAAATAATTATCACTCAAAAATAAAATCTTGTAAAAAATATAGAAAATTGTGTACCTAAGTATCACATATATTATAACAAATGAATACGTTACCTATTATGTTTGCCAAATCCGTGAAAAATTGGCACGATATCGCATCAATGTGTGAAAAATCTTATGTGTTTACATTTGAATATTCTAAAATGCGGAACGTAATACGGTTAAAGTAAAGGACATGTATAATATACCAATGGCCACCATAATAACATATGTAATGTTGCTATGAAAAAATGTAGATAAAGTTTCTTATTATAATCCAGGAACAGTTTAGGCATTGTATGTATACGTGTACTGTTTACTTCTTTATTTAAATAAAAGTAAAATTACACAACTATATGCACCGAATTACATTTCTCCAGAGTAATCATAATAAGATCGTGAAAATTGGAGAAAAGCGAGTAGGAAAGCGGACCCTAGCAACTGCCGGGGTAAAGCTAGGTAGAAGAAAAATCGTAATCTAAAATTTACATTATTATAACTAAATTAGGTACTTGCGTCATTTTTGGACACTTTTCTGAAGTTTTCTGCAGGGACTGATTTCGGTTGCGGTTATACCGGTATGAAACCGGTATTCCATTACGATACCGTTATGTCATAAAGGTTATGCGCGCCGCGCGAACATAACGGTACCGTAACCGTTTTGAAATAACGGTTAGCGGTATCAGTTTTAAACGATACCGTAACCTTTATAATACCGGTATTATAAAAGTTATCGAGAAAAGTAAGCGAGCTGGCACTCTACAGAGGAAGCATTGGCTACTAAACATTTAAAGACAAAAAGACAAAGCGGCAGAGTCTTTGCCGGCGGTTTGGCAATAACACCAGGCCAAAGTCGATATATCGGTACCTTTAAATAGCGGTTACGGTACCGGAAAAAATAAAAAATACCTTTATATTTCGGTAGCGAAATATAAAGGTTCCGCTACCGAAACCGCTATTTAACAACCGATATGACGTCATACCGTTAAAATAGAATACCGGTATTTTACGGTTATGCAGTCCCTGGTTTTCTGCTGTTATTTTCTTTGCACTTGATAACCCTTCCAAAGTTCCTACGATTGCGTTATGTCATAAAATCACAAAGCATCAGTCTTTTTGTCAACACTTGACATCATTCGGGCATTTTTTAACCGACTTCAAAAAAGGAGGAGGTTCTCAATTCGTCTGTTTTTTTGTGTGTTTGTTACGCGATGACTCGGTAATTTATAAACCGTTTTGATTTTTTTTTCTTTGTTTGAAAGCATATACTTTCAGATTGATCCCGTTGTCACCAAAACCACCGTTCTGATCATGGGATCCTGGGGAAATCGAGGGAACTCTTCAAATTTCATAGGCAAACTTGAAGCAATTTGGCTACTGATTTGAAGTCGGTTAAAACTTTGTTTTCAACGTAAATTATAATCTCGTTTTTATTGTCCAATAACGTTGCCATAACGCCGGGATTTTAGTTAAACAGTTCACCGTGATTTGAAAAGCAACATGTGAATTCTTCTAGAAATCTTTACGTATTCTTAACGAGATCATGTTTGCTTATACTGTTGATGCATGACTTTACGTCACTTCAAATGACGTAAAGGACAACATTGGATGTGTGATAAAATCGTGTCCTTTTCCTTTTATTGATTCTATACGTCGTGATTTATACAGGCTTTAGGTATAATAGATTGGCATGTAACCATAGTAACAATGAAATCAAATCTTGCATGTAAATTTTCAGCCAGTTCCGGTCGGTTGATGAAAAAAATTAGATACAGCATGATAATATTGATAAAATACATGCTCCTTCGCGCGACTTTGTCCACGTGGGACTCTTTTATGTTGTACCACCATAGAAAATGTCGTCCCCATTTCACCCTTTAAGAGGTTGAATTCTGGAATAAAAACCTATGTCCTTCCCCGGAATACTAAATACTACCTAAATCAATTTTATCTAAATCAGTTAACATGCGTGAAAAGGTAACAGACAGACGAACAGAGTCACTTTCACATTTATAATATGTAGGTATTACGGAAACAGGTACGTAAGTAATTTTACAACACACGTGTAAAGATAAAACTGTTTTGAAAGAAATTATCGCGTATGGCAACTGTATTTTCTTTGCTTCCGCCGTTTCAAGGTTTCTGTCGATAAAAATCAAATTTTATTTGTTGAATGTTGCCTATCTCTAAGACATCGGTTACACCCTATTTCTGGCGTCCGTTCAGTCCATCAGTATTATGAGAGAATGATAGTGTAACCGTTGTGAATGACAGAGATGTCTGAATGTATCTGATCATACTGAAGGACTGAACTGACGCCAGAATTAGCGTGTAACCGAAGCCTTACTGTCATCATCAACCCATAACTTGCTATATATATAATGTTTTATCCCTGAATCATCCGTTAAAGGGGTGAAAAGGGAGTGGAAGTCGTACAGGCGTAGTATTCACCCCCTAAGGCGATGGCGAAGCCTTACTGTCATCTTCAACCCATAACTTGCGCCAGTTATGCTAGGTCGTGGGGTTATTAATGTTTTTATCCCTGAATCATCCGTTAAAGGGGTGAAAAGGGAGTGGAAGTCGTACAGGCGTAGTATTCACCCCCTGCGATGCAATGCGAAGGTGTGTCTCTCCGTTAGGTACCTTATCTCACTTAAATCACTGAACCGATTGTGATGGAATTTGGTATGCAGATAGTTTTAGCCACTCGCAAGGTCATGACATAGGTACTAAAATATCCCCTATGGGAGTAAAATGAAGGGTGAAAATTTGTATGGGAATTATATTAAGAGGAATGCCTATCTGCGATTATCTCATACAAACGCTCTCGACTGTTTCCTCCCTGGATTTTAAACCTAGAGCAATATTTTTTTCAAATAAGGTCGATATCATCAATATCTATGCCGCTATGTTTCGCTTTTATGGATCTTTTTGTTTTAAAGAAACTTAGAGCGCTTCAAAAGTATAGTATAGTTTACCCAGCGAGGTTATAGATATTATAGAGAATAAACCACAGAAGATCAAATGTACCCTGAAGAAGATCATGTGTGATAAGTAAAATAATAGAAAATAAAGAAATAAATATTGTTATGCGAACACTTATATTATATAAATAAGTTAAGTTATATAGATTAAACTTAGAAATTTGATAAATAATAGCTAAGCTTAGCAAATAATCTTAAAAAATTGAGATTGCGCTAAGTAATTAGTAGACATATTTTTTGTAACAATTAAATTACTGAAATAAACAGTTTTCATTTTTTTTTTATCGCAAAACCGGGTTAATTGAAATGGCTGCAAAAAAAGGCGCAGTATATAAATTTAGCAACAAATATCCGAAAAATCAAAACATAGCGGCATAGATTATTTCTTCCTCTTGCAGTTTCCAACATTTTATGATGATTGGTTGCGTTTTGGAGGAGGAAATAGTCGAGAGCGAAACCTCGATTTTTGAGTTTTTTGCGTGGGAATTTTAATTCAAGCTCCCGCCGCCCACAACAGCGCGACAGAAACATTGCGTCAAAAATTTGAGATTTCAAAAGTTGCTCAGCTAGGCATTGCTCTTAACGAGTAGAAGTAACGACGCTACTAGCTAGTAAGAGGTTACTTCAATAACCCTTACAATACCTAATAATTCCAGTACAATAATTCCAGTACATATACTCACAGTACAGCTTTTATATCAATTATCACCTTTGCTGCCTTTGGCAAATCCCATACTAATACTTTAAGCAAACCGTGACGTATACGATAACACACACAAACATACGGGAAAAGTAAACAAATATGATTATTTATTCTCTCTGGTAACTCGAACTGAAAATTTCGAACAATTGGTTCTGGAGATACAACATAAATACCTACAATACAAATTTAAAGTTACACCCTCACGAACTTTGCATCTTTAAAATATTAGTATCTATAGATATTTATTTGCAACAAGACAATGTTTTTTTTGTTTTTTTCACGTCTTTTTAGGGTTCCGTACTCAAAGAGTAAAACGGGACCCTATTACTAAGACTCCGCTGTCCGTCCGTCCGTCCGTCTGTCTGTCACCAGGCTGTATCTCACTGATACCGTGATAGTTCCATTTGAAATTTTCACAGATGATGTATTTCTGTTGCCGCTATAACAACAAATACTAAAAACCGGCCAAGTGCGAGTCGGACTCGCGCACGAAGGGTTCCGTACCATTATCTATAAAAAAACTATTTTATTCTGTGTTTTTAGTATTTGTTGTTATAGCGGCAAAAGAAATACATCATCTGTGAAAATTTCAGCTGGAACTATCACGGTATCAGTGAGATACAGCCTGGTGACAGACAGACGGACGGACAGCGGAGTCTTAGTAATAGGGTCCCGTTTTAATACTCTTTGAGTACGGAACCCTAAAAACAGAATAAAATAAAAAATTTGTTGATAATGGTACGGAACCCTTCGTGCGCGAGTCCGACTCGCACTTGGCCGGGTTTTTCTTTAATACGAAAACAAAGCGTTTAGTATAAAATCGTACAAATCCTGCGTCTATATTCCCTTACAAGAATGGAGAAGTGATATTTGAGCAATAGGTTGCTAGTTGCGAGCCCATCGCACACTTAAACCTTATTCCCATATTATATTACAGTCTTACTGTTCGGTACCAGTCCTTATCGCTGGTAGCACTCGTTTTGATACTCTGTGTAAAAAAACGCCTCACTGTTTGACGTTTGACGTGTTGGGTTTTTCTAACCAAATAAAAAACGTGGTTTTTAGCTTGCTTGAACGGCGTGACCCATTTTTTGAGTGTATTTTGTTTTGAGAAAGAATTCACGATATTGTTATATGTTTATTGGAATCAGTTCATAAGTAAGGCCAGGCACTCCTATCAAGGAGTTTTGTTTTATGCCGGCAAGTGAAGGTTAACTTGGTGACGTGAGTTTGATTCGCCTACGAGGCGGATGCCCAGGAGACGAGAGCGTTCCCCGGGACTCGGCGGCGTCATCACATACGGTTACACAAACACACAGTTACACATACAGAGTCCCCCCGTCGGGACGCCGGCCTACAGACAGCGGATGAAACATCCATCAAAGGTACCAACGTTTGAGTACAAAAAATTGATACCGGACACATCTTCGGTATGCCACGCTTCTTGGAAGCTATAGCTTAGCGGGGTTATACCGGGCGATCTAATCCGGACCCTTATTCGAGTTCAGTTCACTCATTTTGGGCCCAGCGGCTGAAGCCTCTAACAGGGTGTGTTAGCCCGGGTTAGTAGCTAACATCGAAAAAAAAGTCGAAGTCATCGAAAAAAGACAATAGACTTACGTAAATATTCATTGTAAAACAGATAAGTACATAAAGTGTTCGCATAATCTATACATTATCAACCCGAAACCTTGAGATATAAAATGGCATTGATTTTGATCTAATCGGAAAAAAATACGAACCAAGTAAATACTTAAAACTTGAGATACGGTGTCAATCAAAGGTAGAGTGCAAATTATGTCGTAGACCGTTAAAATAAATAAAATAACACTTCTATAGATATAAGGAGCCACGTGGCCAGAGGGGTTCCTTCGATTCAATCTGATCACGAACTAACGTTTTGCCAAAAATATAATGAAGAGGAAAAAACCTGAATTAACTAAGTATCATAAAAAAAACAGTCATATTGGCCGCCGTTTTGAACATTTCTGTTCCCGTAAGGATTTCGCGGGATCTTGGGTAGTTCCTGTTCGGATTCAGCAGGGTTGAAATAGGGGTAAAATTCCGGTTGCCTAAAGTAACATTATTCGCTTTTAGACTGAGGGTGAGAATATATTATTTATATAGCGTGATTACGCAACGGGTCTAGCCTGTAATGATAATTGTAGGTATGTATGGAAAAAAATAAAAATATTACGTACGTTAGGACCTCAGAGCATAGAATACTAGAGAGAGGACAAGCCGCCGGCGGCCGTGTCGCAGCTGTATGCTCAATGGGCATACACTGCCATACTGTGCACGCGTGCTGATCGCACAGAATATTACGTTTTTTCCCAAAATGCCTGATATGATGCGCGTTTATTGTCAAATAAGCGTTAGGTATACAAGTGTGTGTGTTTTAGATGTGTGCGTGCTTTGTCTTGTCAATTACTTGGGCGTTGTGTGGGTTAATGTACTTGCGACAGGCTCACTCTATACAAATCGGCCGCCATGTCCGATCTTATATTCATACATCTGTGGTTAGGACCTTTCAATAGGGAACATTACTGCAATGTTCTGCCGCCAGAGGCAGCACTACCACTAATAGTAAACCAGTATAGGAATATTGGGATTCACACACACATGCACAATTGATTGTCAAAAGAGTGACAGGGATGCTTGCATAGACAATACCGCAAGTGGGAACGAGATACCACGTCAACGCTGCTAGTGCCGCCACCTACGAAGAGTTTTGCGTAATGTTCCCTATTGTCATTTTCCCATACAAAAAATTACATTTAGATCTACCTGACATCCAATAAAAGCGTGACGCAATCGACCAGCAGGTCTATTATACATTTAGATGAGACATTCTATCACTCTCACACACATTAGTCAAACAGATACGGTTTTATCAACGCTTGACCCATACAGGGCGGTGTTACAAATATTTGCATTGTGTGTATTCGCACATACAGGGCGGTGTTACAAATATTTGCATTGTGCGTCTACAAAAATTAGCTCTTGTTCCGAAATAAGTGTGAATTAGTCTAAAACATTGACATAGACACGTCAGAACACATTTTAGCACGTAGCTGCTCTCGGTAAAGTAAGTAAGGCCAAAGTGCTCACAAATTTCTGAACACGTCTCTATTGTCGAGGCATTAGAGACGTGTTCAGATATTTGTGAGCACTTTGGCCGCTCCGATATATCTGATGGCGACTGTACAGACCGCATGACAGATCCCGCCCCGTCAAATGCAAAAGGGGCTTTGAAATTAAATGAAATGAAAATAATTTAGCGGGTCCATATTAGCGAGTACATTAGAATCTCAGACCAAGTAAAAAATACAGACAGAGCATTACGAACAGTCTAGTGAAGCCGAACAAAACTAAGCCTTATAAGTAGATACACGCTCACGCACACATATACAGACAAAACTAAGCCTCTGATGACCTCTTCAGTGCGTGTCACGACGCCGTCATGTTGACACGTTTTCGATGACAACAAAATAAATAAATAATGGTCTCCTGCGTTTTCAAAAAACAACACCAATTCAAAGACTAAATCGGACGGAATAACGTTTTATGTGTATGTACTGAAATAATACCTTAAAACACTTTTAGAAAACACAAATCAATGCTTGGCTTGGAACACAAAACCTCAACAGTCAGTTGAAGTGACATCTGACATATAAAGCACGAGTGATATCAGAGTATGATTTTTACTTACCCCAAACGGACAAACAATTACAGTCCGGACATGAAGACCGTATATTAGATTTATTATATATATTAATAGGTTGTAATCAAATCAGGTGTGCTAGCAAATAGGTTTAGTTACATTCAATAATGTGTATCTATATCTATATATAGCGTTGATGGTATTGATTAATACATTTTTATTATAAATTCTACATGGCCTTTTTATTTCCTCCATCCCAAATCCAACTTCAACTACGGAATCACTTTATTTTTTATTTTATTTAGGCAACTAACTGTTATACACAGAAAGTTTAAGGTTAAAATCACGAGTTAAATGACACTACGAACATATTGTCTGCTGAGACCACACCCGCTGCGCCAAAGTTTTCGATATTTTTAAACATCAAACATAATATTGTAATGCGTCAGTTTCGGCAAACAAATATTGTTAGAAAAGCATGTTTGACTTTTAAAAATCACAAAAATATTACTTAATATTGCAAAAGCTGACGCCAGACGTAAGAGCGTGGCGGACGGCACGAGCGGTACGAAGTTATAAGATAGAGTGAGATGGGGATATAATTTTGCAAGACGCCGTGCTTTTTTCTTTGCGCACGGGCCGAAATGACGCGGTGGATTGCATGGCAAACTGCTATGGGGATGCGCCTTATGTCCCACATTACTGCTAAACAATCTCAAACTAAGGTAAATTAGATTAAATATTTCACAAACAATGGTTTAAAATGGTTTGGTAATAATTATAGAGAGACCTTAAGCAAATTACCCAAATTATAGGGATACTTTCATTCTACTGGTATCACTCTTACGCACACATGTTTAAAAAAGTGGCGTCACTTTGTAGTTCGTAACGCGGCCTCTGCCTTATTCTTTGCTCTGAGATTAGAATAAACAAAAGAAATAAATGATACATGCATTTCGCTCTAAAGCATCATCTCATCCGTTTTTAGCAAACCTTATTTAGAGTTTAAAGTAATACGGTACACGCTCATACTTGTACATATGCGTCATTGCGAGTATTGCGACCTAACCTAATTCACATATTGCAGTTATCGCATGTGCTCTTGTGCAGTGTGCAACGCACGCCCACTTGTAATCACGCTTGCAGATGACAAACACATTCATGTCTAACGCACACATACAAACCATACAACAAGAACAAATGTAAGGTACAAGTTGGACCACAGACAGCAGCAGCAGACGACGTCGCTGCGACTACTGGTTTCTATGTATTTCTATGAAATACCTTTCGTAGCGACACGTCGCCTGCTGCTGTTGTCTGCGTTCGGGTTCCAACTTGTACCTTAATAGACAATTTCGACATCCCGGCTGCTTTTAAACATATGATTTTTTTTTTTCACAAAAGACGGCGCGCGAGCTCTCTCGATTTTTCTCGCACTATACATCTCTTTCTAAGTTTCCTAATAAGAAAGAGACGGATAGTGCGAGAAAAATCGAGAGAGCTCGCGCGCCGTCTTGTGATAGCAGTGCAGGGGTGTTATTCGCTACGCGTTAATGCGGCTCACCCCGCCGGTCACCCGTTACGAAACTAGACCTCTACCTACATTTAATTACTACGCATCGCGGTTCAAGATCTAATTGTGTGTGACAGGGACTGCATAACCGAAAAATATCGGTATTCTATTTTAACGGTATGACGTCATATCGGTTGTCAAGTAGCGGTTTCGGTAGCGGAACCTTTATATTTCGCTACCGAAATATAAAGGTACCTTTATTTTTTCCGGTACCGTAACCGCTATTTAAAGGTACCGATATATCGACTTTGGCCTGGAGTTGTTGCCAAACCGCTGGCAAAGGCTCTGCTGCTTTGTCTTTTTATCTTTAAATGTTTAGTAGCCAATGCTTCCTCTGTAGAGTGCCAACTCGCTTACTTTTCTCGATAACCTTTATAATACCGGTATTATAAAGGTTACGGTATCGTTTAAAACTGGTACCGCTAACCGTTATTTCAAAACGGGTACCGTTATGTTCGCGCGGCGCGCATAACCTTTACGACATAACGGTACCGTAATGAAATATCGGTTTCATACCGGTATAACCGTAACCGAAATCAGTCCCTGGTGTGTGAGCGTTGAGTTGAGCTTAAACAAATTATAGAATAGGGGGACTGGGCCGCGGTTTGTCTCGGCGGAAAATGCATTGACGAAATATTTTGACTGCCTTGACTACCTACATATATTCACGGGCGCGCAACATGGACTTGTGCATGTCTTGTGTGTTGTTTCGAGTAATTTCGACATTCACTCTTCACTCAGCGACAAATGCCGCCGAATGGTTACGTTGCCTTTGGCACGGCGCTGTTTCATGCGGCTTGTTAGAGTAGCCGCGAATGGTCAGCTTTAGGCGTGAGTTTATGTATGAATGTGATAATGATAACTAATGTATCCTCGTAAGTAAACACAGCGTGTGTGCCTGTTTACGAGTTGCGTACGTGACAAGATAACTGAACATAAAACAATGAGGACAACACACAATAACTATATATACGCTTAACGCTTTTATCGATTTGTTGTGGCCTGGCTTCTCATGATATGAGCAAAGACAACTGATGCATTTTGAATGTTTTTTTTTCCAGGGGTTTTTAGAATGATAATGATAACAGGTGAATCATAACTAAGTATTAAACTAAAACAGCAAAGTTTCTGTAAAAAAAATCATTTTTGGTACAAGCTTTTATTGCCGACTGTACTTTTCTGTAAACCATCATCAACTACTCATTGAGACGATTCTAACGAGCCCAAACTCGAGGGGGCTGTGTCGTTTTATTGCGGAGTTCCTATGGCCACCTTCCAGCTCCAGCATCAGATCAACTCCATGTCATCATAATATTGCATTTTCATGCGATATAAATTATGCATGCAAAATTTCAGCTCAATCGTTAACCGGGAAGTGGGTCAAATTTAACTTGCAAGATTTGATTACAGACAGACAACGGGACAATAAAAGCTTGTAAAAAATGTTTGCCATTTGCAAATGCACCGACAGCCCTCATTTCATGAAAATATGCTTGTGACATACGGACATGACGACATTATAAGGATTCCATTTTTGCCATTTTGGCTACGGGACCCTAAAAAGCACATCTTCGCGTTCGCACATTCTGGTGGTTATTCACCTTTAATAGAGTTTCCGAAATTAGTTAATTGATTATTATTTACTGTCATTGCCATATTTTGTAAAGCTTGGTTTTAAATAGCTAATTGTTGAACAAAATAAACTTCAAAAAAAAAAAAAAAACAAACGTTTCTAGTTGAGTCATCAGTGCATCATTGATCATCGCGTGTGATGTGACCTTGCGGCAATGCACTTAATGCACGATCAAATATCAATTTGCTAAGTTAAAATGTCAATGTAGTCATTTCTGATAAGCACTTAAAGCCAACAATGAAGTGTGACTATAAAAAATTGGAAATATTAATGTATGTAGATTTGCGTAGATTAATGAAACAAGCAAATTTTCACTAATATGAATATGCTTTCAAGAAAAATCGAGAATATCCTGAAGTGCTCATTCAATGATTCCTTAACCTACTAGGATCCTAAATTAATGGTGTACCTTACAACTTCTATTAAAACATAGGAGATTATAGACCTGGATTAAAACATAGGATACTTTTTATCCCAAATATCAACCAAATGGGTGAAATTGGGGATGAAAGTTCACGCGGACGAAGTCGCGGGCAAACGGTAGTATTAGGTTCATCATTATCATATCAGCCGAAAGGCATGCTGGACATATGCCTTCCCCCAAAGAGTGCCACAATGGCCGGTCCTGCGCCACCCGCATCCAGCGGACTCCCGCGACCTTTACCAGGTCATATCAGCCGAAAGGCATGCTGGACATATGCCTTCCCCCAAAGAGTGCCACACTGGCCGGTCCTGCGCCACCCGCATCCAGCGGACTCCCGCGACCTTTACCAGGTCATATCAGCCGAAAGGCATGCTGGACATATGCCTTCCCCCAAAGAGTGCCACACTGGCCGGTCCTGCGCCACCCGCATCCAGCGGACTCCCGCGACCTTTACCAGGTCATATCAGCCGAAAGGCATGCTGGACATATGCCTTCCCCCAATGAGTGCCACACTGGCCGGTCCTGCGCCACCCGCATCCAGCGGACTCCCGCACTGAAAAAACGCATGGGTTAAAAATAAACAAATTACTGTTAGAAATAGCTAAGCATGTTTGCCAATATAGCACCTGCAAAGTTTGTTGCTAAAAACAAATACGTCAACTTTGCTGACATTACTTGAGAAATAGTAATCTATATAATTGGTTAAAAATACTTGTTTCTTAATAACATAGTAGTAACATTAGTCACAACAATGCAAAGTTGGCTGCATTGAGCCAATTTTACTTTGCAGCCTCAGCCGGAGAGTTCGGTTTAAGGAGCCAAGTTACTCAGTACCGTCAATTATGTCTATTGGGTAAATGCAACCGATCTACTTGGTAATTCCAGCTATGTAAGTAACTAAAACGAGTATAAGTAGCCAAGTTACTCAGTACCGTCAATTGTGTCTATTTGGTAAATGCAACCGATCTACTTGGTAATTCCAGCTAACTAAAACGAGTATAAGTAGCCAAGTTACTCAGTACCGTCAATTGTGTCTATTGGGTAAATGCAACCGATCTACTTGGTAATTCTAGCTAACTAAAACGAGTGTATGTACCCAGTTACTCAGTACTGTCAATTTTGTCCATTGGGTAGGGGCAACCAATCTACTTGGAAATTCCAGCTAACTACAAATCGGTATAAGATAAGTAGCCAAGTAACTCAGTACTATCAATTGTGTATATTGGGTAGAGGCAAGTTGCTTCTACACAATAGAGACAATTGTCAGTACTGAGTAACTTGGCTACTTATACCAAATTGTAGTTTGCTGGAATTACCAAGTAGATCGGTTGCATTGTGTAGGTTTGTACAACCGATCTTAGGAGATACAAAAGAAAACTGAATTCAAAGAAATAAGCTTTATTTAAACATCACAATCACATACCTATACGGTAAATTAAAATAAACTAATAAGGTAAATTGAGAAAACAGGTAAGTATTACCATTGACGAATAAATCAAGAGGTCTATTGATGGCCGGCGCTTCACAATTCACAACAGAACTTATAATATTATAAGCTAAAAGAGTAAATGAAACATCTTCTTTGTTAAAACCATTGGTACATCTATTAAATATAACAAGTCTGCTGTTAATCAGACTTGTTATATTTAATAGATGTCTATGTCTATAATCTAACACTATCACTATTTTAAACTTTTGTAATGTCTCTTTAGCCTTCACAAAACTAACAAACACTAATTAGCACCACGATTGCCCAAATCACACCACAGCACACAACGCTCATAACGCGGCCCAAGCAAGAGTGCCTTCGGAGAGGTTCCCGTGGTTTGTTTATACTTCCAGCGGCACGGGAGGGGTTCCAGGGTCGGACCTTGACAGTGTCTGCTTACAATATTATACGTACAATAAAATTTACAAGAGCAACAAGATAAGTCACCCGCACGGCTACAAGTCCCGTTACATAATGGCCGCCTCACTTTGCTTCAAAACGGCTGCGAATGCAAATTAGTCAATTTCTGATTTAATTGTAAATAAGTAACTGTTGTAAAAATGTGATAGCTCACTCGGTGGCTAACTGCCGAGCTGTGCTTGTTTAACTAAAAATAAGCAACTTGTTTGTTTTTTAATATTGCACGCGGTTATTTGCAGGAAAACTACTTAGCAGATTTTAACCTAGTGTTGTAAGACTTAGAATTAAATAACGCATTAGACAGCAAATAACAGTATAAACTTGTCTATTATTAACCGATAAAGAAAGGATTATATTTACTTAAGCCACTTGTTTGTTTCTTAGTCATTTACGCAGTTATTTGCAACAAAACAATTTATCTAATTTTAACCTAGTATGCAAGGTCTGAAATGAAATAACGCAGTTGACAGCAAATAACAGTGTCAACTTGTCTATTTTTAACCGATAAAGAAAGGCTTATATTTACTTCAGCCACTTGTCTGTTTCTTAACCATTCACACGGTTACTTGCAACAAAACAACTTATCAAATTTTAACCAAGTATTTCAAGGTCTATAATTAAACAAGGCTGTGGTCAGCATATAACAATGTAAACTTGTCCATTTTTAACCGAATTGGGTATGGATTGGATTTACCGAGACAATCATTTGGAAATAAATAAGTATTGTATTAAAATAACCGAGGAAGTTTAGCAGTATTTGCTCGTTTACCATTAGCAAACCTTTATTGCGCGTTTTAAATGAATCATGGTTATATGTAACCATTTTTTCTTAACCGAGCTAAAAAGGTCCTTTGCTAAAATTATTTTTTTTCAGTGCGCGACCTTTACCAGGTCATATCAGCCGAAAGGCATGCTGGACATATGCCTTCCCCCAAAGAGTGCCACACAGGCCGGTCCTGCGCCACCCGCATCCAGCGGACTCCCGCGACCTTTACCAGGTGATCATCTCACCTTCATCTCTTCTCATCAGGTCATTATTTGAATTGAATTGAATCTATGGTTATGGCATGACTCAAAAACTAGTGCGCGTGAAGAAGTGGTTTGCGCCCCCTGGATTGATCTTTAGGTAATTTCTTCATTTCTTCAGATTTTGAGTTGCACAATGCAACTAACCTACACATCTCTCAAAACATGGTCCTATAATTACTCAGGACAAGATATATCTACGTGTTGCCACAATGAGCGATGGAAAGGCTCTTCTGCAGTTAAATTAAGAACTGATCTTAAAATGGCGGATGGCTTACCATTAACAACATACCTACTTAATTTGGGCGCTTAATGGTTTATTTGCCGCGACCTCATACTACAGCCAAATAAAAAAAAGTCGAACTACAAGGACCACGAATGATATTCCGTTTCTGTCACACTTATTGAGATTTGTATGGTACAGTTAGCATCAAAAGTGGCTACGCAATCGAAGACGTCAAAAGTTCTTATTCCCTTTTAATAAAAACTTTTGACGTCTTCATTTGCGTAGCTACTTTTGATGCTGACTGTACACTTGTACAGTCACCAGCATCATATATGATGGATCAAAGGCGGCAAAAAAATCTGACACTCTCTAACGGCTCTAGGAATAGAGATATGTCATCAGTAGGCCAGTCATATTTGACCAGAAAAATCGCTAAAATCGCAAGCTAACGGGTAGTCACAGACTACTAACAGTACAGTACCTATATCCAAGTTTGCAGCTTTGAAAGACCTGTGCTAACTTTGCGGCACTCGAAAAACCACGAAATGTTGGCACTTTTTTTGGTATTGTCAATATAAGTCCTAAACTTTGCGGTTTTTATAATAAAAATCTATGCGTTTTTTAAAGTATGCTAAAATCACTTATATTTTGTGACCAGAACCAGCTCTGTAGGTTAAATACTTACCGAGATACAGCTTGTTCCATCATAGGAAAAAATAAAAAAATAATGAAAAGTTGCTAATTAAGTATTTATAACTGATTACCTTGACATTACTTATAATATATAAACTATGCCTATTTACTTAACGTATTAATTGTTAGTTTAACTATAGACGATGCCACATACACGAAGCTGAATTTAATTTCTCCATTTTATTATCTAAGGTATTTTAAAAAACAAATTTTATGTAAAAATCCCTTGACATGTTGTAATAATTTTAAGTCTTAAGGCGCTGTATGCAGCTGCGCATCGAAAAAGTGCCTTTTCCAAACCGATTATTAGTATACTTGTACTATTGCTAGAGATCCAAATTTTTGATATGTATATCTTCAGTTCATTGGCTATGTTCGTACTTCGTAAAATCACGATTGCTTACAAAAACCTCGATAGATTTTGCCTTTCAAAACAGTGCTTTTTTACCACCAAACTCGAAATATCTCAAAAGTTATTTGGAATATTACAATGAAATTTGTTATGATAGGTAGCTTTTTGGTAGATCTATCTACCGGCTTCTTAGAATTTCAATATGTTTGATAATTCAATACATTTGGTCATTTGTCTGAAAAACCGGGTGTCCGCGTCATGCATGCGCGGTGGCGAGTACAATTTAGTACGCCCCTGGCCACTGCCGACGACGGACCTGTGAATGTTTACCTGGCACGCAAATACGCCTTTTTGCAGCAATTATTTCGAGTTATCAAGGTAAATAAAAATATATAAAGGAATAGGAAACGCTAATACATGCTGGAGAACACATTCGAAATGATAGAATAACAAATATAAGGTATGCGATATTTACTACATTAAAGCGTTTCTACATCCGCACCTAAAACGTATTAATAGGTAGCTGGAGCATATTGACAAGATGTCAATAAAAATCTTCAGTTATCCTGAATACGTATTTAGAACTGTTAGGTAGTAAGTAGTCGGGTGTAAATCGGATTCGGACACGAGCACATGGTTGGGGGGGGGGGGGGGGGGGGGGGGGGTAATGGTACCAATTATGGACTGTACGAATAATAGATTTATTTATTCATACAGAAATATATCAAAAGCATTTAGGGCTATTGCGCCGGATAGCGACTACCTAGACTAAAGTCCTAAACGAGTTGGTGAACTGAAGTATATTTACTTGCTGTTTAGTAGATTCTATTAAAAACGAGTGCGGAAAAAGACCCTGCCACTCCACCAGCAGCAGGCCACGGCCCTTCCTCATCTTCGTCATAGACATACATGCATACATACGCTACGGCACATCTTTTCGTCCAATATTCCGCAGTGTCTCAAGACGAGAGTCTTTGACCAGTGTGTGTTGCCAGTGATGACATATGGAACGGAAACTATAGGCCTCATAAGAAGGCTCAAAGTCACTCAAAGGGCGATGGAGATGGCTATGCTGGGAGTTTCTCTGCGCGATCGCATCAGAAATGAGGCTATCCGCAGCAGAATCACGGTAACCGATATAGCCCTCCGAATCGCTAAACTTAAGTATCAGTGGGCGGGGTACATTGCACGTAGAACCGATGGCCGTTGGGGCGGAAAGGTTCTCGAGTGGCAACCACGTACCGGAAGGCGCGGCGTGGTTAGGCCCCCCACAAGGTGGACTAATGACCTGGTAAAGGTCGCGGGAGTCCGCTGGATGCGGGTGGCGCAGGACCGGCTATTGTGGCACTCTTTGGGGGAGGCCTATGTCCAGCAGTGGACGTCTTTTGGCTGATATGATGATACATACGCTCGAAAAATATAAACTTCCTTCTGAGGCAGTCGGGTACAAAGTACTACAGGGTGTTCCCCTATACAGCTGCAAAACTTTGCCAGCTGTTTGTGCACATGATACCCATCACAAAACACTAAAGTATGCCGTTTCACATCTCGAACTCACTCTGCCACCGCTGTTTCTCCAAATAACTACCAAGAAAGCCTCCCCCGCCACGCCCCTTTAAAAATAAGCCCACTAAAGCAAATAAATGTGACGTTATCTAAGTGAACATACCTTTTGTCGGTATGGAGTTATTGATATGACTCACTCACTCACTCACTCATCAACGCACAGCCGAAACTACTAAGACTAGAGAGTTGAAATTTACACCAGAACTACCTTTTACAACGTAGGCAACGCTAAGAAGGATTTTTTGGAAATTCCACCCCTAAAGGGGGTAAATAGGGGTGCAAAGTTTGTATGGGGGAAACTTTATTTTTAGAGCTAGAGACTTAAATTTTTGCATAAAGATTACTTATTAGAATACAAATTAAGTACTTTCAATTCAATTACATTTATTTTGTTAAACATAGGTTACAACTTTTACAAGTATTGTTGGTATACAAAATATAAGACTTCTGTGCATTACCTACAATGTAGGTTTACAAAATATTTCAGCCAGCTAATATATTTATAAAAATTAAAAAAAAAATGTCAATACAGTGATTGGTGTTAAATACTTCAAATACATGTCAAAAACTCTCAAAAAATAATATAACTAAAGAATATTATAACTAAGGAATGTCTGGAATGGAATCATGTTATGTCGTAGGGTCGTTTAAGTAATCTTTAATGGTATAATAACACTTTTCAATCAAATATTGATCTATTGATTGAAATGATTGATCCAATAATGTCATGGAAAGATCACATAGATACATTATAATAATAATAATAATAATCTTTATTGCTTACTTTCTTAACCTAGATACATGTAGGACTCTTTTGTTGTAGTAGTGGTTATTATACAGTAGGTTGTTGTGAAAGATTAACAGTGGGTACCAGAGTATGAGCCTCTGACTTTCAAAATAGGACTAGCCTGTGACTTGAAAGCCAGTGATTCGCTTCGGGGTTTACATGTTTATATTTAAGACGCAGGTGGTCACGTGTAATTAAGTACTATGGAGTGCTAAACATATTAATGAAAACATAACTAGAATAAGAAAACTAAATGTAAATCTAAATCTATCTAAATCTTAAAACAGAGAGTAGGTATTATAAGTTTGTAACAAGGCAATGAGCATTATACTTAAGCATTAAAGAGTTGAAATGTGAGTGTTATGTGGTTTGGTGTATCATGTGATATTGTGTCTTGAGATGTGTGGTGTGTTATGTTATTATTGTAGATGACTATAAAGATTTTCCGTTTCAGAGTATGTTAATTTAAGTAGCCAGGCATTTAGTTTGGTTTTGCAGTCATGTAGGTTTTTTTGGGTATATATTCAATGCTTTATTTATCTTGTTGTAGAGGCTATATCCAAGGCAGTAATATTGTCGACTCGCAAAAACTGTTCTGTGAGTAACATGAGGACACACAGTATGCTTTCTGCGACATTATACAGTAAGTTAGCAAGAGGGATCTATGCTCTTAGACAGTTAAGACCACTTGTGTCAGAAAGTTGCTTAAAAGAGCTGTATTATGCGTACATATACTCTCAACTTTCATACGGGATAATGCTTTGGGGCAACAGTACGGATTATGAGCGCATGATCCAGAAACGTGCAATTAGAGTACTTCCCTATGCAAAGGACAGATACACGTGTCGCGAACATTTAAGAAAACTTAGTATCTTAACATCAGTTTCAACTTATATATTGGAAGTTTTGATGTATTCATCATAAATAAACGTTATCCAAATGAATTTCAAAGGAGAGGTGAAAATAGTTCGAGATCAATGAGAAATGCGAATAACTTAAAAAGAAGCGGGTTGTGTCCGAGATACAACCGTTAATTAAGTTTAAGTGGATACTTATTTGTTGGGTTGTCCCCGTAAAATATATATCTGCATTAATTCACTAAAATCTGTATAAGCACAGATAAATCGGTATATATAGCAACATTGACTGACGTAGCTCGTTTGACTCGCGAGGCATTGAAAATGGCGGTCATTTCAGCATAGTTTTCATGCCCGTCACATAAACTAAATAACATTTTGTGATTAACAACTAATAGCAAATAAAGAAGGATTAAAACATGTAACAAACAATTATTTGAAATCAGATTAGGCTTATCTACAAAAAGTTAATCCGGAAGTTACGTGATACATTTTGAACTGTACCCCTATGCAAGAACGCGAGCAAAGAAGTATCCACTTCAAAACAACCTCGCCCAGACTTAGAATAGGCACAAAACTTCCGAAGTTAATAGGACAAATACTTTTTAACCGGCTACCTTCAAACCTTAAAACCATAACGAACGACAACTCTTTTCGCTTCCATGTAAAACAACTATTGCTTGAAAAAACACTGTATAGTTTACAAGAATTTCTTTCAAATGACTAAATAACAAGATCTTAAAAGCTTGACGTTAATATTTGTATTATGTTTTATTTTCTCTATTTTATGTAATAGCATTATGCTATGAGTATGAGTATTATTAAACTATTTACAAATAATAACAATTCTGTACACAACTGTACACATCTATTGTATTTTATTGTAACTGACAAGTTATAATTTTAACACATTTTTATCTGTATATTCATTGTACTATGATTTCAATTGTAAAATTATGATAATAAACAAATCTGAATCTGAATCTGAAGTCAATTGTCTTTTAAATTTATTAATATCCAGTGTTTAATTCGGTCTGGAATTTTATTGAAAATGTTTGGTGCCATTCCCAAGATTCCGCCTCTGATTAGCGCTGTGTTGTTGCTACCCTGCAAAGTTTTCAATTTTTGTTTGTATTGTTTACGTGTCGGAAATCTGCGGCCTTCTGAAACGTTACTGAACATGCTTGGATTGGTCTTGACAAAAATACCTACTTCTAGGATATACAGTTCTTCTAGTTTGTATGGAGAGCAAGACATTTTTAAAGTAAGGGATTTGTAACTTCGGTTTTAGACGGTTTACTTAAAGACTAGGTACAGTCAGCGTCATATAGTTAGTAGCAGCCAAAGTAGCCAAATATATCGTAACACATCCTTACACCTATAGTAACAAAGACGTGTTGCGATATATTTGGTTACCTAGGCTACTACTAACTATCTGATGCTGACTGTACAAAACTAATTTCAATGTTTTTTTTTTATAACAAACATTTAAATTTCTTAAACAAACATTTAGACGATAACATGTTATACGTGGACGAAGTCGCGGGCAACAGCTAGTTTATATATATATATATATTTATTTAAGCTTTATTTATTCCATATTGTTTGTGTTAGTACATATTTACTAAATCTAAAAGATTTATGCCATTTTTTCTTTCTTATATGGACCCCATTCGGGTAAAAGCCATATATCGCCAGATATTAGGAGAAAAGATGGGCACTGGAAGCAACAAACTGGTCAGGGCCGAAAGGTAGACGACGAAGACGTTGGACCAATGACATAACTGAGGTCGCCGGACCTAGCTGGATGCAGTTGGCTAAAGACCGAGAAAAATTGCATGAGATCGAGGAGGCTTTTACTTGGTTAATTTACATTTGCTTTAAAATATTCTATATAAATCAAACAAAAAAGACAATTAAAGCTTAATTTAAATTTATATAATTACTTCCAGTTGGAAAATTTGTTGGATTCTTGTGTAAATCATCTTAGAATAACGATTAAAAATGAAATGTACAAAAAAACGCTATTATAAATTAATGATTTTCGAAACCGTATTTTGCCTGGAGTATAGAGCAACCAAGTAACAAGTGTAAGTCCAATCTTGTTGGCTTGTTGAGAGTATCAAGGTCCATCGCGGTGTGGCCGCTGGTCGAGGGAGCATGGTAGGCAGCACGCGCCGCGCGAGCGCAGTGACATAACACGTTTAGGTATTTAAGAGACAAATTGAATTTGTTCTTTTTATATGATGTTTGGTCAAATAACATTTTTTTATAGACATAGTCATGTACTAAAGAACTTGCTGGTCTTAAAATAACCACCCTGTATAATAAAATGCTCTTCTGACTAACAGTGGTCTAATTATCCAGTTTTTGATCAGTCAGTCATACTTATGTAACAAAGGTAATAATAATTATGGTAATAATATAATTTGCCAGGAGATAAATAGATGAACATAGCTATTTGTTTATTATTTTTGATGGTTTCTTAAGCGGGCGTTAACCGGCGCTATAACTTTACCTAGAAGTAATCGATTTTATTTCGGTTTAAAAAACTGTAATATATTAGTTCAATCCATAATTGGTGACGTTCACCCTTAGGAAGTGAAGATGTACTATTATTTTATCAGTTCTACGTATTTGGAAAACGAAAGCACCCACCTAGGAACTGGGAAAACGATAGGTGGATTGATGATGAAGAAATCTGTACTAACATATCTTTGGAAAGTAAGTGTCCATAATTGATGTCATCATACTACGATGTACTTAAGAACTGTAACTACCTATTATTCCTTATTTTCTAAAAAAATAGATTTAAATAAATAAATAAACAATAAATATTTGGGGACAATCTTACACAAATCAACAAAGATTTGAAAAATAAAACAATTATTCAAGAAGACAAACATTTGATCGTATGATCCGCAAAAACGAGCCGAATACGGATGCCAACAGAATAAGGCCGTTAGCGGGGTGCGCGGGACGCGCGTCTCCCGCTCCGTCTGCCTCACCTCCGCAAATACCTAAATATCGTCTAATAAGAGCGCTTTAAGTATATTTAATAGAACCTGAGTGTTTTTAGTGTTGTAGCTGATGACTGACGATGCAAAAGTGGTTCGATGAATCCTATTTGAATAAATAAATTCTTTCTTTCTTTCTTTCATAATATTGATGCCGGTGACTGTACCATCTCGCTCGGACGTGGTATTATTATTACTTACCATAGATTGTCCTATTATAGGTCCATGTCTACAACTGAGTCTTAAAAAGCGACTTGCCCTTAAGTAATCATTCTAGCAAACCACTAAACCACTTAAGTAGTATTACTTGTCAGTTGGCCTGCCCTAGAGGGCATGGGCACGCGAATGGAGTCATTGAGACATTATCGGTGTATACTTCGTAGCTATGTTTGTATGGCGTGCTATATGACGTGTTTAATATGCGTGTCCTATACTATTAAACGAGCAATATTTGTATATACAGGGTTTGGCCTGTAATAGGAGCAAAAAATTAAACTATATAGGTATATTTGCAATCACGTTCTCGGAAACGGCTCCAACGATTTCGATGAAATTTGGCATACGGGGGTTTATGGGGACGCGAAATCGATTTAGATTGGTCTCATGTCCGGGAAAATTCGTTTTCTCCGTATTTTTACCCGGGCAGAGGTCGGTCGCCTAGGGACTGTAGAATAATTGTTGGTTTTTGCTTCATCATCATCATCATCATATCAGCCGAAAGACGTCCACTGCTGGACATAGGCCTCCCCCAAAGAGTGCCAAAGTGACCGGTCCTGCGCCACCCGCATCCAGCGGACTCCCGCGACCTTCACCGATTTTTGCATAAAACATAAATCAGTTTTTTGACAGCCCTGGTGGATCACCCTAAAACCGGAGTTTTTTATTTCACCGAAAAACGTTTCACCGAATGCATTGTTTATTTGTTTCGTCGATTCATTTCATTTATTTTTTCTCTATTAGAAACCGTTAACTTTTTAGGTCTAGCTAAAAGATAAATTGTGTTAAGAACCCATTAGATTAGGTTTGTTTTATAATAATCCTGAAAAGTTTCAGAAAAAAATATATTTCTATTCCTATAAAATGAAAATTCGGGGAAACATTCAGTCGATATCTCGATGAAACGTTTGACGGTAAAACAAGGGTAAACCCCTAAAACCTAAGTATAACATAACATAATTTTGTATACATCAAAGACGACTTTAAAGAATGTATACATTTTTCGTCTTATTACAAAGGAATAACGTGAAAAAGTGTAAATGGGAGTTATAATTTTTGAGTGGAAGTTTTACTTTAAGTAGGTACTATATATTACTATAGAATTTGGAGAACACTGTCCTTACCCCATATTTTGTTAGGTTTCCAATACGCAACGGGCCATACAAAATGTATGAAAAAGCGTGATGTAGTGGAATAAAAAAGGGGACATTTTTTCTGTACCCCATCACAATACCTGATTCTGAACAAGGAAAACGAAAAAAAAACGGCATTTCTGAGAAAATCTTTATTAAACTTAGGGTGAGTTATCGATATGAAATATCGTGTCTTTGTCATAGTAATTTTTATTTGTTTGCCACAAACTATTTGATTTGAGTTTGCGCCACACACGATTACCCGCCCAAATGAAGTACGTTGTTTGACTGTTGTTTGCCTCTTTTCTTATGTACTGTATCTACTGTATATTGTACCTACTACTAATGTTTTGTATAACTAGAACTTGAGGTCTGCTTAGAGTACCTATTTGTTTTGTATTGTTGTTTATGGTAGGCCGTCAACCATTTTAAAACATGTTCACCATGGTATTATTATCTACTGTAAATTAAAAGTCCACAATAAACCAAATAGACTTTTCTTTGTCTGGCCAAACAAAAAGCTATTCTTATACTATACTATATACGCAGAGAATGCTTTGTCTACTGCGCTGCTTCATTTGTGTAGAAAGGTAGAGCATTGTTGATCTTTATAAGTTCTTGGCAAGTTAAGGAGGAAAATAGTAGATTGTACAACAAGTGCATAAAACGCACCATTTTACTCGAGACGTTTATCCATCCGAGCGAGCTTGCGAGCGAGGATAGATATAAAGTCGAGTGTAAAATGGGTTTTATGGACGAGTTGTACACTCTACTTTTCACTTCGATTGCGAGGAAATGAAACAGCAACACGTAAATATAGTAAATGAGACGAAATACAAATTATAAGTTTATTTCATGAAGTTTTATTGTGTACTTTGGCTGTTGGTATCTTTGCCTTGGTCTTAGAATACGAACGAAACGAAATAAAATAAAGAGGTTGTTGTATGAAGTTAAAGATGTTCGTGTGGCTGTTGCAGCGATTGCCTTGGTCTTCGACGAAGATTTTACTTTATGCTCTAGAGCATAAAAAGCGACTTTATGTCGCCTACGCACGACATAAAGACGAACTTTTAGAGCATGAGAAGTGAAAATTAAATTGTTTGTTTTGGTTGTGTGCGAGTCATGCAGCATCGTCGTCTTTATGAGCAAGTCCATGCAAAATGTGTCAACAAATCGTTTAGTAAGTTTTTTATGGAAAATTTAATTTGATTTTATTTCTTTAAATTGACTTCGTGTGTGCTATTCTATTAACTTTATAATTACTAATATTAAGCTAAGTATTAGTAACAAGAATGATCCATGTTGGTTCCTGAATAAATGAATTGAATTGACAACCAAACAAGTTATTTTTTAAAGTCACGGAAAAGGTGGATGGATGAGTTGCGCTGCGTGAGAGTCATAGTATCTCACGCAGCCCATCCACCCGCTTTTACCTATATAGGATGTAAGAGAAGAAAATAAATAGACGAGGCGATCACTTCGATAGAAACTTTCAACCCTCATTTAACCCCTTTATAACTGGAAACGCACTGACAGCGGTGGCGGCGCGGCGCGGAAGCGGTACCGGTTGTAATGTTCGAGCTAATATGAAAGTATCCGCACAGAACGGCGCGGCGCGGTATTCTGTGCGGACCCTTTCGTATTAGTTCGAACATTACAACATGTATATTACGTTACAACGTGCGTTTCGGCCTTAGGTAATGTTGTTCGAGATGAAAAGTTTCATAGGATTATAAGTTTAACGTGTACGTGTATCCGTGTGTCTGTCTGACGTAGATATATTTCAACAATATCTAGGGAATCAAAATGTATGGGGTAAGTACTTTCCTTTGACATTGAACTATGAAATTTGGCAAGTAATATCGGCTTATACTACATGTACCTACAGGGAAAAATCTGAAAACTATACATTTGTCATTTTGTATAGGATTATAAGTTTAACGTGTACGTGTATCCGTGTGTCTGTCTGACGTAGATATATTTCAACAATATCTAGGGAATCAAAATGTATGGGGTAAGTACTTTCCTTTGACATTGAACTATGAAATTTGGCAAGTAATATCGGCTTATACTACATGTACCTACATACATGCCCTTGGTGGGCGACTCCGACTCGCACTTGTCCGATTTTTCAAAACAATATCAGTACAGGGCTTGTGCACAAATCACGCGAGGTTCGATAGGGGAGGGGGGGGGTCAGGAAAAAATCACGACAGATCACGTTGGGGGAGGGGGGGGTACTTAGCACTTCAAAATAGCGAGTCTATTTCACTTAGATAGAAAAATAAACAAGATTTACTATGTACAATACTATTTATCTTACAATTAGGTCGAATGAAAAAAATATACGTGAGGTTATGGGGTGGGGGGGGGGGGTGGATGTAGCCAAGAACCTCACCAAGGGGGAGGGGGGGGGGGGGGTCAAAAAGAAGCCGAAAAAACCTCGCGTGATTTGTGCACAAGCCAAGCCCACATAGATATTGAAATTATGTCATTACTTCACGTCAATATTCCCGACCTTGATGCCTCAAAGTTAGGTCAATATCCACAACGTATCATCAGACATTGAGCTATTGGATCTGCGCCAGAATTTCCCCGGATTGTTTGGGAAGCTGACCGTTTGCAGATATATGTTGCCACGTGCGTACGGCATTACAAAATAGCATTTGTGTTCGAGGTTGAAATCACACTTACGCTTTTTTTTTTTTTTTTTTTTTTGTGTAAGTTAAATATACATTTTGTCATGAATTGTGCTTTACCTGACGACAGACTTAAGTCGCAGTTGACTACAAGCAATTATTAGGCTTAATATATAAGGGTTATGGCCTATAATAGTGTGATGATGGTGCTGGGAGCTTGGGAAGTGTAAAGCGTTGCAACGTCAGACGTCCTTGACCGACAACTATGTTTAGAAAGTTTAGATGATTTGATTTGACGCTTATTATGGTCATCAGTGGTCCTGTATTATTTTTCTAATTAGTCCAGGCAATGAACTGACAACTTGTATGGAAAAAATTTCAAATTTGGAAATAATTTATAAACGCTGATTTTTTCTTTGTAATGGATACATTATCAATTATAATAAATAGTTACATAGCGACAAAATCCAACAAAATTTCATACCTCAAAACCTTAAATAGCTTCTGAAAAGTCAGAAAAAATATGAATACTTAAATGGTTTTATATTTATTTCGGTTGATTTACATTTGCTTTATAATATTCAAGATAAATAATTAAAACAAAACAATTAATGTTGTATTTAAATCTATATAAATACTTCCGGATGGAAAGTTTGTTGGATTCTTGAATAAAGCATCTTAGAATAATGTTTTAAAATGATGTAAAGAAAAAAAACGCTATTATAAATTAATGCTTTTCAAAACCGTATTTTGCCTGGAGTAAATGACTGAATACCGGTAATCATATTTGAACATTTAGTCTAGTAATCATAATCACATCATGGGCAAAATTACGAGTAGGTTACAGTATGTGAGCATGTAGAAATAGTATGTTGTGCCTATGTCTATTTTTCTAGCGCTTGTTTGTACACGTTAAATAATTTACTATAAAAACAAAGCTTTAACCGACTTCAATTCAGTACCTATTCCGCCAAGCCACATGAACATTTCCACATTTAATTTCCTTTCCACTTTACCACACGAACTGCTTTCGATATTTATAAACGAATTCCACGCAAAAGGGGTCGCGGGCAGATGCTAGTAAAAAATAAAAGATTTCGACGAACTGAGAGCCTCCTCCTTTTTTTAAGTCGGTTAATAAACGATTCCGCCAAAATCCGGATACTAATACTCCAGGCAAAATACGGTTTGAAAAACATTAATTTATAATAGCGTTTTTTTTCTTTATTTCACTTTAAAACATTATTCTAAGATGCTTTATTCAAGAATCCAACAAACTTTCCATCCGGAAGTATTTATATACTTAGATTTAAATAAAGCATAAATTGTTTTTTTTTTATTATTCATCTTTATATCTTTAATATTATAGAGCAAATGTAAATGGACCAAAAAAAAGATAAAAACGTTTATAAATATTTTTTCCGACTTTTCAGAAGCTAGTTAAGTTATCATTTTTTTGATGTCTGAAATTTTGTTGGATTTTGTCGCTAGGTAACTTTTTAATTCATAATAAAATCTGCTATTATAAATTATTTCCAAATTTGAATTTTTTTCCATACAAGTTGTCAGTTCATTGCCTGGACTATAAGTCCAAACGGCTCGGCCACGACTACGTGGGAAAGAGAGATCGGAACACGGCCTCCCGCTCCCACCTGTCCTATGGCCCACTGCTCATATTCGTGGCCGGGGCCTTAAGGCTTAACACAAAAAACGCGCACACTGTCTATTTGTATCGGAGTAAACGAGAGCGAGTGTTAGATACTTGGGCGGCCATCAGGTATACTACAAGAAAATAAAAAATAAATATTGTAATAAAAAAAGCGTGGATTATTTGTGAAATGTGGCTCGCTAGCGGTTTAGGTATGAATATCTGGACTTCATGTTTTTAATTTCAGACCCATACGTCAAAAAAATAAGGACATAGAACCGTTTAAGGCGCTATAGGTTCAGCGAAGTGAAGCGAACATAGTTTTTGAAACAATATAATGCGTCTGTTTATAATAATATGGTTTCAAAAAAATACGAATAGTAATCTTGAGGCTTTTCTGCAGGGAAATCAGTGATTCAAAACACGATTAAGCAATTTTCGCTCGATAGATAAAAATCACGAACATAGGTCTAAAACATATTAAAATTCACTTAAAACATTCGTAGCAAATTATGCACAATAGCTAAACATATTAACATTGGTTCTAAAAATCGGCAATATCATGTTTGAGGGAACTTAGTGATTACTTTTTTATTTATTTAAACGCACAAAAAATTAAAATTAAAAAACATGATATCCGCGCTTCCAAACACTTCCATCTCGCTCACGCTTATGCTCGAGAGGAAGAGAAGACCATGATACTATAGCGCCTTAAGATGATTGCAATTATTATTATTATTTATTTTCTATCGAGCCGATTTCGTCCAATCATGTTTCGAGTCCGTCAGTCTTGGAAATATGATGAATATTAACTTATATATTTTTTGATGTGCTTACAAATATTTTTTCTTAAAAAACTGCTTTAATACCTAATATCAATTTCAACAAATTAGGTCTTGTCAGCCTCTTCAAAGACTATCGATATTAGATATATTATATTGCGTGATTGATTAATGGTCCGTTCAAAGTAAATGCCATCAATTATGAAACTGATAGCTCTTGGGGCTGAAATGATAATTAATCGATTACCATGATAGGGGTGTAGACGTGTAGAGCTTACTTAATTTACTTACATACCAACATAATAGGGGTAGGCTGATGTTAAAATTGATTAAATCATAAAAAGATTAAATCATAGAGAGACCTTGAAACTTTAGAAAAAATATGCATTGTTTTTGATTGTCCAAGAATAAAGTTATAACTACCAATACCAATATTACGCTTTTATAGAAACAAAATTGTACGACAACTATGGATCTAAGCGCAGTACTTCGCGACCGAAACAGCAATTTACTTGATTTTCCATTAGTAAAAATAATGGATTGGACGTCATACTTTTTAGTCCATTAGCATGAAGCGTTTTGGACTGCCGCCAGCGCGTTCTTGTCTAAATTTTTTGGCCATTTATGTTCTTTAATTGTAATTGCTCCCATACAAACATTTGTTCCTCTCCAAAAACTGGCTCGAATGGCATCGTAAAAAAATCTTAGTCTACACCCCTATTTAGTTCGCTTTGTGAACACGATCTAAGCTAAGGAATCGCCTCGGACGACACTAAAACATAGCTATAACTACGAACTTCGTATATCTCCGTCTCTATCGCACTTACGGTTTATGGTACTCGAGCGACAGAGACCGAGATATATTACGAAGTTCGAGATTCGAAGTTCGTGGTAGCGCCGCAGAACACGATCTATCGCGACCTTCCATAATATCTAAAATATACATACATATGTTACTAGTATACCAGTGCCCTTCACTAATAGGGCTTCTTTATACTTTGCCATGCTAAAACAAATGGACGTAACTCCACTACGAATTCCGCGACGGAACTTATCGGCTTGTGGTAGAGTAAACCCAGAACCATAATTAAATTTCATCAATCCTACCAAGGAATGTCACTGCCACAGTGAAACCTACCATTGTCTATGACGTTCTAGGTGTAATCAACCTTATTATGAAAGTAAAAAAAAAAAAGTTTTGCTGTCGCAAGAAAAACAACAAACTTATACAAAACAACAGAAAATACATAGTAATTAATAATTATAGTAATAGTATGAAATATGGTGTCGTAGATTTTATATTGAGCTGCGGTATCAGCCCACCGTGCCCTAACTAAAATAATTATTGTGAAAAAAAGCCAAATATCTGCTTCTGTCATAATTCAAATTCAAATTCAAATATTTATTCGTGACAATAAAAAAAAAACACATACAAATAAATAATACAATACACATTTTGTCACTCAATACTTGGTAACACATTGTTGTAATTCAATAGATTATTTCCAATTGATTTTAATTTTGCTCGTAATCATAATTATAAGGAAGTAATATTAATATTTTAACTTCAAGGAATAATTGATTCTAAATTCCCTAACCGCATTCGAGGAACATTTTCAGATACATTTTTTTTTTTTTTTTTTTTAATACAATAAAGTGCAAATGACAAATATGTACATGACTAAAACTAACTTAACCTATGGGGCCTACACTATATTTACATATAAATATCCCCTAAGTCATTACCACTTGGTAGGGTATTATAATCGGGGTAACGCAGCCATAAGGCTGGCTGCGTTACCCCGCTGAATGGCAATGCCAATGCGTTGAGCGAGGAACGAGCCAGCCCTATGGTCACCAGTGGAGTGGATGAGCATTTTACAATTTTTTTTGAATAGGTTTAATGCCTCCGGTCCCCATGGACCCAAGGTCTCCACGGCGAACGCCGCAAATACGTAATTGTCACCTAAGGATGCGTATTTGCGGCGCTTTGCAGCTTCAGCAGCAGCGGCCGCACTGCCCGCCTTCAACGACGTCGTTTTGAGGTGGGACGGCGCTAGGGTGTCGACGCATGTAGCGTCCCAGATTAATGGCCGTCCCCGTTGCCACGGCACGAGGGTGAGTCCGTCGGGCCTCTGTCCGTCGTCACGCGCCAGGCCATTCGGTTCCAGTGTGGCTGGCACGCTGACGCTGGCCAGAGCTCGACGGATGATGTCGTTGATGCAGGCATGGCGGGACAGGCGAGTTACAAATCGATATTAAGTAGTTCGCTAGTTAGCGACTCGGATACGACCGAGTATTTAGTTTAGTCTATATCGTTGTTTAACCCTAAGTTCTTACTGTTGCCAACTGTTGTTTATGTACTGAGAAGCAAAAAATGTAACTCATACACTATGTACAGTCGACGCCAAAAATATGTTTACAGTTTTCGCCTTACTACAATGGAATAAGGTGCAAAAGTGTAAACATATTTTTGGCGTCGACTCTTCGTTCGTACACGAAGAGTTACAGTTTTATGCTTCTCAGTACGTAAATTTCCATATTGGAAATGGACAGTTTCAGTTTCAATTCCCATACAAAAATGAGAAAAATTTCCGAAATTTTCCTATGTTAAATTGCAGAAACATTTCGCAAAATAGGAATTTTTCCGTCGGCACATCAGTAGTCCCATCGCTATGTCAGCGGATAAGGTTTCGGTACATGTCTATAAGAGGATTAAATGTACCTGTAAACATAACAGAATTCTCTGGAAACCGCCATTTTCTAGTTTAATATAGCAACAGGAAGCGAGGAAGTCTAAATATAGCTGCGGATAACATTGACCTAGACGATGTCGTATTAAACGTCGCTTCAATAACGACGTAACTTGCATTTACAAGCTTGCCTCGTTACGACCTTTCCAAAGTTATCTGTAGCATAAACACGTCGCTTCAATAAAGTCGTAAATGCGCTTACAACCTTGCCTCGTTACGAGCTTTCCAAGTTATCTGTAGCTCTCACGGTCAGTGTTGTTCCAATAGCAACCTTAGCATGTTGAGATTGGGTTTAAAATGCAATGCGGTGAGTTCGTGAGTTGTTAGTGGACTTATGAATTGATCTGGATGCAGTTTAAAGGAAAAACTGATATAATATTGACGTCAATTACTCTATTTTCATAAATATGACGTTGCGTCGGCTGTTAAGTATAATCATGCGGAAGGTGATAGGTATCTACTTGTTTACCTACTCCGATAATACGTTACGCCTTGGCCACGACTTTGGTCTTAAGGCCTCCACCGCGCGACCGGTGTGTGGAGGCCTTTAAGCGACCTGCGACCAGCGTTTTATCTGTTCATTGCGCGGTCGAGACGCGCAGCGCACTGTGGTTAGTTGGGATCACGCGCAATGAACAGATAAAACGCTGGTCGCAGGTCGCTTAAGACCAAAGTCGTGGCCAAGGCGTTATGAACTTTACGATACCTACATACTTAGGGCGGAAAAAAAAGAATGCATGTAAGTACGGTCGAGCACTCCAATATCTTGGAGCTAGGTTGTCTGTGTAGATATTGGAGAATTCGCGGACTTTACAGGTATGAGGTAAACTTAAGTTTAAGTTGCTAACCAATGAGAATAAAACTTAATTGTGGACCCTGTTGGGCACCGCAAAAATTAGTGAAGAGAAGACGACTAACATACCTACTTAAGGCTCCGCACGTTCATGGTCTTCTCTCCCTCTCACTGAGCATACGCGTGAGCGAGATGGAAGTGCGTGTTCGAAAGCGCGGATGTCATGGTTTTCGGAATATTTCAGAAAACAAGAAGAAATTTAAGTTAGTAAGAAAATAAAGTTATTGTCCATTACTTTATGAAGAAGATTATAGAATTACATCTTTTTCTGATAAATATAATGGAGCAGTAAAATCTTGCAGATTATGATATTTTTTTCTTCTTCTTCTTCTTCTTCTACTATTGCCCCAAATTTTATTCCTTGTGCCCTAAAGGGCCCTGGGGTCCACTTTGGCACCTAATCCCAAGATTTGCCATTTCATTGCCGACTGTACTTTTCTGTATACCGTCATCAACTACTCATTGAGACGATTCTAACGAGCCCAAACTCAACAGGGTTACGTCCGTTAAGTACTGAATTCCCATGGCCACCTTCTGTCTCCATCATCAGATCAGCTCGATGCTACCATAATATTGAATTGTCATCCGAACTATACCTTTACCCAAAATTTCAGCTCAATCGGTTGAAGAAATCTGCTTAAAAATTGAGTTGCAAGATTCCACCCGAACAAAGATAGTTATAGACAATCATACATAGTTAGGTACATACATTGCAAGTTAATAGAAAGCTTGTAAAATGAGAGCCAATCTACGTTTGCATGGGGAGTTGACTTGAGTATGCTGGGGACTCTAAGTCGTAGTAACCTTAGCTGTATATAACAATGGCCCTAGCGTCTGCTTGGTTAAAGTAATAACAAAATGTAATTCTATATCATACAGGATATATCAGCTTACAAGTGTGGTCTAGAATGTACTGGAAAATTACTTGTACCTATAACACATACAGAGTGTTATATTATAATGCATGGACATTCACAATGTTATATGATCATTATGATCATTATGATACTAATGTGTCATTCTGATGTGGAAAAGAGTTTCATATTTGTATTAGAGCAATACTTATAGTTTTTTTTATCGTTTATTTATTCAATATACTTATATTAAAGAGTTAGGAATTTTGGTGGCATTGGGTGAACAAAGAGCAATGGAGTCCTTGTTATATTTTTTTTGATTGAATGAATGAATTAATAAATGATTGATAGATGATAAATGATAAATCAATAATGCATAATAAAATGTATTAGTTACATACAAGTAAATTGATTCATTAAATTAAAACATAACACATGTTTTGTTAAAATGTGTAATTTTGTCTCTATTTACAATCTCAATTTTCCGTTGGAATAAGTTTCAGTAAACTACTGATAATTTAGATTACCTCGACAACGGTAAAAACTTTTTGAGTAGTTTTTCTAATACAGCATGTGGCCCACAACCGGGGCGAAAATTAGAATGTAAGTTGTATTCCTTATATTCACTAACATTTGTTCAGCGACCTTTGAAAATAACGCGTATTTAAATTTTTACCACCTTTTTAAGATTACTCTAGGCTGCAATGTACTGCGAGTTTAGTTGTGATTAAAGCGTGACGAGTAACGTCAATTCAAGTACACTGATAACAGCGGCAGCGTACATTGAAAATAATATTTATTTTCTATGGTAAATGGATTTTTCGCCTCGGTTATGGGCCACAGGCATATAGCCTAACTTGTATGTATAACTTATATTACTAACCTATTTCTTCTTTTTGGTTGACCAAAAAGTCCCGGCAACTAACTCTTGTACCATTGACGTTATGTTTCTATCAAGTTCGACAACTCAGAAATATTTTCATTAATTTGTGAGAAGTAACGCAATTTCATTTTATCTTCAACATAATTTACATAACGAAATAGAATGAGTTCGCCGCAAATTGAAACAATTCTGCGATGGATTGAACTATACCAAGAACTTACTTATAGCGAAGAGAGCAATTCTATCTATTGTTCGGCATGTAACATACGTCTCACGCAGATGAAAAAGTACAATATACTAAAACATATTAACAGCAATCACCATAGACTGAACTGCGGCGACCAAGATGGCTTTGTTTATTGACTTGTGCATATTTCTGATTGCGTGCAATATTCCGTGGAATAGGGTAAATCACCCGGAGCTTCGGAAGTTTTTCGATAAATATATTTGTTGCAAATGCACAAATAACAAAAAGTTACCGGAACAAAGTCTTTTGAGAAAAGTTTATTTGTCAAGAATATACGCGACTATAGTTAACAAAATAAGATTCACATTTTTCAATTGCAATTTATGGCTAACTATAGATGAAACACTTGACGCTCTTGGGAATCCTGTCGTAAATGTAATTGTGAAATCTTTGGAAGACAATTTACAAAAACCTTATTTGTTAACTTGTAAAGTTGTGACCCTAGTTAATGCCAATACAATTGCTTCTATAGTTGACGAAAGTTTAAGGTTTTTATGGGAAGATAACTACACAGTTAATATAAATAAATTCTTGATAAATTGCACAGACAGTGCCGCATATATGATTGCCGCTGGTAAAATTTTAAAGAAGACATATTTGAACGTTAAACATGTAACTTGTTTAGCTCACGGTCTACATAGAGTCGCGGAGCAAATTCGATCGGAAAACAGTTTAGTAAATACTTTGATATCAAATGTCAAAAAATATTTTTGAAATCCCCTCAACGCATCCGAATTTTTAGGCAATATGCTCCGAACAGACCGTTACCACCAGAACCAGTGATTACTAGATGGGGCACCTGGTTAGAAGCTAGTTTTTATTATGCTACCTACTTTGAAGATATAAAACGCATTGTAATGCGGTTAAATAGTAGGGACGCTATAGCAATCAGAGAGGTTCAAGCTTTATTTGGCCATAGAAATTTAAAAAACAAGTTGGATTTTATAAAAAACTGCTATAGCATTATACCAGAATCAATTAATCAATTAGAGTGTACACATATTCCAATCCATGAATCGTTCCTAATAACTGACATCGTAAGGAGTACATTGGCATCGCATGGAACTGAAACTGTACGAAATAAGTTAGAACTTGTATTAAATAGAAGTCCGGACTTTGACGTAGTGAGAGACATGGTTGATTTTGGCAATCATGCTCAAATTCTGAGGAATGCTATGTTAACATCGGTGGATGTAGAGAGATCTTTCTCGACACACAAATGGATTTTTCACAAGTTGAGAAATCGTATAACGCCAGTGAATATGGAACATATTGCCGTAGTGTATGCTTTTCATAATCTTGACAACCATTTAACATCAGATGAAGATAACATGCAAGATTTTGAAACTTTAATTCCAGTTGCAAGTTGTTCAAGGTCTTGAATACATAATCATTTTAGTTATATAGTAAAATTTATTGACATGTAATATTTTGAAATCTACATAATATATGGCTTTATCATTCAGTTATTCAATTATTCAAATAAAAAAAAAATACAATGGCGACTCCACTGCACTACTTGTGCTAAAAATGCCACCAGAATCCTAACCCTAGTTATTACATAACTAATTTGTACACCGCTTGGGCGCGCATTGGTAGTACGCAAGTAGGTACATATTTTTTGTGATGATTTTTATTTTGTGAGGATTATGAATAAGTTTCTGGAAAACATCATTAGGCCATTCGTTTAATATGTAAGGTAACAAATACTCCCACATTATTTTGCTAGTTAGTGTTTAATAAAACATCTTTTTACACATACTGATAGGTGTGTGATTTATTATTACAAATATTAGTAAAGTAGAGAAATTAAGTTACTTTTTTATTTAAACTTTATTGGGGGTGGTGAATCTGTAAGGTATATGTAAAAATGGGCCTTGTTGCTGCGCAAATAAATAAATAAATTGCACTTATAATTCCTTCAGGCATTCCCTACCAGTCAAACATTGGGCTAACTAAACAGTCGGTGGTTATATATTTTTCATTTACTTTCTATGTAGGTATTTAATTAAAATGCCAGGCATAAATGAGAATGTTGCCAAAATAGCTATAGTGCAAATTAGAAAAACATATGATCATATTATAATTCCAATCACAAAATATGTAATTAATATCACTTAATGCCACTGTATTAAAATTTAACACAGAATTTACAATACAGATACCTATATCAGTATGTGAGAAGAAGTCTAAACAACCTATATACAAACAAGTAGTTGCATGATTACATAGTCTTTGGAAAATAGCTCTTAACGCCTTGTGATGAAATCCACATTAATTATATAACTTGTATGTATAGCTCAGGTATAAAAGAGGCTTTTCCAGTTAATTAGCTGGTGACAAACCAACTAATTAGGTAACATTATGTTTTTTAATTAATAAGGCTATAGTTAAAAATAACGCATATAATGTTGACTACGAAAACACTATGATTAACAGCCTGTATATATAAATTAACAGTAAAGTAATTTAAAAAAAAATGTGCACAAAGCTATGTATAAGGAAACACTATACTAAAATTGTTATCGATACAGTTTAACACAGCTTGATCGAGTAATTTATAATATCCTATGCAAGAAAATCATTGATAAAGAACGTACTTGCGGCATCGCCAAGGCGATTGTGCCAATTTAACTGTACCTAAATCCTAATAACCACGGAATCTTGCCAAACAAGTAGTTAAAATAATCCAGGCTTTCCGCTTCATAAATACGTAACACAACACAACTTACACAACTCGTTTTACGTAAACAAAACAAAAACAAATTCACAAATGTTAGTTAACCTTGAAAATTACGCCGATCAAAACTTGCGAATAACGCAATTTCTTTTTAAATAAAAAAATAACTTACCGAAATCTATAAACTGCTTTATAGACAAAGGCGAAGGATTAAACTGCGCATAAAAGTCCAGCATTTTGGTCACATTTGAGAAAATCGTCCCTGCCAACCTCATTTTGGACCTTTGACTTTACGATGTAATTAAAAATGTATCAATTAATTTATCACCGGCACTAAAGCTCAATAACACACAACATAGTGATGCATAATTCTGGTCTATAAAATAAATGTAATGTTTTAAACATCGACGTTACAAAACACTCAAACACCAGTGTCGGAATTTCACAAAACAGCAACCGAGTGCCACAACGAATGAAATAAAACTGAATTGACCGATCGCCCCGATCGGTCGGTCGGATCGACCGACAAGACAAACCAAGAGTAGTTTCGAGCACATTTTTATAACTGACAATATAAAAGCGACCTTATTCAATTGTAACAGGATTTACTTTCGAGCTGACTGAAATATAAATCTGACGTAACTGAGACGCATTCAAACGTCAAGTGACGCGAAAGGGTGTTATATTTACTCCTTTAAAACCAAACTGTGATTCTATCATAGCCTATACGCTTCTAAACGCGCTTGTAATTAATTAGGATTGAAAAACGGCTTAAGAGAAAAGTTCAAGTAGACATCAATTCTTAAATGATCATATTTTTACTTGTACACTTTGGAATCTGAACAAAAATGAAGTAAAACTGTGTAATTTTTTGATCTTTTAACCTTTTTCTAGGTATAAAAATTAAGATTTATAGTCACAATTTTAAACAAGACAGTAGGCGAGCTGTCTACTCAAACGATTGCAATCAATTTGTTTGACGTTTCGACCCACAGAGGACTTTTCTATATACTGTAATTTCGACCTCTATGACGTTTCGAAATCAAAGGAGAGGGAAAATTAATTTTCAAATGATTTTCTTGTGATAGTTTCACGTTTTGTAATCTTATTGATATAATTATACTTGTATAGCTTAATGATACAGATAGTGAATGTGATAATACACTCTAACCTGAGCCAGTTCTTCGTGCATTCCATAAGAAAGGTACTATCAGTTATTATCATTGGAAAACGTTTCGTCATAAATAGTCATAATCATATCAGTTGTCTTAATAGCTTTAAACAAATAATGATTGCTACTTCTTTGTAGGTAGTATCTTAACTAGTATATTGTATGCGTAAAGTATGGTTCTGAAACAATAATTTTGCATAGTATATTATAGACAACATTGGTTCACTTCCAAGTTTACCTAATAAAGACATTGTCTTTCCATTTTTAACTTAATCTGAACATAATAACTTTAATAAAATTATTATTAAATTAAGTTGCAATTACCAGACTGATGTACCTAGTTGCAATTTCAAGACTCCACCTTATCTCTGTATATTTCTTAGCAAAATGAAGCTTCACTAATCACTTATTTACTCATAGTGTGTCATCATCATATCAGCCGAAAGACGTCCTTTGCTGGACATAGGCCTCCCCCAAATATATATATATTTATATATAATCCTCTGATTTTATTATCTAAATCTAAAAACTCTTTATGTTAATTTCAGCACCTTAGGTATAGTTTAACACACTGGTTTACCATAAAAACAATAATTTAAAATTCTTTGTAATTTTAACCCTTAGTAAAATAACAAGCTGAAAAGTGTAGTCATTGTAGTACTAAGCCTAAATCACACTGACGCAGTGCAGCCTACAGTGGCAGTCAATATTGATTTTAAATTCCAGATGACGCATCAAGTATTTGTCTATGGTACCCTTAAGCGCAACGAACCCAACCACCACTGGCTGACAAAGGAGGAGAACGGAGTGAGCAAGTTCATCTCAAAGGGAACCACTAAGACGAAGTACCCACTAATCATTGCGACAAGATACAACATTCCGTTCCTGCTGTACAGTCCGGGAAACGGGCATAATGTTGAAGGTAATATGAACACCGTATTAAGTATGATGATTGCATTTTTCTTTATTTACAACTAGCAAAGGCTTAGTCTATACTTTCCATACTTATATTGTGAAAACAAAGACGGTGTAGCTATGTAAATTTGTATGTAAAGGACAGTTTACAGAAAAAAAACTTATTTTTTTATTTTTTTTATTGACCAGTATGAATCATGAACTGTTGAGAGGTGCAGTAGCACGGGGTTGTAGTAAGTAAACAAAAATGCATAGCCCTACAATTTGCACTGCAAACAACTCCAAATTCCAACTCTTTAGGAGATGAAAAGTATGTGTTGCGTTTTCTATTTCTATCCACTATAGTTGTACTTTCAAAACAAAGTTTTAACCGACTTCAAATCAGTAGCCAACTTGCTTCAATTCAATTCAATTCAATCGTTTTATTTCAGTCCATGTGATCCATATACTGTTAGTAACAAAATAAACTTAAAACTATGTTAGCAATTTTATACATTAAAAAAAAAAAAAAGAACTGCAGTACTAGTTGACATACGTCAAAGTAGTTCTGACCCGCTCGATCCAGTGCCACATTATGTTGCAATTAAATCTACCAGCCACTACCTTCAGAATGCCGTTTTGACTTTCCCTGACGCGGCCCATCAGCGACGTGGTTTTCTTTCGCATTATGGCGTGTGGCTTGAGGTTTGCCTATAAAATTTGAAGAGTTCTCTCGATTTCTCCAGGATCCCATCATAAGAACTGGATTTTGGTGACAACGGGACCATTCTGGAAGTGTATGCTTTCAAACGAAGAAAAAAAAATCTAATCGGTTCATAAATTACCGAGATATCGCGTAACATAAAAAAAATACGGACGAATTGAGAATCTCTTCCTTTTTAAAAGTCGGTTAAAAATTACGTATTAGCAGCAAAGTAGGTTAGCTCCTTACCCCTGCTTGCCAGTTTATATAGGGTGTAAGAAACTATGTACGAAAAACTAAAACGTTTGTTATATACCGTTATCCTCTTGGAATGAAGAGGTGTTTAATACTTTTCCAGAAGTACCAATATTTTTTTGCATTAGATGATTATTTCTTCCACCCAATGTGGACAATATATGTGTACATTTATACAGTGGTGAACAGCAAACTACTTTGTTGACCATAACCTCGATTATTTGATAGCATGTAATATTTTAGGTGAAATATATGACGTTGATGAGAAAATGCTTGCCAACCTCGACATACTGGAAGACCATCCCAAATACTACATTAGAGAAAAAGATGACATCATTATAAAGCCGGGGTAAGATATATTGCACGTAGATAGAACCGATTGGTTGCGGGTGGAGCAAAACCGGTCATTGTGGCAATCTTTGAGGGAGGCTTATTTTTTTTTTTATACCACGTCGACCATTTGACGACCTTCGGGAAATATTGATTGAAAAGAATAGACTGTTACATAGGTTGAATTATAAAATACAATGGTAAGTACGATTTTGGACAGCCTAATGGCGAGGTGCGAGCCTGCCTGCCTATGGCGTGTGGGTAGACCAAGGTGGACTGATGACCTGGTAAAGTTCTCTGGATGTGGGCGCAGGACCGGTCATTGTGGCACTCTTTGGGGGCGGCCTATGTCCAGCAGTGGTATTTCGGATGATATGATGATGTGAATCCAGTTTTATGGAACCCTTGCACTCCCCAAACAAGGAACCCATAATTTTGTTGTTTCCCGACTGGCAGAGCCGAAATTTTAGCAGTCTGTTTGTATTTGTGTATGTTCCACTGTAGCGTTTAAAATACTGAACTGATTTTGATAAATGGGGTATCAACCGATTCGAAATTATGCTCAGGGTGACATAGGCTACCTTTTGTATGAAAAATAAAAACATGGTGGACTTTTGCTATCATAATGTGTGACCTATCATATAACTAGATTAATTTGAGAAAAATAGTTTTCCCAAAATATCACGTCCCAAACCAATTTCTCAAATAAAACTAGTTTAAACAAGTTTATTCTAGGAAAGGGGGAATTTGGCGCAAATGGGAAGCCAATTTATGAAAGTTTGTTACATAAGTATCTTAAAATATCACGCCGTTGGCCTGCGAATGTCAAATAACGTTTTGTATGGCAATCGAACCACCTTAATTCAACACTCTCATTAAAAGTAAAAAATCGATCGGTAAAGTACACATGTGATTACACCCAGTACCCAAGAACACATCAAGAAGTAAATTGATTAACGGCCCGCACATGTCCACGCCAAGATGATCCTATTGCATATGTATTTTTTTTTGTTGAATTGGCAAATTATTCTTTGTTTAGTATATATACATACATATTCATATATTATTTATTATCTTTATGTTTGTTCAAAATCGAATAAATATCACTTTTAAATTTATTTTTTGAACCTACAAATGGATCAGCAATGTAAAATTGGGTGTTATACAAGCGAGTTGTTCGCGCACATAACAAATATTTTCGCAAGTACGGCGCAGTCAATATAACGAATAGCGCATGGCGAAGTGTGGTGCCGGCATCAAATGAAAGAGGAGAAAATGTCGTGTTCAAATATATTAAAATATTATTCATAGTTACTTTTCCATAGTCGGGATATAGTTTCATAACCTTTTTATGCTTGTTTTAATAGGTACATTTTTAAGTACGGAACTTTTTTGTGCGTGAACGGTTTGACCTTTTTCCTCATTTCAGGAGCGATTCAAAAACAACAAAATGCTGGGTGTATTTCCTGAAGGGCTTCAAACCTGAACTCCTCAAGAAACCTATGATGAGCAACTATTCCTCCACCGGGTCCCACGGCCTAATTTACATGGAAAGGTGCAACAGAGACCCTAATTATGACTATAAGCCTGAGGTCAAGCCTTGAACGTAAAGAGCTTATTACAACTTCCTGAATAGTAATGATAAGTCGCTGACGGTTATGCGCTGTTGGGATGAGAACGGAGAAGAATATGGCACTTCAACATACAGCACGGTTATCACAAGGCGCGCGAGTTGTGTCGCGGCGAGATAGACTACCCGTCTCTTTCTAATTAGAGCGTTAAGAAAGAGAGTGATAGTTTTTGTCGCCGCGACACAACTCGCGCGACATCTTGTGATAACCGTCCAGGGGCATGTTGTATAAAACTGCAAAGGGTAATTTTACAGTTCCTAACAGGTAACACTGTTCAAAAAGGCCACTCATCATTGATCAAACTGTCCCAGTGTTGCCAGTTTAGATTTGTAAGATCATAACTTGAAGCTTTAAAAAATAGGCCTCAGTGGGCCATTTCCTATTTTACAAAACTTAACTGGCAACACTGGTGCTTGACCAAAAAAACCTGCATCACATTGGCGCGGCCTTTGGTGGCGGACCATAGTAAATTTGACAGCTAATGACAAGTTTTCTATTGTCCGCCACCGCCGGCCGCGCCAGTGTGATGCAGGCTAAAGGCCACTCACAGACTGGCGCGGCCTGGCCGCGGCGGACAATTCACAGAGCCACTAGTTTTTATTAAAAACTTAAAAAAAAAATTGAAAAAGTCACTCGACGAAAAAATCCATATAACTATCGAACGAGCGGCGCTACCACGAACTTCGAATCTCGAACTTCGTATATCGATACCTGCAAACTCGAAGGGCGTAACCGCCATTACAACAACAGGCTGTTACGCCCTTTGAGTCTGCAGGTATCGATATCTCCGTTTCTGTAGATCGAGTACCATAAACAAAAAGTGCGATAGAGACGGAGATATACGTAGTTCGAGATTCGAATTTCGTGGTAGCGCCGCAGGTCACAAAATTTGACGAGAACCGGTTTAGAAATGCGACATGTATAGGAGAGAAGAACAGCCGGACGGTCAGACACCGGACAGACGAACGATTTTCGGCCCAAGCTGCAGCGTATAACTTCGTTCGCTTCGCTCGCTCGCTCGATTACAAATTATGTGATGATGAAGAATTAGTGTACGATCGTCGTAGTGTCTTTGGTTTATAAAGTTTTTTTTGTTTTTATTTTGTTCCAGTAATAATGAATCTAAGAAAGACGATTTGGACGATGATGTAAAAAAATAAAAAAATGTAAATAATGACGTGTCTACATTACTTGGTTTTGAAGGATAATCTTCAATGTGAAATTGTAAATACCTACTCATTCAAAAATTGTATAAGTATAAAATATATTTTACCAATATAGTTTGTTTTTTTATCAATTATCTTTGTTTACCTATAAAAAGCAAATAAATGAATATTTACAACAAATATGAAAAGCACATTGGATTTGTTTATTTATTGGATAGAGACCTACTTTTAGACTTACTAATTTATCGAAATAATCAACGTTTTTTTTAAACCTTACCTAACCGTTTTTTTTTTTAAACCGCATTTATTATAGTCCGCTCATCAAGCTGTGTTAGTAGAAGAAAAGCTGAAGATTTAAGACTTCCTTTCTTTTACACTACTTATTCCACTACTTAGCCCATTGATTAGCTGATAGACAATGCCATTTGTACATTTCTGTCTTGTGCAATAAAGTTTAAATAAATAGGTAAATAAAATAACGGAGCAGATCTCGACAATCCTTAGCCTCACTCAGTCTTGTGTAGATTATTAAGCTAATACTACGACGGTGGTAAACAATTATACGGTCTTCCAGATGGTAAGTAGATACCGTAGCATATGCATTTCCAAAAAAAATTTTTTTTGTTTACCATGATTAATGGCATTGTAAAATATATTTTGGAACGCCGCCTTATTATTTCCAACTAAATTCTGAACGCAACAAAACGCAGAGAAATGACAGTTCTCGTGTGATTTTTGTAGGTTATGCTTAACCTTCTGCAAGTGTAAACATAGATTAAATTCATTAAGATTACATAAAATCATGTTGTTTTAACTATTGTTGTAAGGTTTAATCAGTGTGCCATAGCAATACAATGGATTTCGCTAGAAAACAACTCGAGAAATACGGCTGGACCGATGGTAAGACGCAATGTTTTTTTACTTTTATAATATATATATTAAATACTGTCCATTGTGATTGACCCTAGTCTCCGATAGTACTACGTAATAACTTTGATAATACTTTTCAACCAAATGAAGCATACATTGAACTCAACGGTAGGTATATTGATATCAAATCTGTCATTCCTCCTCAATGCCCCTTATGATCCCTTATTGCTGAGAATCGAGGCTTTGCTGATGTAGCGTAGACAGTATTCTCCAGGAGTTTTGGTCAGCTGCCCGTTGAAGGGCAGCATTCAATGGTATTTTACTCCAACACCTGGTTGAGCCATCAATTGTCTTTGGAACTTTAAATTAAGTCTATTTGAGTGATATTTATCCTTGTAATATCATTGAGCATGTGGCTGAGAAACACAGACTTCCGAAATCAGCTAAGTCAGTACATAGTACTCTGTAGCCTCATACCACCAATTTATAACCAACTGATACTGTCAGGAATGCATTTTCCATCGCAGGATCCAAATCCAGACCGAAAAAGAAGCTTCTGAAATTTGAACAACATGTTCTATAACTATGGTGAATTTTTCAGCATGACACTGAGCATATAGAAGTAAAGAACAAGATTATAAATACATTATTATGATAATATTGATAATGCTGAATATACTTTATTTATTATTTTAGACAGGCAGCTGATGCTGATACGTCTAAATCATAGTTCACTTAGCACAGGTTCACACTGCTATAGATAGTTTGTCATTTAATGATGTATAAACTATAAACCTTCCTAATTAGTTTTAATTCGCATACAAATGTAACATGTAACAATTGTTATTATTAATACATTTTTCATTTTCGTTTGAAGGTAAAGGATTGGGTAAAAACGAAAATGGTATATCGCAACCATTGAAGCCAAAGTTGAAGCGGAGTGTGACTGGTGTAGGACACGACGCTGCATCCGACTTCACTGAGCACTGGTGGACGACGCTGTATAACAAGGCAGCTGGGAATGTTGAGGTAAATACCATATTACAAAGTACTGCAGCCATTGTACGGCGGCCTAATAATCCATGTCCGTGTTCACTTGTTTTGCCCTATCAGCCCAAACAAAATTTGTTTATTTTTTATTATTTATCTGCAAATTCTGCAATCATCATCTGTAAGGAAATTCCTTGAAGGCTTCATATCAAGTGGAGTGTGTCTTCCAGTGAGGGCATCTACTCCTCCATTAAATCATCTAACTAAAATGTTAATATGTCTTTTCTTTTAAACAAAATGGGCTTTGAATTATTGCCCCAACCAAGACTGCTCAAGGTGATAATCCATGGCCCAATCATTCATATACATGAACGCGGATTGTTGGGCTGTATATTATTTTGGTTGGTTGTGCATTATCATGGCCGTACCACAGTCTATAAACCAATACAGTCATTTAACGAAGCCGTCTAGCTAGACAGGGCAATTGTGCGGAGTGTAAGGGGCGAGAGCGGGTAGGATGAGCCCAGGCCTTTAAAACGTTATAAAATAGCGCTATTATAACGCTATAATTCCGTTATTTGCCGAGATTTGCACAACCGGGAATATCACTAGGCGGAAGTAAGCATATATGCTTGCCATCAGGAATTCTGTTTGCAAGTTGCTATAAAAATTAAAAAAAAAAACTATTGTTGAGGTGACCATAAAACTATACTCACAGGTTTACTTTTTTTTTTTTTTCAGGTCGAAGACAAAAAAGGCAAAACGAAAAGGATAAAAACAAACACAGACGACTTCCAAATATCGAACAGTACCTGGAAACTGAATAGAACCAAACAGAAAACAACAGAAGAAGAACAGTATGCAGATTATTTTGTGAAGAAAGCTACATTGACGAACGGTGGAGTCAAAATTGAGAAAATGGCAGAGTCGGACTCGGATAATGAGGAACAGAAAAAGGATTTGCTTAAGATGACAGATGAAGAACTATTTGCGGCCTGTGGGGGACGCACGGCACATAAGTAAGCACAAAAACAGTATACAATACCATATACAAATCCATACTAATATAAATACGAAAATGTGTCTGTCTGTCTGTCTGTTAGCTGTTCATATTTAAACCGCTGAACCGAATTGGATAAAGTAGTATTGAGATAGTTTGAGTACTGAGGATGGATGTAGGATAGTTTTTTTACCGGAAATCACCCCCCAAGGGGGTGATATGGGGGATGAAAATTCGTATGGAGCTACGATTTAAACGAGTTCCATGTGGACGGAGTTGCGGGTAGAAGCTAGTTTACTTTAAAGACAAAGTTATAACCAACTCTAATAGGGGTGAAGACACCAAATAAAATAACCAATAATGATGATATTTCTGGAAAATGGATCAAAAATATTGTCAAATGGAGAAAAAGATAAAGCAGGGGATTAAATAATCACAACGTTATAAGTGTTCAAAGTTTTAAGAGGGGGTATATTCTGTCCCTTTTCTGCAAAACACACCTTCATATGAAACGATTTTCATTTACTATGACGCTCGGGGATCGTGATGTCACTATCCCCTAGCGGTTTCTCGCTCTAACAAGGAATATTAAAACGGTTGTAGCTTCGTAATTTTTTGAAATGTCTGAACAGGATTTTCGTCACTAGGCATATATTTTTGCCTTCTTTCTTGTGGAGTAATAATAAATGTTGAGTCCACACCCCTATATTCAGTACTTCGCCTTATTAGAAGAGTTCCCTCGATTCCTCCAGGATCCCATCATCAGACCCTGACCTGATGACCATGAAACCACCTTTCAAATAAAAAAAGAATTTTCGAAATCTTTCCAGGCATCTCTGACTAATTAGGGAATATACATGAAAAAAACCGGCCAAGTGCGTGCCTATTAAAAAGGTCGTATAGTCATTGTCACGGAAATCTTAAGAAACTTTGTAACCTTGCTGGTTCCTCGATCTATAGTTTTCAAAAGAAAAACGGCCGTTTTAACTTTGGACGCATAGATTGACGGATCCAGCAACGTAAAAACCATTACTAAAAGATACTTAAAGTGCATAGTGGCCTCCTTTTTTAAATATCTATCTTTAAATTTAAATAATCTTAACTTATGTACATGTGGCGCTAGTGTGCATGTGAACGGGCTCTTAATATTGGTAAAGCTTTAATTTAAAGCATGAATAGGAATTTCATCATCATATCAGCCGAAAGACATAGGCCTCCCCCAAAGAGTCCCACAATGAGTGGTATTTAATACAGTTTAATTTATAATTTCAGAGGTGCAAGACATGGATTGAGAGCTTTGGGAAAATTAGCAAGAATTGAACAACAAGAACAAAACTTGCTTGTTCAGTCTCAGTATGAAGGTTACTCTCATGCCAAGAAAAATAAAAATAAAAACAAGCCCGCAAACGAACTGGCAGTTGAAGATTTAAATTTAAACAGTGACACTGATGTTCCTAAAACCAAGAAAAAAAAGAAGAAGAAACGCTGCTCAAATAGCGAAAATTTAACAGAAATTGGAAATGATATTGAAGTGGCTGAATCGGAGGAACCAAAGCCTAAGAAAAATAAAAAGAAACGTAAACTGAAAGATGAAAATGTTGCCATTGAAATCGGAGAAGGTGATGGTAGAAAATCGAAAAAATCTAAATGCGTAAATGAAAATGTGACTTCTCCTGACATTGGATGTTTGTCAAAATCGAAGAAAAAGAAGAAGCATAATGAAACGGATATTGTTACTAGCAATGAAGCTGAATCTAAGAATTTCTTAAAAATAGACGGAAAATACGAGTTTCTCGAAAATGGTGTAGTTCGGAAAGCTAAGAAGAAAAATAATAAAGATAAATGACGGTGATTTACACAATTTATGTAAATAGAATGTAATTTTACACTTTTTCCTTACTTGGGTACCTATACCAAATTTAGTAAATAAATATTTTTTTTATACTAATATTTTTTCAGTTCTTTGTACTTAATCCTAAAAAAATACATCAATTCAGAAGAGGTCATTCTACTTAAATCAATGCTACTAATTCATCTTGCATGGGCACGAGGACACTTTATTTGATCGGCATCACAGGACAATTTATAATGAGGTTAAGTACCTATATGTAAATATTTAAGCTGGCGGAATTGCATCGAATTAATCCATTCAAAAAGCAACTACTGCTCAAGATAAAAGATTCAAACTACAATGACAGTTTTATAAAAAGTCGCGTTAAATGAACACATATTTATCTAGGAGAATACAAGCTGTCACCGTGCCGAGGCAACCGTAGCTACCCCAAAGAAAGGGATTACACTTATCCCTTTCTTTGGGGTAGCTACGGTTTTCAACGGATTTGCTATTGACGTGATTGGCTAGACTACATACATACGCTTACATAGTTGACTATGTGGCGTAAGGATATTATAGGCTGTACCATTGGCATTCCGTTTAAATCGCGCATTGCAGCCCATCGCGATCCAAAATTTTTGTGGACATTGATTTTCAAATCTTTTTTTTCCTTGTATCCTTATTCATATTTAAAATATTAGCCCTAAATGGTAAAGGAGTCTATACATTTGTCAGCCTCAATTCATCAGAAGCTGACTAATTGACAATGTTGAGTGTCTGGCTGGAGGCATGTTGCGCTGCTGATCCAACTGTTAAACAAGTTGAACTGAGAAATTGCATGCACAGTATGTGGTGGACTGTTACATCTGAGCTATAAATAAATAAATAAATAAATTCGTTTATTTGATAAGAAATAACCACGAACTTCGAATCTCGAACTTCGTATATCTCTGTCTATGACACACCCAATTTTGACTTCGACATGTTGTAATGACATATTGTGGTATAATCACATAATCTGTTCCCTTCTGAGCTATTTAGAGGTTTTTGAACTTTTGATATAGCAACACTCAACTAATCTGTCAAATCAAACTACTATTTTGCTTTGCTACAAAACTAAAGTAAACTTGGCTGAAAAATGTCGATTGCCAAGATATTAGCGTTGGACAAACTAGGCAATTTGTTCACAATATTACGCCAAAATGGAGGCATTAGGGGCTGCCTGTGGAAACTGTATCGGTAAGAATATATTTCATTATGTAATTACATTCTTATAGGTTATGTTATTTTGATTGCTATATAGATAGTTTAGTTACTTTCTTTTGTTTTAATTAATGTATAAAGTGTCTTCCACTTATTAACATGAATTAGGAATGACTAGATTATTTTTTTGCAATGTAGCTACAAATAAAGACCAAATTTCATCAACAACTGTTAACTGTTACTATCTTGTTCTACGTCATTTCTTTAGGACTTCTTGTATCCATTTTAAATAATATTCTATATACCTAATTCCAACATTTTCTTACATCTCTTTGCTGTGAATAAATATAGTGTGAAAATATTGTGTATTTTTTGTTTTGTTGACAATGCGTGCAATAGATTTTTAGTAATTCATCAGTCATTAATAACTTAGTTGATGTGATCTATCGAAATAATATATATAAAACTGGTTGCATTGTAGTAAATAGTATTGTTAAGCCACTTTAACAATTTATTTTGGCTAACTTTAACCCTAAACTTGGCAAAATAAAACAAAAACGTGTGTTCAAGTCTCGTTTGCGCTGTATAGAGCGCAAAAAATTGTTCTAGAAAAAAATGGAAAAAGATGACCAAAAGATGTGTGCATTATTAGATACAATGTCAATTTTAGGGTTAAAAGTATACATATTTTTTTAAGTTCCTATTTGAGTAGCCTGAAATAAAAGCCCACTTATCACTATTTATCATGGATGATATTGTGAGTAGTGATTTTTCCATATCGAGGCGGTCACTCCAAGAAAAAGGTTGAAAACATTATATTATCAATAAAAGGTTAAAATTGCTTTAAGTCACCAATTTATGTGCAAAGTGTATTTTGCCAATGTTGAAGTTTTATCATTATCAGAAACACTTCTCTCAAAATTTGATATGGTTTCAATAATTTTGATAATGAAATAAAATAAACAATAATACTTAAGTAAATTTTTAACAAACTTCAAAAAAGGAAGAGGTTCTCAATTCGTCTGTATTTTTTTTTTACTTTAAAAACAAAGTTTTAACCAACTTCAAATCAGTAGCCAAATTGCTTCAAGTTTGCCTATAAAATTGGAAAAGTTCCCTTGATTTTGGTGACAACGGGACCAATCTGGAAGTATATGCTTTCAAACAAAGATATTTTTTTCAAATCTGTTCATAAATGACTGAGTTATCTTATTGCATAACAAACACAAAAAAAAGCTTTATGCCAGGAATTTATATGCAAAGTTTATTTTGACAATGTCGAAGTTTCATCAGAAACACCTATCTCAAAATTTTATATGGTTTAGTTAGATCATTTTGATAATAAAATAAAATAACCGCCCTACCGTTGACAACCGCTTTAGCCTAGTTGGTAGTGCCCCTGCCTATGAAGCAAGAGGTCCTGGGTTCGAATCCCGGTAAGGGCATTTATTTGTGTGATGAGCTCGAATATTTGTTCCTGAGTCATGGATGTTTTCTATGTATTTAAGTATTTATTTCTCTATATAAGTATCTATATCGTTGTCTAGTACCCATAGTACAAGCTTTGCTTAGTTTGGGACTAGGTTGATTTGTGTAAGATTGTCCGCAAATATTTATTTATTTATTTATAAACAATAATACTTAAGTCAATTTTTAATTCCGATAAAAGTTTTCATACCTACTTTGAACAGATCTTGAATACTCAAAAAGCATTCTGTTAGATTGTTCTGATTTTGATACTTGCTTCATAATAATAATTTACGTCATACCTGGCCATAAAGTAGGAATTACCGCACGCTATGCGTGCGGAAAACCCCACTTCCTGGCCAGATAGAGACGTAAAATGTTGTACTCACCACGTGCGGTAATAAAGAAAGCCTCAGAGCGCATATTTATCGCCCTTGCCTTCGGCTCGGGCGTCAAATACCTGCGATCTGAGACATTCTTTGTTTAACCGCCCTAGGTAAGTAATGTACTATTATTAGACAATCAAGCACATGAATACAGATTATACACAGACATTATCGGTTCGGCTCCAAACTAGGCTAACCCTGTATCTTGGAGCCCTTTGAGTAGGTTAACAAATCACTTTAGCATTATATCATACAAGGAGTTATTAAATACAGGGTGGAATTTCATAAACTGTACATAATAAAAGGAGAAAAATTTCAGCCAATTTCATCGGTGAAACGGTGTTTTTTTTATTTTTTTTCTAGTCATTAGTTTTTTTTTTACAGAATTTTGAAAATTTTTGTAAAAACTCGGGTAATACACCTAATTCAGACGGTATAACTTTTGATCCAATGGTCCTAAAATGAAAATAAAAAATGCAGAGTATTACCAAGGGACAGGTTAATAATTCTTAATAACAATAGAAAACCAACTAGAAGAGAAAATCCGCAAAAAAAAATTATTGTTTTTGAAAAATGGCTACAAAAATTACGAATTTTAAAAGAAAAACACAATTTTCTGAAAAAAAACGCAGATTTAGTTACCATTTTTTTTGCTTAGTATTAAACCTCACTTAATGCCGATTCTAAAACCGTTTTTAAACTGTCTCAGACTTTGAAAAATACCACGCAAATGGGTACGTAAATCAAACCATAATTTTATTAATTTTAATCCTCTTAAAATCCTTAATGACCGTTTGTTCACAGGTAGTTGAAGGGTGTTATTGGGTTTTAGGTGGAAATAACAAATTACGTACTTAGTATTAATCCTCACTTAATGCCGATTCTAAAACCGTTTTTAAACTGTCTCAGACTTTGAAAAATACCACGCTAATGGGTACGTAAATCAAACCATAATTTTATTAATTTTAATCCTCTTAAAATCCTTAATGACCGCTTGTTCCCAGGTAGTTGAAGGGTGTTTTTGGGTTGAAGGTGGAGATAACATGAGGGGTATAAAGGCATTGGGCAATAGGTCAACTATTCAGTCGCTCGCAAATCGCAATTGCTTGTATTTGCTCGCCACTTCTTTGATTACTCCAGTACTTGTTCAGTTTGAATCATCATGCCCCGCTTACGAGAGTTTTCGCCGTTACAAATAGCCAACATGCACTATTATTATGGATTGTGCCATGGATCTGCAAGAGCTGCGTGTATCGCCTATTTGGAGCAGTATCCTAATGACGTTCCAAGACCTGCTGCTCGCCACTTTCAAGAAGTTCATCGCCGGTTGTGCAATATTGGCCTGGGATACGGTGGCCGAGATCGCCGAGAGCCAGGAAACATAATTGATGTTGCCATAGAAGAAGCAGTTCTCAGAGACTTGTACGCGGACCCAACCACGAGTCTAAGACGCTTGGCATTGAGGCACGGAATCTCAAAATTCTCTGTCTGGAAAATTTTGAAGAAGGAAGGACTGCATCCATTTCATTATCAACGGGTACAAAATTTGCAAATTGGCGATGCCCGCGTTAGGTGTGTTATGTCGACTTGGATACTTGGCAATATCAGAAGGGATCCGGAATTTACTAGAAGAATTTTATGGATGGACGAAGCAAGATTTACTCATACGGGAATAACTAACTTCAGAAATTTACACACATGGGCTCACGATAATTCAAACCTAGTAAGACCATCTAATTTTCAAGACCAATTCTCCATAAACGTTTGGGCAGCGGTACTCGACGATCAATTGATTGGACCAGTCTTCTTACCGAATACTTTGAACGCCGACAGATTTTTACTGTTACTGAGAGACGAGCTCCCAGAGCTTTTGGAAGATGTGATGTTAGATGTGAGACAACGCCTGTTTCTCCAAATGGATGGATGCCCAGCTCATTGGGCATTAAGAGTTCGACATTTTTTAAATGAGCAATATCCCAATAGGTGGATCGGCCGAGACGGCCCCGTTGGATGGCCTGCAAGATCGCCTGATATGACGCCGTTGGATTATTTTCTTTGGGGTGATATGAAGCAACGGGTATATCACAGAATCGTCAATACCGAAGCAGAATTGCACGACAGAATTTTAAATGCAGCACAAGAAATAAAAAATAATCCGGGAATGATTCGACGGGCTACGCAACAAATTCAAGCTCGGGCCACATTGTGCCTTCAAGAAAGAGGAGGTCATTTTGAACAATTAATACCATACAGGGAACGCCCTTTGCAACACTAGAATAAGTTTTTTCTTTAATAAAGGTTTATCAATCGAATTTATGACTTTTAATTAAAATACATGATTTTATTTACGCAATTTTTAGGACTACTTTTCTTCCTATTGTTTTCTCTACCTAAAACCCGATAACACCCTTCAACTACCTGGGAACAAGCGGTCATTAAGGATTTTAAGAGGATTAAAATTAATAAAATTATGGTTTGATTTACGTACCCATTAGCGTGGTATTTTTCAAAGTCTGAGACAGTTTAAAAACGGTTTTAGAATCGGCATTAAGTGAGGATTAATACTAAGTACGTAATTTGTTATCTCCACCTAAAAACCGATAACACCCTTCAACTACCTGGGAACAAGCGGTCATTAAGGATTTTAAGAGGATTAAAATTAATAAAATTATGGTTTGATTTACGTACCCATTAGCGTGGTATTTTTCAAAGTCTGAGACAGTTTAAAAACGGTTTTAGAATCGGCATTAAGTGAGGATTAATACTAAGTACGTAATTTGTTATTTCCACCTAAAACCCAATAACACCCTTCAACTACCTGTGAACAAACGGTCATTAAGGATTTTAAGAGGATTAAAATTAATAAAATTATGGTTTGATTTACGTACCCATTTGCGTGGTATTTTTCAAAGTCTGAGACAGTTTAAAAACGGTTTTAGAATCGGCATTAAGTGAGGTTTAATACTAAGCAAAAAAATGGTAACTAAATCTGCGTTTTTTTTTCAGAAAATTGTGTTTTTCTTTTAAAATTCGTAATTTTTGTAGCCATTTTTCAAAAACAATAATTTTTTTTGCGGATTTATTCTTCTAGTTGGTTTTTTATTGTTATTAAGAATTATTAACCTGTCCCTTGGTAATACTCTGCATTTTTTATTTTAATTTTAGGACCATTGGATCAAAAGTTATACCGTCTGAATTAGGTGTACTACTACGTGTAATAAAAGGAGAAAAATTTCAGCCAATTTCATCGGTGAAACGGTGTTTTTTTTTTTTTCTAGTCATTAGGTTTTTTTTTACAGAATTTTGAAAATTTTTGTAAAAACTCGGGTAATGTTTTTACAAAAATTTTCAAAATTCTGTAAAAAAAAAACTAATGACTAGAAAAAAAAAAAACACCGTTTCACCGATGAAATTGGCTGAAATTTTTCTCCTTTTATTATGTACAGTTTATGAAATTCCACCCTGTATAATATGTGAACCACTTTAGTCTAGTTATCTACTTTATATAGCACTAGCCATTGTACCATTTTAACGTTATTGAAATTGTTCTTATTGCCTTATTGTTAGTATTTTTGTTTTCATTTTGAATTGGATGTTGATTGACTATATCTATATCTTTTTGTGAATCCATGCTATTTTAATTTTATGAAAAATTACATGTAAATTTTCAAAATGAAATAAATTAAGCTAATATAATCTAGTTGGTAGTGACCCTGCCTATGAAGCTGGAGGTCCTGGGTTCGAATCCCGGTAAGGGCATTTATTTGTGTGATGAGCACGAATATTTGTTCCTGAGTCATGGATGTTTTCTATGTAATTTAGTATTTATCTATCTATATAAGTATGTTTCTCGTCGTCTAGTACCCATAGCAGGGACTGCATAACCGAAAAATACCGGTATTCTATTTTAACGGTATGACGTCATATCGGTTGTCAAATAGCGGTTTCGGTAGCGGAACCTTTATATTTCGCTACCGAAATATAAAGGTACCTTTATTTTTTCCGGTACCGTAACCGCTATTTAAAGGTACTGATATATCGACTTTGGCCTGGAATTGTTGCCAAACCGCCGGCAAAGGCTCTGCTGCTTTGTCTTTTAGTCTTTAAATGGTTAGTAGCCAGTGCCAGCTTGCTTACTTTTCTCGATAACCTTTATAATAACGGTATTATAAAGGTTACGGTATCGTTATTTCGAAACGGTTACGGTACCGTTATGTTCGCGCGGCGCGCATAACCTTTACGACATAACGGTACCGTAATGGAATACCGGTTTTATACCGGTATAACCGTAACCGAAATCAGTCCCTGACCCATAGTACAAGCTTTGCTTAGTCTGGGACTAGGTTGATTTGTGTAAGATATATGATAACAAACCATTAACTATTAAAATATAATTAACTTACAGTTTATTATCTTACTCAACAGCCAGGACGATCTGAAGGATGGTACTCTTATTGGTGAAGACAGGTTCGGCAACAAGTACTTCGAGAACCCGCGCTATTTCTACTCCAGGAACCGATGGGTGGAGTACGCTCCCAACTTCCACATGAACTACGATGGCAGTCAGGTAAATAAAATCGAGTTAAAATCCAATATCAATACCAGAAGCCTTATGGTCACTCCTTATTAGCCTGTGTATTATTATTGTTGATTTGTGGGCCTAAAAAAACGTGAGAAAATTTCGTGGGTTTTCGAGTGCTGCAAAGTTACTACAGGTCTTTCGAAGCTGCAAACTTGGATAGTACTGGTAGTGGTCCTAACAACATATTAAAAACCGGCCAAGTGCGAGTCGGACTCGCGCACGAAGGGTTCCGTACCATTATCAAAAAAAATATCAATTTTATTTAGTTTTTGTTGTTATAAGTAGCGGCAACAGAAATACATACTCTGTGAAAATTTCAACTCTCTAGCTATCACGGTTCTTGAGATACAGCCTGGTGACAGTGACCCTAAAAAAGCAGAACTAGCCGTTAGCTTGCAATTTTACTGGTCAAATATGACTGGCCTATTAATATGCCGCTCGCGCTTCGACCAGCAAGTGATCTATTGTGGCAGCCCTTTTTTAGGGTTCCGTACGTAGGGTAAAACGGGACCCTATTACTAAGACTTCTTTGCCTGTCCGTCCGTCTGTCTGTCACCAGGCTGTTTCTCAAGAACCGTGATATATTCAATTCAATTCAATTAATTTTTAGTGATAGCTAGAGAGTTGAAATTTTCACAGATTATGTATTTCTGTTGCCGCTATAACAACAAATACTAAAAACAAAATAAAATAAATATTTTTATTGATAATGGTACGGAACCCTTCGTGCGCCGGTTTTTTTTTTCACTATACAACTTCAAAAATTATCGCATCTTATGTCAGTAACAATAAAGACTGTATATATATTTATCCCCTAAGGGCAATGGAGAGGGCTATGTTGGGAGTTTCTCTGCGCGATCGCATCAGAAATGAGGCTATCCGCAGCAGAACCAAGGTAACCGATATAGCCCTTCGAATCGCTAAACTTAAGTGGCAGTGGGCGGGGCACATTGCACGTAGAACCGATGTTCGTTGGGGCGGAAAGGTTCTCGAGTGGCAACCACGTACCTACCGGAAGGCGCGGCGTGGGTAGGCCCCCCACAAGGTGGACTGATGACCTGGTAAAGGTCGCGGGAGTCCGCTGGATGCGGGTGGCGCAGGACCGGCTATTGCGGCACTCTTTGGGGGAGGCCTATGTAGAGCCGTGGACGCCTTTCGGCTGATATGGTGGGATATTTTTGAAAGGTTGTCTGTATATAATATTGGAGAACACGAGTGTAGGTACTATCCTCGGTATCGCATAACTCCACTTGTGGACATATAGCCTCCTCCGAATATTGTTGTAGAAACATATCATGAAATTCCTCTAAGTAACGCTGGATTGAATACATCACATACTAATTATTATTATCAATATTTCAGGTCCCTGCTGAATGGTATGGTTGGCTGCACTACAAGACCGATCTACCTCCGCACCAGGTAATTAGAACATTAGAATATAATTTAATTTTTTTTAGATTTTTGTGAACTTTTAATGTAGTATGGACCTTTTGTGATTTCAAGTATTTATATAGTATAACTCTGTTTTTTAATTATTAAATCTTACAGATACGTAATTAGAACATTAGCCCCCTTATTCAACTTAAAATGCCTCTGCTAAATAAAATGTGCTTTGTCCAAAGCAGATTTGTACTTTGGTTTCAGCTCAATCGGGAACCGAGAAGTGGGTCAAATTTAACTTGCAAGATTTGATTACAGACAGACAGACAGACAAGACAACGGGACAGGTGAAACTAAATAAAAGCTTGTAATAAAACATTATTGGACCTAGGTTCATGTATTTTTAGGGTTCCGTACCCTAAGGGTAAAACGGGAACGGGACCCTATTACTAAGACTCCGCTGTCCGTTCGTCTGTCCGTCTGTCACCAGGCTGTATCTCATGAACCGTGATAGTTAGACAGGTGAAATTTTCACAGGTGACGTATTTCTGTTGCCGCTATAACAACAAATACTAAAAAACAGAATAAAAAATATATTTAAGGGGGCTCCCATACAACAAACGTGTTTTTTTTATAAAATGACGATGGCAAACAATACGGCCTGCCTGATGTTAAGCTGTTACCGTCGCCTATGGACACTTGTGACTCCAGAAGAATCACAAGCGCGTTGGCAACCGTTTATTCACTTGAGGATTCGCTGTGTTGGCAGATAGAGACATGCAGGTCCCTCACTCCCAACACAGCGCATCCTAGGGAGCTCGGGCGACCTTAAATATTAAATATATTATTTTTATTGACAATGGTACGGAACCCTTCCTGCGCAAGTCTGACTCGCACTTGGCCGGTTTTTTTTGCACTTTTGCATTCAGGAAGCAGCCGAAATGCAGGACCTAACCTACAATCGTCGTAGTGTCGTTCATATCAGATTAAAAATTTAAAGCATCCTAAAGAAAGTGCATATTTCAGGACCCCAGCCGCCCCAACTACACCTGGATGCTCTACGGCAACGAGAACCTTTCTGGCACCACCGGCCAGTATGTCCCATACAGCACCACCAACCCCAAGGTCGAGGCGTGGGTGCCCAAGTCTAAGGAATAAACCCACAACACCAGTAACCAGTAACAACACCAGTAACTAGTAAAATGAAGTAAATTGCTGTTTCGGTTGCGAAATACTGCGTTTAGGTCCATAGTTGTCATACAAATTTGTTTTTATAAAAGCGTAAGGGTTCTATTGGTACCTTTAAATTTACTCTTGGGCAATACTAAAAAAACTTTTTTTTCTAAACTTTCAAGGTTCATATCTTTTTATGAGTTGAATTATATTTTGTAATTTATACTTTATTACAATCATTTGATGGTTTACTATCCATTTAGCAACACGACGTTATCAATTTTAACACCACGCAACAAGCCTATTATAAGCGGTGTTTAAAATCTGAATGTACAGAAAGTTTGACAAGTTTTTATGGAATGACAGATCTATGCAACTGGTGCAAGCCGTCCTAAGGGTCGGTTGTTTCAAATCGTCAGTAATAGTAAGTTACGTCCGTTAAAGTCTCTGTTTTTCTTATTCTGACAAAAAAACTGATTATATGGGCACTTCTGGCACAACTGACGACGACGTTCAGGCAGTTTAGTTATAGTTGTAAGTAGGAAATGGAATAAATTTATTTATAACGGCTTTTGGTGTTTTATTTCTTACGAACTTGATACTTTTCATCAACTCTTGGTGCAAGTTCTCAAATATCAATGTAATTACGGCCTCCGTAGCCCAGTGGGTAGTGACTCTGCCTACGAAGCTGGAGGTCCCGGGTTCGAATCCCGGTCAGGGCATTTATTTGTGTATTTATCACGAATATTTGTTCCTGAGTTATGGATGTTATGTATATAAGTATCTATATGTATGTATCTATTATATATATCATCGCCTAGTACCAACAACACAAGCCTTACTGAGCTTACCGTGGGCCTAGGTTGATTTGTGTAAGATTGTCCCGTAATATTTATTTATTTATTATTTATTTAATTATACAGAAACATTTTCACAAATATCTTTACACAGTATAGGGAGGCCTATATCCAGCAGTGGACGTCTTTTGGCTGATATGACGATGATTCACAGCTAAGCTAGGCAACCATACCATATCTGATGACCGTTCACTATCCGTAACCTCTGTTGCCATGGGCCGGGCGCATGGTCCTAGGGGGCGCCGCTCGCTGGACGCGCTAGGAGGGGGGGGGGGGGGGGGTAGCTGCTTAGAGGGCGCTAGGGTAATGATTGCACTTGGCTAGAGACGCCTCTACCTGTTGCTCAGCCCCAACGTTTACGCCCAAACGTAACGCGTTTCTTTCTCGCTTCTATTTGAGGGCTTGCTCCAATACTCGATGGACACCGGTTGTAACGCTAACGTAGATTAGCTGCCCGAGCGGCTTGAACGCAAGCAAATCCGCAGGATAACATACAACCCATCCATTCAGAAAGTCCATTCTATACACGGGTGACAGAATTTTTGAAATCGGATGTTTAGTTCCGGAGATTACCCCCTACCTACATACAAAGCAAACGGCCACACGATATTTGACGCGTCAGCTATTCGTTCGATTCATACAAATATAATTATTACAGAGATGTAAAGAAGAGTCTCTAATGTCAGACTAATTAAATTAAATAATAGGTACTCTTACAAACCTGGGCACGTGTGCACCGGGAGATGTATAGTCTCCAATGTTCGATTCATACAAATATAAATATAATTATTACAGAGATGTAAAGAAGAGTATCTACAGTCAGACTAATTAAATAAAATAATAGGTACCCTTACAAACCTGGGCACGTGTACACCGGGAGATGTATAGTCTCCAATGTTCGATTCATACAAATATAAATATAATTATTACAGAGATGTAAAGAAGAGTATCTACAGTCAGACTAATTAAATAAAATAATAGGTACCCTTACAAACCTGGGCACGTGTGCACCGGGAGATGTATAGTCTCCAATGTTCGATGCATACAAATATAAATATAATTATTACAGAGATGTAAAGAAGAGTCTCTAATGTCAGACTAATAAAATAAAATAATAGGGTACCCTTACAAACCTGGGCAAGTGTGCACCGGGAGCTGTACCTATAGTCTCCAATGTTCGATTCATACTTACGAATATAAATATAATTATTACAGAGATGTAAAGAAGAGTCTCTAATGTCAGACTAATAAAATAAAATAATAGGTACCCTTACAAACCTGGGCACCTACGCACCGGGAGGTGTATAGTTTCCAATGTCAGAATAATGCAAATTATTAATAATAAATATAACTAATATATTTATTTACAGATAAGTATATATTAAATAATAAAATATATACTACGATTAAACAGAAAGAGAATAATAAGAAAACTACATTAACACTAAAACTAGAAAACAAGGTTAAAATAAAGAAAATGAAATATAAATATATTTTTTATGTCCGGCTCCCATCTGGTCCAAAGGTGCCATAAATACTGGCTGCATTGCCCCGCTGAACTGCCACCGATATTTGTTGGACCAGGTAAGAGCCGGAACGAGGGTCGCAGCCCTTGTCTCTTAGACGCCGGCCAAGGTCCCAAACAAGCCTCCTGCCCTCCGAACACCAAGGACCAGCCGTCTCGATAGATAGATTCTAGGTATTTGCCGTGTTAATTTTAGTTTTGCCGCATTTTCGGCGGCCGCGCCTGCTACCCTCATGGTGTGGTGAAGATAACTGGGTGCAAATGTGCTCACACAAGTTGCATCCCATAGCAGGCAGCGGCCTTTTGACCAGGGTATCAGCGTAAGACCGTCCGGTCTCTTACCATCGGTACGACTTAGCCCTTGGGGCTCCAGAACGCAAGGAACGTTTGCCGAGAATATATAGAGATGTAAAGAGTCCCTAATGTCAGACTAATAAAAGAAAAATAATTAGGTATCGAGATGTACATACTTTCATCCCCCCATTTCAGTCCCTCAGCGGGTGATTTCCGGGATAAAAACTATCCTATGTCCTTCCCCGGGACTATCACCGACACTATCTCTATAGGTACCAAATTTTATCCTAATCAGTTCTGCAGTTTAAGCGTGAAGGACAGACACACTCATGGGTTTATAATATTACTGAAGTAAAAGTAAAAAAAAAAGCGGCCAAGTGCGAGTCGGACTCGCACATGAAGGGTTCCGTGAAATAAATTGCGGTTTACGATTTATGACGTATTAAAAAAAAACTACTTAGGGTAGAGGAACCAAAAGATGAACGTTTAAGCGACTATCCCAACTTTACAATTTTTTTTCGAGGAGTGGCGATTTAGTTTGTTTACATTTAATTTTTTTATACGATTTCGTATATAGTCGAGATTGGATATGACTATTTTAAACCATCCTATTACAATACAGTATTTTATTAAAAATTGTTTTATGCTGAAGTATGTCATTTTGCCCAGAAGATGAACACTGTGCCCAATAGTAGAACATTTTGACACCAATAGTTGAACGAAGAAAAACGTAACACCGCGCAGCCTCTGACTATTGGTCTAGTTATTATATAATCATTGTTATAGCAATTTATACTAGTTAACAATCACAATATTGATACTAAACACAGAATAAAACAGTTCAAATGTACCCTTTTCATATAGTTACAATTATAAGAGATTATTTTTTACATATTAATCATTAAAACATTTTTTTATTAATTTTCCATTATAAAAATAGATAAATTGTTGGGTTTTATATGTATAAGTCAGATTTCATATTTATTACGTATCTTTGTTATTAAGATGTTAATTGTACTAACCCTTGCCTAAAACTTGAACGAATAAATTTTGTTCGTTCATGGATTGGGGCACGATGGCAAAGGAATGAACGGACTAAATTTAACAGAGCGTTCACTTATTGGAATCGAAGCCAAAAGTTGAACGAACTAATTTTATTCGTTCATCTTCTGGGCAGCGGTTCTTTGTTGAACAATCGTGCTTTTCATAGTAAAACAAAGCCCAAAATAACCGTGTTGCGAATGGATACTCACGTTCAACTTTTGGTTCAAAAATCAACGGTTAAAAAACGATTAATTTGAGCCATAAAAGTTTTATGTAACTTTTCAATAAGAATTTATATAAGCATTTGAAAAAACTGTACCTTGCCCAGTAGATGAACGCCGTTCATCTATTGACTCAGGTACAAAAAGTTGGAACCGTTAGTTGAACGCTAAATATCTCTTAGATTAACAATAAATACGCAATTTGTGATAGATAATCCATTAAAGGCATTAATCAAGAATCTATATCACGCAAAACAATCCATGTAGACGTTTTATTCAATTTTATACATAATTTAGAGCTTAAATTTAAGAGCGCTTTCCTTAAGTAAATCTCCATACAAACGGTGATTTTGGTGCGAGATCTCGACGCGACAACCGCTCACAGCCGTGTGTGTGTGGGAACTGCATGTATGGGAGTTTAAATGCCAGCCTCGGCAAAGGGATGATGCGTTAGGAAAAAAAAATCCCGAAGGCGTAAAATGTATCGTTATTTTTTTATTTAAATTTTACGACAAAACGTTCAACTATTGGGGGGTGTTCATCTTTTGGTTCCTCTACCCTACTAGATCTCGTTCAAACCAATTTTCGGTGGAAGTTTACATACATCATATATTTTTTTTAGTTTTATCATTCTCTTATTTTAGAAGTTACAGGGGGGGGGGACACACATTTTACCACTTTGGATGTGTCTCTCGCGCAAACTCTTCAGTTTAGAAAAAATGATATTAGAGACCTCAATATCATTTTTGAAGACCTATATACCCGTAATAGATTATTAGACACGTATTGGTTTGATGAAAAAATTTTTTTTGAGTTTCAGTTCTGAGTATGGGGACCCCTAAAACTTAACGTTTTTTTTCGATTTTTGTGTAAAAATCTTAATGCGGTTCACAGAATACATCTACTTACCAAGTTTCAACAGTATAGCTCTTATAGTTTCGGAAAAAAGTGGCTGTGACATACGGACGGACAGACAGACAGACGGACATGACGAATCTATAAGGGTTCCGTTTTTTGCCATTTGGCTACGGAACCCTAATAAAAAAGTAAAGTAAATTTGGTGGCGCAGGACCGGTCACTTTGGAACTCTTTGGGGGAGGCAGTCCAGCAGTGGACGTCTTTCGGCTGATATGATGATGATGATGAAAAAGTAAAATAGTAATAGTAATCAGTATACTTATTTTATTAGTATCGATATGGATTAGACAGAAACAGTTATGATTCCAAATTGAAACTTAGAATGGGATTCGTTAAAATCTGAATGTATGGAAAGTTTGACAAATTTCTATGTAATGACAATGACAGCTTCCGGCGCCATATTTAACGTTGATCGGTCTGTAATAGGGAACGTTAAGCATAACTCTGCGTAGGGGGCGACACTAGCAGAGTTGACATTGTATCACGTTCCCACTTGCGGTATTGTCTATGCATGCATCCTTGTCACTCATTTGACAATCAATTGTGCATGTGTGTGTCCTCTACTGGTTTACGGTTTGTGCTAGTGCTGCACTCTGGCGGCAGAACATTGCAGTATTACTCCCTATTGTAAGTTGGTTCAACCCGCCTTTATTCTGAAAGGTTAATACGTTTAATAGTATTAACAGACGATCGAACGGTGCGGTGTACCGAGAGGGACACAACTATCTGAAAGAATAAGTAAGAGACGAATTGTCTCTCTTATTCTTTCAGATAGTTGTGTCCCTCTCGGTACACCGCACCGTTCGATCGTCTGTTAATACTAGAATCTACCTCCAAAGAACAGGTAGGTGTTTTACTTTTTCGGAACTGCTCGGAATCGATGATAAACCGTTGTAGAATGCCAGGCAATAAAGGTCTAGTTTTGGCACAGAGATTACGAGGCAATGAGTTAATTCATTTCAGTTCGAGCCTACAACAAACCAGTTCTGTTGTACGGGGCATGGCCGGCGGCGCTCAAACTTTACACTCACGGCGCACGCGCACACATACACAGTAGTTAAATACGAGTATAGTGGCTCTGGGCGATTATTCGAGCGTTTCAAACGCTTGACTTCGGTGGCCACATTTTTGAAGACTTGGGCATAGATGTTGATGCCATTTTTAGATATTTGTTAGATGTCCGGTAGACTTATATGCTTACCAGAAACGAAATCATAATCTGCCGCCACTTCTTCAACAATGTGGCCACCGAAGTCAAGCGTTTGAAACGCTCGAATAATCGCCCTTCTGTGAAATGTACTATCGGCCAAAACCAGAGTCGACCACCTTAAAGGCGCATTTTGGTTCCAGCCGTAGGTATAGCATTGCAAGCGATTCTGTTTTTAATCTGGGCTACTCTGGCTTTGGCCGATGGTACCTAAGTACCTCGCGAGTCTTTTTTAGGGTTCTGCACCCAAAGGGTAAAACGGGACCCTATTACAAAGACTCCGCCGTCCGTCCGTCTGCTTGTCTGTCCGTCTGTCACCAGGCTGCAGTTGAAATTTTCACAGATGATGTATTTCTGTTGCCGCTATAACAACAAATACTAAAAAACAAAATAAAATAAACATTTAAGGGGCTCCCATACAAAAAACGTGATTTTTTTACCGTTTTTATAGCTAATGGTACGGAACCCTTCGTGCGCGAGTCCGACTCGCACTAGGCCGGTTTTTATTATTATTTTGACCTTTTTATTTAAATCAACCACTTATACCTACATATAATTACCGACATTGCACTGCACACAAAATTTCAAGAGACACGGTGGTGAAATGCGACCTGGCCCGGTAGCATAGATGGCCTTATCACGCGATAAGTGACATGATGGAGCATCCGTCCCTGGCACACGTTCGATAGAACGAGACGACGCTGTTATCTTGTCACTTATCGCGTGATAAGGCCATCCATGCTACGCTACGGGGCCTGAGGTCCTAACACGATAGGTTTTATCATCACGTTTTTTCAGTACATGTTCGCTGGAAAACTTGACGATAAAACCTAGGAAGGACTTTAGAATTAGTACTTCCGATTTTTTCATTTTTGAGGGGGGGAGCCCTAAATATGGGGACTAAAATTTGACTTTTACAAAAGGTCACGGACGTGTTCACAGACGCGAGTACAAGCCTTGAAAAAGGGGCGGTCATTTTGTAGCGTCATTCAAGTTGAAGCCGCCCCTTTGACATGTAGTTGCGTTCCGTTCGCAAATTTTTGTCGTGACATTTCCGATTTGTACCACAAATGTCATGACTTTGACACAATAATGCGCTTATTTATGACAAATAAATCGCAACCCATAAAACGGAACGTTAATATATATTTTTTTGTTTCGATGCGTTTTTGTTAAGTAAACAATTTCTGTATAAAAGTAAATAATTTCAAAAAATTATTTCTCGCAAACCGCTTATCTCCGCGTTATGAAATTTTGGATTGGTTTAGGTCTAATTAATGTCTAACCCCACAAAAAATTTGACGCGCGTAGCTGGCAGAACCTAATCTAAAGTTGAGCCCTTTACTAATTCGTCCGGTAAACCACTAAACAAGCTTAAAGGAAACTTTCCAAAGTTTAAGAAACTTTGCTTCGCAGCAACTGCCCACGATATACCTATACCCAGAGGATTACAACGCCGGAGCTTTCAGATTCTATCACACTAATATCAACCTTATGACATAAGTATAAGGTCTAATTGAGTTTGTGATACTTGCTAACTATGGTCACGCCAATGTAATTACTTTGAACAAAGGAATTACGACTGTGACTCACAGCGATAAGGTTGCAAATGGCTTGTAGTGTTAATTAAGTTCGATTGACGAAGCGAACTTTTTGCTTTACACAGGTAAAAATATCTTTGGAAGTCTCAGTCGGATCGAGACGCGGCCGCGGTCGCGTCAGATTCAAAAAGTTACGTGTTCCAAATTTGAATATTGAAAACAAAACTAACAGTTTAATTTAGTTTTAGGTTATGTTTCGAAAAGTGAATGTGAGTTTGGTGTTCGTTCGTTTTACGGAGTTTTAAATAGTTTTTAAGTCATACAGTGTTCTTAAAACAGGATTTCGTGACATAATTTTACGGTAAGCTGAAATTATAAGTATTATAAGTTTATTTTACCAGATTTCTACCAAGTTTTATGACTTTTATGAGATATGTTAGGCCGGAAAGAACAAAGACAAGATGCCTTAACTAGTTTGGAAAGGAAAGGCGGATTTAAATCTGTAACTTGTTAAGGATGTTTGATGTAGGACCGTTGCCTTTTTTTGTTGGGAAAAAAATCGCGTTGGCGTTTAAAATAGTGATGTTACACGTGTTGTTTTTATCGATAATGATTTTTCACAAAATATTTATGACTTACGTATATAGGTAAGTTTTAATATTATATGTAGGTGTATTGTAAAAAGAGGAGATTACCTACCCCAAACAGTAAAATATAAACTCACAGATTTAATTAAGTAGGTATACCTACTTAAGTAATAATAGCTAGAAGAAGGTATAGAAATACAACGACCGGGTTATTGTTATCAAAAGAAACAATTAACTAAGTAAGTACCTACCTATATCTTATAATTTCATTCAAATAAATGCCCTGTAATTTAAGCATACAATAGCCGCTGTAATCAAACGATTAATTCAGAGAATAGCTCGGTATTTCTCCCACAATCACACATTTAAGAAAGTTGTATGTGCCATTGTAAAACAATACCGTTTTTCTTTTTATCCCGTAGCATTGTTAGAGGGGCTTAAATTGATACCATTGCTTCGCAAGTGGGGGGGTTTTATTGACAAATTGCTTTGCATTTGAATCTCAATAAATGCAAATGGGTAGGCTGTCAAAGTTAAGTATTTTTTTACTAACTTCTTCTTTTGTGTTACGTTTTGTTTGGTGTTTGGTACTTTTGTAATACTTTTGTGTTATCCATAACACATCATTTGTGTTACACGCAATACAAAATGTAACACAAAAGCTGATATCGGATCAAAAGAAACTAATTTCGTCGGCCTTAGCCAAATATCTAAGTTTCAGAGTCCGCAGTAAGCTCGATTCTCCATACAAACGTAGTTACTCTCTCATTTAAAAACGACTAGCTAGTTTGCTCTGAAACTTTTTATGTAGCTTCAGTAGCAATACCATAGTAAAAAAAATACAGCAAATCTAAGCTTTTCATACAAAACTTGTTTTTGCTGTATTTCATTTGTTTTATAAACTAGAGCCATATAAGATAATTACAGACCTAGATATACCTTATGTCATTGTACATGCAATGTTTCGTTACAATCCAACACGTAGTTTTAAAATGAGAACGAAACTCCGTTTGTATGGAAAGGTGAAATTCAGCCGAGCTTACTCATTAGGTACCTACTTAAGTCACTCCCTGTATTCAAAATGTGTTTAGTTTTGCTCTGTTGATGATAGAATACGTAACCTATCTCTTATTTTGTCGTCCTAATAACGCACAAACGCACAATACAATACAAATTACAAACAGCAGATAGCTAATTACTGATTATCTAGGGTAGCATCTATCTTTAGCCTTAGTGCTTGTCCATATACATATTACGTCATCGTTTTTTATCGATTTTTGACGCCCCCCCCCCCCCCCTACATCATCCTGTTCATTCCTTGAATACACTCCCCTCATCCAATGATCAGACGTAAAATATGGACAGCCCCTTAATTCGCCTAGTTTGTAGCCTCCCACCAGTCCCACCACATGAAAATTTGGCAATGAAATTGGTATCCATTGTAACCATTTAAAATCGAAAGAAACAAAACAAATGCAACCCCATTGCAATTTAAAATGGCATAAATAGGGTTGCGTTGGGGCTTGGGGCATCTAATTTTATTAGTGCTCCAAAAGAAAGAAGGCAAAAAAATATGCCTAATGACGAAAATCTTATTCAAATATCTCAAAAAATTTCGAAGATAGAATAGTTTAGCGAGAGAAAACGCTTGAAACCCGTGACGTCACAGTAAATGACAATCGTTTTATGTGAAGGTGCGTTTTGCGAAAAAGAGACAGAGTATAACCCCTCTTAATACTTTGGACACTTATAACTTTGTTATTATTTATTGTCTTGTGTTACTTTTTTATCCATGTGACTATATTTTTGATTCTTTTTCGACCAAATTCAACATTATTTATTATTTTATTTGGTGTCACCATTCCCATGCCATTGAAGAAGAAGATGTATTTTAATAATCCTTTAGGCGAGTAGAGGCTAGTAAGGATTTTTTTATGTTAAATTAAAATATTTCTATTAGGTACTATTCCTAAAATCATTAAAGATTCCACGCTATATCTATTGCAAATGAATCCCTACTTAAGATAACGGTATTTAATTGATAACACTATAAAAACTTGAATGTCTACTGTCCACACATGCTCCTTGTGAATTTTAACGATGTTGTTAGAGCAGTTTTGGCTCTACTTTAATAGTCCTCTGACACAGCCTCACGTTCACAAGATAACTAGGATGTAACAGATATGCTTAAGTGGGGTTTACAAAAAAACTATGAAGAGCCTAGGCTAGGTTTTGTTTTATGATAAAGCTAGCAGCTCGACTTTAAAAAAATAAAATAAAATAAGATATTTGTATTTCAGACCTTTAGTCGATCCATATGATGTTAGTAACAGTGGAGATGAACTAAGTTAGTGACAATAATGATAATAACAACTTAATAAACCAGACTTCATGTGGATACTATAATCTACGAACGCTTCTTCGCCATAATGTCGACTATTGTCGACTCTATATTGAATTGAGGTTCAGACAAATTTATGAATAAAATTAGGTCTAAATTAATAAACATTTATTTATTGTAAGTAGTTCAAAAATGTAGTATAGACATTGTCTCTTTAGTTGTAGTTGAGGCAAATTGAAATAAACTTCTTCGTATTTCACGATTTATGGAAGTACATTACTAGTTAAAGCAATGCAAGTATGCGTAGGTGCAGTATTCAAGAGGCAACCGGATGGCTCGCGGTATTTGAGCTCCCGAAGTGTTGTTGAACCCCCCTGTGCAACCAACTGATACTGAAAATGTATTTTTCATACATTTTCCAATTTCCGCCCCGGTCCAAGTTGGCTTAGTTCGGGTTGCACAAAGCGGTTCCACAACACTTCGGGAGCTCAAATACATCGAACCATCCGGTTAGGTACCTCTTGGATTGCAACTACGTGTCATTACTCTGAATTTATGCAATATGCAGAGTGGTCACGCTTAGTTGTCCCTTTGTTTCTACCACATGTCATGTTTTGCGTGATATTTAATAATTATTTTCGTTCGGGTTGCACTGGGCGGTTCCACAACACTTCGGGGGCTCAAATACCGCGAGCCATCCGGTTGCCTCTTGGATACTGCAACTACGCGCCACTGCTCTGAATATATGCAATATGCATAGTGGTCACGCTTCATCCGTCCCTGTGTTTTCTACCACATGTGCTTAAGTTATGTTTTGCGTGATATTTAATAATCATTTGAATTGAAAAGGTTAAAAAAGGGAAATCTTACACATGCATAGCATGTGCTCTGAATTAATTATGAAGCTATTATTTAATAAAGCCCGCCATTGTGTGCAATGCAAGAACTAGCTTGCCACTGGGAGTGCATCGACAAGGATTGTCTGGCTCTATCTTTATTGTTCAAAGAAGTGAGATGAAATGTGTGAATTATACATTGAAATAATCAAGAAAAACTAAGTTGACTGTCGTGAAACATGAATTAAATTTGCACAGTTAAAACCATTGTAAAGGGATTCAAGTCGAATGACCATTAACTGGACTGAGTATGAGTATTAGTAAATTCATGTAAAAACACTTTACACACATAGTTACGCACTAGTTGCAAACACAAAACATAAAGTTCGCTTGAGAGAGAATAAGTCAAGCACTTAAGATGAACACTTAAAAAACACAGTTCGACTCGTTTCTTTACCATTTCATAAGAGTCCGAGATCGACACGAGTCGGCTCTCCATACAAACGTGGTTTAGTTCTCATTTTAAAACGGCACACTAGAATACTTAACATGAAACTTTTTACATTGTATACACTATGGGATCCACTACATCTAGGTCGGAAATTAGTTTCTGTTGCTATAAATCATAAGCGAAATATAATAGAAAAAAAAAACCGGCCAAGTGCGAGTCGGACTCGCGCACGAAGGGTTCCGTACATTACCTATAAAAACGGCAAAAAATCACGTTTGTTGTATGGGAAAAAAAAACTGTTTTCTAGTATTATGTTGACAGAAATACATCTGTGAAAATTTCAACTGTCTAACTATCACGGTTCATGAGATACAGCCTGGTGACAGACGGACAGCGGAGTCTTAGTAATAGGGTCCCGTTTTACTCTTCGAGTACGGAACCCTAAAAAGAAGCTATTAAAGACTTTGTATGAAAAACGTTCTACTCGCTGTAATTTTTTATATTTTAATTTCTAGCAACAGAAACTAGTTTACGACCTAGAAATGGCGGATCCCATTGTCTATACAAAGTTTCATGTTATTCCAGTATGCCGTTTTAAAATGAGAACCAAAATACGTTTGTATGGAGATTCGAGCATCCTGGCTACTCTTAAACTACTTCCTTGAACATCCATGTTTTGTCGATATTTATTTAATTCCATCAACGGCTTTGATGCCCCATTTCCAAGTTGCTATTTATGCCGTTTCCAGGAATGCCGTTGATACTCGCTTCAGAAGCAATTCCTCATAACGACCGCTGATATCACATTTCTGCGCCTGCGTTGATGGTAGAGTTGTGTTACTTACTAGTCGATATTAAATAGATTATAGAATAATGCGTGGGAAATTTTTAATGTTACAAAACCTGTATGTAAAGTGCCTTATTCGTAATTTATATCGATTATCGCAATTTATTTACCATTTTAGTATATCGATTTTTGAGAAATTATAATGTGTATTTATTGATTAATTTAAGGCAATCTAACGGAGTTCACAATGTTACATTTTATGAAAAAACAATCACTTATATTATGTCTAATTTTAACCCTCATAATAGACAACCACAGTATGCGTTACATTTTTTAGCATTAATGCACTAACTAATTATCTAAGCTTAAAATACAATAAAAAACTGAATTACATCAGACTACTATGCATTTGAAGATATTATGATCATCATCATCATATCAGCCGAAAGACGTCCACTGCTGGACATAGGCCTCCCCCAAAGAGTGCCAAAATGACCGGTCCTGCGCCACTAGCATCCAGCGGACTCCCGCAACCTTTACCAGGTCATCAGTCCACCGTGGGGGCCTACCCACGCCGCTATTATGATAATCACAACAAATATCAATATATGTTATATTTGGGTCAATCAACTTTTTCTTGTTGAAGCCAAGAGACAACAGTGACAGACTTTCTTAGAAAAAATACTATAAACTGGACTCCTATCATGCTAAGGAGATGCGCAACCATGGAATGGGTTTACCAATATAACAAAAACATGTTTTTAGTGCATTTAAACCCCATAAAATAATAGTTTTAAAGGGTGACACAGGAGACGTAACCATGGCAACGAGCAGCAAGAAATAGTTGATTGACCTATTTGTTTAAGTAAATAGCTGGTAAATAAAACGCTGTTATTCTGTACTTTTCACTGACGTAGTATAATCGCCCCCATATTTATATATATTTATTTTCTCAATCACATCCTAGAAATTGATATTTTTAGCAGTGGGCCTCACGACTCACTAGTAAACATAAAGTCGTCTTTGTCTGCCTCTTAATAAACACTCAAGCCACTGATATGCCCAGAACTAAACGATGTAGACATTAACCTCTTTTTCAACACACCTGCTCGTAAAGTAGGTCTTATTACAGCGTATTTACACTGATAATGCAGAATATTACCCATGCCGTGCCTTTTACATTACATTATCGCACTAGTGCCTTTTCATTACATATCTTTTTAAATATTAGCAAAATAATGCAGAATATTACCCATGCCGTGACTTTTACATTACATTATCGCACTAGTGCCTTTTCATTACATATCTTTTAACATTTTCATTTATTTTTATTTTTTATTTTTCCTCGCAAATGTGTTGAAAAACGTCGTATGAAACACGTGAGCATTGGTCATTACACTTCTCGTCTCCATTAAGCCTTCGCCTTCGGCTCAGGCTTAAAAACCGACTCGAGTGTAATGACCAACATAGCACACTTGTATCATAATGTACTATTAACTCATGTATGTCCAATTGTCCATGAGAACTATCATGTGTAAGCACGCGGTGTAATCATGTCGAAATACATCGTACGATAAGAAATAGACATTCATATTTCACCCGTAACACTATTAATATTAATATAATATATTAAAAGTTATTTATATTAGTTAGTTTTTTCTATTTCTATTTTAGATGAGGGTATATATGCGTATATATTATATATATAGATAAGTACCCTCATCTATAACTTAGTATTATGAATAGGTAATGTTTGTGACTGTGTAAATTTGTATTCAAACATGTAAAATACAAATTTACCTACGTAGAATGCACTTCCGGAATGGACATAAAACTATTTTGGCTGAAACTTAATCGTTGTCAGACTAAAATCTTCAAGTCATATTTGTAATTTCATCTGGGTATGTATAATAACATTAACAACACACACGCAAGCGTATATTATGATTATAACTATATATATATCATTTACAAAATGCAAGGTGTCGTACCGTAAACCCGTAAAACACAAACGACAAAATTTAAAAGTTGCAGTTTTGTTTATAAACACTAGACTACTTACACTAGACTACTACTTTGTTTATAAATGGCCTTTAAAACGATATAAAAAATAGCGATATCATAAGGATATATTTCGTTATGTTGAAAAATATCGTTATAATATAGTATTCTCCATAACTTAACACAATGAATATCGTAACATTATAAAATACGGTCGAATAACCTTATATTAATAATATCGTTTTAAAATGCGAGCCGCGCTGACATCGCACGAGTACGAGTAGGCGAAACTGAATGCGAGAAAGGGGTAGCCTACGAGTATAAATAACGTTAATAATATCCGTTAAACAAGTATCGCTTTTAAATATTGGTTTAGATTTATAACGTTATATTGGACACCGCCTTCCGGGAGTCCGCTGGACGCGGGTGGCGCAGGACCGCTCATTCTGGCACTCTCTGGGGGAGGCCTATGTCCAGCAGTGGACGTCTTTCGGCTGATATGATGAATGGATACCGCTATACAGCGCGTCAAATATCGTTTTGAGTATGACGCTTTAAAAAGCCCAATGGAAAAATAACGTTATAAACGATAGCGCTATACGAAAATAGAGCTATTTAAAGGCCTGTAAAAGACCGCTAATCTTCGGTTCCAGCCTGGTGCGACATAATTTCGCCAATTGACTCTAATATCGTTTGCTTGACCTCACTCTCCGTGGCGTTGGAAGTTTAACTCCCATTAGACATTGTTGCACAATATTAGCCTGCATTTTGCGTCATATAATTCCATCTATCTTCAATGCAATACGACTGCGCCGCGTTGTCTCACATGTACTTACACTAGAGAATGCAATGTCGCGAGATTTCAGACCTAGCCGAGATCTCGCGAGACCACAAAGCCAGTATTTGATCTCTCTCTTCTTTCGACTGACCGACATTTTTCACTGAAAACGTATGCAAAACTGCATGTAAGTACTCGTAGCAGTTTGTCATATCTGTTTTATTTCAAAATACGACGCAGACAATTTTTTTTAATATTGTTTATATAACCAAGATTTAACCATCAGGTTTTAATATAATTAAAAAAAAAACAAATAATGGTAGGTGCTAATTTGTCAGTCAGATGAAACTTTTGTCATGCTGTTTTTTATATGGAATTTCAATCTCACAATCTCGCCAGATCTCGTACGAAAATTGAACGAGACTCGGTCTCGTAAAATATGGTCGAGACTGCATTCCCTAACTTATACATAAGCGTTATGAATACAGTTTGATATTCATTTCCAATGGTACGAAAATAGTGCAAGGGACAACATAATAGTGTCGTGAAAATGTTTTATCGATATTTTTTTCAAAAATCACAGTTCTTTTTTCGGTAAACTTTCTCTGACCCCCGACATAAAATGATGCGAATCGCCATTGTGTGGTGAAAAATGAGGCACAATTACTCACGAATTGTGGATGAACATATAAAACTTTCACTACTTACCTAATTTAGCTGTTCTGTTATGCAAGGAAATTGCACGAGGCACGGAAAGGTCCGATTAAGTACTAAATATGAACAAACATCACATTACATCATGATCTGTAAATGTTACTCAGTTTTCTGGTCCAGTAATCATATAATTATGATGATAAAAATTAAAAATATTAGTAATTTTAACGAATCCTTTTAACTCCTGTTTAATCTCTCTTTGTTTGATGGTGGGGCGCGCCTTCCTTGTATTCTCTCTCCACTTATTAATCCCTGTTCGACATACTGGCATCTCAAACGTTCCATCATTCCTAGTCTTTCATGATTGACTGTAATCAACTTTCTTTTTAGGGTTCCGTACTCAAAGAGTAAAACGGGACCCTATTACTAAGACTTCGCTGTCCGTCCGTCCGTCCGTCCGTCTGTCTGTCACCAGGCTGTATCTCAAGAACCGTGATAGCTAGAGAGTTGAAATTTTCACAGATTATGTATTTCTGTTGCCGCTATAACAACAGATACTAAAAATAAAAATAAAAAAAATGAATGGTGCACTCATACAACAAACGTGATTTTTTGCCGTTTTTATAGATAAGTACGGAACCCTTCATGCGCGAGTCCAACTCGCACTTGGCCGGATTTTTAACTTGTTTTAACATAAATATTTTAAACTCCCCGCGCGGCTTCACCCTCGGCAAACACAGGTGAACCTGTGGGATAAAATATATAACTTGAAAGCCAGAAAATGAACAATTATTTGTAATGGGGAACTTGCATGGGACTTCAAATTCGAATAAATTGCATTCAAGCGATGCGGATATACGTAGAGATATTATACAAAAGAAAAAAAAAACGATTGTATTAGTTTTCTCACGTTAAAATGACGAAAATTTTTTTTTTATTTTTTCGATAAAATAACAACAGATACACAGAATATTAAATTAGAAATGATATTTTGTATGACAAGTATAGACTTAAACGGAGATTTTGAGGAGATAATTGCAAATTAATGACTTAAGTACTCCATAGTAAACGCGCCTAGAATACCTCTTAGGGTCATTTCGCCGGTTACGCAACCACCTTCGGTTAGCGACCACTTGAAGAACATGGTTTTTTCAATTGAAGATAACATCAATTCTACAGAGCCTATTGAAACAGTCAGCCGTATGCCTTATTGTTTGTAGTTATGGAATAGGAATTTACAAAAAAAAAACGAGAAAATATGCTTTCAGTTCACCAAGTCAGCTAAGTGGTCGCTAACCGGCACATGAAATTAGGTGGTCGCCAACCGGCGAAATGACCCTATATGCTGTGACTTCATAGCATAAGCCCGTTTAATATAGAGCGTTTTCGGGGGGTGCCGGCGCGTGCAGATTTCAAATGCATATAACATCAGAAAAATAAATCATAAGAAAGTTTTAATGCTACAGTTGCTGGATTATACTTTTGATTTTCGTAATAAAATAAAAAGATGCAATTTCCATATTAGGATCGGTTGTTCCAGTGATCTTCCCAAAGCTACGATCTCACAGTATTTACCTCTTTATAATGTTAGTTTTGATGTACTTATAGTTAACATATGCAAATAATTCTATTATTCTATGTTTGTCGGTGTCAAACGTTACATTTATAGTCATGCAACATTTACCACATAAAACGCAAGACTACTCTGCAAGTAATAAAAGTGTAATATGTACTCTTCATGCAATGAAACGGTAATCGATTTACCCGTAACTTAAAGTCAATTCGTAGCTTATTATTGCTTTTTATTGCGATGATGTTTTTGACTCGAGTGAGTGTACTTTGACTTTTAAGCGATTTTATAAGGCCACTGACTGGCGCTGACTTATCTTTATACTCCGATGTAAATATTTACATACGTATCACGTGATACCGTTCGTTTCCTGGCCGCATCTAGAGTATTTAGACACTATCTGGAATCCATTGTCTCTATCTAATTACGAGTACCCATGTGGATGTCGTACCTATTGAATATAGAAAGTAAGAAAGAAGAAAGAAAGATACATTTATTCACTAACACACAGGACACATACATATATTAAGCAAAAATAAATAAAAATAACAGTAAAAAACATGTAACAAGTGTGTCTCTGCGGCCGTGAACCGGACACTGGCTCAGCATTATGCTGAGGTGTCAGTCAGACACCTACAGCGCTGATTTTCAGCCAGCACCGTTGGTGACTCACGGAAACGTCATACAATTATAATTACACAACTATACATATAATTAATTGTGCAAGGCGAGAGAGAAATAAACATAAATACATAGTGAGATAATACATACAGCACTACCTACATGCAGCTTTAATAAAATAATAACTACGTTACACATTAAAGTAAATTTTACTATTAAACTAAAAACAAAAACTAGATAAAAATGTGCAATTGGCATATTTTTGCTGTCAAAAGTGCAGGATTAGGATTAGGATTTTTGGAGCGTCAACAAATAGCCTTTAAGCTTACGCTTAAAGGTGTATCTGCTAAGCGCCCCTTGGATAGGGGGAGGGATATCATTCCAGCACTTAGACGCCGCGAACTTGAAGCTACCTCGGAAAGCAGCGGTTCGGTGCATAGGAGTTATGGCCATTGCCTTGAATCTGCGCGCACTCTTTGACCATACCAGTTTATTGAAAAGGTAAGATGGGGTTTCGTGCCTTACCACCCCGAAAAGCAGAGTGGCAAGGTGCAGGCGTCGGCGTGCAGACATGTTAAGCAAGTTAGCGGCGTTCAAGTATGGAGTGATGTGGGACCGGGGAGGGACTCGGAAACAAAAACGAGCACATGCGTTCTGCACTCGTTGTATGAGCCTCTTGGAACGACCAGTAATGCACCCGTCATACACGACATCACAATAGTTTAACCTAGATAATATAAGCGATTCACATAGGTTATATATTTTATTTATTTATTTAAACAACTTAAATCTATCTTTACAGGCGGTACCTAATGCGATAGACAAGCTACATTTTACACAAACTAAACAATTATAAAATAACATTAATTTTAGGTACATACTTAACCTAGACGTAACAAAAAATAAACATAGCGGCCTTAGCGAGATCATTCAGGGAGCACGTAAATATGTCCACCTCGAGCGTTACTTTATTAATGGCGCGAAAAGCCCTCGTTTGCGGGGCTTCTTTCAGAAGATTTGTGCGAGCGACGGGTACGGCCAGCAGCGGTGGCCCCGGGGTTGCACAACTCGCCTCTCAGTACTCTAACTACATAATTATGAAACGAGGGCCAGTTCCCGCCTCGCCTCAAGCTTGTCATATCCTACCATTCCAAGTACGAAGAGCGTGGGATACAGCAAAGGATATCCAGGATACACGCCATATAGTTTTAAGTAGAGGAGCCTAACTTTGTTTTGAATGCGTTCCAACATGAATTTGTATTTAGCTTCATGTGGACTCCAAATTACCGCGTTACATTCGAGGTGACTCTTTACGAGAGCCTCATATACATAATACAGTAATTATATGTTTTTAGACAAACAAATTAATAAAGTTTTCAAAACTGTGTGACGCGATAAGTGACATGATAGAGCATCCGTCCCTGGCTGACACCGTTCGATAGAACGTGACGACGCTGTTATCTTGTCACTTATCGCGTGATAAGGCCAACCATGCTACGGGGCCTGTAGGTAGCTCGTAGGTAGATATATACTATTATTTATTCTATGCTGAGAGTTAGATAGGTAAATCATGGTATCATAGGTATTGAATATAGAAATCACACATAATTAACTGGTTAACCATTCGAAATAACCACCACGTTAAGTCAAGGTTACACTGTTGAACTCTCAAACTGGCCCATACCCAGGACCCATTATAAATTGACCAAGGTTACAACTTATAACAATTCAGCGTCTACCTCAGTGACAAATTCACTCATATTACATGGAATAATATTAGTGATGTGAGGGTTCTGTATAATGTTAATGAAAATTCGATAACGTGTATCCTAAACCGGATCTAGAATCAAGGTGCACAGAGTATCGTGTTTCTTGTGTAATGTATTATGACTGTATTCAATACCTACGTGGATTTAAAAAATTAAGCACGTGTACTGGATTAGCTCGACCCAGTCTTGATCATTGAAATAAATAACCGTCTTTATTGGAATACAAAACGATTTAAAAAAATACATGGTTATATTAAAATATATAGAAAACGGGTCACTCACGTATTTTAGGTTGAGTATCGCTCGACATGTTTTTTAATATGTCTGAGTCTCCCGGGAGTTATCTTTATAAATAAAATACATGGTTGTTTGAAATAAACAGTTTTTTAATAGCACATATTTTTGTGTTAATCGTTTATTATTACTTATTGTACATAAAATGTCGTTGAAAATCAACCATGAAAAAAACAATAGGTACCTACTTTATTCATAACAATAGTTTATTCTTATAGGTTTTTGTTTAAAAATAGCACTGTACCAACTCGTTTGTAAAACATATGTAAAATCGTTTGTATAGAAACGCACGCAATACTCGTACCGACAAACTACAAAAAAACTACCAAAGTTCATGATTATCGTTCACGGATTAATTCAATTCAACCGACACACAGGTGTAATGGTTTTACACATGAACACAACAATTTAACAATAGAGTGGTAATAAATAAATAAAATAAATAAATATTACGGGACAATCTTACACAAATCAACCTAGGCCCACGGTAAGCTCAATAAGGCTTGTGTTGTGGGTACTAGGCGACGATAATAATCATTTTAAGTAATGATCATTTTAAGCACTTTTCATCTAAAATCAAACGAGCTGTACTAAAAAACCAAGAACTAGTTTATCTAAGGTCCCGGTAACATACCTACAGCTCTTTCATACTGCAACCTTTACGCTTGCAAAATGTTGCACTTTCTAAAAGGTGTTTTGTGGCTTACCGTCCACCGCAGCAGGTAATGTCTATACAATATGTGACAAGAAAAATGTTCGTAAGTCACTAGTCCTTTTCTATAATATTATTCATTAAAATAGTGATCTTAAAATATTGTAAACACCATGAGCGAAAATGTACATATAAAATAAAATATGCTTAAAAGGGAGATCACGGCGAGAGGCCTTTACCCAGCAGTGGGACACACAATAGGCTCATATTTTTTTTTTTTTTTTTTAAAAGAGCCTCTCATTTCTGTGCTTAGAAAAATATATAGAAGGACATAGAGTTTCTGTAATCGGTTTACAATAAAAGGATATAATCCTTTTATTGTAAACCGATTACAGAAACTCTAGGTCCTTCTATTGAAAATAATGCAATATACATATAGATATATGTAGGTACCTACAATGAAGAAGCATTTTGTGAGTAGGTATATTTGAATTAATGGCAAATGTATCTCTGTACAATCAACAATACTTAAGTAGGCAATTATTGAAATCAAGTAAAAATTAATTGAAAATAAAATACTCTGCTTGAATAAAGCTATAATGTGTATTAGATAGCTGTATCTCCACTAGCGGACGTATGGAGCGACATTCTCGTTTAACGACCGAGCTCCTTAAATTAAGTTTAAAAAATTAAGATAAGTTAGGAAGAAAATCTAAAAAATACTATCATTCTCAGGCAAAACGTACAATTTTATCGGCATAAGTAACTTAAAACTATTTACATACTTATGCCCCAAACGCCTTATTAACAACTACCTCTACTAAAGCAAAGCAACCTTTTAAATGAACCCGACGCACTTATACCTTTCTATACTTAATTACATGCCTATGAAAGGCTTTAACGTCTTCAACCCTGATCTAGGCAGTTTAAAAATTGAATTGAACAGAAGCAATTGAATCTAAACAGTTAAACACGTACACAACGCAGGCTGCCACCATCAATCTTTAACATCAAACAGTTAGTTTCCCAATATCCCTTTTTGGTTAACCGATCGAAATTTCTTTAATCACGCGTGTCCACGTCACGATTGCTTTTAGAGATCCGTTAGTTGAACCATTTTATTTGTAGGCGACTTCAAGAAAGTAGGAGGTTCTCAATTTGTCGGAATCTTTTATATTTTTTATGTATAACGATTACTCGAAGACGACTCTGGACCAATTTGTTTTTTTTTTTTATATTTACCCTTTTGGGTATCCTTACCATCTGGTTCCACATGGTGGTCAGTTCAGGATCTGATGATGGGATCCTGGAGAAATAGAGGGTACCTACTCTTCAAATTTTATAGGCACACTTGAAGCGGTTTGGGTACTGATTTTAAGTCGGTTAAAACTTAGTTTTTAAAGTAAATTATATGCCTTGCCTGTTTTTACTAGTTTTGGTAGGTATATTATTGGCCAGAGGTTTCTTTGGATCTCTATTAATAGTATTAATCCCCAATACCTGATGAGTACTTTTACTAGTTTTATTATTTTATGAGGAAAACGTCCAAGTTATCTTCAATATTGACTTATTTTTTTACAGTGAACGAACCTAAGAAAAAATATCTACCACAGGAGTAAATACTTTTTCTCGGGGTCGTTAAACATAAATCTTTACTTAGCACTTCAAAATAGCGAGTCTATTTCACTAAGATAGAAAAATAAACAAGATTTACTATGGACAATACTATTTATCTTACAATTTGGTCGCATGAAAAAAAAATATTTTAATTTTTTTTTTTTTTTTTTGGGGACAATCTTACACAAATCTACCTAGTCCCAAACTAAGCAAAGCTTGTACTATGGGTACTAGACGACGATATAGATACTTATATAGAGAAATAAATACTTAAGTAGCCGAAAAAACCTCGCGTGATTTGTGCACAAGCCCTAAGTAACACAAGCCTTATTGAGATTACTATGGGGCTAGTTAGATTTGTGTAAGAGTTAATATTTATGTTTAGTACGAAAAACATAGTTGGTATGGTCTATAATAAAATTTACTAATAATAACCTTGTAAAAATTGTATATAGTGATCTTATAGCCATGAGAAATCATGGTTTAAAAAAGTATCCCAGAAAAACATAAAAGAAAACAAAAAAAAAATGGGCAGTATTATAATACAGGGTGTGGCCTGTAATAGGAGCAAATATTCAAAAGGACGCTTCCTTAGAGTATTTGCAGTAACCCCTTGTGGGCTATATTCATTTTAATTTTTTTTGGATTCGGAGAAATTTTGATCTGAAGTTATGTCCTCCAGGTAATGTATCTTCGCACCACGACATAATAGCACAGCAGTCAATGCTGATTTAGAGGTAACATCATGTAATGAGTCAGAATAGTTTTTGCAGTTTTGTTTCCAAAAGATATTTTTGTGATTTTTTAATTTTTTATTATTTTTTTTTAGTTTTTTTAAATAAAAAGTTACTTATAGCACTCCAGAAGACTAAAACAATACAAGTTAACATATTTTAAAGAAATTTAAAAAAAAAATATATTATTTTTTTGAAATAAAACTACGTGGAAATAATTTTTCACAAGCTTAATAATCTACGGTTTAATTTTTTGCTCCTATTACAGGCCACACCCTGTATAAGTAGGTATTTGACCAATAAATATAAAACCGCTAACTTTTTCTCGTCTTTTTTAAGAAACTATCAAACAGTAGGTATGGCTTCCCAGCCATAAAGACAACAGAGAAAATAATAAAAAGACATACATACTCTATAAAGGTTACCCTCTTGAGGCAGTCAGGTAAAAAGCCCGTTTTACTGTTCTACTCTCTAATTATCTCAATGAATAGGAGCGCATACGCATGTCGTTAGCCATTATGGTATTTAGGAAAGACAGACAGACTTTCTAATATGTATCATTAGTAAGGGCTCACAGGCGGACTGTGCATGTGTCCTGCATTTTTTCACAATAATCTTGTAATGTATTCTTGTTTTAACCCGTTCCAATCAGTTTTTATCTCTTTAACCTTCGACACAAACAGGTGTTTTGTTTTCTTTGACACCTACGCATTGCCTGTCTGTGTTGTATCGTAGTTCCTGAAAGGATGGACCAGTTTGGTTTGGACACGGGTTGGTTTTATTAGATAGTCAGTTTAACTAAGTTTTTTAACTACTGTGATGGACAGCTAAGCAACCATTTTACCTTACCAATTAAACTGGCAATTATTGAAAGCTACCACGTGTTCTGCATTTCGTCGTATCGCAAAGAAAAGATGCAATTTAATATTTTCTTTGCAATGCAAAACTTTGTGACGGCCGGACTCTATCAGCACTTTCATTTCTTGTAATATGAGTAATACATATGTATAATGAGTAAATGTGTATAATTGACAATATCCTATACCTGCGTTGTCGAAATGATTTGTATCACTTTTGTCACAATTAACTATATTTTACTCATTTTACATCAATAATATTGTAAACATACAATATTATTATATGTTTACCAGATACTGTGAGAAGGTAGATGGTAAATACCATATTGTTTCTGTACATTATACTGAATGACCGCACTTCGTAATGTTTTATCGAAATAGAATAGGCAGTTTATCTGTGAAGATTCCCACTATTATCTCGAGCAGTACTCTTTCCGATTTCGTAACGTTCGAGCGTACATTTCTTTATTCAGAAATCGGCGTATCGGTAACGCACGAATAGACGTTGGTTTACAAATGTAAACCCCTTTTATTTCCCAAAGATATACCTTAGTGATTCACTTTAAAGTTTATATTTGCTTGTGCGCAAGACAAAGCGATTTTCGTCTACCTGAATGAATGGACAGCGAGCTAAGGGCCAATTCAATTTTTTTATCGATACCTTTTTTGCGGGGGCTCATCACTAAAGGTGCGCGGTGTGGTTAAAGTTGAAAGTATTTTTTTGACGGAAACTATATTCTGACCACAAACATGAACTAATATTGTTTTTAATTAGTTCGTTCGTTTAACGGCCGGCCGATTCAATTCTAAATACTAAATGGTTTTATAATTGTTATTCCAGTTGTACAAAATTACGTAGGTATAATCTAAAAAAATTGTTTAAGGAATTTCAGTTATCAACAACGAATAGGCCAATATTTCGTTCACAATGATATACATAAAATATTCATAGAGAGACCGCAGGGATTAATATTATAAACGCGAAAGTGTAACTTTGTTTGCCTGTTACCTTTTCACGCGAGGCCGGTTCATGATCTTCTCTCCCTCTCACTGAGCATAAGCGTGAGCGAGATGGAAGTGCGTGTTCGGAAGTGTGTAACATCACTTTTTAGTACATATTAATTGTTTTTTGGAATACTGGATGATTTATGAAAAATCTATCCGGTTATTGTCTTAGAACAATAAAAAAACTATCCTTTTTATATAAAAAAAACATAGATTGTCATTGAAAATTACGAGATCTCGAACATTTAAGTTTATTTTTATGGTGATATTTAAGATATTTTTACAGAGTTACCAAGTAATTTTTTAATATTATGTTCGGTTATTGTTTTCCTTTGTCTCTTTTTTCAGTCTACAGTATTTTTTCTGTAGGAGTCTTCATTATTTCTTCACACTGGAAGCTCAAAAATCAATCTTTTCGTCAGATCGTGCACCGACCTCGCCTTAAACCGCTGAATCAATTGAGATAAGGTATAGAGATACTTCGACCTTGGTAAGGGCATATAATAGTTTTTATCCCGGAAATCATCCCTTGAAGGGGTGGAAATTGTGGTCGAAAAACTGATTTGACAAAAAACATCTAAGTATGTGTATAATTATTGAGCCTGCTCACAAAATTTCACGAGAATTGGTAGAGAAGCGACCTGCAGAGAAGAACAGCCGGGCAGTTTTTTTTTGCCCGAGCTGATTGAGAACTTCGTTCGCTTCGCTCGCTCGTTCATAGCGATGTGCCGTTCTCGAAAATTCCCGAGAACAGAGAAATCGACCGAGAACGTTCTCGGAAACGTTCTCTGAATCGGAAATTATCGAGAAAGTATCAGAAATTTAACATTTTTTTTCTATTCTTTTTCTATTAGGGGCCTTTATTAGGCTCTGATTAATTGATTATTAATATTCGAATACCATATCACTGAAATTCTCTCACTTCCCGGGAATTCTCGAGAACATTCTCGGAAATATTCTCTCGACGTCAGTGTCAAGTTCGTTCAATAAGCAAACATACGTTGACCAATAAGTTACTGGCAGCCAAGAAAGTAAGTAGGCCAAGATATAAACTGTACGGCTTAAACAATGATGAAGAGATTAGACTGATTACTGACCGGCGTGGGAGAGTATGGAGCAACGTGTGCGAGACGCACCTATGACTGGCTCTGGGCTGAGTAGAATTTGAAGGGAAATCCTGCACCTTCGGCGTTGGTCGTTACGGCTTAGCAGGAACTTGGTCGGGTCGGGGTTCTGAATTGAAAGGCTTGTTTACTTTTTCAAGTAATGTCACTTCGCTGCTACTGTAGGTACTGAATTTCATGGGGTCTGGCCGCCCAATTTATACTATTAAGTTACCTCGGCCGGACGCCCCTTCGCCCCGTATATTTGGCGGGAAAGCGATTTGCGCGGGAAATTTTGGCGCGAAATGACATGTTCATTTATTATAGTTCAATCTTACTCTAATACATTATTTACAGTGCTTATACCTATTTCTATGCTATTTATAATACATTATTACACGAGATCCTGCTCGTTCGGCGTAAAAATGCATCTGAAACGCGGGAATTCCGTGTCCGCCCGTATATACGTACCTCGTTCCCCACCTGAGGTATAAATACCGGGTTTCCCCCCTCGCTCGCCCATCAGTCGTTGCCTGACTGGCGCGCGAGTAGGATCTCTAGGTTCCTTTAGTCTGTCTATATTTCTTAGTGGAAACTTAGTGTTATCCACTCGTTATTTAGGAAACCAGCGGTATATTACCCTTTTTTACTATGTAGGAAGGAAATGTGAGGCCTATTACTCTTTATTTCAGGTGCCATTTACATAAGGCAATAGTAGCGCAATGCCTATGTTATAAGAAGGTTTATAAGCTAGATTATTACAATTTAGGTCGCGACTGACAATTTTATGTTTATAGCGGGTTTATTCTATGCCGTCCTGCACATCTCTCCCGCCGACCATCGTTCGGGTGAACGTTGGATCTTCTTTTGCGTGCAGGTTCTCAGGCTCCGTCGGCAGGATCACCAGCTTCTTGGTCGGTCTTCTGAAGACTCCGCCCTTAGTGGTCACGTCCACTGCTCGTGTCACGCCGTCGGGGCCCGGGTATATAGCTGTAACCCGGCCTCGTGGCCATGTGTTGCGAGGCAGATTCCCGTCGGCCACTAGCACGATGTCGCCGACGTTGATAGGCCGCCCATGACCGTAGGGCTCCCGCCGGTACTGGAGTGAGGGCAGGTACTCCCGGAGCCAGCGGGCCCAGAAGTGCTCGGCCAGGCGTTGGCTCGTCCGCCAAGTCGCGCGGCCGATGAGTGCGGTGTCGTCGAATGTCCCGGGGTTGGGGGCCCGGGCTGAGCCACCGAGGAGGAAGTGGTTCGGCGTGATGGCTTCTGGCTCGTCAGGATCAACCGCCACGTGAGTGAGGGGGCGGCTGTTCACTGTATATTCGGCCTCGGCGAGCAGAGTAGTCAGGGTCTCCTCGCTGGGGCGGCGCTCGTTGAGCACGGCGTGTAGGGCTCTCTTGACGGCTCGTACCATCCTCTCCCATGCCCCGCCCATAAATGGGGCTCCCGCCGGTATGAAGCGCCAGCTGATACCGCGTTGCGCGGCGTCGGATTCGAGGGCGTCGCCGTAGGCCACGCGGAGCTCTTTGTCGGCAGCGTGGAAGTTACTTCCGTTGTCGGTCCAGATCTCGGTCGGGCAGCCGCGGCGCGCGATCATGCGTCGGAGCGCCATGACCGCGGAGTCCCCGCCGAGACTTGGTATTACTTCCAGATGTACTGCGCGCACGGTGAGGCACGTGAAGAGTGCCACGTACCTCTTCTGAGTCCCTCTACCGACGGTTACTGTTATCGGGCCAAACAGATCGAGGCCCGTGTAGGTAAACGCTCGCTGGTGGTGGGCGAGCCGGCACCGCGGGTGGTCGCCGGTGGGCGGCACTGACGGCATTGCTTTCTTTATCCGGCACGGCAGGCATCGATGCACTATCATTTTCGTCACGGGTCGCAGGCGTAGAATACTATAGTATTGTTTACACTCGTTTATAGTAGCCTCGGCGCCGTTGTGTTGCATTTGCCTGTGTATAAAGTCTATATATAGCTTCACTGCCGGATGATTTCCATCGAGCACGGGTGGCCGTTTTTGTAGTTCGGTGATGTCCACTGCTGCGTTGATACGCGTCTTGATAACAATAACGTCGTTCACTAGTTCGACCGCCATGTGTCGTAGGCGGCTATGTGAGCCCGGGGGCTTATTATTTCTGAGGTCACTGAAGTCGTCATAGAATGACTCCAGCTGACTGGCGCGTATCACTAAGCGTTCCGCTTCACGTAGGTACGTGGCATCGAGTATTTTATACTTTCTATTATTTTGTAGCCTTTTAGACGGCGGCTGCGGCGGGGCGGGCTTGCTTCGTTTATTCCAGTCTGGATCGGCCTGTTTGTTACGCATGGTGCGCTTGTAATGTGCGCGCGCCTTGCGGGTTCGGCATAGGTCGATGAACTGTAATACTCTGCCTATAGTTCGCAGCAAGCGTTCCCACCTCGAGAATCGGGCCGGGTCTGGTAGCCAGGCGAGCGGGCCGGGTTTTCCCTTTACGACTGATATTGTGTGCACCTTTTCTTCACTTATTTCGGACTCGTGCGGTTGTGATGGCTCTGTGGGCCACGTCTCCGGGTCATCACGCAGGAAGGCTGGGCCCTGGAACCACCGATGATCAGTGTTGAACTCGAGCGGGACTGTGCGCGTGGCTTCGTCAGCGACGTTGAGCTTGGTAGGTACCCAGCGCCATTCTTTGACAGCCGTGTACTCCTCTATGGCGGCAATGCGGTGCGCGACAAAGGGCCGGTACGTGCGCGCCCCGGTCCTCAGCCACGCGAGTACTGTGCGGCTGTCGGTCCAGAATGTCTTCGTGTCTGGTTTGAAGTCGTGCTCTTCTATTACTGCGGCCGCCATTCGACTCCCCATCGCCGCGGCCTGCACCTCTAGGCGTGGGACTGATATCACCTTCAGGGGCGCGACCTTAGCCTTCGCAGCTATCAAGGACACGTGCACTCGCCCGTCGCCCGTAGTTATGCGCCAGTATAGCGCGCTTGTATATGCAGATTCGCTAGCATCGACGAAGATGTGCATCTCACGCTTGGTCGCGTCACCGTAGTAGGGGTAGGCGCGCGGAATCACGAGGTCTCGCAATGCCCTTAGGTGCAGCGTCCACTCCGTCCATTGGCGCGCTAAATCTGCATCCAGCTTGTCATCCCAGCCAGTTCCGCGCCGCCACACCTCTTGTAAGATTTTCTTTGCTATGATGGTTACCGGCGCCGCTAGCCCGAGAGGGTCGAAGATCGACATAGTTATTTTCAATATTTGCCTTTTGGTAGGCTCGATGTCGTCCAGGGCTCCGGGAGGTAGGCGGCTGAGGTCCAAGTTGAAGGCGAGTTCGTCGCTCGCGGGTTTCCATATTTGTCCCAGGATTCGTTCATTTTTCATTTCGCTCTTATTCAGTTCGACGGGCGCGGACGTGGCGTCCTCCGAAGTGAGGGCTCGGAGGACCCGCGTGGAGTTAGAGGTCCATTGGCGTAGTTCGTAATGGGCCTCTCTATGTATATCGCGTACATCACTTGACACTCGAATCGCGTCTTCTTCCGTTTTGAAGCTGTGTAGGTAGTCATCGACGTAGTGATGTCTTATTATTGCTTGGACGGCCTCTGGATGCGTTTCTTCGTGTTTCTGGGCGTTGACGTTCTTCACATATATTGCTATTGACGGTGAACAAGTAGCGCCAAAAATGAGTGAAGTCATGCGATATTCTTGCGGCGCGTCGTCGCCCCGCCGGTCGCCCCGCCATAGATAGCGCAGGGCGTCTCTGTCTTCAGATTTGACTTTCACTTGCATGAACATTTCTTTAATATCCGCCCCCACGGCGACTGGGTGTTGCCGGAAGCGCATAAGGACGCCTGGCAGCGACTGTAGGAGGGCCGGGCCTGTCAGTAGGCGGTCATTGAGCGACACGCCCCTTGTAGGCGCGGCGGCGTCGTGGACAATTCGGACTTTCCCGGGCTTGCTAGGATTCAGCACCGGGAAATGGGGGAGGTACCACACTCTTGATGACTTGGTGGGCGGCGCAGGCTCGGCGTAGCCCTTCGAGACAAGGGCGTCCATTTCTTCACTATATTTGCCTTTAAGCTCTCTATTTTTGTCGAGTTTCTTTTCTATGTTATGAAGTCTTCTCAGTGTATTTTCGTAGTTGTCAGGCAAGCTGCTGTCGGGTTGTTTCCATAATAGCGGTGCTTCATAATGGCCGTCGGCTGTAGTCGTTATTGACTGGGCTAGCATGATACGCGCCCGCTCTTCCGGGCTTGACTGGGGTAACTTCGGCTCGATAAGTAGGTTTTCGAGCGCGAAATATTCACTGAGTTGTAAATTCAAATCTTCATTTTTCTCGGCTTCTTCAATAGTGGTCAAGCGATGCGTCGCATGTACTTGTTTGCCTGTGATGCGTGTGTGTGCACCGTGTAGCACCCAGCCTAGCGGCGTTAGGGATGCCGCTGGCTGATGCCGCTGGCCGCGGCGTGTTTCATTACTGACGAGTAAATGCCAGTTATCTTGTCCGATTAACACTCTAGGTCTCGCTGACTCGTACCGCAGGCTATCTTCTATGTCGCATAAGTGTGCGCACTCGCGGAGATCCTCCTTCTTAACGGACTGTGGTGATAGGCTCAGATCGTCTATGGTATGCGCACCGACCCTATAAGGTTGGTCGGTGCCGCGGATGCTGAGCGTAACACGGCGTGATCTCGATGCGTCGATTTTTTCTTTCGTTATAGCTTCTATTTGTAGCGGTACTGTCGGGCCGTCCAGGCCTAAGTCGTTCGCGAGCTCTTCTTGTACAAGTGTTATCGTGGAGCCGTCGTCAAGGAGGGCGTAGGTCTCGACGGCTCCCGCCGGTCCAGAGACTGTGACCGGGATAATTTTTAGATAAGCTCTCGCTTCTCGGGAGGCGCGTGTCGATGTGACGGCCTCGTTTCTTTCTTCGATTCGTTGATAATGTAGCAAGTTGTGGTGGAAGTATTCGCAGCCGTCTCGCTCGCACTTCGTGCGCTTGCATGAGTGCATCCTGTTCTTGTAGCGCAGGCATCGGAAACATAGCCGTTGATCTTTGGCTAGTTTCCACCGGTCTTCAACGGCTTTTTCGATAAACTTAGCGCATTTATCTATTGGGTGACCGGTGTTGTTGCAGGCGGCGCACTTAGGTGAAGGCTTGTCTGTGGTCGCGAAGGCTCGGTGTGTCCTCTTTGCAGGGTGAGGATTTGCACCGTCGACGTTCTCGGGCTGCGCGTAGAGCGCGCAGTAGTCCGCCTCGCGTTGCAGGAAGGCTGATATCTTTATTAGCTCAGGCTCGTCGTTTTTCTGCGTATTCGCGTAGTCGAACCATCTGTAGCGTAGGGCGGGCGTAAATTTCTCCATCATTGCCCTTGTCGTCTCCGGGCTGTGTAGATAGTGAGCGCGGTCAAGAGCCTTGAGTGTGGCTATGACGTTGGCTACACGGCTGGCGAAGACACAGATGTCGAGCGGCCCGTCGTTAAGGCGCGGTAGGGCGCGTAAACGCTCGAGCTCGGCGAGGGCAATGGCGTCTGGGCGGCCGAAGCGGGCTTCTAGGCTTCTCATTACTTCGTCTGCGCGAGCGTTGTAAATGAGGAGGCTCTCGACGGCTTCTTTGGCCCTCCCTTTGAGGCATCTTCTTAATCTTGCTATATTATCCACTTCACTATAATTTGCGGTGGTTCCGTTGTAGGCGGCTTTGAATGATAGCCATTCTTGATGCGAGCCGCTGAATGGCGGCAACTCGGCGTGGTAGCGTGATGACTCTCTCGGGCCGGCACGCGCGGCGATGGCGATGGCAGAGGCGAGCTCACTCAGGTTCACACTTTGTTGATTTTTCATTACTATGGCGTTATCTTCTTGCGCATTCGCTTGTGAATACATTAACGGCGGCGGATATGCGTCTGTTTCGCGTGGGCGCGGCGGCGTTGGCGCGAAAACGGGAGCGTGGGTTCCCCCGGCGGGGGGAGGGGCGGGGACGGCGGGGCGCACGGCAGCGGCGCCCTGTCCTGCGCCCTCGGCGGGGCTCCTCTCCCGAGCCTGCTCGGCGTACTGTGGGGTTGCAGGCTCGGGTTCTTCGATGTAAGGTGCATTGGAGATGGCGAGGACATGTCTCTGGCTGGTCTCGAGCCATTCATCTATGCGGCGTTCTTGTTGGACTGTAGATATTGTGCCGGTGTCATCGTCGCTGTCTTCGGCTTCTATGGCGGCTATGCGCGCTTGCGCGAGCTCCAATTTGATTCGGAGGGCTTCTTCTCGCGCTTGTGCGAGACGGCGGACGCGATGACTCGACGTTGTTCTCACTGATTTTGACGGCGGCCGTGCGGCAGGATGCTGGCTTGACTGTGGGGTTTCCTGCCGCAGTGTTGCTGCAGGGTGTAGGCTCTCCTGCAGCAGCGGGACTATGGGTGGCAGCGTTGACTGTGGGGTTTCATGAGGCAGTGTTTGTGACTGCGCGGCATCATGATGCTGCCCTATGGGTGACCTCGGCTGTGGGTCTGGACGAGGCGCCGGCGTCGCAGGAGTGCTCGTCTGTGGGGTTTCCTGCGAGGGCCTCGAGCCGTCTTGACACGTAGTTCTTGACGGCACTATGGGTGGCAGCGTTGACTGTGGGGTTTCATGAGGCAGTGTTCTCCACTGCGCGGCATCATGAGGTTGCTGCCCTATGGGTGACCTTGGCTGTAGGTCTGGCCGAGGCGCCGGCGTCGCAGGGGTGCTTGTTCGCGAAGTCTCCTGCGAGGGCCTCGAACCTTCTTGAGTAGTAGCAGTTCCCGACGTGGATGTGGTTGCTTCTTCCAGCATGGCTTCTCTGATGTTCGCTGCGATAAGTTGACCGAACGTGCGTTTTCCTGCTTTCGATCTTGTAAGGGGCATCCTCTATGTAGAATCCGGTTTTCGATGGACCAGCATGTGCGAGACGCACCTATGACTGGCTCTGGGCTGAGTAGAATTTGAAGGGAAATCCTGCACCTTCGGCGTTGGTCGTTACGGCTTAGCAGGAACTTGGTCGGGTCGGGGTTCTGAATTGAAAGGCTTGTTTACTTTTTCAAGTAATGTCACTTCGCTGCTACTGTAGGTACTGAATTTCATGGGGTCTGGCCGCCCAATTTATACTATTAAGTTACCTCGGCCGGACGCCCCTTCGCCCCGTATATTTGGCGGGAAAGCGATTTGCGCGGGAAATTTTGGCGCGAAATGACATGTTCATTTATTATAGTTCAATCTTACTCTAATACATTATTTACAGTGCTTATACCTATTTCTATGCTATTTATAATACATTATTACACGAGATCCTGCTCGTTCGGCGTAAAAATGCATCTGAAACGCGGGAATTCCGTGTCCGCCCGTATATACGTACCTCGTTCCCCACCTGAGGTATAAATACCGGGTTTCCCCCCTCGCTCGCCCATCAGTCGTTGCCTGACTGGCGCGCGAGTAGGATCTCTAGGTTCCTTTAGTCTGTCTATATTTCTTAGTGGAAACTTAGTGTTATCCACTCGTTATTTAGGAAACCAGCGGTATATTACCCTTTTTTACTATGTAGGAAGGAAATGTGAGGCCTATTACTCTTTATTTCAGGTGCCATTTACATAAGGCAATAGTAGCGCAATGCCTATGTTATAAGAAGGTTTATAAGCTAGATTATTACAATTTAGGTCGCGACTGACAATTTTATGTTTATAGCGGGTTTATTCTATGCCGTCCTGCACACAACGTTCGCAGCAATACGCTATTGTGCACCTTATTGCTTTGAGATAAGGTATACTAACTGATGTCTTACATGTGGAGGGACACGCATGCGTATAAATTATGAAACTAACTTTAGTTCCGTGAACTTTTGGCTGTTTTCGTACAAACGTTCATCTTTGCCCGCACCCTTTTCAAAGGTAATTTTTTTGCTATTTTGGAACTGAATAGGCTCTATAGATACAATAACAATTAATACATTTTTGCACTGCAGTAGAAAATACAACCAAATATTAAGTCTGCTTTAGAGCTGCAAGCGTGAATAGGCTACAGTGTGAGCTTCCGCCGTCTACCGTCCGCGTTCCATCGTTGTGGTATTAAACAATATGCTTTTCAAAACAAAGTTTTAACTGACTTCAAATCAGTACCTTGCCAAATTGCTTCAAGTTTACCTATAAAATTTGGAGAGTTCCCTCGATTTCTCCAGAATCCCACTATCAGAACTGGATTTTGGTGACAACGGGACCAATCTGGAAGTATCGGTTCATAAATTACCGAGTTATCGCAAAACAAACACGCATAAAAAAAAAAACATACAGAGGAATTGAAGTCGGTCCTTTTTTGAAGTCTGTTAAAAATGCAATGACAAAGACGTTTTAAAAATCGATAATCTATAATAAACGAAAACACTCAAGTATTAAAATGTAGGCTGTTAAGGGTTATTTGCCTTTTTAAAAGCATTCATGGTATTTTTGTTCCACAATGCAGTTGGCATCAAACAATAATGATTATAATGAAGTTGTTCGACCAGATGGAATGAAGACGTTTTTTTTCATAGCTTTTAAGCTTGTGGCACAGTTGAAGCGAAACATTTTCAACCTGTGTTCCCAAAGGATAGGAGAAATACGATAGTCGCGTACCGTCAAGAAGTGTTAGGTTTAGGGTCACCCGCTATCGCAAAAGGCGCATAAAAGGGGTTCATTGGGGTCGCGTGTGTCTGATGGGGTCCACAGCACTCGACTAACGACCCTAAGGAAGACGAAGAACCAGTTAGGATGAGCTAAAAAAGCAAGGTCCGCGGTCCGACAAGGAATTTAGTTCGTTCATAGGGTTCGGTTGTAACCGTCGGTAATCAATACAATACAAAACAAAGCAGTTACAAAGAGAAAATAGTAGATTGTTCAACAAGCGCATAAAACGAGCCATTTAACCTGAGACGTTTATATCCACTCGAGCCACCGGCGAGGGTGAATATGATTGTTAAGTCGAGGGATAAAATGGCTAATTTATGCCTGAGTTATACACACTGCTTTTCACTTCGGTTGCGAGATGACAAATGATTGCAGAACTAAATTAAATAACAGCTCATTCACGTCGCTTAACTTTTTAAAGTTTTTATGTTTAATTTTAGACACCTCATAATAGACTTAGGTACTTCATACTGCCAAGTCATTTAATGGTTCGATACGTTTTAAAATAATAATTGACTCCTATTTTATCTGGTTTTATTAATTTAGTAATGGGAAACACGTTAAAGCAAATAAAATAAAATAACAAGTTTATTCTACGAAGTTTTAATGTGCGTGTGGCTGTTAGGCCCGATTATCTTAGTCTTTAAAACAATTTTACTTTGTGCACTAGAGCATAAAAGTGGCATTTTGTGCAGCATACATCCAACACAATTGCGAGCATGAAAAGTGAAAAATAAATTAACATGTAGACAACATAATCGTTAAGTCATTGCTAGACGGTCGCCAACACTCCCCTCCGACCGAGCGACCTTGGTCCGCACCGACCGCTGTAGTATGAACTTTTGCTGCAAACAACTGTCTAGCAATGACTTTAGTTACGTCCGTTAAAATCTGTTTATTCTGTGTAATGATGAAGTTTTACAGGTAAATATGGAATCCTTGAGTGATCGACGGAGCTCCTCAGTTTTTATACAGCTACATAGTGAATTGGGGTTTATCTGAAATAACCCATGCACCCAAACCATTTATGGGATAGGTTGGAAAAAAGGGTAGATGTGGATGGTATATATGCATGTTTGGCGAACTACTGAATTGAAGTTTTTTTTAAATAATTAAATTCCGTTTCGTATTTTTACATGTTAAATTAATCTTAGTTATTCTTTCCCGACCTTTTCTTTCCATTAATATTATCGACTAGTGCACATCCCTATAATTCGCGAACATCTGGACTTCACCGGACGTGGACGCGGTCAGCTGTTACCCGGCAGCCATCTTGGAGAGCTTTGAACTCTATGGTTTTGTTTATGGAATCAACGGTTGAGTTAACGTTGTCGTGGGCGTTCATTTTGCTGTATGAAAGACGTTGTTTTTATTAGAAAGTTGGATTTGAATAACTAATTATGTACCCCTTCTAAGACAGCATATTTAATGTAATAATTTTATTCCAAGTTTTATATGCATTTAGAATATTTAGATATTGCAATGCTCGATAGAGCTCATGTTAGAACTACACCTAGCCTTATAATGACCTACTTTGTTACAATATGAATGCAATAAGGAATTTGAATCTGTATCTATCTAACTATTACGAGTATATGTAGCTGGTTTGGTAAAGTTTGTTTGTCTGTCTGTTGTGTGCACTATTCAACTTACAGACTTTATTTAACATTAGGTTAATTAAGTTAGGTAATAACATTATTAGCTTTATCTAAATACAATAACAAAACAAATAGCAAATATTTTAATCCGTTAAAGGTCAGAAATAACTAATCACTTAGAAAAGCTGAAAAACCTCCGACATTTTTATTTAAAAAGTTCTATATCTCAAAAACGGCCAAATCGATTATGATGAAACATAGCTAAGAACCATCTTGACTTCGTCAGCTTACGGATAGTAAATCTCATTCAAATCGGTCCATTCGTTTAGGTGCTACTATGCCACAGACAGACACACAGACAGACGGACACGTCAAACTTAAAACACCCCTCTTTTTGCGTCGGGGGTTAAAAAGTAATGGCCAATGGGTAAATTGCAAAAAAATAGTACATTATTTTATTAAGGACCTTAATCTAATCTATGCTTTAACTTTTTTCCATTGTGTAACGAAAGTTACCCATATAAAATGTATGGGTAATTGCCGTTACACAATGGAAAAAAGTTAAAGCATAGATTAGATTAAGGCTCTTAACTATGTACAATTTTTTTGCAGTTCACCCTTATGTCAATTATACACAGCCACTTAAAGGCTTTAGGATGAATATTCACTAAAAATTACTGTACGAAGATGTGTTTTTATATATTTGTCAACTGGCATATTTAAAGCTAGGTCTAGTGAAAATGAAAATTTTCAAAGGAACTGCCTGTACTAGGAAAGTAGCTAGTATTACATAAACTAACATGACTGCCACTTGATTTTAACCCTTACCCCGTTGCGTTACAGCCGGCATGTCGCTCCCGGACCTGACGTCGGCCCGGAGCTCTCCGGCGCCGGACGCCTGTCCAGAGTGCGACACCAGCGCCTCCGTCACTTCCGACTTGCACAAGGTGAGCTAGTTTTTTTTTTTTAATCCACGTCTGAGGAAATTGGCAGCACCGCGGAATGTCATCTCATATTTGGTGCAGCCTAAACAGACTGCCGCTAGCCTGCTAGCTTGTTGGCTGGGGAATTAACCCATCTGTACTTATAAACCGCCCGCACATTGCAGCCACTAGTGGCCGCCATTTAACGCGTCTACTAGTAAGTACAGCGAGCGCAAGCCATTGAGGTATAATGTACTAACGTACGCGCATACGTAACGTAGGTACGTTAGTACATTATATACCTCAATGGCGCAAGCCACTCCCGCAGCTTGTGTATCGGACGTGGCCAAACCCTCGGTGTGCGAATTCCATGGACAGCGTTTCGGACCAATATTTAGATCTCGGAAGAACTTAAAATCAAAGAGAGATCGTCGACTGCAAATACGACTACTCAAATACTTCGGGCACATTACTCGAAACCAAAACTCCATGAAACGACTCGTTGTCCATGGACTAGGTGGAAAGCGATCACGCGGTCCTTCTCCTACGCGCTGGACGGATTTGATAAAAGCTGTGTCACCATTCACCATAGTCCGATGCCGCACGGACTACAGGCCCAGGAAGAAGAAGCCCAAAAACTTGCCATGTCCACCACAAAACGAAGACATCGCCATGAAAGCACTAGACTACCGGCGCATTGTTATGCGCTGCGACGATAAGTGCCATAGTCCGACGCCACACGCGCAAGCACCTTACAGGCCCAGGAAGAAGAAGCCCAAAAACTTGCCATGTCCACCACAAAATGGAAACATCGCCATGAAGGCACTAGCCTACCGGCGCATTGTTATGCACCGCGACAACAAGTGCCATAGTCCGACGCCGCACGCGCCTTACAGGCCCAGGAAGAAGAAGCCCAAAAACTTGCCATGTCCAATTGTCCACCACAAAATGAAGACATCGCCATGAAGGCACATGCGCCGCGACAATAAGTGCCATAGTCCGACGCCGCACGCGCAAGCGGGACAGGTCCAGGAAGAAGAAGCCCAAAAACTTGCCATGTCCACCACAAAATGGAAACATCGCCATGAAGCATTCAAAAACAAGCTCAAACAGCTCCTCATAAAAATGGCTTGCTACAGCATAGACGACTTTATGACCAATATATCATTGACCCACTCATAAATCAACAACACTTTCAAAATTGTTCAATAACGATAGGTATATAACATCTAAGACAATAAGAAATTTTAAAATGTATTTGACATGCATGATATTGACCTGTAAAATATGACATTTTATCAATAAAGTTCTGAATCTGAATCTGAATCTGAAGGCACTAGACTACCGGCGCATTATTATGCGCCGCGACAATAAGCAGACAATGAGTGCAAATAGCACTGCAATGTTCCCCGCCACACGAGGAGAGTATGTGAAGACTCGAGCACCCTATGGTATCTTCAGCATCACGGTACACTGGACTATTCCAGTGTACCCGTGATGCTGAAGACGGATGGATGGCCTTATCACGCGACAAGTGACAGGATAGAGCATCCGTCCCTGGCTGACACCGTTCGATAGAACGAGACGACGCGCTTATCCTATCACTTATCGCGTGATGACGCCATCCATGCTACGGGGCCTGGAGGGCTTCTTTATCCATACATCATCATGAAACCATGATCACTCTGTCAAGAACGACTGAAGAGAAGAGAGAGACGCCGAGGTTATACAAAATGTATAAAAGAACTTGTTCGCTACAAAGGTTCATAAGGTCTCACAACTCTACGGGAGCTCGGAGCTCTCCGGCAACAGACGCCTGGGCTGTTATTCGCTACGCGTTAATGCGGCTCAGCCCGCCGGTCACCCGTTACGAAACTAGACCTCTACCTACGCTTAATTCGCATCGGTGTCAAGGTATAATTGTGGCTGAGCGTTGAGGTGAGCTTAAAACAAGGTACAGTATAGGGCTGTCCAGTGTGCGACACCAGCACCTCCGTCACTTCTGACTTGCACAAGGTGAACTAGCTTTTTCGGGGGCGCTCATACTCGTATTTACAGCAGCTTTAGGGGGGAAGAAGGAATCTTAAGCTGGGCATGGGCATACACCTAGGCGCCGCGCCGCGCTGCACCATTTGCCCTGGGACAAATCAATGGATGGACGTTGACGTTGTATACCAACGTTGAATTTTGACATTCACGACATCACGACCGTTTTATACGGATGGCGCGATGGCGGGTCAGGGCCCGATTGGATATCCCAACAGGACGGTTATCCCTTGTTACACCTAACAACTTTAGCCTTAATATTTCATTAGACCTAACGCTTCACAAGACCTAATGCATTTTTTTCTTAAATAGTGAACTGTATAGGATTATTGCAAAACAAACCTTACCGAACCAAATGACTACTATTTGATGATATTCAAAGAAAACCCGAAAAGTTCACTGTTTCGAAGGAAAATGCATTAGGTCTAAGTGAAACATTAGGTCTAATGCAACATGGGCTAAAGTTGTTAGGTCTAACAAGGGAGACCCCAACAGGCCACTCCAGCGGCATGTTGGAACGATCACGAATGGCAACGTCCATCCATTTGGAATCATCCATTTGTCGCCAAAACAAATGGCGCTCTAGTGAATATAGAAACAACAAACTCGACCACCAGCAAGTGACACTGGCGCGCCCATGAATGTAGTCAAAATATTACGTCCATCTATTGGGATGCATTAACTTGGCGCCGAGACAAATGGCGCGGCGCAGCTTTACCTCACCTCACTTAACTAAGTAAGTAAGTATAAGTTTATATTGATATGCGTGTTAGTCTGTAAGCCTTTGTTACCTGATTTAAATGAATAAAATTTTCTCAAACAATGTCTTCTCTGTTCCAGTATCAAGTGGCCTGCACATGCAAGCCCTCAGCCGCTTACGCGCGCGCCGACGACCCCGGCCCCCCGCCCCCAGCCAAGCCGGACACACCCCCCGCGCTGCCCCCGCGACCCCCTACTAATTTGCTCACTGGACGGAGGAACAATGGTAAGGCTGTGTTCTCTTCGGAATACTGTCAGCCTGTCAAATCATGCTCGTATCAGGTATTCCACCAGATACATAATAAAGTTTGATTGTATTAGAGAATGCTAATTGATATTAAGTTCGCGTTTTTTACGTTTTTTCTTTTGAACAATAAGGATAAGGTACGGAAACGTTTATGCATGTTAACGTCTAAAGACTGGTAATATTACGAGAACAATATTCCTTTGCTATTCCGCTAAAAACGTGCTGGTCGATCAGCGGAGATCAAATGCAACTATATTTGCGTATAAACATGCAAATAATTACAGCAAACCACCACCAATAATGAAAAAACCTCGACACGTGTTTCGCCTCTCTACGAGGCAGTGTTGGTTAATCTTAGTATTTTCTGACTCGTAAAAACCCACCCTGTATATTATGCAAGTACCTATGAACTAGGTACTGCAAGGTCTGCAAGAGAGAATATCAATCAGAACAGATATCTATCTGTTCTGATTGATATTGATATTATCTGATTGATATTATCCATCTGGATAGCCACCCTTACACACGGTACGGTCATAGAAACAGAATTAGTAACCACTGAGAGTTAATGCTTTAAAACTTATAAATGAATGACAATACAATGCAATAACTAATACCTTTTATTTCATTGTGACAAAGTTGTCAATATCATATAATTCAATTTGTTGGACTAGTCGCTGATAATAATATTTCAAAGTTTCACTTGTCCATCCATAGCTTGGATAACAATAGCATGAAATACAGGTCAGAAATATACTTTCCGGTCCATCCAACCCATAAGTACATTGCATAAAATAAACCAATAAATTCAGACATTTCATTCATCTCAACCGTCCAAATCACAATTAAACCGTCGTTCAAAAATGTAACAAAATCAATTCAATTCTAAAGCAGGTGTCAAAAAAAACCTTCCCACCACGAATACCGAAAACGATACAAAATATGTAGAATTCAAAAAAAACTTCTAATAGGTAGAGATTCATTTACAAAGGAATCTACCTGTAGTTTTTGCCCGTGACGTATATGATGTATTGTTATAAATAGGTATTTATACGCCTACTAAAAGTACAAAGTAAAATCCATAAGTTATACGTTTCCTTTAATACCTTTTAGCATTACCTGCATGGTGTCTACTGCGCATGTGCGCCATTCCTCCAATTGTCAAAACCACATAACCTAAATCGCTTACAATTAATACTAAAAACACTTTTTATAAATTAAAATAGATGTAAAAAACAAAATGTAGTGCTTGCATTTTTAATCTGTGATGTGCTGTATTGAAATAAAAAAAAACCGCGAGTTATTGTTGTTTTAATTGATAATAAACAAAAGCGTATACAAATATGCAGTGCATTTCGAATTTAGAACAAAATCGACGCGTCAGGGTTTATAAAAGTGTAGTGTTATAATCAGCCAGTGATTTCGCATTATAAATATCGTAAATGCATTTGTTATTCTCGTAGCGAAAGGTCATTGTTCTCTAAGACCCGTTTAGGAGGGTGTAAATATCGATTTTATACAAATGGCGCGCGATTTGAATGTTCTTGTAAAACAATAGAACTGTAATTCAAAAGTGATGGCGGGAAAGCGGACTTGCTTTTTTTAAGTGACGTAGTTGCCGAATTGTTTATAAATAGTGAAGGTATGCAAGCTTGCGGTGTAATGCAACTGGTACAGTATGAAGTATCGACACCGCAGTCGACGATCGCGGCAGACGTGGCACAACACTACGTGGCCCCGCCGCCATATTTTGGTACGTTTGGAGATCGAAATTTTAATAATAGATGGCGTTGTTATTAAAAAAAGTAAATTAAAGTAGTTGCTAGCTGCCTGCGCGGTTCCACCCGCGGATTACAAAGGATGCTATCTAATATATTGTTTTTTTTATCTGTAGGTTAGTTCCGGAGATAACCGCTTCCATACAAAACTATAAACTCTTACCTCTTTAAATGATTATATATCTTTCCTTCCACAGCGGCAGTGAACTGCGCCACAACCGCCCCCTGCCGCCGTCACAAGTACGCGTGGTGGTGTGTCGGATGTGGCGCGTTGGCCGCAGCCTTAGGAGGGCTGTTGGCGCTTCAGCACATCATAGTTCGAGTGTACACAGCATCTCCGCATCATCTGGAGACTGTGCCGGCCGCGGTCCCTGCTGCTATGGTAAGAACTCCTTCATTCTTCTGGATGCCTAGTAGTTTTGCAACAGTCAGTTGCTAATCGATGGCGGTAGCCGCTGCTATGATTATAACTCCATCTTTCTTCTGTGCGCCTGGTACTTTTGCCAACGTCAGATATTATTCTAATTCTATGGCGATATTAAGGTAAGTGAAAAGGCAAATAAGAGGTACAACAATATGTAAAAAGATCTCCGAGCTTACAAGACAGGCATCCTTTGTACAGTCACCGGCATAAATATATGATGGAGATGGAACAAAGGCCGCAAAAATATCTGATGGTGATGACAAATCTATTCCTAGAGCCGTAAGAGCGTGTTAGATATTTTTGCGATTCATCATATATTGATGCCGGTGACTGTACATCAGGTTTTAGGACTTCAGGAGGGCTGTTGGCGCTGCAGCTGGATACTGTGCCGGGCGCTCTGCCTGCCGCTATGGTGAGAACTCCTTCAGTCTTCTGGGCGCCTAGTACTTTTGACACGATTAAAAACCTTGCGTTCGTTTGTTTGACAGCGATAAAACTGTTCTGATATTAAAAGCTCATTCATGCATGTGTAAAGATATGTGGACAAAGTGGTCAAAAAGAGGTATACAGATCTCTGAGCTTACAAGACAAGGTTCGAACGTTGTGGTACTTTGGCCGGGGCTCTTGGAGGGCTGTTAGCGCTGGAGCACATCATAGTTTCGAGTGTACACAGCTCTGCATCAGCTGAATACTGTGCCGGCCGCTGTCCCTGCGGCTATGGTGATAACTCCTTCATTATTCTGAGCGCCTAGTCCTTTAACCACGGTCAGTTGATATTTGACGGTGGTACCCGCTGCTATGGTGAGAACTCCTTCATTCTTCTGAGCGCCTAGTCCTTTAACCACGGTCAGTTGGTATTTGTCGGTGGTACCCGCTGCTATAGTGAGAACTCCTTCATTCTTCTGGGCGCCTAGTACTTTTGACACGGTTATTCTGATATTTGTATACACCTCATAAAAGGCTCATAAAAGGCGTTTATAAAAATAAAAATATGCATGCGGACCAACTAGTCAATTACATGTAAACAGATCTCTGAGCTTAGACAAGGTTCGGTTATTTGGCCGGGGCTCAAGGAGGGTTGTTGGCGCTGGAGCACATCATAGTTTCGAGTGTACACAGCTCTGCATCAGCTGAAGACTGTGCCGGCCGCTGTCCCTGCTGCTATGGCGAGAGAGAACTCCTTCATCCTTCTGGGCGCCTAGTACTTTTGACACAATAAAAAAACTTTGCGTTCGTTTGTTTGACAGCGATAAAACTGTTCTGATATTGTAGGAAGTAGGTGAAAAGCTCGTTCATGTGTAAAGATATGCGGACAAAGTGGTCAAAAACATGTATACAGATCTCTGAGCTTACAAGACAAGGTTCGAACCTTGTGGTACTTTGGCCGGGGCTCTAGGAGGGCTGTTGGCGCCGGAGCACATCATAGTTTCGAGTGTACACAGCTATGCATCAGCTGAAGACTGTGCCGGTCGCTATCCCTGCCGCTATGGTGAGAACTCCTTCATTCTTCTGGGCGCCTAGTACTTTTGACACAGTGAAAATATCACCGTTCGTGTGTTTGACGGCGATACATTCCGATATTGTAGAAGGTATTATAATAAGGCAAGAATATGCATGCGGACAAAGTGGTCAAAAATATGTATACCTACACCTACAGATCTCTGAGCTTACAAGGCTTGTGGTACGTTGGCCGGGGATGTAGGAGGGGTACGAGTATCTAAAAGTATGCTTACTGAGGTCTCAATTTGAGACGTTGGTACAGTTTAAGAAGCTTGCTCCTTCAAGGTAGAGGTCGCCTACCTAAGAAGTAATAAGATGGAGCTGTGGCGACAGACTATCCGTCTCTTTCTAAGCGTTCTTATTAGAAAGAGACGGGTAGCCTATCTCGCCGCGATACAGCTCCCGAGCCGTCCTGTGATAGCCGTGCTAGTTGGAAAAAAGTTTTTGTCAAGAATATCATTTTTGGTACAAGCTTTTATTGCCGACTGTACTTTTCTGCATACCATCATCAACTACTCATTGAGGCGCTTCTAACGAGCCCAAACTCGATGGGGTTGTGTCGTTTTATTGCGGAGTTCCTATGGCCACCTTCCAGCTCCAGCATCAGATCAGCTCCAAGTCATCATAATATTGCATTGTCATGCGATATACATATGCTTGCAAAATTTCAGCTCAATTGGATGACGGGAACTGACTGAAAAATGGATTGCAAATTTTGACGAACAACTTACATACTTACATATTTACATACTTACATATTTACATGCTTACATATTTACATACATATGAACAGTGCAAGTTAATATAAAGCTTGTAAAAAGCTTGTAAAAATGGCAATATTTATCATGTTTGAGGGAACTTGTCTATTACTTTTTTTTTATTTAAATGCACAAAAAAATTAAATAGGAAACTTGCATCTTTTTATTTTATTACGAAAATCAAAAGCATAATCTAGCATTAAAACAACTGTAGCATTAAAACTTTCTTATGATTTATGTTTCTGATGTTATATGCATTTGAAATCTGCACACGCCGGCACCACCCGAAAACGCTCTATATTAAACGGGCTTATGCTATGACGTCACAGCATATATTCTCGGCGCGTTTACTATGGAGTAAGTCATTAATTAGCAATTATCTCCACAAAATATGCGTTTATGTTTATACTTACAAATTATTATTTCTAATTTAAGATTCTGTCTTATCAAAAAATATAAAAAAAAATCGTCATTTTAACGTGAGATAAAACTAATACAATCGTTTTTTAGGGTTCCGTAGTCGACTAGTTGGGGTTCCGTAGTCGACTAGTTAGGGTTCCGTAGTCGACTAGGAACCCTTATAGTTTCGCTTTGTCTGTCCGTCCGTTCGCGGATAATCTCAGTAACCGTTAGCACTAGAAAGCTGAAATTTGATACTAATATGTATATCAATCACGCCGACAAAGTGGTAAAATAAAAAGTGTTTTTTAGGGTTCCGTACTCAAAGAGTAAAACGGGACCCTATTACTAAGACTTCGCTGTCCGTCCGTCTGTCTGTCACCAGGCTGTATCTCAAGAACCGTGATAGCTAGAGAGTTTAAATTTTCACAGATTACGTATTTCTGTTGCCGCTATAACAACAAATACTAAAAACAAAATAAAATAATGTTTTAAGGGGGGCTCCCATACCACAAACGTGATTTTTTTGCCGTTTTTATAGATAATGGTACGGAACCCTTCGTGCGCGAGTCCAACTCGCACTTGGCCGGTTTATTTTTTATTTTTTATTAGGGTACCTCCCCTATACGTAACGTGGGGAGTGTTTTTTTTTCATTTCAACCCTAACGTGTGATTTGGAAAGGTATTTAAAAATGAATAGGGGTTTGCTAAAACCATTTTTTGATAATGTTAATACCTATTTTCGGAGATAATCGCTCCAGAAGTAAAAAAAATGTGTCCCACCCCCCTCTAACTTTTGAACCATAAGTTTTAAAAATATGAAAAAAATTTCAAAAGTAGAACTTTATAAAAACTTTTTAGGAAAATTATTTTGGACTTGATACGTTGAATAGTTTTTGAAAAAATTTACAAAATAATTTCACACACTATGACGGACGAAAAACTACGGAACACTGAGCGTGGCCCGACACGCTCTTGGCCGGTTTTTTTTTCTTTTGTATGAAATCTCTACTTATATCCGCATCGATTGAGTGCAATTTATTCGAAATTGAAGTCCCATGCAAGTTCCCCATTAAATAATATGATATCCGCGCTTCCGAACACGCACTTCCATCTCGCTCACGCTTATGCTCAGTGAGAGGGAGAGAAGACCATGAGTCTACTTCGCCTTAAGGTGGTTCGATTGCCATACAAAACGTTATTTGACATTCGCAGGCCAACGGCGTGATATTTTAAGAAACTTATGTAACAAACTTTCATAAATTGGCTTCCCATTTGCGCCAAATTCCCCCTTTCCTAGAATAAACTTGTATAAACTAGATTTATTTGAGAAATTGGTTTGGGACGTGATATTTTGATGAAAGTTTGTTACATAAGTTTCTTAAAATACCACGCCGTTAGCCTGCGAATGTCAAATAACGCTTTGTATGGCAATCGAACCACCTTAAATATTTAGTGTTCTTTCTTATCTCTTATTGGCACGTAAATAATATCATGTTTCATTCCAGTTGGTACTGACTGGAGTATGCATCATGAGCCTAGCGCGGCGCCGCAACCGATACAGCTATATGGTAAGAAAAGTACGTCATCATTCTTTATTATTATTTTGCTGATTTTATAAATATCGCATGATTATAAAGTGCTTTTTTGCGTTCTTGGTTATTGTTTGGATCTTAATTTAATGTTGATATCTACAAGGTCCGAATCGCAAAAACTTAAGTGGCAGTGGGCGGGGCACATTGCACGTAGAACCGATGGCCGTTGGAGCGGAAAGGTTCTCGAGTGGCGACCACGTACCGGAAGCCGCGGCGTGGTTAGGCCCCCCACAAGGTGGACTGATGACCTGGTAAAGGTCGCGGGAGTCCGCTGGATGCGGGTGGCGCAGGACCGGTCATTTTGGCACTCTTTGGGGTAGGCCTATGTCCAGCAGTGGACGTCTTTCGGCTGATATGATGATGATGATGATGATAAGGTCTAACTCAGCCACACTCAACCTTTTTTCTAAGAGTGCCGCAAAGACATTTTAGCTAAGGATCAAAGTAAAATTGTCTTTTCTCAAACATGCAACGAAAAGTTGTCATTACGTGCGTTATAACAGGCTTGAACGTATCACGTTTCGGGGGGAACAAATTAAAGGCCTAGGCCGGGAAGTAATTTATTTTTAATTTAATTCTACAATTTGTGGCACAGAATCAGTTCAGCCATGAAAATTCGTTTGATTTCTTGGATTTCCATATTTAACGTTACCGGTCAGTAAAGTGAGGCCAATACAACCGGCCCTAAGTCTCGCTCTTATAGTACATTACATCAGAGGCCGAGAGACCGGATAGAGATACGAGGCCGGGAATCCGTTTTCACGCCGAGGCATGTATAGTGCTTTGCTCAAACATGCAATGAAATAAATAAATAAAAATCCTCAAATCAAACTAATTTCATGGTTGAATGCCGTGATGCTGTGCCACAAATAGTGGAATGAAAATTAAAAAGTTACTTTGCAGGCCTAGGCCTGAAAAGTTGTATGAAATCCCATTTCAGGCCGCCTCGAGATGCTGCGCCCGAAAAAGGATACTTCCGAGTCTATTATAAAAAGAGAATATTTCGTCGGGTGACAAGCAAAACTCACTAAGTAACAAATACCTACTTATAGCAAAGGTCGTATCTCGATATCGACTACGTAGCGAGATACGAGGTTTTGAAGAGCAGTGACAGTTTTGGTAGTGACTTGTTTGTCACCCGACGATTTCATTGCATGTTTGAGAGAAAGTTTTTTTTTTCAGATTAAAGTGGTTGGTGCATGCTGCCTCGTCTGCGCGTTGACGTGCGTTCTCGTCACAATCACGACAACATACATACATATGAACAAGTAAGGGTGCAATCGATATTTATTTATTTATATATTTGTCTCAGGCAACAAGGCCCATATTTACAAATACCTTACAGACTAACATACGTATCAAAATACAAAACAAAAAATTATAACATTTCAGTTATAAATAATATTAATAGGTATTCATTATAATATAATCAAAAAAAAATAAAAACATGTCAATTTAGAATTTAGAATATAGGTGTTAGTAACATTATTTTACATCTAGTGTTAGTACTTAAGGTGGTTCGATTGCCATACAAAGCGTTATTTGACATTCGCAGGCTAACGGCGTGATATTTTAAGAAACTTATGTAACAAACTTTCATCAATTGGCTTTCCATTTGCGCCAAATTCCCCCTTTCCTAGAATAAACTTGTATAAACTAGATTAATTTGAGAAAAATAGTTTTCCCAAAATATCACGTGACAAACCAATTTCTCAAATTAATCTAGTTTATGTAAGTTTATTCTAGGAAAGGGGGAATTTGGCGCAAATGGGAAGCCAATTTATGAAAGTTTGTTACATAAGTTTCTTAAAATATCACGCCGTTAGCCTACGAATGTCAAATAACGTTTTGTATGGCAATCGAACCCCCTTAAACATTAATAATTAATATTACAAATTAGTATTACTTTAGACTTAGAGGTGTTTCTAGAAGAAAGGCGATTTTTTGTAAAGCCATAATCCCATAATGAGCAGTTATTGTATTTTCACCAGAGCGAATGGGTACCTAACTATTTTATGACTAGGTAGATTGTTAAATGAAAAAGTGAAATGAAGAGGTATATCACTCAAAAAAGAACGAAAGGACAACTGCAAAAATATGTATAAAAAAAAATGTTTTTTTTTATGCATAAATAATAGTACATTGTTTAACAAGGGGCGTATGAGGAATATTGCAAACGAGAGTCTATCAGGAGCCCGACGCCGTAAGGCGGAGGGCGTTTGATGACTCGAGATTGCAATATTCTTACGCCCGTGTTATACACAATGTTTTTCATCACATTTGCGAGGAAATAAATAACTACAAAAGACATAAAAATCTAAGTTTCATACAACCGCACCAATCAAAAATTAACGAAATTGACAACTTCACATACAGATTTGCGAGTGGAGGGCGAGGGGGCGGGGCGTGGCGCCCCACGGCCTGCTAGATTTCTTTCAACCAATCACAGAGAAGAATTCTTGTGACGCGAACCAATTTGTTTGATTTGCTTTTAACCAATCAGATCACACACAAGCTCATTACTTCCCATGGGCCATTATTTCCCGCGGGAACAATTTAGGCCATTGTCTTTCTGTATACAGGCAAGGAATAACACCATTTATGAGCAAGTGTGATGAAAATAAATAAACCTCATGAATCATGAATATGTCCAGTCAAGGGCACCAATATATATTTACTCAAAGTTTCATAAATATATACAACCTTATTGTTGCAGTTAATAAGGTTTGTGTGTATATATTTTTGAGACTTAGTGGTGTATACATTACTTACTTATTGGTACCCATGACTGTACCGAAACCTTAATCCGCTGATATAAGAGCGATGCGACATATTTATGAGTAAAGCGGCAATTACACTTCGTATAACTGCATAATTTACTTTGAAAACAAAGTTTTAACCGACGAAAAATCAATCATCCCCTATTTTCCTACCCTTAGGGTTGGTTTTTTTTTCCAAATTTATATAGGACCAACTTCGGGGTATACCCTTTCCAATAAAAAAAAGAATTATCAAAATCGAACTACTCTGTAAAAAGTTATGCGTGGTCATACATAAAAAAAATATATATATACGCGTCGACCTGAGAACCTCCTCCGTTTTTTTCGTCGGTTGAAAAGTGTAAAGAACACGCTAGTCGACCGCATTCGGCGATCGACAGCTGCCAACGGACTGACATTGGCTGACAGACTAGTGTAAAGATGACGTTTGTTCGCCTACGTAGTTTAAAACATGCTATGCGAACTTAGAACTTAAGGGCGCGGTCTCGTTTTGCGCGACAGTGTCGTGACACTTAGTGACGTTAGTTGAAGTGGTGCTCCCCCCGCTGCATTTAGACGTTAGAAACTGCACGAGAAGGTTGCTCTACTTTATTACACGCGTATACAATTTTTATTTAACTACGAAAGTTTCATCTCGTAACAAAAATTTAAGCAATGCCATTATGTGCTCTTCTCGTATAATATTGGTTTGTTAATTTATTATAATGTGTAGGTACATATATGTATTTTATGGTTTGTATAAGTTTATTCTTTAAAAATCTTTGAACATCACAAATATCACATGCAACGAAATAAAATAACACGGGCTGTTGGTGCAACGAATTTATAAGTAAGTATTAAACTATTATACTTATTAGTTCGTTGCACAGACAAAAAAAAATAACACGGGCTGTGTCTTTTTTTTTCGCATATCTACATGTATATGTATGTGATGTACAATAACCATATACGTTTAAATAATCTATGTATAAAATGTAGGTATGTTCCTTGGAAATAAAAAACATGGATTTTCCAAAAGCATTATAATTAAAATTAATAACTGCAAGAATAACATATTTACAGGATTTTCTGCAACAAATGACTTACAGCAAGTCTACAAAGATGGTCTACAAAAGCTAATTACAAAATATTTACAAATTGTTGTGGCATGGCTGGCATGTTGTGGCTTGGCTGATTAGTCTATGGATTTTAGAAATTTAAATGTCAATTTTTTGCCTTTTTTTTCATCCGTCAATTGTTACGCAGACCTCGATTTTAGTAATTTTTTTCTTATTAATCTTCTTTTTGGAATTATTTTGATTTTTATTTTCTATTGCTGCTATTATGTGCGGTGGATTTTTAATTGGCATTGAACGTTCTAGGCGCGAGTCAATCAGTTCTGGCAGAAGACATTGATCATAAAATTGTGTCAAAGGACCGACCATTTTCGACTCCCAAAAACCCCTATCTCTTACGATGTATTCTACTTTCATCGGTTGCTGGTCACCCGTCCAAACCGCAAATATGCAAGTACTTTGCTCAGTTATATTTAGCTGCCCTTGTATCTGATAATAATAATCGTGATTTGTATCTATTTTATACGACTTCTTTTTTGTGTCATATTTCCAGAACGTAATTTTTTTCTCTTTAATTGCGTCTTCAGGATTCATATCTTTAGCAGATAATGGACATTTCACCTCTATAATGCCTGTTTTTCCTTCTTCGTCTTCATAAATGCCATCAGGAGTGGCACCCAAGAAGCATTTGCTTCTGTGAATGTATAACCCACATCGCTTGATTTTAATTTTTAGCTGATGAGCTAACTGGGAAATAGCTTTCTCTTCATTTACTTTACCATACGCAATCGACGGAATTTTAGATAAATCTTTCGGTTTGACTATGGACTTTACTAGTGGAGCACAACTTATACTGTTTTTCCTTTTACAGATTTTACCGAAAAGAGAAGCGGTCAGTCTTTTTTTTCTTTGTTCTATCCAGTCTTGGCTACTACTTTGATGGATAGTATTTTTTTGAATAGCATCTCGTTCATCTGTATTGACCTCCAAATCTCTTAAAAAATATTGTTTTTTGACCTCAAAATCTTCTTCCGACATGTCCGGGCGTTGTGCGTTTGGACCATAGTCTGGGTCGTTTTTTGTAGCAGCACGAAACCTTTTCCTAAACTGTCTTGTATATTTTCTTGGCCTCATTTTATGCGTCTCATATATTCTTGTGTATTTACCTGTAGGCTTATTAAATATAAACCTGTTGACTGCAGTGATTGGTGATTTTGTGTTAAAAGAGATCGCAGCGGCTGAACATCTTTCTTGGTACGAATTTCTGAGAGTGTAATTTATTCTCTTACCTCCGACATATTTGGCTATAACTGAGTTAAATGTTTCAGCCGCGTTGCTGTCGACGTCATAAACAAGGCTTTTTGCATTTGATGCCAAATAAGAGACGTGTTGGCTCATTTTCAACCAAAGAGACGTGTTTTGCAAATTTTGCGTCACATCTATGTCGAGTTTATCAGTTGCAGGGCATATCTGATCTTCACATTTTGTGTGATCTCCTAAAGCATGGCGTAAGGCGTTGTAAATATCTCCGTTAAGATTTGATACCTTTTCGGTTTGTGAAACCTCCGCATGTTTTCTTAACTTTATTGCACGTACGACGTATCTCCTCAATTTCATTATTTTTGCCTCTGTAAAAAGTTTTCTTTGTTGGATCGGAATTTGAGTGTCTTTTATGAGAAGTCTTAACTTATTACATAGGTTTCTCAATAGGTGATTACGACATTCGATCTTCTCAACTTTTACATTTTTGTAGGGGTTGCTACTCAAAATTTTTTTTATGGTGCTTGAATCACCATCTGATATCAATTTTTCATATATCAAACCGTGCGTGTCAAGAGATTGTTTGAAGCCTTCAACCAGTGCAGTTGATTCCATACTGGATGAACTTCCTGTGAAATTTTTATAGCATGTATGTTCTTTTGGCTCAGTTTTCTTATTGGCTGCTCGAGCACAAATCATGCAGTATTTATTTTTTATACCTAGATATAAAAGTTTTCCAGTATAGGCACCGATTATTGCTGCCGCGCCGGATGCAGCTGCATAATTGTTTCGAAATGATCGTTTGGACCAGCATCCATCAGCAATTACAATTATCATAGGATTTCCTTCGCTATCAACGCTACCAATGTCTTTCGCATGTTGTGCTTCCTCTTCTCCTGCCTTGTGCATTTCTTTTTCTGCCGTTTTGTGATACCAGTCATAGACGACTTGGCTAGTTTTAGAATACAAACTTTTTGACATAGCGGGTGTGTTAGCGTTTGCCATCAATTCGTTTAAATTTTCAAGCCCGCAGCCAATACTGATGGTGCCGGCAACAACACCATGATTTATATCATAATTAGAAGCGGGATCATCAGTGCTTATATCAAATATTACGTTGCAAACATCACACTTCAGTTGAAGAGTTGAAATAAAACCTTTTCTGGTCTCGCCAATGCATTTTAAATTTGAAAATCTGCATCCGAATGACGCTGCACTGTGATCTGCAATCGCTTGCAAAGATGCCAAGAAATGACTAAGAGAAACAATTCTACGTCCATCTAAAACAAAGGAGTCACTTTTGTCACAAACTGCATCTTCGCGTTCGGTTTCAAATTCAAAGCAGTGATCAGGTTGCTGGCACTGAAAATAAATAGGTTTATTGTGAAGGTAAATAATAAAAGGTAACGAAGTAGAAGCTATTGTGAAGTTGAGGCGGAGTATATGGCCCTTAGTGCTATGAGTCACATTTCCTGTGCCCATATTATATTACCTTTCTTTTGAAAATCCTTCTAAAAGGTAGGCTATTGTTTGCTCTTCGTTTAAGCCTCTTCTTGATTACCTAAAAACAAACAAAACATATTTAGTTATACTATGATGGGTAATATTATAAGTCAATGTCATTCATCAATGTAAATCATATTTTTTCAACTTTACCAAATTTTCTTTGTTCGCATTCTCATTTGCTAATTCGACATTAGCTAGCATTTGTGTGGAATTTTCCGTTTCTACTAAAATGCTTTCTTTTGAGGACTGAGTTTTGATCTCTTCATCACTGAAATTAATCAAATTGTAAAGTTATTGCTGTGTTATGTTTTGCTTATTTATAAAATATAATCAACTCAATATTTCGTAAGCACTACACATTTTTAGTACATTACTTACCTAGGGCGGTTAAACAAAGAATGTCTCCGATCGCAGGTATTTGACGCCCGAGCCGAAGGCAAGGGCGATAAATATGCGCTCTGAGGCTTTCTTTATTACCGCCCGTGGTGAGTACAAAATTTTACGTCTCTATCTGGCCAGGAAGTGGGGTTTTCCGCACGCATAGCGTGCGGTAATTCCTACTTTATGGCCAGGTATGACGTAAAAATATTTATAACCGGATGACTGCTTCGATTTTAATACAAAAGGCAATATACATTGCAAGCTGTCCACGCACGGACGGCGGGTGGACCACTCGACGACAACTCGCTGCTCGCACGCAAGTGGGAGAAGCCCATAAATAAGTATTGTTTTTTGTATGAAGGTCATACAAAGCAGAGAAACGGTTATAAATAACAAAATCTATTAAAACAAGATAGATTTCTTACCAATGCACAATATCCTTTACTTGAAGTGGATTGTTGCTAATATCTGACATTGGCTGACGATCCAAAGACTCAGTTGGTGTGGTTTTACTGTGAATTATAGGTACCTATATAGATTATGTAAAATAATTAAGACCATGTAGGGTCATTTCGCCGGTTAGCGACCACCTAATTGTATGTGCCGGTTAGCGACCACTTAGCTGAGTTGGTGAACTGAAAGCATATTTTCTCGTTTTTTTAGTTAATTCCTATTCCATAACTACAAAAAATAATGCATACGGCTACCAGTTTCAATAGGCTCTGTAGAATTGATGTTATCTTCAATTGAAAAAACCATGTTCTTTAGGTGGTCGCTAACCGAAGGTGGTCGCGTAACCGGCGAAATGACCCTAACCAATTAAAAACTTGAATGAAATATGTATTATGATAATTTGAATTATTGATCATGTTTTGAAATAACTAAGCAATTAACTGTAAACTCAAATATTCAAAAAAATACTGTAAACTAAAATTTTGGACTTATCATCATAATAATATTTAAATTTAAATTTATTCATGATCCTCATTCGGAAAGTAAATACAATAAGCTATATAAGTAGAACTCAACTTACCTATTTAAACGGTTTTTTTTCATTATTTCAACTTTTAATTTACTCTTCTTTTTATTGGTACAGGGATATTTCTTTCTTTTCCGATCCATACTCGATAATTACTGACAGTATAGTCAAGCACTATTTCAAGTAGAGCAACTTTCAATGCGAGCTGGGCCGCGTCCCGGCACCGGGGTAAGAGTAGCGCGTGGGAGAGAGAGCTTCCGTGCGAGCGAGAGGTAAAGGCAAAACAAGCTACAGATCACACGTCCGAACGCTGGGATGTCCCAGCGGAACTGACTGAAATTTCGGCGCGTATTTGTTTATAAACACTCAAGAAGTTAAAAGGTACTTATAATGTATTTTTCAATACAGTTTTTTTTTATTTAATAACTTAATAGTTGCTTCGTAGGTGGTTAAATTGTGACTTCTCCAAAAAATGTTTTTAAAAAGAAAAAAATAGTTTTAGATATGGTCGATTTCTTAAAATTACCACTAATTAAGCCACTTAAAATAAGAAAACTAACGCTTTTTTCTAAAATATAAGCAGGTAAGATTATTGTAGAGGATTTAAGAATCAATGTTATCTGTATACATTTCGTGTTTTTGGCATGTTTTTTACGTGACGTGTGCATGAATTAGACCTTCAACGCGCAGAACGTAAACACGGGTATGTTTAAAGCCTAACACAGTAATTAAAAGTAACATCAAAGTAAAAAAACTAATATGTTTTGGAAACTCGAAACCCCACTCTGTAAAGTGATGTTAAATAAATTTCATTTGTAGCTTTTGAATAACTAAAAATAAGGTCTTAGTTTCGGATAATTACTGCTAGAACACAAGACTGCCGCCTTAATGCAAATCCAGTTCCTTATTGAAAATAGTGTCACCTACTTGACAGGTGGCGAACTCTCTGAAGCTCTAGCGATTGCTAGTGTCATAAGACATCGTAGCCTAGGGGTACATACGGCGGTATTTGGGGTCGATGAGTTGGGGTTCAAACCCTACGACCGACGCACTTTTTGTATGTTTTGTACATTCAAAGATAAGTTTTAAGTATCGCAGAAGAGATGGCGCCTGTATACAATATACATACTGCAAAGACTACAATATACATACTGAGATAGACAGGCAACTCGACCAAATTAAGAAGGCATTTAATGCTTGCGATTAAATGCCTTCTTAATTTGGTCGAGTTGCCGCATTAGGTGAACGACGCAATGTAATTGCCGCTTAAGTTGTATGCACCCATATTTTTAACCCCCGACGGAGAAAGAGGGGTGTTATAAGTTTGACGTGTCTGTGTGTCTGTGTATCTGTGTGTGTGTCTGTCTGTGGCATCGTAGCTCCTAAACAAATGGACCGATTCGAAATTCAAATTTTGAATGCGTTTTTTTATCCGAAAGCTGATGTGATCGAGATGGTTCTTAGCTACGTTTCAACGAAATCGATTCAGCCGTTTTTGAGATATTGAACTTTGAAATGAAAATGTCGGGGGCTTTTCAAGTTTTCTAAGTTGTTCATTATTTAAGTATATTACATCATTGGCTAGTGCAGTAGGTACCTACAAAATCATCTGTATACATTAGACCACGTACCGGAAGGCGCGGCGTGGGTAGGCCCCCCACAAGGTGGACTGATGACCTGGTAAAGGTCGCGGGAGTCCGCTGGATGCGGGTGGCGCAGGACCGGTCATTTTGGCACTCTTTGGGGGAGGCCTATGTCCAGTAGTGGACGTCTTTCGGCTGATACGATGATGATGATGATGATGATTAGTAAATGTTATAATCCTGTCTCCAGGCTCCAAAAGCTGAAACACTGCGACTTCACCCAGCTGACCAGAACTTGCACCTGTTCCTCCTTCTCCCCAGACAGTCACAACAGTAAAGTGGAAGGTTAGTACCTATAGGCATGGTGCCTCATGTTAAAATTTATAACGTAGGTACCTAGTGTTGCTAAATGTAACAAAAAAAAAAAAATGAAAAAAAAAAAAAAAAAAAAGATAATAAACCATCAAATTATTGTAGTTAAACATAAATTATAACATATAATTTTTTTTTTATTTTTTTTTTCATTTATTTAACTACTACCAAAAACAATACAAAAAAAACATTTGTACAGCGGACAAAGCCGTAAAGGTTTATCTGCCGCTGTATTCGCTCTTTAACTAATTAAATATATATTTTTACAGGGGTGCAGTTCTATTTTAGCTAATTTAATATTATAAATACTTACAAGGTACTTAGTTAATTAGTATTGGCCTTATTCATAAACGTTCAACAAACCTATTTTAGCTAAAGTGCCGTTAAAGTTCGTCCGTCTCACATTGACTTTGGCATTTGTGTTCGTAATAATGGGACAAAAAGATTTTTTATACACTTAGTAGGCCTTCAAAATTTTATGAATAAAGTATTTTTTATTGTCATTAGTATTTTTATTAGTATTATAATCATGCATTATTTTATTGTCCTAGAGTAAATTTAAAGCTACCATAGAATCCTTACGCTTTTATAGAAACAAAATTGTATGACAACTATGTACCTAAACGCAGTATTTCGCGAGCGAAACAGCAATTTACTTGATTGACGATTAGTACAAATAACAGTTGTGACGTCATACCTGTGTGTCAATTAGTATGGAGCGTTTATGGCTGCCGCCAGCGAGGTCAATCAGTCTTAATTTTTGGAGTATTTATGATCTTATTTTGTTTTAATTGTAGTTGCTCCCATACAAACATTTGTTCCTCTCCAAAAACTGGTTCGAATGACATCGTAAAAAAACATCAGCAGTGGCGTGAGTACTGATGTGCCGACGGAAAGTTTCCTATGTTGCGAAATGTTTCTGCAATTTAACATAGGAAAATTTCGGTAATTTTCCTCATTCTTGTATGGGAATTGAAACTTTCCATTTCCAACATGAAACTTTACGAACTGAGAAGCATAAAACTGTAACTCTTATACATAGTGTATAAGAGTTAAATTTTTATGCTTCTCAGTACGTAAATTTCCTTAATTTCTTGTGAAAATTTCTAGAAGTTTCTGAAAACTTTTTCAACTTTTTGGAAACTTTCCGCAATTTGCACATCACTAGGCGTAAGTGAACTATTATTACTGCAGAGATCGGGAAAATAAGAACTGCCAAAGTAGATATAGACATACGACGCTGGCAATACCTTTTCAAGGTATGAACAGTGCTTTTCTCAAACATGCAATGAAATAAAAAAGAACCCCAAACTTTTTTTTGGCGCCGTGACGTTGTATCACGTACGAGTACCTATTGATATTGAAACAAAACAAGGTCGCTTGGCAGCCATACGCCTCCAATTTTATATGAAATTTCATTGGACTGCCTTTCCACGTCCACTCAGAAAACTGGTTAAATTGGCACCTTGAAAAAAAATTGTCAAGTAGGTAGTCAATTAGGTAGGCAGGGTGGACTGATGACCTGGTAAAGGTCGCGGGAGTCCGCTGGATGCGGGTGCAGGACCATTGTGGCACTCTTTGTGGGAAGCCTATGTTCAGCAGTGGACATATTTTTATTTTATTACGAAAATCAAAAGTATAATCCAGCATTAATAAAACAACTGTAGAATTCAAACTTTCTTACGGTATATTTTTCTGATGTAATATGCATTTGAAATCTCCACGCGCCGGTACCCCCCGAAAACGCTCTATATTAAACGGGCTATGCTATGACGTCACAACATATATTCTCGGCGCGTTTACTATGGAGTAAGTCATTAATTTGCAATAGGGAAGATTACGCAAAACTCTTCGTAGGTGGCGACACTAGCAGCGTTGACATTGTATCTCGTTCCCACTTGCGGTATTGTCTATGCAAGCATCCTTGTCACTCATTTGACAATCAATTGTGCATGTGTGTGTGAATCCCTATATTCCTATACTGGTTTACTATTAGTGGTAGTGCTGCCTCTGGCGGTAGAACATTGCAGTAATGTTCCCTATTATCTCCACACATTTTGCGTTTAAGTCTATACTTATCGTACAAAATATAATTTCTAATTCAATATTCTGTGTAACTGTTGTGTTATTTTATCGAAAAATAATCTTTTTTTTTCGTCATTGTAACGGGAGATAAAATGAATGCAATAGTTTTTTTCATTTTTTTTTCTTTTGTATGATATCTCTACGTATATCCGCATCGATAGAGTGCAATTAATTCGAAATTGAAATCCCATGCAAGTTCCCCATTGTATCTTTTTGCAGAACTTCGCTGCGTGTTCGAAGGAGTGACTAGTTGCGGAGTGGTGCAAGGCGCATTGCTGATATGTCTGCGAGGGGTCTTCGGTCTGTCTGTCTGCGCTGGTCTTGTGTGCATGTTCAGCTCTATGCTGGCATACCAGCTGCTACGGTATGTATTTTATACCTATTAGCTTTTGTTGAGGAAAACGGGCACCATGGTTTGAGCTGTCAGAGGTGTGCGGGGCGTTTTCCGAGGCGCCACGCCATAAATGATTTGATTCGTCGGGCTTTGGTTTCGGCCAACGTGCCTTGTGTCCTGGAGCCTCCGGGGTTGTGCCGCACAGATGGGAAAAGACCAGATGGTCTAACGTTGGTTCCATGGCAGAAGGGGTGGTGCCTCTTGTGGGACGCTACATGCGTAAGCACGTTTGCCCCGTCCCATTTGAGCCATACCATCAGATCCGCGGCGTCGGCCGCCGGATGAAACATGCCAAGCCACTCTGCCTTGGAGCCAATGTACGACTTTGTGCCAGTGGCGGTGGAGACTGCGGGACCGTGGGGTACGGAGGCCAAAGACTTCATGCGGAGTTTGGGTCGCCGGCTTAGGGATAGGGGCTGATATCCTCGTTCCGGATCGTTCCTGGCTCAACAGATTTCGTTGGCCATCCAGCGTGGCAACGCTGCCAGTGTCATGGGAACTTTCGGGCCACCAACGATCCGGGGCGGTCCTTTTTGTTACTTTAATGTTATAAATAAATAAATAAAAATATTTTATTTCAGACCATTGATCCATATGTGATTAGATAAGCGAGACTTAAAAACTATGTTAGAATTACAAACTAAGAATCGGGGGCAATTACAGACATGGTTTTGGCAAGCTATTGGCAGTACCAAACAGAGCGAACATTATCTCTACTTGGCCCTGCCAATAGTCACCTCCATCCAATATTTGGTGAGGGGACAGTTGAGGCGCTCGGCCAACACCCTTAGGAGGCCATTGCTGCTGTCGCGCACACGCCTTAGCAGTGATCCGATTCCCGATTGTTATACCCTGCATGTCCATAGAATGAATTACTTTCATGTCATGACAATATTTGTTGTTTTATATGCAGATATGAGTACCTACATTTATGTGTTGTTGTAATGAATAAATGCTTCTCAACATGAATACTTTTAACTAACGAACTATATTCTCTACTATTAAATATATATCTGAAAAGGAAGAGAGGGAAATCGATAGAGAAGTAGAGGGGGATAGATCGAAATACGGATAGAGATTAATAGAGAAGAGGGGATGGCTAGAGGGAGAGAGGGGGTGATAAAAAAGACAAAGAATTCCACACAAATGTATAGAATATCACACATCTGAACTGAATAAGTTACTTCGTGTGCATGGACCGAAGCTTAGTCTGCAGCGAAGCCAGTGCGATGTATTGGAGCCTCAGCCTGTTTTCCAGCAGTTTGGTAAGTTTAGTGCCTTTCTGCCGGTCTCCCAACGCCGCTCACACACACGCACTCCATAATAGAGAGGGGATCGATAAATGACTAGAGGGGATTGATAAGGTTATCTTTATAGAGGGGAAAAAGGGAGGCGATATAGAGGTAGAGGCGGATTGATAAAGGTTCAGAAGGATTAATAGAGGAGAAGAGGCTAGGAGTAGAGTCAGAGAGGGGTTTATAGAGATGGAGAGGGAGTAATAAAAAAATTGAAATATCCTACAAAAATGTATTCAATACCACATTTGAACTGAATAGATACAAAAGCTACTTCGTTTTCATGGACCGAAGCTTAGTCTGCAGCGAAGCCAGTGCGATATTCTGGACCCGCAGTCTGTTTTCCAGCAGTTTAGTGCCTTTCTGCAGGTCTCCCAGAGCCGCTTTCACACACACGTACTCCATTATGTCTGGGACCTCATAGGCGTTGCGGACTTTCTTGACTTCTGTCAATCTGCAAAAAAATAGGGTTATTCGGTCAGTATTGTGATTCATCGCCATCATCATCATCATATTAGTTGAAAGATATCTCCGCCAAAGAGTGCCACAATGACCGGTCCTGCACCACCCGCATCCAGCGGACTCCCGCCAGGGAGGCCCTTTACCGTGTCATTGTGATTAGTCCAATTGTTTAATGTCTAATTTCAGATGAATTAATTCATTATGTTTTATGAAATTGGCCTCTTGTGTCAGCGTGACTCACACTAAAGGGCAATTTTATAGCAAGTACTGCAAGAATTGAATTGAGTTTGGCTTGAGCCTCTTGCTTGGTAAAACTAGTCTTATCTTTAACTGCTCGAGTCTTCAAGGCTCCGCCAAACACTAAATGACAACAGAGTGAAAAGCGCATGAAGATAAAGAAAGGAGGAAAAGGTGGGAGAAAATAAACAGGATATAAAGAGGGAAAGCGATAGAAATGACGAAAGGGAACGTAGAGAGATTAAGGAAGAAAATAAAAATAAAGACAGAAAGGAGAGGTAAAAAGGAGATTCTGGGAATAAGAACGTTAGGTAGTGTTGTGATTTAGTGCTCGGCTGAGCCTTGAAGTATCGAGCTATTAAACCTAAGACTAGCATTGTGCAGTACTGAAAAGACTCGCGTTAGCCCTGACGGCGCGACTCACAACACTAACGTAAAGACATGTTATTGTTACCTGGTAGCCAAAGCATCCGCCTCCACCTTTATAACACCCCTCTCCTTATCTATCGCAACCGTCTGCCTCTGTTTCGTCTTAATAGTCTCTATAATCTTCGCCAAATACGAATTCTGCTCCCACATCGCCTGCTTATGCACCGTCAGATTCAGATTCGCGTCTCCCGTCATCTTCTTCAGTTCCTCCAATTGCTTCGTCTTCGCGTCTATCGTTGCCACTGCTTCTTGGTTCTCTATCTTGATCTTGTCAAAGTCTACTGGACGGAGGCGGTCGTTCAGTTCAGCTTTGACCTGGATTTGACCTTTGAATTTGCTGTATTGGGTGTTTAGGGTGCTGGTGCGGAGACGGAGCTTGCCTATTTGGCTGTCGCTTAGCTTCATCCATTCTGTCAAGTATCTGGAAAGTCATCATAATCACATTTTTACAATATATGTACCTAACTAACTATGTAACTAACTAGTTTTGCTCGGGTGGAATCTTGCAACTCAATTTTGAAGCAGATATCTTCAACCGATTGAGCTGAAATTTTGAGTTAACGTATAGTTTGGATGACAATTCAATATTATGGCACCATCGAGCTGATCTGATGATGGAGACAGAAGGTGGCCAACTGGCCATGGGAATTCAGTACTTAACCGACGTAACCCCGTTGAGTTTGGGCTCGTAAGAATCGTCTCAATTAGTAGTTGATGACGGTATACAGACAAGTACAGTCAGCAAGAAAAGCTTGTATCAAAAATATAATTTTTGACAGAAATTTTCATCATCATTAACCTACATACGTCTGGCACATACCTCCTTTAATCGATGAGAGGGAATTGGCAGGAAGTTAGTCCCCGCGCTGCGGGTTCAGGACTCTAGGATCTTTCATTTCTTCGCCTCTATCGTAACTTCACAAAAAAACCCTAATTGAGCCGAGATTCCTGAACAGCCGTCTGAGAGCCGCGTGTTTTATAACCGACTTCTAAAATGGAGGTTCTCAATTCGTATGTTTTTTTTTATTTTTTCTGGGTTTGTTACGAGTTAACTCGGTAATTTAGGAACCGATTTGAAAATTTTTGTCTTTGTTTGAAAGCATATACTTCCAGATTGGTCCCGTTGTCACCAAAATCCAGTTCTGATGATGGGATCCTGGAGAACTCGAGGGAACTCTTCAAACTGTATAGGCAAACTTGAAGCAATTTGGCTACTAATTTGATGTCGGTTAAAACTTTGTTTTTAAAGTAAACTATTTTAATTTCTAAAACTAGTGAATGAGATATTGGAACTTTGAAATGAAAATGTCAGGGGTTTTTCAACTTTACTAAGTTGTAGTTCTTTGAGATTTATAATTTTCGTTTAACTAACTCACCTTATCCAGATCTCAGCGGGGATCCGCTGCGCCAAAGGATCCCATCCCTCCACAATAACTTCTTGGTTGAAAGCCGCACTCGCCTTTTCTATGTCAGCTACCCTCATTTCGATTTCTTCTAATTGGGCTTTCAGCATCGCGTGTTGTTTTGCAGCCTATATAAAAAATGGATAAAACGGTAAAGTCGCCGTCAATAGAACTTTAAGAGTTGCAAGTTCTATTGACTGCGACTTTAGTTGACTACATCATCCTCCTGCCGTTTTTCAAAAATGGATAATACGGTAGTTGACTACATTATCCTCCTGCCGTTTTTCATGATAGTGGCCAGGATGGCTTTGGCACCTAATCCCAAGACTAAACGTAGGCACTAGTTTTACAAAAGCGACTGCCATCTAACCTTCCAACCCAGAGGGTTTTCCAACACTGAAAATCCACTCTTAAATATCAAATGATACTAATAGAACAAACTTGCTAACATACTCGGAAAACGTGACGCATATAACTTATTTTTGCTATTTAATAGTAGTTTATGTGACTGTACATAATGTAGTGTATTAAACACGAGTGTAATACACACTAGTGATTTGATGCCTAATTATGTACAGTTACATTCACTACTTTATCTACCCACTTATTATAAATCCTCAATGATGTGTTCGGAAACCATTAGAATAGCCGCCATTGCACCGCCATGACCGACTAGATTTCAAATCATGACCAACATAGATTTCCATAATAACATCGATATCGATGTTATTATGATTTTTCATACATTATAATAACACTGGCACAGACAAAACGCTGATGTTACGTTACTGGTTGCAATAATGGTGGTCATTATAATATGGTTTTCGAAAACATTATAGAGGGTTTATGATTGGGTGTAGATAAACATTTTTTTCTACTCCTGTACCGTTATCTGTCATTTATATAGGCTGTAGCTCAAATACAATGACACCACTAATAAGACGTCGAAAAACTCTATGCTCTATGGCCCAAAAACGAACTGTTTAGCGTACTTTTTTGGTTCATACATTTTTCATAAAAGCACTGTTTAACTTTTTTTTAAATCGACCGCTATATTGCAGTGGTGCCAACTTCATGAACAAATATTTCGAAATAAAAGTATTTATTTACGATTTTACATTTGTATATTATAAATTATTTACTACAATAGGCTTGTTGCGTGGTGTTAAAATTGATAACGTCGTGTTGCGAAATGGATAGTAAACCATCAAATGATTGTAATAAAGTATAAATTACAAAATATAATTCAAATCATCAAAAGATATGAACCTTGAAAGTTTAGAAAAATAAGTTTTTTTATTTATTATCCAAGAGTAAATTTAAAGGTACCAATAGAATGCTTACGCTTTTATAGAAATACATTTGTATGACAACTATGGACCTAAACGCAGTATTTCGCGACCGAAACGGCAATTTACTTCATTATCCATGCAACGGTTAGTACAAATTGCACGGTGTGACGTCATACTTTAAAGCCAATCAGTATGAAGCGTTTCGGCTGCTGTCAGCGACGTCCGTCTTTAACTCGGTTTTTCTGGTATTAATGTCCTATAAATGTAGTTGCTTCCATACAAACATTTGTTCATCTACAAAAAATGGTTCGAATGGCATCGTAAACAAATTTAAGGTCACAAGCCCATAATAATAAATCATCATCTATTGTTTGTTAAATTACATGTTTTATAAATTCTTGGTATTATTTATAAAAATAAACAGTTCGAATTCGGTCCGGGTCCGGATTTGGTTTGGTTCGGATGGCAAGTGCAAACAAATTAAAAACAAAACAAACCATAAGCAAGAGCTGTCACATTTCCGATTTCCCACCAAAATACAGTTCAAAATGAAAAGACGAAAAATGATAAACTATTAGTCCTAAACTATTAAGATTTTATTCGTGTTTGTGAAGACAAAAGTGAACGTTCCTTTTAAAATGGTCGAAGAAATTAATAACTGCACTCTTGAAGAAATTGCGTGAGTAGCAAAAGTGCGAATAGAAAACTTGCTGCCTGAAAAGTTTAACTATTCTGTAGTCTGCTATTTATTAAAAATTTGTCGTAGAAAAAGTATTGTATGCAACGGTGTATAACTAGTCTAAAAACGCTCGTGGCGTCTTTAATTGCGATGCTCGCCAAGGCTCGCATCGCAACCCACGCCACTCGCCTTTTAAGACCCTTCTTATACAACAGTTGCATAATATACTATTAAAGCTGGCCAAGTGCGTGTCTGATCCGCACACGAAAGGTTCCGTCTCGCACAAAACAATCACGTTTATTGGGTTTTTATTATTTGTGGCTACAGTAATACATATTTCATAAAAAATATCCGGTAGGTATTCGGCATTCGAACCCAATAATCAAACATATACACAGTGTAACCAATGTGTACAGTAAGCATCAAAAGTGGCTACGCAATCGAAGACGTCAAAAGTTCTTATTCCCTTTTAATAAAGACTTTCGATGTCTTCGTTTGACCGGTAGAAAATGCCTTTTTGCAGGCATTATATCCGCCTTTCGTACTTATTTGTTTTGCGCAACAAAGTTTAAATAAATGTACCGAATGCCAAATATTTACCGAATATTCGGCGCATCGTTAATCCAAATTATAAACTTAGTAATTTCGTTCTAACAAATTGGCTGAACTGTCACTTGCGTCCGCAGGAGCTACCTACCACAACCCTGCACGTGTCCCCTGGGTGGTACTAAAGAGTGGCAAACTCATAGGCCAAATAATGTATGCCATACGATTATATCGCTAAACTTAAGTGGCAGTGGCACATTGCACGTAGAACCGATGGCCGTTGGGGCGGAAAGGTTCTCGAGTGGCGACCTCGTACCGGAAGGCGAGGCGTGGGTAGGCCCCCCACAAGGTGGACTGATGACCTGGTAAAGGTCGCGGGAGTCCGCTGGATGCGGGTGGCGCAGAACCGGTCATTTTGGCACTCTTTGGGGGAGGCCTATGTCCAGCAGTGGACGTCTTTCGGCTGATATGATGATACGATTATATAAATAAACAAATTGGCATCGCAACAAACCTTCTTCCGCGCACTCTCCAATTTCTGCATCAATATCTCCATCTCAGTGTTCACCAGCTCCAACCGCGCCATGACATTGATCCTGGCTCCTGACCCGAAGACCGTGGTTCCTCCGACTCCCCCCAACTTCGCTGAAGACTCGACCCGTCTGGTTGAAGCTCTGCAATTTACGTTTTATTTGATAGGAGAACAAAGATGTCTACTAAAAACTATTGAAAACAGAAGGGGAAATATGTTGGGGCACCTGATACGACATGGCAATTACATAAAAACTATAATTGAAGGAAAAATTGAAGGAAGGAGAGGCAGAGGAAGGCCAAGACGTGCGTTTATGGACCAAGCTAAAGAGAAAGTTAATGTAATGTCGTATCAGGAGCTCAAAACAGTGGCAGAAAGAAGAACAGAATGGCGATTACTCCACCGACAAGAGCCTGGCTCTTAAATTTATGATGATGATGATTGTAGGTGGACCATTTAACTCTGTCCTCGCCATCTCCGCTGCAGGGGTATGACCATAACGGGGCGCGTTGTGTGCGTAACTCTGTCCTAGCCGTCTCTTTGCATCGTCATGCCCTCAGAACACTAAATACTATAGAATGGCGATGTGGGCGTGGGACGCGCGCCACTAGGGTTTGAGCATGCGCTCAAGTTTTCGTACCAACGTCACCCGATCGCTGTGTTGTTGTAAGCGACGTGGAGGGGACGAGGTGGAGACACCTGTACCGATGGGCATCGTGCGCCATATACCCCGCGCTATAAGTATTTAGTGTTCTGTGGTCATACCCCTACACCCGCGCGCTGCCCAGGTTTATTAGCAAGCTCAATATAAGGCTAGTGTTATGGGTACATACTACACAACGATATATTTAACTTATAAAGGCAAATACTTAAATCATCATTATCATCATACCAACCGAAAGACATCCACTGCTGGACATAGGCCTCCCCCAAAGAGTGCCAAAATGACCGGTCCTGCGCCACCCGCATCCAGCGGACTCCCGCGACCATTACCAGGTCATAAGGGCCCAAAGGGCAATGGAGAGGGCTATGTTGGGAGTTTCTCTGCGTGATCGCATCAGAAATGATGCTATCCGCAGCAGAACCAAGGTAACCGATATAGCCCTCCGAATAGCTAAACTTAAATACTTAAATAGGTACATAGAAAAATCCAAGTTCGGAGTCTTGGACTTTTTCTATGTACCTATTATCTCCACTTATAATAATCTCCATCTCCACTTATAATAAATCTCTAAATTAAAAAAAGAATCAGCCAGTTTGAAACTAAGCTTTCTGTGGTACGAATGTTCTCAGCATCCCATGGACGGAAAAATATGAAACATTTTATATAGGTACATTATTATTCCAGCTGCAACTTAGGATAGTTTTTATCCGACTGCGACAATTAATTTATTTTCCGTAATATACGACTTCATTTAATTTTTCATTTATTATTCTTAAAGTATACCGCCGCCACATCTGTCAGCTAAAATAAACGTCAAAATCACAGACTAATAAGAAATACTACGGACAAAGTGGCGGAATTTCTTTACCTTTCTTTCGCCTATTAATAATTTTAATCCCGTCTACGATATACATTGACGAGACACATAGGTACCAAAAGCAAATATAAAATTAATCGATTTTGATATGCGAACTTATATGCGCAAATGTCGAATTAAGGCGTAATTTCCACAAATGTAACAACAAATTCGAACAACATAAACTTGGTTTTTTTAAATGGCACGCGCGCGCGCTCTTTGCGTATTCAGCCAAACAGCAAAACCCGAAACTGCAAACCATTCCTGTCATTTGTTAGTGCGATAGAGATAGAGATACCCGAATATTTACGAATTCCGAAGTTCGTGGTTTAAAAGAAAATACGGATGTCGGATAGATCTAAATTAATGTGAATATGGTTAAAATTATTTGGAAATACTATTGTTGTTATTGTTTTAGTATATTTGACTAGCTTTAAGTTTAATATTAGTACGTCCGAAATGGGCAAGCTGTTGGACTTTATTTTACCCAAAACAACTAAATGTACACAGTTCTGACAAAAAAGAAATCTTATTTTATCTTATCTTATCGAAAATAGGAATGTAGACACTAAACAAAATAATCATAATGTTGTATTATCTCGAAAAAAAAACAACGCAAGAGGCTATACTCGTATAGGTAATCACTAAGTTATAAGTGTATAAAGTTTGAAGAGGGGGTTTGTTGCGTCTCTTTTCCGCAAAACGCACCTTTATAATGAAACGATTGTTTTTTACTATGAAGCTCGAGGATCGTGACGTCACGGTCCCTGATCGTTTTCTCACTCTAACAAGCGACATTAAAACGGTTGTAGCTTCGTAATTTTTTGAGATATTTGAATGAGTTTTTCGTTTCTTCTTTCTTTTGAAGTGAGTCTACAGCTACACCTCTATTTGGAAGACAAGCGGAAAGAACCCATACTATCCATACTAATAATCCATACTTCCATATTAATATTATAAATGCGAAAGTGTGTCTGTCTGTCTGTTACCTCTTCACGCCTAAACCGCTGAACCGATTTAGATGAAATTTGGTATACAGATAGTTTGAGCTCCGGGGAAGGACAAAGGGTAGTTTTTATATCTGAGGGGCTGAAATTGGGGGTGGAAATTTGTATGGAGCTACTTAAACAGCTGCCCCGATTTAGATGAAATTTGGTATATAAATAGTTTGAGTCCCGGGGAAGGACATATAATAGGTTTTATCCCGGAAATCATCCCCTAAGGGGGTGAAAAGGGAGGGGGGGGGGGGGGGGGGTGAAAATTTGGATGTAATCTTTTTTGATGAAATTTGGTGTAGATATAGGTTAAGTCCTGGGAAAGGACATGGGATAGTTTTTACCCCAGAAATCATCCCCTAAGGGGGTGAAATTAGGGGTGAAAATTCGGATGGAACCCATTTTAATACAATTTGGTAAAGAGATAGCTTGAGTCCTGGGAAAGGACATAGGATAGTTTTAATTCCGGAAATCACTCCCTAAGGGGGTGAAATGGGAATGAAAATTTGGATGAATCCCGTTTAGATGAAATTTGGTATAAAGGTCGTTTGAGTCCCGAAGAATGAAATTAGATAGTTTTTATCCCGAAAATCATTCCCTAATGGTATGAAATAGGGGGTGAAAGTTTGGATAAAATCCATGTACCTAGGTGAAATTTGGTATAGAGATAATTTGAGACCCTTCGAAGGATATAGAATAGTTTTTGCCTCGGAAATCATCCCTTAAGATGGTAAGTAGAAGTTTGTTTGCATTATATTTTCTAAGTATAAGTTATAAGGCAGGCTCCTTAACTCAAAAAATCTTTTAAATTTAAGATTAGTAGTTAAGATTGTAATAACCCTTAAGTAATTTTTTATTGAAATAAACAGTTTAAATTTTAAATTTTTTTTTTTTTAATTCGCGGACGAAGTCGCGGGCAACAGCTAGTTACAAATATTCATGCTCATCACGTAAATATTTCTCTTACCGGGATTCGAACCCAGGACCTTCAGCGTCGTAGGCAGGGTAACCGGTCGTCAAAATGGAACACTGTTCCATTTTAAAATGATATAAATTCCATTGAACATGATGGATGAGAACATGATGGAGTCTAATTCTAGTTCAGGCACTCGCTAGAATTAGGCCCTCTGACGTCCCAGTACCGACTAGCCTGGCGAAAGGCGATTGGAAGAGCCGACCCCAAATAAAAAATGGGAAAATGCCGGAGAAAGAATAAGAACATGAGTGTGCCTTTTAATAGGGCTTTGGGTAGCTAGAAAATATATAAATAACATAAACTTTGATAAGTTTATTATTAATTTTTTTTTTGGGGACAATCTTACACAAATCAACCTAGTCCCAAACTAAGTAAAGCTTGTACCATCGTTACTAGACGACGATACACATACTTAGAAAACCTGTAAGTATTATACCTGGAAGGGCTAGAAAAGATCCTGGACTGGCTGAGGGCGAAGTTGGAAGCATTGGATCTGATAAAACTGCCTCCGATGGACGCGCTGCTTGCCAACTTGTTGGCGTAATCGAGGGCTTGTTGGATATTGTTCATCAGGGCTGGCTCCAATCTGGAAATTATTCCCACTGGTAAAATATGGGAAAAATATTCCCAGTAGTTCCCACTGGCAGGGGCGGTTCACTCTGTGATTCCGTCGCGCCGCTACAAGTACATGCCGGCCGCATTAGTAGTTGTCGCGCGTTGGTACGGGACGCTCGCACGGGTCGCAGCGCGTTGCATGCGATAGAAAGGGATGGCCACATTTAGGCACGTTTGGCGTACCTAAACAGGGAATTTGTTAACAGAGAACCTTCTGTACGCAGTGCTATGACTTATTCTGTGCCACTGGTAAAAGATGGGGAAAAAAATCCCAGCTGTTACCACTGGTAACAATTTGGTGGTAACAGATGGGAATAACACATCCTTGGGAGCTCTGGCGACCTGATTCACCAGCTCACCACCAGAAACAGAACATTACAAACCTTAACAACAAGTACAGTCCCCCGCGGCTATGAAGTCAATCCGCAACATTGCGCAACTATGAAGTTTCTGAATAATGACAATGTCAACCATAGGAAAAAAATACATATTCAACCCTAGAGGCATGTCTCAGGATAGACTTCATAGAGCCGCGGGGGACTATAGTGGTGTAATTATGGCGGTGATCTCAATGATGTAATATAAATAAGAGGAATCTATACGACATTCCCTGTTTAAAAATGGCCAGGCACATCTGACAGCTGAGACACGTTTACTTGACGACGCGAAACTGAGGCGAGTTGGTGCGATTGACTCACTTTTAGTGTGCCATTTGTGGAGCGCTTCTATAACATATCTACCTCTTTTTTAGGGTTCCGTAGCCAAATGGCAAAAAACGGAACCCTTATAGATTCGTCATGTCTGTCTGTCTGTCTGTCCGTCCGTATGTCACAGCCACTTTTTTCCGAAACTATAAGAGCTATACTGTTGAAACTTGGAAAGTAGATGTATTCTGTAAACCGCATTAAGATTTTCACACGAAAATATAAAAAAAAATAAAAAATTTTGGGGTTCCCCATACTAAGAACTGAAACTCAAATTTTTTTTTTTCATCAAACCCATACGTGTGGGGTATCTATGGATAGGTCTTCAAAAATGATATTGAGGTTTCTAACATCATTTTTTTCTCAACTGAATAGTTTGCGCGAGAGACACTTCCAAAGTGGTAAAATGTGTCCCCCCCCTGTAACTTCTAAAATAAGAGAATGATAAACCTAAAACAAATATATGATGTACAATTACCATGCAAACTTCCAACGAAAATTGGTTTGAACGAGATCTAGTAAGTAGTTTTTTTTAATACGTCATAAATCGTAAAAAGCAATTTATTTAACGGAACCCTTCATGTGCGAGTCTGACTCGCACTTGGCCGCTTTTATTTATATTACTTCATTGGGTGATCTCCTGTAAGGAGGAGGTACTTTCCCAGTTGGGCTGGTCCAAATATGAGCGAGAGGTAATTTCTCCAATGATGTCAAATAGTAAATCGAGATGTTTCTGCACACCTTAAGAGTCCCCAGTTATGTTGCTGGAAACTTAGAATAATAACGCCTAGAAACGCGTAGTACGCCGATCGGTGGAACTCTATTGGTGCGTTTGTGTGCGTATTGGCGCGTGTGAATACGAGTTGATCACAACTACATGAATCCATTTTATGCCTCACGCTTGGCGCGTCAGCCGTATGAAACTATAATTCTAGGCGTTATTATTCTAAGGCTGGAAATGATAACAGAAGTAGAATAAAAAGAAAAGAAGCTTTTTATAGTAACCTTCTGCTCTTTTATTACAAAAAAAACCCAAGTCGCTATCTGTGGGCTGATAATATTTGAGGAGTTCCGTCGATTCCTAAAGGATCTCAGAATTACCACTTCATGATTCATGAGTTGCTAATTCAACGGAATCATGTCAGAATATTTGACGTACTTTACATCTTTGAGGAGTTCCATAAGTCATCTGTGGTCTTCATCATCAGTTCCACTTCACTAAAATTGCGATTTCCGAATTATAATAGGAAATGCCAAAATCACTACATGTGCGCCTATAAAATATGAGGGTTGCCCTCAATTTCCCTGGGATACCATCATCATGTCCTGATTTGGTGACAATGGGACCACCTCGGAAGTAAACTCATTTGAATAAAAAAAATATTTTGGAAATCGGTCCACAATTGACGGCGAAGTCGGCATACATAACAAAAATACATTGGAACATATAGCCTCCTCCTTTTTTGAAGTCGTTTAAAAACTGCGTATGAAGTATAGTATAATAATTATTCGTTGACTACACGCTGCAGTGTACCTAAACTAAGACATACTTACCTACCTAACCTGCTGTAATATAATATAAGACATACTTTTTCACCTTAATGTGATAGTATTATGTATAATGTTATTTAACATCTATAAATTGACATGTAAAACTACGTTCTATAAAGGAATAAATGAAATGAAATGAAAGCGGTATGGGCGGGTGTATGAACCGTCACACTTGTAGGGGGGGGCTGGCGATGCCCATGTCTCACCTCATGATGGTGTTCTCAAGAATGTCGTTCTCCAATGTCGTAACCTTGATCTGATGTTTTAACTCATTGACAGCCTTGATCAGCTCAGCATCAGTCAGTTCTTCGGCGTCGTTCATGTAGTTCAGCCCGCGTTGGCTGCATAAAGATCTATAATAATGATTATTAATAAGTTTCTGTCAAAAAAATCCTTTTGGTACAAGATTTTATTGCCGACTGTACTTTTCTGTGTACCATCATCAACTACTCATTGAGACAATTCTAACGAGCCCAAACTCAACGGGGTTACGTCGGTTGAATACTGAATTCCCATGGCCACCTTCTGTGTCCATCATCATCATCGATGGTACCATACTATTGAATTGTCATCCAAACTATACTAATACCCAACATTTCTGCTCAATCGTATTACGGCAAGTGACTGAAAAATGGATTGCTAATTTTGACGGACAACTTATTTACTTAGATACTTACATATTTACATACATAGGTACTGTACACCTACTTACAGTTTCCTTTCATCCACGGCACAATTAATTTATCTTTTAGAAAACATACCACGACAAACGACAACTCTTGCGCGGGATTTTCTCAGTCAAGATGGCGCCTGTCAAGCGCTAGGGATGTGCATATCCTTCGTGAAGTAGTGTTGTGGTCGTTTTACCGATTCACGAGGCTAACAGTACGAACAGGTCTAGTTAATATAAAGCCTGTAAAACTTACTATATACTTACATACGAACAAGTCAAGTTAATATAAAGCTTGTAATGAGCATCAGTTTACTACTCAATAACGCCTACGGTGGACACAAGGTGGACTGATAACCTGTTAAATGTCGCGGGAGTCCGCTGGATGCGGGTGGCGCATGACCGGTCATTTTGGCACTCTTTGGGGGAAGCCTATGTCCAGCAGTGGACGTCTTTCGGCTGACATGATGAACGCTACGGTAGCCTAGTGTTTCTGGCATGCGGCTGTCAAGCGGCGATCGTGGATTCGAATCCCGGCTCGTACCAATAAGTTTTTCGGAACTTATGTACGGAATATTCACCGTTAGTTTTTCGGTGAAGGAAGACATCGTGAGGAAACCGGTCTAATCCCCATAAGGTCTTGTTTTCCCTCTGGGCTGGAAGATCAGATGGCAGTCGCTTTCGTAAAACTAGTGCCTATGCCGAATCTTGGGATTAGGTGTCAAAGCGGACCCCGGGCACAACCGGGAATAACACTAGGAGGGTGATGATCGCTTTGACGATTGTATCCTACAAGAGCCCAGAGTCCGCTTTGTCACCTAATCCCAAGATTTGGCATAGGCACTAGTTTAACGAAAGCGATCGCCATCTGACCTTCCAACCCAGAGGGAAAACTAGACCTTATTGGGATCAGACCGGTTTATTATTAGACTGGCAAAAATTGCTTAAAAAATCCCGTGTAAGATCACATTGAAGGCCGTTTATCTCATTGAGTACTAGCTTATTTCGGCCATGTTTACCTATAGTCCATGGCGGCCGCGGCTCCTATTTCTGATCTGAAGCTACCTAACGAATCTATCTAACCTAACGTAGCGTTTCGCGAATACGATGGGTGCAATAACTCAGCCATTCTTGGTTTTAGAGAAAAGTTTTTAAATTAAAACATGCTTCTTTTGGCGTATTCTAAACCAGGGGTCGGCACCTTTTAGCAAACAAACCAAGGGCCACATAGGAGCTAACAAAAATTACGCGGGCCGCTTTTCTTAATTACGCGGGCCGCTTTTCTTAATGACGCGGGCCGCTTTTCTTAATTACGCGGGCCGCTTTTCTTAATTACGCGGGCCGCTTTTCTTAATTACGCGGGCCGCTTTTCTTAATTACGCGGGCCGCTTTTCTTAATTTATTTAATCGTATGGCATACATTATTTGGACTTTGAGTTTGTCACTTTTTAGTACAACCCAGGGGACACGTGCAGGGTTGGTGGCAGGGGTGGGTGGGCTCTTCCTAATTATTTGTGACTTTATCAGGTAATTCCAAAATTCTGAATTCAACGATCTTTACATACAATACAGCCAGTGAGGCCCGCGGACCGCCTAAGTCGACTAAGGGAACAGGGTTAAAGTGTGTTGTGGGCGATGGGCTAGCAACCTATCACTGCGACATCACATTTTGTCGATCTTTTATACCTACATTTATGCTAAAAGTGGCACTGGAACACAAGTTTCATGTGATCTGCCTACCCCTTTTAGGGATAAAGGCGTGATTGTATGTATGTACGTATAAATGAAGAAATTCAGACGAACTTATCCGTTAATTTTTTTATGTTAACTGGAATGAGGTATCTAGGCAGTAATACCCCGTAAAAGCACCCTTACCAGTATAAGTCATGTATTAAGTAAACCCTTTGATTATTTTAAGGATTGGTATGTAATACTTACGTAGAGTAACACACGCTGGCCCTCGCCATGGCTGATACACAATTTTTTTATTATTCTAAATAAAATATTATAAATAAACACAATAGAAAACTGCACTGCAGGCACTGACACTTGTCTAATTTCATTACGTCTTTTGACATGTATGAAAATGGGCGAAACTGCAATATTAGCACTAAAAAGGATTTATAAGTTGAGCATTATGTGCATGAATTTAGAATTGATATCACATTGACAAAAATATGGCAGTTATCATCTTTTGTCTTAGTCGTCTTGTTGATTCTCCGTAGTAACGGTTTCTATAGTTCTGCAAACTTAATTATGCGGCTATTGAACAAAGTCGAATGCAATTTTCTTCTTGTTTTAGAGCGCGATTTAGGTTGGTTCAGTTTTTCGACTGCAGAAGTATGTTTGTTCTCGTTGGCATAGGATTTGGTTTGTTGTTATTTCCGGAAATGATATCGAGGTCGAGGTCGAAGTTCTGAGGGTTTATGCGGTCGTATGATAAAGTATTGGCGAATATTATATGGCCACGTCGATACAAAAGTGAACCCAATGTTATGCAGAGTAAGGTTGTTTTTTGAATAAAACATGGAATTCATAAAAAAGTCGAAACGGGCGTTTGCTGTGCGTTTGACTAAGAATGTTAGATTTTCTTTCTTAACCCTTTTCTTGACGTTGTAGGTATCTTATTAGGTAGACTTTACATTGACAAGCACAGAACAAGTATTTAAGTATTCCGTGGTGACAAGCGAAATAAACTTTATATTAGCAGGCTCCGACTGCTTATAACAAAGAAACCAAACGAAGCCTTACAGTGTTCGATGAGCAACTCGGATCAAAAAAGTTATGAACGAGTTATTTTAGAGTATATAACTAAAGGCTTGCCTAAAAATAATTAGACAAGCCGGTGGGAATCGGCTTGTATGGGCGCTCTGCCACTGAAACCTATATCCATTTGTTATCATCATCATCATCATTTTCAGCCTGTAATCGCCCACTGCTGAGCATAAGTCTCTCTTCGCGTACGCCACTCATCCCGGTCCCGTGCTAGTCTCATCCAGAAATGACCCGCGGTCTTTTTATGTCATCAACCCATCGAGCTGGTGGACGACCAACGCTTCTTTTTCCTGCAATTGGCCACCAATCCGTTAACGTTTTGGTCCACCTACCGTCACGCTGCCTGGCAATATGTCCTGCCCAACTCCATTTGAGTTTGGTTATGACTTCGCCGACGTCTCGCACCTTAGGGAGACGTCGGATCTCAATATTCCTCACTCGGTCTTGTAGCTTAATGCCGAGCATCAGCCGAAATACGTTCACTGCTGGACATAGGCCTCCCCCAAAGAGTGCCACAGTGACCAGTCCTGCGTCACCCGCATCCGCAAGTTTTTGTATGGGCGCGCACCAACCCGCATTTTCCCTTAATTATTGTATTTGTTAGCTCTGACATGTATAACGAATTAAAAAAGTTGAAACCCCCCCCGATATTTTCATTTCAAAGTTCAATATCTCAAAAATGGCTGAACCGGTTTTGTTAAAAGAACCACCTCGATCACTTCAGCTTTCGGATAAAAAAACCGCATCTTATCGGCATTCGTTTAGGAGATACGATGCCACATACACGTCAAACTTATAACACCCCTCATTTTGCGTCGGGGGTTTAAAAGAGCCCTTGTGACTTGAAGAATAAATATTTGAATTTAGAACAAAGTTCTATTGTTAACAGCCATGAACGCAAGAAGATGTATTGGGAACAGCTGGAACTCCGCTGCCGCTCACTCTATCGCCCGCCCACCGGACAACAGCCACCGCCTAGAGCCGTTCAGGTAAGAACACTCTCGAACACTTGGGAATATTCTCAGAGAGCGCATCAAAAAATAAACTATTTATTTATTTAGACATAGACATAGAAAAACTTTATTCAACATCACATTTTATACAAAAGGAACAGTGTACAAATTAGACTTAGGAATAGACAAACACACTCAAACAATATCGTGCGAGGCATTAACATTTTGTGATGCCAAAAATCAGACTCAGCATACTGTTGCAGTGAGTACCTACGCTGATTTTAAGTCAGACCCTTACATAAGTTTTAATTCTAATATTATGTCGGAACAGAAAATATGTTATTGGAATGTGAGTAATGTTGTACTATATTATAAATTATGTAATGACTGTGGTTTGGTTGTAGGTACTTGTATAAATATGTATGTTAAGTAAGCAAGTATATTAAAAATATAAAATAAAATAATAAACAATTTGAAATGACACGTCTCTAGTAAGCATCAAAGATACGAGGCCAAGACTCGACCGCCCAAGGGTAGAGTTTTTTGTATCTGAAGGAGGTGTCGTTTTAATTTAAGAAATAAGAACTACTAATAGCCCGGATTGTTGGTGGCCCGAAAGTTCCCATGATACTGGCGGCGTTGCCACGCTGAATGGCCAACGACATCTGTTGAGCCAGGAACGATCCGGAACGAGGGTCGCAGCCCCCTATCCCTATCTCAGAAATGTAAGAGGACTTGCAGATCATTCTCAAAAGCTTGGGGATAACTTCTGCAGTATCTGAGGACTTCAAGAATTCCAGAAATTACCTGCATTGTAGAAAAACTTTGAAGGACTTACTGCAGTGGCGGCGCGTAAAAATTTTCGAAGGGCAACCCGGAACAATAAAAGTTATGAAAGTATAAATATAGGCTTGTCTAAAAAGGACTTTTAGGCAAGCCGATGGGAATAGGCTCGTACAGTCAGCATCATATTATAGCACCCAAAGCGGCCAATTATTTCGGTACACGTTTTTATTACGTACTGTAAGAGTAGGGGGGCTCCAGTGCATTCAGAATGAGATACTGGAGTCCTCCGCATGAGAGCGCAGATGCCGGCCGCCGTGGAGTTTGTGCCGTGGAGAATGGATAGAAATACCACATAACCCAGTCATCCACCGACGATTGGGTACCTGCTTCGCAGGTTTTTTCCACGAAAAAAAAAAGTACCGTCAAATGGGGTAACTTGGAACACGCCGGATTACTTGAGACGCCGGATTTCACCAGGAACTAGTGTGTTTTTGTATGTTGGAATAATCTAGCTTTCTAGTTTGTATGTTGAGCTAGATATAGGTGCTATTCCAACATACAAACACACACTAGTTCCTGGTGAAATCCGGTGTCTCAAGTAACCCATCGTGTTCCAAGTTACGCCATTTGACAGTACTTTAAGAGTAAGGATGTGTTACGATACACTTGAATACTTTATCTGACCACGTGGTCTGTTACAGCCCAGTTGCAGCTGCTGCGCGCAATGCCACCCCGCCCAGCCGGCGTGGGACATCAGTCTACAACACCGGTTCTGGGCGCCTGGTAAGTTTCCATCAATACCTTGAAGAAGTCATCAACACCATTAGAATATCAGCTGAAAGACGACTGCTGGACATAGGCTTCTCAAAAGAGTGCCACAATGACCGGCCCTGAGGACTACCGCAACCTTTACCAGGTCATCAGTCCAACATAGGGGGGGTCTACCCACGCTGCGCCATTCGGTACGTGATCGCCACTAGATAACCTTTCCACTAAAACGCCCATCGGCTGTACTTGCAATTCCCCGGATATCGATTGTTGAAAGCGAAGCTTAAGAGAGGTAGGGCACAGCGGAATGTCATCTCGCTCGTATGTGGAGCAGCCCAACTGGGGAAGTACCTCCAACTTACAGAAGACCGCAGCCATAATAGCAACACTGCTTTGTAGTGTTGCTATATATATGCATGCTATGAAGCATGTGGTGTTGTGTTCCTGGTGGTGAGTAAGGTCGCCAGAGCTCCCTAGGATGCGCTGTGTTGGGAGTGAGGGACCTGCATGTCTCTATCTGCCAACACAGCGAATCCTCAAGTGAATAAAGGGTCGGCAACGCGCTTGTAAGTCTTCTGTAGTCACAAGTGTCCATAGGCTACGGTACCAGCTTAACATCAGTCAGGCCGTAAGCTTGTATGCCACCGTCGTTGTAAAAGATGTTTAGTGGGTCTTGACCGACCTCCCTGCTCCCATTATCTGGGGTCGGGCGCACATGTCTGTTGTTCCAGACTAATCTGTCCTGGGTTGTCGATTTTTCAGTCTTGGTGTTGCTGTGTTAAGTTGCGGCGCGAGATTTTAAACATGGCCACATTATAAATACTTAGTTACAGAAGGTTCTGGGTTAATCCAACCTGTTACTACCAATTTGTTACCAGTGGTAACAACTGGGATGTTTTTCCCCGTCTTTCACCACTAAAGTACTGAGCACCGAGTACTTTAGTGGTAAAAGATGGGAAAAATATTCCCAGTAAGTTACCACTGGTAAAAGATGGGGAAAAAAATCCCAGCTGCTTGCTTGTAATAACAACTGGTAACAATTTGGTGGTGACAGGTGGGAATAACCCAAGGTTCTCTGTCTAACATAAAATAACTGATGTGTGACACCTAGAAAATTAAATTCACGACATCCCGCTCGCACGCGCATGCCGCTTTGCACGTGCTCTTTCGCTCCTAGCGCGATCGGAGGGGTAATCACGTAACGTTCAGAACGCGCGTAAGGACAATTTAAGGATGATTCACGCTAGAACGGGCCGTGTCCGGCCCGGGCCGTTTTCTCAGAAAAACGACGGCGTTTTTTCGCGGCCGAGCCATACCTAAGCCCGGCCGAGCCACGGGCGAGGCTCGGAAGCGCCTCGGTGTAGGTACGGCCCGGACGTGGCTCGGCCGGGCTTGGGTATAGCTCGGCCGCGCAAAAACGCCGTCGTTTTTCTGAGAAAACGGCCCGGGCCGGACACGGCCCGTTCTAGCGTGAATCATCCTTTAATTGTCATTTTTCCATATAAAAAGTGACAATTAGATCTACCTTATGCGCGTACAATGCTTTACGTGATCGACCTGCTAGATCGGGCCTCAGATGTGGGCGAGAGCCAAGGTTGGCCTGACATGACTCTGGAAAATTTAGTTCAGTTTTTTTTTTTAATAACAAATCATTATTAGGGGATAATCTTACACAAATCAAACTAGCCTTATAGTAAGCTCAATAAGGCTTGTGTTATGGGAACTAGACGACCATATATTTAATAGATATCTCAAATTAATAGAGAAAAACATCCAAGACTGAGAAACAAATATTCATGTTGATCACACAAATATATGCCCTTACCGGGATTTGACTCCAGGACCTTCAGCTTCGTAGGCAGCGTCACTACCCACTAGGCTAACTAAACCGGTCGTCTAGTTTAAATTGAAGCATTTTCATAATATCATAATATTCGCGAGATCGCAAGTGGCGACGCAATTTGTGGTCTTAGTGTGGTCCTTAAAAACCGAAAATTTGAAATTTCAATGAGGCAGCCTCATTTATTGTTCTAATACGTAAAATGATAACGTCTGTTTTTAGGGTTCCGTAGCCAAATGGCAAAAAACGGAACCCTTATAGATTCGTCATGTCCGTCTGTCTGTCCGTCCGTATGTCACAGCCATTTTTTTCCGAAACCATAAGAGCTATACTGTTGAAACTTGGTATGTAGATGTATTTTGTGAACCGCATTAAGATTTTTACACAAAAATTGAAAAAAAACATTAAGTTTTAGGGGTCCCCATACACAAAACTGAAACTAAAAAAAAATTTTTTCGTCAAACCCATACGTGTGGGGTATCATTGGATAGGTCTTCAAAAATGATATTAAGGTTTCTAAGATATTTTTTTTCTAAACTGAATAGTTTGCGCGAGAGACACTTCCAAAGTGGTAAAATGTGTGTCCCCCCCCCTGTAACTTCTAAAATAAGAGAATGATAAAACTCAAAAAAATATATGATGTACATTACCATGCAAACTTCCACCGAAAATTGGTTTGAACGAGATCTGGTAAGTAGTTTTTTTTAATACGTCATAAATCGTAAACTGCAATTTATTTAACGGAACCCTTCATGTGCGAGTCCGACTCGCACTTGGCCGCTTTTTAATTTCTATTTTTGGATAAGATTTAGGGGTCGCTAACGAATTTTGAAATTCTTGTTTGCATTTCTCCAAAGTATTTTTTTTTAATTTTTATTATTTTACTACTCTCATGAGCTACATTTGATAAATAAGGAATAAACCATCGAGAAAATACGAATTCGTTCACTTCGACGTTTATTTGAAATCAAATTTAAAGTCTTAAAATCATCGCGAGAGGCCGTTTTTAGCATATTAGCACAATACAATTCATTTTTGATATACTGACTGAAAATTTGTGAACTTTTTTGATGATTTCAACATTATTTCCTATCATAAAATGTAGCTCATTAAAGTAGTAAAAAGTTAAAAATAAAAAAAAAATCTTACTATAGAGAAATTCAAAACTTAAATCATCATTTCCTTGCCCTTATCCCATTTACTTGGGGTCGGCGCAGCATGTTTTTTTCTTCCATACTTCTCTGTCAGCCGTCATATCATCATTCACTTCTTTTCTCTTCATATCGTCTCTCACACAGTCCATCCACCTTTTCCTTGGCCTACCTCGTCTTTTTACATCCATCCACATTCATACCTAATAAATTCAAAACTTAAATATTTTCAAAATTAGTTAGCGACCCCTAAATCATATCCAAAAATAAAATAAAAAACAAACGTTATTTTTTACGCATTAGACCCACATAAGAGGGTGCCTCAGTGAAATTTCAAATTTTCGGTTTTTAAGGACCACTCTAATGAACCTACGGTAGCCTAGTGGTTCAGACATGCGGCTGTCAAGCGGCGGTCGTGGGTTCGAATCCCGGCTCGTACCAATGAGTTTTCGGAACTTATGCACGGAATTTTACCGTTAACTTTTCGGTGAAGGAAAACATCGTGAGGAAACCCGTCTAATCCCAATAATGTCTAGTTTTCCCTCTGGGTTGAAAGGGCAGATGGCAGTCTCTTTCGTAAAACTAGTGCCTATGCCAAATCTTGGGATCAGGTGTCAAAGCGGACACCGGGCTCCTTTAGGGGCACAACCGGGAATAACGCTAGGAGGATGACGAGTGTGTGTATGAACATTGATGATGTGTTTCCAGGTCGCATTGGAAACCTGTACTCCCCAAACCCTGGCACCGTGAGGAAGACGTCAGCTTGGAGCTGGTTCCCCTGGCCGAGGAGCAACAGTCAGAAGTAAGTAGAAGCTATAACCCCACTAGCCTTTGCCCGCGTAGGTTTGCCTCACCGACTGGATCCGCGGGAACGACAAGTCGATACGCGCGGAGTCGGGTCGGTTGCAGGTGCATGACGGCTGGCACCGAGCCGGGTGTGTTTCAAGTTTTCCTTCTCTGTTCTCTTCCGTTAATCAGCAGGAGGACCACGTGCAGGCGAGACAAACAGGGCACTAAGATCTTTTTTGTAAGTTTTCACATGCCTGCACTCTATTTTCCATGTCCCATTAACGCCCGGAAAACTGTTGTGCTGGCTCAAGGGTATGCGATAACACCGAACATTCTGCTGGATGGCACGCCGTTGGAGTCAGTCGACAGGTTTTGCTACCTCGGGTCGACTCTGACCAACACTCTATCATCGGATGCAGAAATCGATGTTCGGATTGGAAAAGCAGCGATGATGTTTGGGAAGTTTAAGAAAAAGAGTATGGCAGAATAAACATCTAACTAGGAAAACCAAGATAGTCGTATATCAAACTTGTGTCCTTAGCATACTCTTGTACGGTGCTGAGACCTGGACATCGTGCGCCAAACACGAACATCGGCTTAACACCTTTCATATGCGCTGCATCCGAAATATCTTGGGCATACTGGAAGGACATGACCACAAACCGGAGGGTGCTTGAGGTTGCACAGCTGCCCAGTCTCTTTGCGCTGCTTAAGCAGAGACGCTCACGCCTTGGCCACGACTTTGGTCTTAAGCGACCTGCGACCAGCGTTTTATCTGTTCATAGACCGGGAGATACTGGTTCAAATTTTTAAAGTATTTGTACCAGGTATCTAATTACGTAACCCTTCAGGTGTCTAATTACGTAATGAAGAAAAGGAAAATGATGGTCATAGCGCTGGTACCGGCGGCCCAAACACGAGGGCGTTAATCGAACGTGTCGTTTAAATTACGAAAGTCAAACGATTTGTTACACAAAAATTCTTGTATTTTCCGATTGGCGATGAAAAAAGAAGAAGCGGTTGCGTAATGCCATACTTCTCCGATGTGACCTAGACCCCGCCATACCAACGAGAACACATTAATAAAAAAAAAACCAATTCAACCATTTGTACGAGGCTAATTTTTGCACAGCTAACCATCGTCGAGTAGCCATTCACGAAAATCACCATGCCATACTTTTCCAACGGTCCAAGTGGCCGCCATACCGCCGCAAAAGAGTAATGTTTTTTGTTTTTTTTAAACGATTTGTACCAGTATGGCATTTGGATTTTTGGAAAGAATATAGTACAATGTGACTGTTATTATATTTGCCATACTTCTAGTAGGGGGAAAAAGTGGTGCCATACTTAAAAAACTTATTTATTCGGCACGTTTTCTAGATACGACTTTACAATACGTAAAATCATTTTTACAGCATGGCATCACTGTATTCTGTTAGGTTGGATACAATTCTACCTAAAAAATATATACCACATAATATCTGGTTCTAAAACAAGATTGTGTTTGAAATTCTGTATTTATGTTCTTTGAACCTCAAACTTACAGGAAACATTAGTGCCATACTGGTACAAATCGTTCAAAATACGCATAACTCTTACAACTTCGAAAAAATATTGTACCTTTTCGCCGCCACCAACAGGTATGGCATTATCAGACTTCTATTTATGATAATGCAAAGAACTGGTAAAAAAATATATAGGGTGGTACAAATCGTTTAGCACAAAACAAATATTTGCGACTTTGCTGCGGTATGGTGGCCATTTGGAACCGTCGGAAAAGTATGGCATGGTGATTTTCGTGAATGTCTACTCGACGATGGTTAGCTGTGCAAAAATTAGCCTGGTACAAATGTTTGAATAAGTTTATTTTAAATTAATGTGTTCTCGTTGGTATGGCGGGCTCTAAGTCACACCGGAGAAGTATGGCATTACGCTACCGCCTACTTCTTTTTTCGTCGCCTATACGAGAATACAAGAATTTTGTGTAACAAATCGTTTGACTTTCGTAATGTAAACGACACGTTCTATTAACGCCCTCGCGTTTGGGCCGCCGGTACCAGCGCTATAAATATAAATAGCTATGACCATCATTTTCCTTTTCTTCATTACGTAACTAGTCCCCTGAAGGGTCGCCATACCTGGTACAAATACTTTAAGAATCTGTGTCAGTATCTCCCGGTCTAAAATTGCGCGGTCGAGACGCGCAACGCACTGTGGTTAGTTGGGATCACGTGCAATGAACAGATAAAACGCTGGTCGCAGGTCGCTTAAGACCAAAGTCGTGGCCAGGGGGTTACGCTGGCTGGGGCATGTGCATCGAATGCATCCATCGCGTTTGCCGCGGCGTGTTCTGCTTGGGGCCGTAGCTGATGCCAAAAGAAGCGTAGGCCGGCCGATGCCGCGGCATAAGGACTGTGCCAAGCGAGATATGCACGCATTCAACATCCCGGTTCACAAGTGGGAGGACCTTGCCGTGGACAGGGACAAATGGCGCAAACTGGTGTTCGATGGCCGTCAAGTTCATGATGAAGCGTGGTTTAAAACACTCGCAGTAAAGCGAGCCAAGCGGCATCAACGTGGCACCTGATCGCCGCGGGCAAATTACACCTGCCAAGCTTGCGGTCGTGTATGCCGCTCCCGCATTGGCTTACACAGCCATGGAAGACATTGTCTCCTTTCTTGACACTGCTTGTATAGTCTGTAATAGACTAAGGCCACTGATGATTATCAGGTAAGTAGGTATGCGGCTCTAGAGGTCAGTGACAGGGAACTCTAAAGACTATTTCTATTAAACGAAATGGGTTTAATTATTCTAAAATAAAAAAAATAAAAATACAAATAATTCATATTTACTGTCACAAGCTTAAAGATAGCATACAAAAAAAAGTTTTAAAATTACATTACATCTTTTAAAAATTATTCAAATAAGATTCTATACAAACTCATAGTTTCATTAACATCTAAAAATTGTAATTTACAATCTTTTAGCACGCAATTATTGATATGTATTTTCTATCCTAAATTGTCCATTACATTTTTAGTGGGTTTATGATACTACTTTGGCACAGTTAGACATCGAATTAGTGTTACGAAATGAGTAATTACTTTCAGTCGTATTATAAAACTATATCATGGCACTTTAAGAACACAGCTTTGGCAATAGAATGTTAAATGACTATCGAAACAACTAATTTGGTGGCTATCATCTCGAAATATACATACATATATACATATAATCACGCCTCTTTCCCAGAGGGGTAGGCAGAGATCACGGATCTCCATTTGCTACGATCCTGACAAACCACTTTCGCTTCACTCACTTCCTTCTTAGTTAAAACGGCGTGGAGCAGGTAAGGGTACTTGGTGGTCGCAGTTTGAGACTCTTATTTCTATTCAAATTATCCCCCCTTCGACGTCTGATTTTTCGTAGATGTGTGCTTATCAGTCAAACAAGCTTTCCTTAGCTTTTCTTTTCCTTTGGCTCTGTTGAGCAAGATGTTAGCAAGGGTATTCCAGCAGGCTCCAACGAGGTGAATGGAGAATCCGTAAACTTTATAAAGTTTGAAACCATTAAGGACGGAATCCGCTACTTTTGTCAGCAAACTGAAGCACACGAAAACGCCGATGACGCCGGAAAAGGTGGGGCCAAATATAATAAACTTGCCCGAGGTTCTTGACCATATAGTTTCGGCCAACTGATCCATCATTTCGTCACTGAAGGCATTCATAATGGATGGTGGTCCCCCCATGCCTTTGGTGAATTGGTGGACCACAGTTTCTGCGATTATGGGCTGTTCTATGGGGAACATGATGCGTTCCAGTATCGAATCTAAGTCTTCTTGCGTGTAATTTCCGCTGGTTTGATTGGCTGGATTTAGATTACTCCACATTGATTTAGTGCTATTTATAGGCTCGCTAACATCCGCTGGTTCTGGTGTAAAATTATACCAAACTCCTTCCAGCTTATAGTGCTCCAGCAGTGCTGGGTTGCACGGAATCACGGAAGCGTACTTGGTTATGATGTGGGTCCGCGGCATCAGGAAGAAACTCTGATTATCACTTAGGATCGGCAGACGGTTGTAGCACTTCTCCACACGGTTGAGTTGTACTTCCACTGAGCGGCACTGCACGATGTGAATTACTTCACCTGCCATCACGGCCATATACCCGGGGCCACCCATATATCTGAACGCGAACTCGTCAGGCTGCGTAAAATACGCTATTATCTGATCGACATTGGGATAGTCATCAATCTCTAATAAGGATATTGTCGTCATTTTCTGAATCACTCCACAATCATAACCGATCAAGGCTTCTGCTGGCCCCATTGTCATTGTTACAAATAAGATCGCCAGTATTCCCATATCTGAAACAATCAAAAACATAAGTTATAGTCTAGAGTCGAAATCAAACTCCACTACTTTGGTCCATATAGATTTGTGGTCTTGGAAATTTCAAATATTTACTTTGAAGTTTGGGGTCTGCAATCGGATGACCTGAACAAATAGTGGTCCGTGTTAATATCTCTAGCAATAATGTATAGAAAATATTTATTCGTCAAAAACACCTAGAACCATCTTGTCTCTGACAATTAAGTTACCGTTAAAATAATGTATGACTGATCAGTATGAGTACAGTAAACACTTTGTTTTGACACAACAATAATATAAACTTGTACTTACAGGGCACCCTCGAAGTAGCGGCACACATGATGACCACTGGGTCACAGCACTGCCAACAAAACCCAATTAACTCTAATAATATTAGCTAATATTTTATTAGAGTAGCATCGAGAAACGTCAAAAATATTAGTTCATTGACTAATATTATTACTTAGTCGAATAAGGTTTGAGAAATAGGGCGCTGAACGTTCTCCAGCGATGCCTGTAGTGTACTGACGCTCCTGTGGGGCGACCAGGCTTTTATTCTCGTGAACGACCACGTTATCGGAGGATGACGAAAGCCAAAGTCCAGTATGTTATAACTGATTCACTTATAGTTGTTATGGAACATTCTAATATTAGAACAAAAAGGAATATAATAAATAATTTTAATTAGTATGTTGGGATACCTACATGAAACTTGAGCACAGGCAAACAAACATGTTTTTCGTAAGTTTACTTGAAACTTACCATGGAAGCTGAGTCACTCGATCGAACCGCGTCGTGCGCGTTATCAGCTGTTGTTATTCAGTTCTATGGGAGCATTTGTCAAATTTGAAACGCTAATGAATCATATTAATATTCGACACAATTGAACGTTATTGATTATTAGTCATACAGATGTAGAAGTAATAGCATATAAAACGACGCAGATCAACAGAAAACTTTTCAAATATAGTCATTCACAGCCACAGATAATGCTTGGGTTTGAAGGGGTTGGCCACCCCTGTGTCTAGGAGACGCGTAGTTTTTAAGTTCATTTCTAAAGTAGATATACAATTGTATCACGCATTATAGGGAGGTAGAGGGGGGGGGGGGGAAGGAACGAGTGGCATTTTATAGGAGTTGGTCACCCCTTTCAAATGACACCCAATTTGTGTCTAGGATACGCGTAGATTTTTTTTATGTTTTTATACGTGTTTGAAGTTCATTTCCAAAGTATACAATTCTAGTCACAGAACCGAATCTGCCCACCCCGACTCCACGTGGTCTTGTCTGCCCTACCCCTACAGTGTTTTTTTAAAACTGTCGCCCGCCGTAACAAATTACAGGCACCACGGGAGCTGGGGCGGCTGGGGCTGGTCCGAAGCTGCGGGGGCGACCATGAGTGGCTATAATTTGTTACGCGGGCGATAGGGCTGCTTTCCCGCGGCGCCGGAGCTGTATGATTTACAATATTAGTCACAGAACCGAGTTTGCTCAATCCCAAAAAATACTAATTTGGTCGTAAGTCCACTAAATTGGTTGTTTTATTGAACATAACCTCAAAAAATAAAAATAAATTTTTCGTGGTAACTATGCAACCCCGCAAGCATGATGAAAAATCATTTATGAAACTTTTAATACGTAGTAATGTATTTTACGGCATACCTGGCCATAAAGCTGCAATTACCGCACGCATTGCTTCCACCCCTCTCCTTACAATGCGTGATTCAAATGCAACCCCGCAAGTGTGATGAAAAAATCATTTATGAAACTTTTAATACGTAGTAATGTATTTAACGTCATACCTGGCCATAAAGCAGCAATTACCGCACGCACAGCGTGCGGAACATCCCACTTCCTGGCTAGGGGGAGACGTATAATTTTGTACTCACCAGGGGCGGTAATAGAGAAAGCCTCATATTTACCGCTTTATGTAAATAATGTACTATAGTTTTTATTTATATTAGGTATTTTATTAAGGTAAACGTCCTAATATTTGACACCTTAATTAATGCCTAATTGTTGACGCCTATTATTCACCTTTACTGTTATGAAACTTATGAATTAAGATATTATCGTTACATGTAAGTATAGTATAAGACTGTTCATATTATTAGTAACAAAAAAAAAAACAAATATTACAATACTTAAAACGAATGTCATAAGTCATAACTCATAACCATAATCGTTGAAGCGTTCATAGCCTAGCGGCGCCTGCGAATCGGAGACGATAACGCAGGTTAAGCAAAGATGGCAGTGGTCTGTCTTTAGGTGGGTGACCACCTGTTTGAGTGGTTACTATAAATGAGCGCTTCCGTGCTTTGGAAGGCACGCTAAGCAGTTGATCCCGGCTGCTGTCTATGACAGTAGTCATTAAGCCGAGTTAGATGGGTGTGTAATGTTTCATATAAAAACAAATTGCATATTTTCATTTTGCATAACAACGAATACCATAATTTCGGTTTGTAGAAGTGGGCAAATTGCATAATAGTACATTACTTACCTAGGGCGGTTAAACAAAGAATGTCTCAGATCGCAGGTATTTGACGCCCGAGCCGAAGGCAAGGGCGATAAATATGCGCTCTGAGGCTTTCTTTATTACCGCCCGTGGTGAGTACAAAATTTTACGTCTCTATCTGGCCAGGAAGTGGGGTTTTCTGCACGCATAGCGTGCGGTAATTCCTACTTTATGGCCAGGTATGACGTAAAAACTATTTGCATGATTTTATCAATTATAATTCTCAATTTTCATAATTTCGAATTGTATAATTAAATTATCAAACGCAATAATGGTCACTCTGTATAATATTTCAAGCTCATAATCTAGCTATCTTCTTCTATCTATCTATACATATAATAAAGCTGTAGAGGGTCGAAAGTCTGTACATTGAAGATATTGGCAAAAAAATCAATTGAGGGGTCTTAGAATCGATAACAGAACACACTTCAACAGTTTTTAGAATTTTTGTCTGTTTCTCGGTTTGTCGGTCTGTTTATATGTGACAGCATCACGTGAAAATGAGCTAATGGATTAATATGAGACTTTTACTAAAACGTTAAGTGGATCTTCAGCCAGGCTAAAGGCTATAAAAATTATAAAGATTAGGGTTCAAAGGGGGTAAAAAATGGGGTTAATCGTTGTATGGGGACTCCTTGAATCTATGAGCTAAAGAATTGAAAATTGGCAAGCATATACTTGACTGGAAAGTAAAAATAACCCCATATAATATTTGTGAAATGTAGGGATAAAACGTAAAAAATATGGGATGAAAAATAGGTGGTGAGGCGATTACAGACTATAATGATGCGACGGCAGGGACTCATAACATTTTTTGTCACCTTGGTAATAACACGTCAAGGTATTCGAATATTCATTATGCTCTAACAACTGATACGTAGTCTGGTGGTTTGGCGAACTCGGTGTCCTCAAGTTCAAACCCAGCGACCGGCATGTAGTTTTTGTATTTAATAGGAGTTTTATTTTTTTAGTTATAGATTTTCAAAAACGCAGTGAATCATGAAGGTTCTAGGAAAAAGTTAGCGAGTAGAAGATCCGATGCCTAATCCTATTTTTTTTATTACGTAGATTTCTGACAGCCGACAAAATTGGACGTTTCAGGAATCGCAATTTTTTTTTTGTATGTATTAATAATTGTAATGTTTTAGTGTGTATAGTCCCATAGTAGCTAATATAAATGAACTCTCTAGAAAAATTAATAAATAAGTATTTTTGCGACAATCTTACACAAATCTACCTAGTCCCAAACTAAGCAAAGCTTATACTATGGGTACTAATAAATAAATAATAAATAAAAATAAAATAAAAATCATTTATTTCAGACTCATAGAATCCATAAGTTTGTTAGTACATAAAATAATTTTAAAGCTAAGTGTTAGTAGGCAAACCAGAAAAGAAAAGAAAAGTATAATTTGTACGCTGAGAGGCACTGTGTCGTTTAGGGCAAAACTCAGAGTTATTTTACCCTCCCCGTCACAATGCCAACCCAGTGCCCTAACATAGGGCAATCCCAACGTCCTTCCAATATCCTCAGAATGCTGTTCTCACTTAACACAAATAAATAGGTACTTAGATGCATATCCATGACTCAGGAACAAATATTCGTACTCATCACACAAATATATGCCCTTACTGGAATTCGAACCTGGGACCTCTGGCTTCGTAGGCAGGGTCACTACCAACTATAGTATCCGCAAAACTATCTGGCCGGTAGGGCAATAAAAGTAACAATGAAACCTTTTTGTGTGTAATAATAGCATGCTTCTAATATTTTACGACCTGACCGGCCAGATAGTTTTGCGGATACTATAGGCTACAGAGATCGTCAATATATTATGCTTAAGTATTCACTTTAATTGCAATTTTCACCAACAGCTCACGCTGCCGCATGGGGGTCCCACAATCCGGAGACAGCGCCTACGGCTTCTGCGAAACTGACACCCCAACCAACCCTCAAGGTTTCGAGGAACGGTTCCCTGCCAACTTCCAGACGTTCCAGCGTAACCAGGCGGGCTTCCAGAGCTCTGGACAGTTCCAGAACTATCCAGCGCAGATGCCGCAAGGATATCAGGGACAGTATCAGGTAAGTCCGAAAAATTACAGTAAAAAGTGTCCTCTGAAGCTAGCTGGTTTCAACCATACTGTAATTTAAATACTGTTTAATCCGGGTCTAACGCGATATTTATTTACCTTTATTTTTAAGAAATAAAGGTAAATAAATATCGCGTTAGACCCGGATTAAATAGTATTTAAATATGTGTACAAAGCGCGGGAGTTTAAAGTGTCATACTGTAATTGTCCACAATATTCGAGATCGTAGGTACTAGAACTGTCTTATATGCAGAACTTATCTGCAATGCTTCAAGGAATGGTTCCCGGCCAACCCTCAAGGCTTCGAAGAGAGGTTCCCGGCCAATTTTCAGACGTTCCAGCGTAGCCAAGAGGGCTTCCAGAACTCTGGGCAGTTCCAGAACTATCTAGCTCAGATGCAGTTAATACTTGAACTGGCTTATATGCACAATTAATCTGCAAGGCTTTGAAGAGTTCCTATCAATTTATAGACCTTCCAACGCAATAAGGCAAGATTTCCGAGTACTGGAACTTTCCAGAATTGTCCTTTTCAGATACTGATGCACTGACTCTCCAGAAGACCCTCAAGCGTCTCAGGGAATATACTCGTACCCAATCGTTTTTTGCTGTAACAATAATTTCACGGAACTCTAATTAAACTATAACATTCAGTCATTACTCCAGTCATTGTCTTATCCCACTATCCTGCAAAACTCCTAGATATCTTAGAAACAAAATTGTTCTTTTATGATTTGTTGACGACCTCTTTAGCCTATTTGATAGAGACCCTGCCTACGAAGCTAGTCGAGGTCCCGGGTTCGAATCCCGGTAAGGGCATTCATTTGTGTGATGAGCACGAATATTTGCTCCTGAGTCATGGATGTTTTTTATGTATTTAAGTATTTGTTTATCTATATAATTATGTATATCGTCGTCTAGCAGCGGCCGAGCGCCCATACGTGCCGATTGCCTAAAATTTATTTTTAGGCAAGCAGTTTATACAGGGTGACTGGTAATTCGACCTATTCCTTGAAAGGGGTTATACTAGAGCTAATTTGCAACAATTTATGTCCAGTCAACCAGGGGTCAAAACACGATTTGTTTTAATTTTTCGAGTTTTTAGTTTGTTTGGAAAAAAATCACCTTGCAGCCTTAAAGTGCTGATTGTGACAAAAATGTTTTTTTACCATCCAAATGGAAGTTAGGTCAAAGAGTAAAACGGGACCCTATTACTAAGACTTCGCTGTCCGTCCGTCCGTCCGTCCGTCCGTCTGTCTGTCACCAGGCTGTATCTCAAGAACTGTGATAACTAGAGAGTTGAAATTTTCACAGATTATTGCCGCACTACAAATACCTACTAAAACAAAATAATATATTTTTTCAAGGGTGGCTCCCATACAACAAAAGTGATTTTTTTGCCGTTTTTATAGATTTAGTACGGAACCCTTCGTGCGCGAGTCCAACTCGCACTTGGCCGGTTTTTTTCTAATTAATGTCCAACATTTATAAAATTCCTGCAATTTGCTTTTGTGAACATCCAATTGACTTTTGTGTACCACATTCCTGCCCCAGAATAATAAAGTCACTGCTATATTATAAAAATAAGCAGGGAGTCCGCTGGATGCGGGTGGCCCAGGACCGGCCATTGTGGCACTCTTTGGGGGAGGCCTATGTCCAGCAGTGGACGTCTTTCGGCTGATATGATGATGATGATGATGAACCATGTTGTGACAGGTGGAAGGCTTTGGCGAGGCTTCGGGCAGCTACGACGCTCAGACCGGGCAGTGGGGCCCGCCGCCGCCCTACAGCCCGCAGGGCCGCAGTGGCAGTCGGTGAGTACATACCTAAAAGTACCTACTATTGTTGGTTGTAAACAAAAAAAAAGTTTTTTCTTAAACTTGCTATGAAATGTTGACATGTCTTATTTCAAATTAGCTCCGGAAATACTACGTATCCGGTGCGACTAGTGAAGATGATATAAGACATAAGACATTTATTTAGCAGAATCGTTTACACGTAGTATTTATAAGGGGTTGGTCTTGGACCGTCTAGAACACAATTTGACTACATTAGATTTTTGCCTAGAGCTTAAAGTGACTACTACATAATCGGTCGAACACTCATATCTCCTAAGCACAAATTGACTAGTACCGAAAAAACGTAGAACACATTTCGCCTACTGTTGTATTTTGTTTTTGAATGTACAGGCGAGGTGAAAAATAAAAGTACAGACATATGTCACAGCTTATAGATATATTATGTCAACTCATATGGACAGGAAATGAAAATAAAAAGAAAAGTCACTCCAGAACTTAAATAACTTAAAGAGAATCTTCACGATATTAAAACAAATTCGGTATACACTTTAATTCAATGTTCTCTTGATGTCTTTTATGGCTTTTAAAAAATCGATTGGGGCAATTAGATTTTTTATTAATTTTGTCAATTCTCGGCCGTATCTTCTATTAAAAAGAATATATTTCTTTTGCTTGTTCTCTCGTTTCCTAAAGGCACCTGCCATAGAAGTGCTTTGATATCTAGCTTCATTTTTTAGCTTGAACAGAAACTGAATTAGAGTTGGACTTTTGTTCATGCGGACCCCCAATCGGCGATGAAATGCTTCTAATGTATTCGTAGTCCTATGTATCTCTCTACAGCAAGAAATCAAAGCAGTATTTCTTAGCCATTGTTTTTCAAAATAAACAATAAATGAATCAAATTCATTGCATCTCGGCCCATTATTGACAACGTTGTCCCATGCCTGTCTAATTAAGTTGGATGGTAAGAAAGGCAAGTTCAATGCTAGTGAGATTATTTTTTTACCGGAAAGTGTTGAAGTCAACCCCTTTTAATCTGCATTATCGCAAACCGCCTTGCAAAAATGGAAATAACACCCCGTAACTTTTCCGTTCGGGTAAACCGTTTTAAATGCCGTTATCTGGGCCATTTCATAGTCACATTTGTAAATTTTTATATTAACCTTCAGCACATCACGCAGGATTGAAAATAATGCTGTGTATGTACTTGTGCTCTTATTTGGCAATAACGCATAAATGGCAGGTTTGACGTTAGTTGAATATTTGCAGCTGTTTAAGTCCACGTGCAAAGTAAATAGCTGATAGAACGGTTTTGGCACCACTTTAAAAGTTCCATCTCCAAACACCATTTTCTTGAGGTGGGCGTTTAACCGGAGGACCTTTTGAGACGATCGATTGCAGAATATTAAAATTTTGTTTTCTGAGTCCAATTCATACTTACTTACAAGAAAATCTGTTTTAATCATATCTGGCAATGAAACTTCGAAGGATTTCGTAAATTCTGTTTTCGCCACATCCAAGAACGTGAGTCGTGTCCTACGTAGATTCTCTCGCACTGACTCATATGGTAGGAATTGCACATCAACAGATGGGTTTTCAATTATAAAATCCATCACGGCTTTCTCATGATTTTCTTTCAATCCGTACATGTTTTCACAAACATAGGTTTTAGCGTTTTCAAGAACATATTCTCTGTACATCTGTTCAATATTGGGCTCGCAAGAATGTAGTGACTCATTCCTCTTCGAACATCTCCAAAACGAATTCCCCACTTTGTTTACCGATACAAAGTTATATCGGTATCCGTTGCACCAGACATTTTTTTTATTTGCTAAAAACAATAACTTTTTTTTTTTTTTTTTTTTTTTTTTTTTTTTATGGCAATTGTCTTAAATTTACATTTTTGCCAGCATCACGTCAAAGAAATGAACTTTTAGAGGAAGGTAGACGAAAAGTAAGGGAAAAACACGAAGAAGATTTGACCAGATTTTGATGAAGGATATAAATAAAGATAATAGGAGTGCATAAATAGGACATAACAAGATACATAATTAACTATATAGAATGGAAAGAAGGACTAAAGTTTAAATTTATTAAAGGAAAGGAAATTTGCGATCAGCCGGAAAACAGCAGGATTCGGAAACAAGAGGGAAAGTACGTGGGTAGGCAGGGGGACTTTCTGATAAATGAGACCAGCGTAAAGGCTAGAATGGTCCAAACGAGGGCAACTCAAAATCAAGTGATTTAAGTTGCCCTCGTCTAGACCACACTCACACAAGGAAGAGTCCCGAATACGAAGCCATTTTAAATGAACATGGGTACAGCAGTGGCCCAGCCTCATGCGAATAATAGAAGAAGTGGACAGCTTACTCAGAAGAATTTTTGAAAACCAGACTTTCAGGGGTAGATCAGGTTGGACCTTAGCATAGGTTGAGCCCGTCCGTTTGCTGCTAGACCGCCACCGAGAGTTCCACTTTTTCCTTAAATATATGTGAGGAAGGGAAAGAAGGTCGTGGCAGCAAATTCTAAATGGAACTTTATCACCGCAAGAGACTGCTTGTTTCGCGATGCTATCAGCCCTTTCATTGCCAACAATACCCGAGTGGCTCGGAATCCAAGCCAAGACGATCTCGGAGCCTCTGGAACTGCATTGACTAATCGCTTCTTTAATTTTCAAGATTAGGGGGTTGTGAAGTTTGGAAGTGAACGGATTAGCCAAAACTGCTTCCAGAGCACTGCGGGAGTCGGAAAAGACAATGGAGCGACGTAAGCCGGCCAATAGTATGTACTCCACGCTCTTTAGGATACCAAGGCACTCTCCAGAAAACACGGAAGATTCCGGAGGGCATTTTGCCTTTTGGACGATTCGGTATTGTGAGTGAAAGGTACCCACCCCCACACAGCCCAAGGGGGATAACTTCGAAGCATCGGAATAAAGAGTGTGCCACCCGGCCCAATCCTTTGCCAGAAGACCACGCGAATATTCCCTAGCAGAGATATCGCCTTTCATAACGTCAAAATCTAAAATAACGCGGGGTTGGAGAATAGTTACAAAGTAGGGGAGTTCAAACATGGGGAGATTGCGAGAGTGAAAAGTGGGGTCTTTAATACTTTTGAACCTGCGGAAACTAGTAACTAAACAGGAAGGAGACTTATTAGTCCAATAAGGAGACTTGGTAAAGTAATCATTCAAGAGCACAATTTTAGGGAAGATGGGATGAGTAGAATATTGGAAAGTACGAAACAGATAGCGGTCAGACAGAAACTGACGACGAAGGTCAAGCGGAGGGTCCAGACATTCCACCTGAAGGGCGTTAATAGGACTAGTTTTCATTGCACCAGCAATTATACGCAACGCTTTAGATTGGATTCGATCAAGAAGCTGCAAACCTTCTGCAGAGGCAGGTTCCAACAAAAAGGTTCCGTAATCCAAGACGCTCCTGATGATGGCATTGTAGACCATTTTAAGGGCAAAAGGGTGAGCACCCCACCACACTCCAGCCAAACACCTTAGAATGTTAAGGTTCTTTTCACACCTTTCTCTTACGTATTCGCAGTGTGGAAGACCAGACAGTTTAGAGTCTAACACTAAGCCTAAAAATTTAAAATGCTGCTTTAAGGGGATTACATGGCCTTTTAACGAAACAGAAACATTTGGAATGGACTGTTTCCTAGAAAAGACTACTATGTTACTTTTGGAGGGAGACAACTCAAAACCATGATGCCCTAGCCAACCCTCTAATGATTCCAAAGATCGGGAAACTTGGTGCGCCGCCCTCAAAATATTAGTATCGGAAGAATACAACAAAATATCATCAGCATATTGGAGGATGCTCGAGTGACCTTTGGCAGCCTCCAAATCGGCAGAATAGATATTGAAGAGCAGGGGACTAAGAACAGATCCTTGCGGAAGCCCTTTCCAAATTCGTCTAGACGGAGATATTGTCCTGTCAATACCCCGGAATGAAATGAGACGTTCAGAAAGTAACTTAAGTGTGAGGTACGACAGTCTGGAGGGAATTTTAAGCCGACAGAGCTTTTCCCAGAGAATTGGGAGCTGGACGTTGTCATAGGCAGCTTTAACATCCAAGAAAGCAGCAACTATAGATTTCTTCTGGGAGAAGGCTATGCGGATATCCGAGGAAAACATTCCGAGGCTGTCCATCGTACTTTTCCCTTTCCGAAAGCCAAATTGAGTATCAGACAATAAATTACGACTTTCGACAAACCATTCAATCCTGTTTTTTAAAAGATGTTCTAATATTTTTAGGAGAGTGGAGGAGAGGGCAATCGGACGGTAAGAACAAGGATCAGAAGGGTTTTTATTAGGCTTAAGGATAGGGATAATTAATTGAGCTTTCCAGGCATGTGGGACACTACCAGAAATGAAAATGTTATTGAGAAGACCCAAGAAGTAAGAAAGAAAGGAGTCAGTAGCGTTAGAGATAAAAGAATAGGGGATACCGTCAATGCCAGGGGCAGAGTCCGTGACAGAGCCAAGGACCAGTTTTAATTCAACCATCGTGAACGAAGAATCAAGGGGATCAAGAGAGTAAGAACAGTATCCAGCATCAACTTCTAACCTACTAGGGGCATACTGCGGAGCAAGAGAGTCCATAAACGACTCCGCCCACTCTCCACCCAAAGGATGAGACCCAGTAGAACTCTGTCTGCTACCTCTAAATCTCCTTATGTTCCTCCAAAGAAAACGAGCAGGAGTGGTAGGAGATATAGAGGAGCAAAAAGACTTCCAACCATCCCGTTTCTTTGATTGGAGAAGGCGTTTGGTTTCCGCAATTGATTTACTTAAATCGATAAACTTTGCTCGGCAGATGTCAAACCGGTACTCATTTTCTGCCCACTTCCTGTTTTTAACAGCCAGAGTACACTGTGAATCCCACCAGGGAGGGGAAGGGATTTTCCCGGAAACAGCATTTTTAACAGGAAATACTTTCTCCGCACAGAGACTTATCACTCTTGAGAACTCCTTCGCACAGAGATTAATATCACCCGTTGTTAAAGGAGGCAACAGTGAGTCCGATTCGCTCATAACTCTCCTGAACTCAACCCAATCAGCATTAAGCAAGTTAAATTTTAGGAGTGGAGGATTAGGAGTGAGCTTTTCACGGCAAAGGAGAGGGAATTCAATCAGTATCGGGAAGTGGTCGCTGCCAAAAGAAGAGTCAAGTGTACTCCAGGTCACCTGAGATGCCAAGCAAGGGGAGCATAACGAGAGGTCAACCACACTAGACACCTCGTTAGGCCTCGAGCGCCTAGTAGGTGAGCCTGAGTTAAGAATGCAAAGGTTAAGGGGATGCATTAGTTCCAGCCACGCTTCACCTAAATAATCCGTTTTCCCAGAGCCCCAAACGCGGTGATGACAATTAAAATCTCCCAGGATAAAAAGAGGGGGAGGAAGAGATTCCAAAATAGAGGAGAGCTGTAAAAGAATGGGTTTAGTTGTATGAGCAATATAGAGGGAGACAAAAGTGTAGTTATTCACACGGGCAGCAACGATGTGAAAATTCTCTGGGGAGGGGATCATAATTTTACTAAAAGAGGTACCTTCTTTAACTAACAAGGCACAACCTGCATACCCATCAACTCTTACATCCCGTACACAGGTAAAGCCTGAAAAACGGAAGTTATAATCAGGTTTAAGCCAGATTTCAGAAAGGGCAATTACAAAAGGGCTGTATTTGTTAGTAAGATAAATTAAATCTGATTTTTTATTTAGAATGCTCCTACAGTTCCATTGCAGAATTGACTGCGCCATTATTGAGGGAATTGAAAAGAGAGGAGAGAAGAGGGGCAACGTGGGACAACAAATCATTATTGGAGGAAGAGAACACTTTAGACAGGACTGAAAAAAGTCTAATAAGAATCGCCACCACATCTTCGGTGGGCGCAGACGAATGCGGATTATTCAGCGCAGTTCCATTAGCAAGCTGAGGAGAAGGCTCATTAGTAAGGCCCATATGAGCCCCCCTGTCGTAACCAGCTCGGGGAGGGGGAGGAGAACGTGCTTTTGAAAAAACTGTCTTTCTGAAGGAGCTGCCTTTAGTCCCCGGGGACGCAGAAGCTACTACATTCGCGAAAGACTTCCCAAAGATTGGTTGGAGTTTATCAGCTTCCGCATATGAAATATTATTTTCAGCCATTGCCTTTTTAATGTTGCATTGGCGAGTAAATTCCGGACAAGACTTGCTTTTAGCCGAGTGCCCCACCTCGCCTTTGCAGTTAATACATTTGAGAATTTCCTCATTGCAAGTCTCACCAGAGTGCACTCCAGCACAACGGAAGCAGCGGGGAGTCGAACGGCATTTGTCCTTGGTGTGCCCGAACCTGCAGCATTGAAAGCATTGAACAGTGGGAAAAGAGTAAACTTCCACCTTTAAAGCATTATAACACGCGAACACCCTCGATGGGAGCACTTGCCCATCGAATGTTACCACAACAGTCTCGGAAGGAATCCACTTGTATGAGCCATCTGAGTAATTGTTTTGTTTGAAATTCAGCCGTCTGGCCTTGATAACACGGCCACACCCTTCTGGAACTTTCACAAAAGAGATAATATCCTCAAGGGACCAGCTAGTTGGGATGCCCCTGACCAGACCCAACCTGGTGACGTTAAAAGAGGGAATAGTAGCCTTAAGTTTCTTATTAGCTAAGGTTGGAGAAGATATAAACTCATTAGCGTCCGTGAACGAGTGAAAGCTTATCGATACTCTGTTCCGGCCTAAGCCTTTAACCGAGCCGTCAATCACGTTAGGGAATTCTCGGTGGTGGAAATGGAGGAACTGTCCAAAAGAGACTGGATGCAAAGTAGCCCCCAGGGACTGACTGTCGTATTGTACATGGACTATGAAGGGGCCAGGATCACTGCGTTCGTAACAGGTTCTCTCCGTTGACTGCAGTGATGTCACCAGTTGAGGGGTAGAAGCTGGAAGGGAAGGCTGCGAGGCCTGTAAATGGGCCGGGGGAGTATTCTGATACGAAAGTGAAGGAGAGGCAGCCTGTGATAAATGGGCTACTGGGACTGATGCCTGCCCCAACACCAACACAGAGTCCTGAGAGTCTGGATTCGAGTCAGGTAAAATTGCAAACGAGTTACTTAGCCTAATGTCGCTGGCAACCACCATTGACTTGACCGAAGTGTCCGTAGAGGCAGAGCCAGGCCGCAATGAGCGCGAGCGAGAGCTCGACCGAGAGCGAGATTTAACATTTAAATTCAAACCCTTGTGTTCCGATTCCGACTTTTCCATTCTGCAACGTCGGGCATCAAGATCGCGGGCTTCAGACTGCCGGAGAGTTATGTACGCGCCAGGAGAAGGAGGAACCGGAGAAGTCAACTTTGACCCCCCCGGGTCCCCAGGGGAGTGATTCCCCATAATTACACCTACAGGTTGACTGCTATAAAGAAGTCACTCAGATCTAAAACTAAAGAATAATATAAATAACAGAAAATTAAGGAAAATCTGGACTAATCACCGAGATTATAAGCAAAAAAACCTATAATTGCGCAATAATTTGGAAAAAACCGCACTTGACGTTCCGCTGACAAATCTCTTCTCCAACAATAACTTAGGTTCGTTCATTTTGCAGTTTTTTCAGCAGCATGACATAAACACAACATTACTCTTTTTAGAAAACGTCAAAATTATCATATTTTCTGTACACTATTAGTGGCCAGTACGGTAGAATAAACACAAAGAGGTTTAACAAGTGTTTTACTATTATGGACTAATGTACTTATCTGTGATGTGATCTTATCTTCATTAGCTCATCAGTCTCATCACTCATCACATCACCTTCCATCATGTAATATATATGTCATAAGTAGTGTAGTCGCGGAAGGAAAAGGATAACACCGCCACAGTCATATAGTCGAAAAGTGACGTACTTTTTTATTCCAGACTAAACTTGAACAGACAAGTTAACATAAAAAAATAGGAATTCAATTTTATACCTGAATGTCCAGACAGTTTGGATTCTTGTCACTATGCTATGTAGGAAAAATACGCACTTGTCAATTTGTGTTTTAGGAGATTTGAGTGTTCGACCCATTATGTAGTAGTCACTTTAAGCAATAGGCAAAAATCTAATGTAGTCAAATTGTGTTCTAGACGGTCCAAGACCAACCCCAATGTGTTTGTTTGTATAGTGTTTGTGTGTGTAATGTGTATGTACGTGTAAAGGACTTTTATACAACCTCACACACCTTTTGTTGATAAACGTCAAATTGTAACACGACGTCTTGGCATTCAATCGCCAAAAAAAAACATTAGGACTAATGTTAATGTCACCGGGTAAAACGTTTTTTCAAACAGTTTAAAAAAAAAGTTTAGCGCGTAAATTGAAAAAAGTTTTCTTATCTTGTTGGCCGGATTTCTCAATAGTTCGTAATTATTTTGAAACTTTCTAATAAAAGCCATCGATTTCGAAATGAGTTCGGACGAAAGTGATATGGAATTGAACTGTACGCCTCCGGAATTGCGAGTGGAGGCAGAAGTACCAAGCCATGAATGACCCCGCTGGTACCCTGGCTGCTACCACAACCAGGGTACCGGGGGTCGCCGGAACCTCGGGCCGTGATTTTTTTGTACTTATCATATATATGTGGGTGTGTGCCATAATCGCCACGCTTGGCAGGCGGGTTGGCGATCGCAGTATTTCCACCGCACTCCAAGGATGCTGCTGGGTCCATTTGAAAATAGTTGATTGATATTACGAATGAACTTTCTGTTGATCTGCGTCGTTTTATATGCTAACTATTACTTCCACATCAATCAACCAATATGATTCATTTAGCGTTTCAACTTTGACACCAAAATTGCTCTCATAGAACGGAATAACAAAAACAACTGATAACGCGCATGACGCGGTTCGATCGAGTGACTCAGCTTCCATGGTAAGTTTCAAGTAAACTTATCACACAATGAGCCCTGTGTTCCAGAATGTTTCCGCTACATATAAATACGCCAGAGTGTCGATTGTCCTTCAGCGATTTAAATACCTCTTGATGTTGTGTTCGAGCCATAATTCGCACAACAAAAAACCAAGTTATTAGCAAAAAGTATAAACTTTGAAGTTTTTGGCTCATTCCCTTCATTGAGGTACTTATAATGTACTAACGTACCCACTAGAGATGACACACCGAACAAGAAGTTTGCGCTACGCGTTGCGGTCCATGGGCTGCATCGTCTCAGTGTGACAAGTTACCCTCCCCCCGCATGCCCCGCCTTGCCGGCCGGCGCACAGACAATGTTCGGGTTGTCTTCTCTAGTACGTTAGTACATTATACCTCAGTGATTCCCTTTGAGCATATCTCCAATACATTGTCAGTTAATAAATCAACTATTCGTCATTTGTGTAAAATGAATTACGCCTGTAATTCCAATGCTGATACTGTGGGACTAATCGAACATAATAAACGCACTGTTAACTTAAGACAGAATATATTTCTAATCCCACAATAAATAACAAACATAAAACTATATTTCTTAGTATTGTCATAAAAGTAACAAGCTGACAGCAAACGTAACGAAACCTATCACGCGGTGTAGTGGCCAGGACATCTTTTACACGACGATAACCTCATATGAGGTTTAATTCCGCACTCTATAGTAAATTACATCTGAGGGCGCTGATGAGAGCCGCCACACCAGCCCCCCCCCCAGACCTTTAGGGTCGATAGCAACTGACAGAACTTTAAACATAAGGGGTTATTAAGCAAATATCTCTGATTGTAATTAAAACTGAGGTAGGTAGGTACATGAATGCATTTTCTACGAGTAAGAAGCTACTTAGTATTTGGAGTTCCCGAAAGTCTTTACTGACGTTTTGAATGTTTTACATGAGACCGTTTACTGATAAATGTGCTATTAATTGCTGATTTTTCCAATTCCATCGAGTACTTACGAAAAACATGTTTGTTTACCTGTAGTTAACCGCCTGTAGGTATCCTATAACATTCCAATTAAAATTATTTATCATTCCTCTTTGTTCTAATATTAGAATGTTCCATAACAACTATATGTAAGTGAATCATAACATACCGTGCTTTTGCTTTCGTCATCCTCCGATAACGTGGTCGTTCAGCGAGAATAAAAGCTTGGTCGTCCCACAGGAGCGTCAGTACACTACAGGCATCGCTGGAGAACGTTCAGCGCCCTATTTCTCGAACCTTATTAGACTAAGTAACAATATTACTCCATGAACTGGGTTTTGTTGACAGTGTTGCGCAATACCAGTGGTGTTAATGTGTGCCGCTACTTCGAGGGTGCCCTGTAAGTACAAGTTTATATTATTGTTGTGTCAAAACAAAGTGTTTACTGTACTCATACTGATCAGTCATACATTATTTTAACGGTAACTTAATTGTCAGGGACAAGATGGTTCATCTAGTTTTTGAGATATTAACACGGACCACTATTTGTTCAGGTCATCCGATTGCAGACCCGAAACTTCAAAGTAAACTATATTTGAAATTTCCAAGACCACAAATCTATACGGACCAAGTGGATTTTGATTTCGACTCTATAGACTATAACTTATGTTTTTGATTGTTTCAGATATGGGAATACTGGCGATCTTATTTGTAACAATGACAATGGGGCCAGCAGAAGCCTTAAAAGGTTATGATTGTGGAGGCATGATTCAGATCATAAAGATTGTAGAGATTGATGATCTCAAAGTCGATCAGGTGATAATGTCTTTTACGCAGCCTGACGTGTTCGCGTTCAGATATATGGGTGGCCCCGGGTATATGGCCGTGATGGCAGGCGAAGTAATTCACATCGTGCATTGCCTCCCAGTGGAAGTAAAACTCAACCGTGTGGACAAATGCTACAACCGTCTGCCGATCCTAAGTGATAATCAGAGTGTCTTCCTGATGCCGCGGACCCACATCATAACCAAGTACGCTTCCGTGATTCCGTGCAACCCAGCACTGCTGGAGCACTATAAGCTGGAAGGAGTTTGGTATAAGTTTATGCCAATACCAGTAGAAGCTGAGGAGCCTATAGAGCTTAAATCTAGCACTCAAATAACGTGGAGTTATCCATCCCGTCTTGCGACCGACGGAATATACAAGAAAAAAGACATAGATTCGATGCGGGAACGCATCATGCTCTCCATAGAACAGCCCATAATCACAGAAACTGTGGTCCACCAATTCACCAAAGGCATGCGGGGAACACCATCCATTTTGAATGCCTTCAGTGACGAAATGATGGACCAGTTGGCCGAAACTATATGGTCAAGAACCTGGGGCAAGTTTATTATATTTGGCCCCACCTTTTCCGGCGTCATCGGCGTTTTCGTGTGCTTCAGTTTGCTGACAACAGTAGCGGATTCCGTCCTTAATGGTTTCAAACTTTATAAAGTTTACGGATTCTCCATTTACCTCGTTGGAGCCTGCTGGGATACCCTTGCTAACATCTTGCTCAACAGAGCCAAAGGAAAAGAAAAGCTAAGGAAAGCTTGTTTGACTGATAAGCACACATCTACGAAAAATCAGACGTCGAAGGGGGAAGAATTTGAATTGAAATAAGAGTCCCAAACAGCGACCACCAAGTACCCTTACCTGCTCCACGTTGTTTTAACTAATAAGGAGTAAGGTGATTTTTTTAAAAGTATATTTCAAAATGATATGATAGTCAAATTAGTTGTTTCGATAGTCATTTAACATTCTATTGCCAAAGCTGAGTTCCTGAAGTGCCATGATATACTTTTATAATGCGACTTAAAGTAATTACTCATTTCGAAACACTAATTCGATGTCTAACAGTGCCAAAGTCTTATCATAAGCCCACTAAAAATCTAATGTACAATTTAGGATAGAAAATACATAGAAATACTTAATTGCTCAATTATTTATTCACAACACAATTATTACAATAAAATACATATTTAGGTAAAAATAAGACAAAAAAAGTATAAAGTAAAACTACATCCCGCTCTGCGTCATGCCCGAACCAAAGGTCCCCAAAATGCTTGCGGCATTGCCTCGCTGAACAGCAATTGAGACCTGTTGGACGAGCCATGACCCAGAGCGGTTAATTGCTTGCTTATGATTGTAAATCTTACGATTGTTAGATGTTAATGAAAGTATGTATTATTATAATACATATGCCTAACAGTGCTAAAATCTTATCATAAACCCAATAAAAATCTAATGTACAATTTAGTATATAAAATACATAGAAATATTTCTATGTATTTTCTATCCTAAATTGTACATTAGATTTTTAGTGGGTTTATGATAAGATTTTGGCACTGTTAGGCATCGAGTACAAATGTAGGTATAGAATCTTATTTGAATAATTTTTTGAAAATGCGTTTGTAATGTAATTTTAGAACTTTTTTTTGTATGCTATTTTTAAGCTTGTGACAATAAATATGAATTATATGTATTTTTTAATTCCTATTTTAGAATAATAAAACTCATTACGTTCAATAGAAATAGTCTTTATCTTCCCTGTCTCTGACATCTAGAACCGCATACTTACCTGATAATGATAATAATTACTCCATTATTACCGACACCGACATAACTTCAGCTTTAGAAATTAAATTATTTGTCAGACTGCACGTGAAACGTAAAGTATAGTATTATCTCCGAATGAGTATGAGAATTGCAGTCACTGGAGATTAAGATCAATCCTCAACAGTATTTATAACACTACTCATTATGGATTAATAGTTTCAAACAAGACGTCGTACTGACCAATTAATCAGCAGCACGGCGAATGAGACACTTTCCTTGATCCGTTATGAGACGATATAATTCGACGAAAATATTTTTAATATCTGACCCTGGCAATGACAAATATAGCTTCTGCAGCTGTCAATATCATTGCCAGTACCACGGATTTTTAAGATATATTTTTGTAATATGAGACGGATCAAGCAAAGTGTCTTACCTATTTGCCGTCCTAAACCCAAAACGTAAGTGAGGAAAATTTTTATATTATGTTAGTGTGATGAAAAAAATATTTTTCGCTGTTAGTATTTAAAGTACTCTCGCTGATAACAAAAAAAAACTGACTTGTGAATTATGTTAGTTTGACGACCAATTACAGTGTTCGCGTACCGGACTAATATTTGTCTATAGTAAATGCTCTGATTACAAGCAAGCGTGTCGTCTCACACAGCCGGCCGTCTTGGGTGTGGAGGATGCCATTTCAGGGCATTGGCCCTCTGGTGGCGGATTTCATCTCGTCCCGTAATAACGGGCCGGTCTTCGGGGGCCTTTTGTAGGCGGTTTCGTTGGCCAGTCTTGGCGTGCTGGTCCGTTGGCCTATCAGCGGCTACCTGGGCGTATCAGGTTCTGATTACACTTCCACGCTGGAACTACCTTAATTTGGACCGGTCTTCAGTTTTAATTTGGCCACCAGCGAATGGTGGCGTTGCCGGATAGCGTGGGCAAAAGCTGTGTATGTTGTTTGTTGCCCTTATCGTTGCTATAAAACAAACTAATGTTTCCTGGTGTTCAGTTTTGAACAACATGCCAAGAATTTAAGCTTAAATGACTAAATAGTTTAAATATCTGGGACACATAGTTAATCATGACTTGAAGGACGATGAAGACATGGAGAGAGAGCACAGGGCGTTGTGTGTGAGGGCACATATGTTAGCCCGTAGGTTTGCGCGATGTTCAAAAGCAGTTAAAATAACGCTGTTTAAAGCTTATTGTTCATCTTTTTTACACAAGCAGCCTGTGGGTTCGCTATACCCAAAAATCATACAACGCTCTGAAGGTACAATACAACAACGCTTTCAGAATGTTGCTTGGGCTGCCAAGGTTTTGCAGCGCCTCCTCGATGTTTGCAGAGGCACACACCGATGGATTTGCAGCAATTTTGCGCAAAAAGGCGGCGTCTTTGCTGATTAGGACGAGGAGAAGCCCAAACAGCATTTTGAAAATGATCGCTGATCATGTTTGTTGCCCCATATTGGCGCACATAGTTATGTGGCGTCACTCCTGTCAAATCTGACGAGTTCTGCATCGCACTATCGAAGTTTCTTAAATCAGTTGCATAAATATAACATCCAAACAACTCTCATTGGACTTCGGTCTCTGAGAGATCTCTCTATTGTCGTATCTTCTACATTGGTGACCCCCGACAATGGACATAAGCGCAACTCTGTAGATCCTGACTAACGCCCGACTCTTCTCAGCAAGCCAGACTCTCTCTCTCTCTCTCTCTCTCTCTCTCCGCTCGCCACCCTGGCTCTGAGCGCTCGCTCGCCACGCTGGCTCTGAGCACTGGCAAGCTGCACTCTACTCTTCATACATCCTTGACCCCTCCGTCTCAAAGGGGGGCTGATGTGGCGTCACTCCTGTCAAATCTGACGAGTTCTGCATCGCACTATCGAAGTTTCTTAAATCAGTTGCATAAATATAACATCCAAACAACTCTCATCGGACTTCGGTCCCTGAGAGATCTCTCTATTGTCGTATCTTCTACAGTTACTTTAGTTAAATCCAATTTAGTTTTTAAGTTTTATTGTTTCCAGTGCATCCATTATTAGAGGATTGCTTCGTCTCCTGAACCTTCTCCAACATTTTCTGACATATTTGATGTCTTAGCTCTGATGACTACGTCAGCCATAATCATTACTAAATAGGAAATAATGAAATCATCAATATTAAACCTGTAGTTTAACAAATAACATAACTAGAATAAGACTCTTATCAATTTGGATGTCTCCGATGTTAGTTAGTCTTAGAATAAACATTTTCAACCAACTTCTGCAACACATCCTCAGAATGCCGTTCTCACTTCCTCTCACTCTTCGTCTACACGTCAGTGCAAATTGAGGGATTGACTTATATTTCGTATTCCAGCCACCACCTTCACCACCAGGACCCGGCCGCCGCCACCCTTCTCCACCACCACCACATAGACGTCCACCGGAACTCCGTCCACGAACACAACATGCAACACACGTGCCGGAACTCGTACATGCTGCAAACCAACCAGGATATCCGGATGAACCCGGATATCCGGATCACCCCGGATATACGCAATATTAACCCGGATATACGCCCCAACGATCCTAGGATACAAGAAATGGCGAGACTGAACCCGGATGTAGGTAGAATCAATCCGGATGTACTCAGAGCTAATCCGGAACTGATGCGCACTAATCCTGAACTGATGCGCAGCGCGGAGATAGCTAGAATCAACCCGGATATGCCAAGGTTAAACCCGGATATAGTGAGAATTAATCCGGATATGGTGTTGAATAGTTCGGATATCCGGGCGGCGGAAATGGCGCATTTGGCGCAGATCTATCCGCCGGAAGAGTTGGCGCGGTTGCAAGAGATGCATTTGCCGGATGCCCGGTTCAATACATTGAGGGGACATCTTGTGCCGTACCCATGTCAACGATCGTTAGGTAAGTTTCATGTTTTTTCAATTTTTTAACACCCACCCCTTTTTGATTGAAATCGTTATAGTCATCAATCGTCAGACAATTTGAAATTGAGCTCATCATCATCATATCAGCCGAAAGACGTTCACTGCTGGACATAGGCTTCCCCCAAAGAGTGCCACAATGACCGGTCCTGAGCCACCCCCATCCAGCGGACTCCCGCGAACTATACCAGGTCATCATTCCAGCTTCGGGGGAGTCTACCCACGCTGCGCCTTCCGGTACGTGGTCTCCACTCAAGAACCTTTCCACCCTAACGGCCATCGGTTCTCCGTGCAATGTGCCCCACCCACTGCCATTTAAATTTAGAGATTCGGAGGGCTATATCGGTCACCTTGGAAATTGAGCTCAATGGTATTGAATCCTGTTTCTAGTTAGTTTCTTGTACTTAGATATATATTTCGACTTCGAGTATCTTATCAAAAACCTCCACTCTATTTGCTCCACAGTTCTCTAGTTTATCGCGAATTCAAATTACACCAAATATTTACGTCAAACCAGCCCATAAAGTGACAATTACCGCCCGCTACATGCGCGGAAATTCCCACTTCCTGGCAAGGGCGAGGCGAAATCTATGTATTCATCACGGGGGGTAAGAAGGCTTCAGATCGCGTTTGCTTTCGGCTAGTGCGTCAAATGCCTGCGGTTAGAGACATTCTTTGTTTTACCGCCCTAGGTGACCTAACTTACCCACTACGCCCTTGTGATCATTGTTTTCAACTCCACTTTACCCTACAGGCATGAGCGCTGGTAACCTACACAGGGACTGCCGTATGGACGAGGATGTAGCCATCGAGTGTTTGCACCAGAAAAGCGCCAGCAAAGGTATGTCTTCTGACCATTTACGCTCTTTGATCAAAGTGAAACATGAATAAGTTTCTGTCAAAAATTTAATTTTTGAAAGAAAGAAAGAAAATAAAGAAAACATTTATTCGTGACAAAAGAAATACACAAAACAAACTGCAGACACATACGCACATACACATTTGCCACGAAATGGTCACAACTCAGCGTAAATGCTGGCGGCGCCAGCGCTGGTCTTCCGTTGTGACCATTTGGTGAAAACACGGAACAATGACGCCACAACGCACACAAGGAAAAAATATACAAAAAATCATAAGAATAATAATACAGAGCAACAATGCAGAACAATTAATAAAGAATGAAATAAAAATAAAAACTTAAAAAGACACCTTATAAATATTAACACTTTGATCCAACACAACATGCTTGGTCGTGTGGTATCCACTTAAATAAAAATAAAAAACTAAAACTATGACTTATCTATGGTACTATGACATATTAGTAATAATTTTTGGTACAAGCTTTATTGCCGACTGTACTTTTTTGTATACCATCAACAACTACTAATTGAGACGATTCTAACGAGCCCAAACTCAACGGGGTTACGTCGGTTAAGTACTGAATTCCCATGGCCACCTTCTGTCTCCATCATCAGATCAGCTGGATGGTACCATAATATTGTCATCCAAACTATAGGTACTACTTAGTACCAAAAATTTCAGCTCAATCGAATAACGGCAAGTGACTGAAACATGGATTGCATACTTACATACTTACTTGTATATTTACATACATACGAACAGGTCAAGTTAATAGTCGCTTCAAGTGGGATTTGAACCCGCGACCTTTACTCCGTGAATTTCTCTTTAAACGGAACTATCTAGGTCTAGGTCTAGGTATCCTAGCGAAATATCTTGCCACCAGACGGGCCACTACATGTAATTCCTCATTTGGTAAAATGTTGGCTATGATTTGTTGCCTCAGTTTCTCAAAAACGCAGGTTCGAGTCCTGTGTTGAGCTCCTCATGGTTGATTTTGTCTAGTGTTTTTAGGGTTCCGTACTCAAAGAGTAAAACGGGACCCTATTACTAAGACTTCGCTGTCCGTCCGTCCGTCCGTCTGTATGTCACCAGGCTGTATCTCAAGAACAGTGATAGCTAGAGAGTTGAAATTTTCACAGATTATATATTTCTGTTGCCGCTATAACAACAAATACTAAAACCAAATTAAAATATTTTTTTAAGGGGGGCTCCCATACAACAAACGTGATTTTTTTGCCGTTTTTATAGATAATGGTACGGAACCCTTCGTGCGCGAGTCCAACTCGCACTTGCCCGGTTATTTCCTTATTATTTTATATTCAACCATATTGTTTCTTAATTCAATATCAATTGATTATTTGTGAATTCAAATGTTTTGTTTAGTTTCAGACCAAAGCAGTGACTCGTGCCCGAAACTGGGCAAGGAAAACTTGGGGTTCCAGAATGATAAGCATTCCCCCATTCGGTAAGTTCAGTGTACTGTAGGTTCACCTCGAATACGAACAGTGAAATTTGAGTCACATTTAAATTGAATATATTTGAATTTTCTACAACTGACGAGGCCTTTTAAAATAAAAGTTCCTAAGGCATGTAATTTATTAAAGTTTCACAACTATCAAAAGTCTTACACCTATCATAATTATGGGTTTAAAAATATGGTGTAGGTACTTAACAAATTTTAAATTGAATCTTTATTTGACAGGTCTTCCATGCAAGACTGTCACCGCGGGAACCAGAATGCCGAGTCTGAAGTGTATTTTGCGGATGTCTCCAGTTGCTGCAACGTTTCTGTCAAGGTGAGAATGAGTATTATGAGACAAGCGAAAGGTTGGTCAGCGACAGTGAAAACATGTATTTAAAACAATGAATTCTAGTACAAGCCAAAGTATACATATGTTTTTATTCATTGTCTAGATTCCACTTTAGAGTAAGCAACAATCATGAAATGTGGGATTGGTACTATTGATGATTTTGTATGATGCTGCCTGTTAAACGATGAATTGAAATTGAATTATTTTAGACTGAAGAATTATTTGACGTATGATGAAAGAACACTCGAACGAGGAAATATGTTTTTTGTATGTATTATAAATATCCAAAACATAATTTATTGAAATTGAATTTATATTATTAAATTTCTTTGTTCCAGGCTGATTGCTGCATGAACCCCAACGTATCAGCTCTCGTCGGGACCATAGAGAACCACCCTGAATCCACCTCAGAGTCCGACACAGGCTCCTTCACCCTAACGCGACAGCAGCGCCCCCAACCGCAGGTCGGCTCCAAACGCCGCCCCAGGCAAGAAAAACACTGCAAAGACAAGCTAAGAGACATGAATAACTCTATAAGACTAACTGAGCAACAGATAGAACAACTCAACAACTCCATGAGAATGGACAGAATGAATGATTCTAGAATAAGCGAGCGGATGAGCGATTCCAGAATCAGTGGTATTAACGATTCTAGGATAAGCGAAAGGAGCGTCAACGAATCTAGGATAAGCGCAATGATGGATAGAGATTCTAGGATCAGCGACAGAATGAACGAGACGCGTTTGAGCGAGCGCTTAAACGATTCTAGGTTAAGCGATAGACTCAATGAGACAAGGTTGAGTGAGCGTGTTAATGATTCTAGGGTAAGCGATAGGAACGAAAGGATCGAGCGAATGAATGATAGAGGACTGAATGACACAAGAATGAGCGGTCGCAACGATTCTAGGGATCGCTTGAACGATTCTAGAATCGAACGCGATAGAGACGAAGGCAGCCCCAAAATGCGTATGAACCAAGTCAGAATGCCAAGATTCAGTCCAAAACTAAGCCATCCCAGGCAGTTAAGTTCAGACTCAAACAAACCTGAATTCTTCGTGCCTCCACCTCCAAATCAGCCTTTATCTGCTACCGCAGAAAAGCCATTATTGAATGAAGAGAATCAAGTATATTCGAACGAAGCTGAGACAGCAAATTGTCTAGGCCCAGACTCTCAATATGAGAGTGTGAGAGATGAAAAGGAAGAACTGAAAGCTCACCACCACAGACATTGCTATAGCGATACTAATACTATGGATTCTGGGTGGCAGAGCGGGTCGGAGAAACAGGTCACTGATTAGAGAAACTCGGTATTTTTTTTCACCCAGTTGTATTTTAACCTCCATAAAATTAAATATAAAAAAAATTAGACGGTGAAATTTAAATCAAAAGAATAAGGAATTAAATTGAATTTATTTTGTTCTGAAATTCCAGAAACAACAGAAATACACCTTTAAAGCCGTTAAGAAAAGTCTGAATTCCATTGAAATCGAGTAGGGTATATCGCCGGATAGCGACCACCTAATTATTGTGCCGGTTTTTCCTGCTAAATTGGAAGCCCAATAACCGCGAAATTTTTGCTCTTTTTTCAGTTTTTTGCATGTGCACTAAAACAGTACGACGGACAGAAAATGTATTCTATTCAATATTAAAAAAGGTCAATGTATATAATGTGAAATTTTATTTTCTACATTTTTTATTCTATGGGTTTGTCAGCAGGTATATTTTTTTCAAAGATATGTCGGTCTAGAAACGCCGCAAAATGGAAGTTTGCACCTAAACGACAACATTTTCCCAGTTTCTAACTTTTGATATCGACTATACCACTGAACCTAATTTGAACTTAAGATATTCATTCGACGCAGAATTTGACCCCCTTTAATATTGAATGGAATACATTTTCTGTCCGAGGTACCGTTTTTGTGCTACATGAAAAAAAAAACAAAAATTTATTCACACCTCCTGGGATTGGGCAAACTCAGATTACACGTGTTTAGGACCAAATGAAGGTATTAAAACAATTTCCAGCTTTATGGGAATTAATTATTCGAAAAATTCTAATTTGATTGGCCTTTTTGCCTGGAGTATGACATGTATATATTGCGCATTTTGACACGTTAGGCCGTGTTCACATTGACAACGCGAACTCAAGTATTTGCGTGCGGTGTAACTATGCAGGTTTGATTTGTGTGCAGTGAACTTTGTGCGACACTGATGATCAGTTGAAGTATCTGTAAGGATCAGATAATGATGTCCACCACTTATAAAGGTTAGATGAAGTGCGTAGTGTACTTAGGATGGAGCGAGCTTGCCAATCTGTGGTATATAATGTCTTCAGTAGATTTACAGGACCAGGGTGTGTTAATTCTTTACTCCGACTTAGTTTTCCATCATTTATAACTATCAGCATCAAAAGTAACTACGCAATCGTAGACTTTAAAAGCTCTTATTCCCTTTTAAGGCTCCACCTTTGAAATTTTCGTGATAATCAGTTGTTTAGCAACCATTTTATACATTATAACGTAACAATTTTCAGGTCGGAAAAAATCTGTCATAATCTGCCAGATATGAGAAGTAATATAGTTTTCGTAGAAATCCATTTTAACAAATCTAAAGTTAACCCTATTATTTCACTTGTAACCATTTTACTGCTCCATTTTTTATCAAAAAAATATGAAATTTTATAATTTTCTTCATAAAGTAACGAACAATAACTTTATTTTCTTACTTACTTGTTTTTTTTTTTAATTTAACTCGTTTTCTGAAATATTCGGATAAAACATGTCATGCGCTTTTAAACATGCACTTCCATCTCGCTCACGCTTATGCTCAGTGAGAGGGAGAGAAGACCTGCGGCGCCTTAATCAAAACTTTTGACGTCTTCGTTTGCGTAGCTACTTTTGCGTATGTCGAGATGGTACTTAGCTATATTTTTTTTAATCTGTGTACTCTTAAGGCCATTGGGTCTACTGATGGAACTTATTCTCTCAAAGTAATTCCATTGGTACAGAGTTGCATTTCTTTTCTTTCTGACGTTCATTGAGACAACAGAAATTCAACTCATACTATAGTTGATTCAAACATCAATGCCATTTTAAACCTACTTCAAAAAAGGAGGAGGTTCTCAATTAGACTGTTTTTTTAGTGTGTTTGTTACGCGATAATTCGGTAATTTATGAACCGATTAAAAAAAAAAAAAATTTAAAAGCATATAATTCCAGATTGGTCCCGTTGTCACCAAAATAGAGTCCTGATTATGGGATCTTGGAGAAATCGATGGAACTCTTCAAATTTTATAGGCAAACTTGAAGCAATTTGGCTACTGATTTGAAGTCAGTTAAAACTTTGTTTTTAAAGTAAATTATGTATTGTATGGTGGTGGTGGGCTGTTAGGAGGATAACGAAGTAATTTTTAGAAAGAATTAACACACCACTGTTCCGTAGTAGTTTCTGTAGTACTACTATTAGGTATAACTTGTAAAAATTGATCTAAGGAACTCAATAATTAATTAAGAAGTAATTCTATTACGTTTAGCGTGTCGACTTTCTTATTCAATACTCTTTTGAGACATGTGCCAAGGTTTTTCTAAAAACGAGGTAAACGTCCCAGTGCTGGACACTGGGCCAATGCTGGACACTTTCAATATTTATTCCTCGACTACAACTTTAGCCTACTTGGTAGTGAACCTACGGAGTTAGAGTTCCTAGGTTTGAATGCCCGCCCTTTGTCTCCCAACGACTCACATGTGAGTCGTCCGGCAGGTCCCACATGTGGGTCATTTTTATTACCCTGGAATCCCAATGACCCACATGTGGGTCATGATTTTTTTTTAATTTGAACCTTATATACAAAATACACCAGGGTTCATTATCGAGGTCTGACTGCTGGTACAATGGGACCACACATGCCGACATACATGTAAGTCGTTGGAATACCAGGCCTTCGATCACCGGATCGCTGGAATACAAAGGGTTAAGGGCATTTGTGTGTGTAATGAGCACGAATATTTGTTGTTGAGTCATGGATATTTTATATGTAGGTATTTAAGTATTTGTTTATCTATCCATATAGTACCCATAGTACAAGCTTTGCTTACCTTGCCAGGTCGACTTATGTAAGTATGTCTGCAAATATTTACTTACCCGCGACTACGTCCGCGTGGAACTCGATTATATCGTAGCTCCATACAAACTTCCACCCCCCATTTCACCCCCTTAGGGGATGATATCGGGATAAAAACTATTCTATGTCCTTCCGCGGGCCTCAAACTATCTCTGAACCAAATTTCATCTAAATTATCTCATCACTGGGACGTTTGCAATACGTATATTAAAATCGGACTATTTCAAGCTCCTTCTAAGTTACCAAATTGTAAACGCATTCTTATGTCTATGAAAATAAAGACTAGATTTAAACGAGCTTGTTGAATTCATTACGTGATTCAAAACGAACTGCCTATTGAATTGTCATAGTTCTTAGGTAACGTTGACCAAACTAGGTATTCTAGATTCTAGGTCATAGATTTGCCACGGTAATCACAGTAAATATATTAGCTAAAGCAGTAATTCAACTAGTGTAGTAGAGCTCTACTAGAGCCACTGTGGCAGCGCGGTAAGGGGCTGTCCATATATGACGTCATTTCTAAATATGGGGGGGGGTCTGACCATTGGATGACGGTAGTCCTTTCAAGGAATTAAAAGGATGATAATGAGGGGGGGGGGGGGGGGGGGGTTATCAAAAAACTTCCCTTGTTCTCCATACATAACTAAGTTACATATTTCTGGCCGGTTTGCCCTTCGGGCATCTGAAGCTACTTAACGAACCTAACCTTAGGTAGGTCGTTCGTTTTGCAAGGGATGGTTTTGTAGCTATATAAAGCAAAAAACTTATATACAAATGGGCTCATTTAGGGCACAACCGGGAAAAACGCTAGGAAGATGATGAGTATCTCAACTAGTCTCTTAGATTTTTATCTACACCCATATCATAAATCCTCTAGAATGTGTTCGGAAACCATATATAATGACCACCATTATTGCAACCAGCAACGTAACATCAGCGTTTTATCCTCAGAGCATTGAATACTAGAGAGAGGACAAGCCGCCGGCGGCCGTGTCGCAGCTGTATGCTCAATGGGCATACACTGCCATACTGTGCACGCGTGCTGATCGCAGATAATATTACGTTTTTTCCCAAAATGCCTGATATGATGCGCGTGTATTGTATATTCATACATCTGTGGTTTTATCTGTGCAAGTGTTATTATAATGTATAAACAATCATAATAACATCGATAATCGATGTTATTGGAAATCTGGTCTGGTATTGGGGTGGTGGAGTTGGTTATGATTTGAAATTTAGTCGGCCATGGCGGTGCAATGGCGGTTATTCTAATGGTTCCCGAACATATCATTGAGGATTTATAATATGTGGTTAGATAAAGTAGTGTGATGTAACTGTACATAATTAGGCATTAAAACACTCGTGTGATCCTATTATGATCGCTCACGCTCGTTTCATAAACCCACACTCGTGTTTAATGCCCTTCATTATGTACAGTCACATAAACTACTATTTTACACCTGTACTTCATTTTAAACCAATTATATGCGGCTACGATGTACCGCTGGCTACCCCGACTTGCGCTTAAGTTTATCATAGCGTCGCGTGTGCGTGACATCGGACGTTTCTACTAGTACGGTTGTTTTATTGCTTTAAGCTATATGTCTACTGTGTACTTATAAGTTAGTGTTCATGTAGTGTCATAGTTGTCTCATAAGGTAGTTTGACCAACCATTGTCAGTGATGAAAGGTAACGAAAGCTGGCGTGAATGGAAAGAATGTGAGAATGAATATACTAAATATTTGTAAACATAAACTCACGCCTGTATGATCAAAAGGGGGTCTTTGAGAGAAAATGCAATTACATTTTCAGTGCCACTTCTAAGTTAACCTCTGAACTAGCTCTCATTGCGTCGGTTCGTATCGTTGGTTGCGGTAATCGATTGTAAAAATAGTAGATTGTCTCAAGGGAGCAAAACGATATATTGCGATTCAAGTGTTTACGCTCATGACGGAAATAATTTTGCTATAGAATGGTACACACTCTGTTTGATACCTTCTATGAGTTAAATTGAAATCCTTCGCTTGATGACAATTACCTGTTTCTGAATAACAGGAGTGACATAAATTTAATTTACGTCATACCTGGCCATAAACTAGGAATTACCGCACGCTATGCGTGCGGAAAACCCCACTTCCTGGCCAGATAGAGACGTAAAATGTTGTACTCACCACGGGCGGTAATAAAGAAAGCCTCAGAGCGCATATTTATCGCCCTTGCCTTCGGCTCGGGCCTCAAATACCTGAAAAATAATCTGAGACATTATTTGTTTAACCGCCCTAGGTAAGTAATGTACTATAATAGCATGTCAAAATCGTTGTTTTGGTTGATATTCCGGAACTGTTTACAGAATGATAGATATTCGTGTCGTTCGTTCCAATCGCGCCAGTTTTTGTTAATTATCTTAAATATTGGTAAAGGTAATGTCGAATTTGCATAATATTGTTTCATTTTGATAGGATAAGTAGAGGTGTAGAAATATAAAAACTACTTGTGATTTATATAATTCAGAATTTACTAAGGAACCTACTAGAACTTTGTAATTAAACTTATTATAAAAAAAAACCTGTTCGATTCGTGGTATAATGTCCTTGCCAAATAGTACATATTTTTAGTATAAAGTGTAGTGTAAAATACTAAATACTTGTTGTATCTTTAAAATATATTTTCACTAATTTCTGGCCAATTACAGTATTTTAGGTGGATTGTATCTAATTTAATTTCACAGATCAAATGTATTTTTTTGTCTTAAAGGATTCATTCATAACTTTGGATAATAAAATCTAGGTAGTTTGAGCATAAAAATAGCAATATTTTTACTCCAAAATGGAATACTCAATCTTCCAGTTTTTAGCAATATGTAATTGCAAGTGTTTAGTGAATGTATTTTTCTCCCGAATATTTACCGTAAATGTATTTTCCTATTTTAAAGTATTCACTGTAATGCGAAAGGAATTGGTTGTTGGTAAATTATTTAAAATGTAATTATTATTTTGAGTTTAATTTTAATTGTGTATGCACATATATTGACACACATGTATTGTGTGTACACGATGACTTTAAATTACAATGTAATAAATTTTGTGGTTGTTAAATTAAATGCTCATTAATTTTAATGGTTTTTTTAGACGAAATAATATGTAAATTCAGACTTTAACTGAACTAAAAAGACTTTTCAAATCACAGGTTACATTCCTTAAAACTCAATTTTTGATGTTATCAATAATTTAACCCAATCGAAGCTCACGACGACACGTTTGCGTCAAGGCGTTTATGATAGATTTTTGCTACAATCTGGTTAAGTGTTGCTACGAGCTACGGGAAAAATATGTATGAGTAGCATTGTTGAATGTCCAATAGTAACTATATTGCAACGATTGGTTGTATAAAAAAGTGGATTCCTAATTTTATAAATTTGTAAATATGGTTTTAATTTCTTTCTTATTGTAGGTATTTCCTTTATTGTTGTTTTTACGGTTCAATGTATCTGAATATATTTTTTAAATACATAATTCAGTAAATTGCTTAAAAATATGTTCCTATATATTATCGTGATATCGTCTGATTTATGAGTTATTTCTATGTTCATTCTTATTATAATTTTGACATTTCGGTTCACTTTGTCACTGCTGATCATTTTGAACGCCAATGACGCTTCTAAATTCTAACAAGACAATCATAGTCACAAGTGTGACTAATTTTAGAAACTACTTTTTTGAGTTTTGTACCTACATCATAGCGTTCAAAATATTATAGTGTTGCCAATACTGTTGCCAATACTGTTACTAATCCTTGCCGCTGTAATTTAAAATATTATTTTTATTAATGAGAATATTATTAAACAGGAATCCTTGTACTTGTAGTACCTAACTTGTGATGACTCCGTTATCTGAATTTAAAATTTCGTGAGACGTGTCTAAAATGCAACTAATAAATTCGCGGCAATGTCGCTAGAAGCACGTGAGTTTACGTGCTTCTAGCGACATTGCCTCGAAAACACTCATCCTAAAGAAGAACTCCCAAAGAGATCCAAACATACAGGAATATGGAATTTATTTGCTGATCATTAGCTAATAATTTCATTGGTCACATCCGATCTGCTCGGCTTATATATTTTGCCTTATAGATATTTCTTATGGTTGACATTATGTAACGTGGGCAACTTGTTATATAATTGAAATGGACGGTAGAGTTTTTAACCGACTTCAAAAAAAGAGAAGGTTCTCAATTCGTCTGTATGTTTTTTATTTTATTTTATGTGTGTATGTTACGCGATAATTTCGTAATTTATGAACCGATTTGAAAAAATATTTCTTTGTTTGAAAGTATATACTTCGAGATTGGTCCCGTTGTCACCAAAATCCAGTTATGATGATGGGATCCTGGAGAAATCGAGGGAGCTCTTCAAATTTTATAGTCAAACTTGAAGCTATTTGGCTACTGGTTTGAAGTCGGTTAAAACTTTGTTTTGAAAGTAAATTATTGAATGGACTACTTTGCAATTCGGCCAACTAAAATAATCTCAACTATAACTTAGATAGTCTGTTACGTACGAGTGAGAAGGATATCGTAACCTATCGATGTCTTACTCTTAGGGTGAGTTCCACCAAACAGTCTGTAATCGTAAGCGGTGTTCATTAAAATCTGAACGCATGAAAAGTTTGACAAGTCTCTAGGGAATGACAGCTGCCGGCGCCATATTTAACGCCCTTTGTAAGACACCTTTTGACTGTCATTCGCCACATTCAAAATCGTCTTACGTCAACATTTCTCCTAAAAGAGAGTGGGCAATAGGGATTACGCAAAACTCTTCGTAGGTGGCGACACTAGCAGCGTTGACATTGTATCTCGTTCCCACTTGCGGTATTGTCTATGCAAGCATCCTTGTCACTCATTTGACAATCAATTGTGCATGTGTGTGTGAATCCCTATATAGGGATTCACATTGACATGTGTGTGTATTCCTATACTGGTTTACTATTAGTAGTAGTGCTGCCTCTGGCGGCAGAACATTGCAGTAATGTTCCCTATTCTTTTGTGTAATCATAATGGTTACTTTGACACATGTATGTCATGACAACTATTAGTACTAGCGACCACCTGCGAACAGACGTTCTTGTCTTTTAAAGGGTTCGAATGTCATACCTAATCATTATATTATACTACATTTATAAGGATTTCATTTAATCTGTTACGTATACCTACTTTATTATGTAAGATATACATATGTTTGTCCGGAAGCTATTTTCTATGTACATTGTTAGATTGATCAGTTATTATTAGGTTATTCTATTAAAAGACTGAAATCTGAATGTGTTTTTTTTTAACATCCAACGGCTTAGAAGTAAAAACAACTTTATAAATACTGCTTGGCTCAAGACGCAAATTAGGAGCTTTTAAAACACCGAAAGGGAGAATGATGAATAAAAATTATCAAGCGGTATAACAAAAACATTCTTAGGACGCAAACGTCCTAACAACCTGATAAGTCCTTGACCAGGAAGACTAAAGGATAGCTCCGCAATAGGAAAACGCATTTACTCAACCATATTTATTGAAGGACAGCAAATGTCACAATAGGTGACCAGAGGGTACCTTGACAGGTTTTATACTAGATCACCAAGAAGGTTAACATACATCACACCCCCTTTCTTAATTAACACTAGTACATACATTTCGTAAGTCAAATAAAAGTTTAAAATAGGTATTCATAAAAGTTGCCCTAGAACTCCCAGCAACCTAACAACACAAAATGACACCTCGTCAATGAAAACTATCTATATACCCTCTCAATCAAATTCAAAACCGTAACGGACTGGTGGTTTCCTAATGCGTTTGCCCTCAGCGACGTGGACTGGGGCCGCCGGATTAATGGCGATGCTGGTCTGTGGGGGCCCTGAAGCTTTCAGGCTGGGCGCGGCACTTGACTTGACATTTTGGGGCGTTGGCGCAACATTCTCGCCACCTCCTGGTGCATCATTCCCTCCATCTCCTGGTTCAGCTAAAACAAACCTTTCTTTGAGTTGGTCTACATGCCGATGCCCTGTGGTGCCATCTCCCCTAGTAACGAGAAAATTACGAGTTCCTTTCACTGCTGATACTACCCCCGGGACCCAATTTCTTTTACCACTGAATTCTCGCATCCATACGGGATCTCCGCTACCCATCTGGCTCAGCGGCTTATCGATAACTCTTTCCGTTTGCCTTCTCTGGGCATCATGAACACGCTGCTCGACTGCTGCCGTGGGTGACAGTAAATCTAGTCTGCAGCGAAGCGCTCGTTTCTGTAACATAATGGCCGGCGTCTCTCCAGTAGTACTGTGTACACAACTACGGTAATTTAATAAGTAAGACTGCAATGCTACATCCAAGTTAACACCTTCTCTTGTAGCCTTCTTTAGCGCTCGCTTGCAGAGATTCACGGCACCCTCAACTGTCCCATTTGATGCTGGGTGGTAAGGCGCGCTGAAGGTATGAATTATTCCGTTCAAGCTCATAAAATCCTCCACCTCTTTGCTTGTGAAAGGAGGTCCATTATCGGAGACCAACTCCTTTGGCAAACCGAACCGGGCAAAAGTCTCCATGAGGACCTTAATAACCGCCGTCGCCGTAGTCCTTGACATCACAAAAGCTTCAATCCACTTTGTAGTGGCGTCAATTATGACAAAGAATGTTTTGCCTTCGTAGGGGCCCAAAAAATCGACGTGGAGTCTGCTCCAGGGTTGCTGATAGTAAGGCCACGGTTGTGGCGCAGCCCTAGTGGGTGCTCTTGCTTCAGCTGCGCAAATTTCACACCTTTTGCAGACCTGCTCAATTTCCCTATCAATGCCCGGCCACCAAACAAAACTACGGGCTACCCCCTTCATCTTTACAATTCCTTGATGACTGCTATGCAGCTCTTTCAGTATATTGGCCCTTAGGTTCGTCGGAATCACGATGCTGTACCCCCACATGATGCAGCCCCCTTCTATGTACAGTTCGGCTCTTCGTGAAAAATACGGCTTCATTTGCTCATCTGAATTGTCATTGGGCCAGCCACCTTTTATCAAATGACTAACCTTTCTTAGAGTTTCCTCTTTTTCGGATTCCTTTTTAATGTCACTGCTGGTAATTGGAAGAAAACTTTGTACAAAGTTCAAATACGTTACCTCCGTGCTAGGATTTCCCCCTTCTCCTGGTGGTGGCAACCTTGACAACGCATCTGCTGTATTCTTTGCGGTGGCAATGTACTCAATGTCATATTGGTACCCGCCTAAGATAACCGCCCATCTCTGCATGCGGCTGGCCGCCATCACGGGAATACCTGCTTTATCACCAAATATCGTTACTAACGGTTTGTGGTCAGTCCTTAGAATAAAACGACGGCCATACAAGTATTGGTGAAACTTTTTAACCGCGTAAATTATTGCTAAGGCTTCCTTTTCGATTTGGGAGTATACCAATTCCGCCTTGTTTAAAACTCGCGAAGCATAGGCTATAGCTCGTTCTGATCCATCCGACATTCGGTGTGAAATAACCGCGCCCAGCCCTTGGCTACTCGCATCCGTTGTCAAAATCAGGGAAAGATCAGGAGAGTAGTGTACTAACACCTCGCTGGAAGATAGCAATTGTTTGACTTTAGTAAAAGCCTCCTCGCACTCTACTGTCCATACAAATCTAACCCCCTTCTTTAAGAGTGCGTACAAAGGTGTCAGTAGCGTACTAATATTTTTGACAAATTTGGCATAGTACATCGTCATCCCAATGAAAGACCGTAATTCCGTAATGTTACGAGGAGCGGCTACTTTCAAAATGTCCTCCACTTTCTTAGGACACGTATGGATCCCCTCGCTGTTCACTATATATCCCAAGTAGGTTATAGAATCTGACATAAAGGAGCACTTTTGTTTTTTAATTTTTAATCCATATTTACCCAAACGTTCGAATGCCCTAGTTAAATTTTCTAGGTGTTCTTTATCGTCCACTCCCGTGATTATTACATCGTCTAAAAATACACCTACTCTGGGTATATCAGCAAAAAGCTGCTCCAGAATCCTCTGAAAGATTCCTGGGCTGGAAGACAGACCATAAATGAGTCGGTTGTATCTGAACAGACCCTTATGGGTGTTTATAACAGTATATTTAGCAGTATCATCCAGTACCAGCTGTGCATACGCTTGTGACAAGTCTATTTTACTGAATTTTTCCCCCCCATGCAACCTAGCAAACAGATCCTCAACTCTGGGTAAGGGAAACCGGTCCACCTCTAGACATTTGTTCAGACTTAACTTATAATCACCGCATAACCGCAAGCTTCCATCAGATTTGACCACTGGCACTATCGGGGTGGCCCACTCGGATGTTTCCACAGGCGTAATGACTCCCTCTTGCTGCAGTCGCTCCAGCTCGCGCTCCACTGATTCCCGCAATGCGTACGCTAACGGCCGTGCGCGTAGAAACACCGGTCGCGCGCCGTCCTTAACCCGCAACGTGACCAGACCGCCATTGTACCGCCCCAGTCCATCCGCAAAAACATTTTCAAACCTGGAACTAAATTCCTTCAAATCAAACCTCTCACACGATTTAACAAAATGCATGGTTGGGCTAAACACTGGTATGTAGACATACCTTCTTTTCAGACATCATTCTTCTAACCATTCCCTTCCCAACAGGTTGGTTTTACCATTATCAATGACATACAAGTCTAAAGTTTTCGCTACATTACCCCATCTAACGACCGGTCTTATCTTACCTAAAGTGTGTACTGTTTCTCCCGTATAGTACCGTAATCGTAAATTGCTCGACTCTACTGCACAATTATTAAAATAAGTGTCATAGCACTGTGAGCTAATACAGGAAATTCGACTACCTGTATCAATTTCCATGACTAAATCTGAATTGTTTACATTAATTGTCAATGTATAGGGTTTATATTTAACCTCACACTCATTAAGCTTTACAAATGAAAAGTTTACCTCTAAATCATCTGATTGTGGTGAATCGCTACTAGCTTGCACGTAATTGTGCCCCGCGACGCTTGCTAATCGTGGACACATTTTTTTCAAATGCCCTTCCCGATTGCACACCCTACAGGTATAAAACCTAAACTTGCAGGTTTCTAACGCATGGGCCCGGCCACACGCTAAACATTGTCCTATGTTCTTCCCACGCATGAGCTCCATCGATTTCGCCGCTGCCATCCCTGAGCGTCCACCGCCGTAGTCATGTCGTTCCGTACTTGGACATGTCCGATTGTGTCCACTTGCCGCACCAGCTTTTACGCTGTTCATATAGCTTACACTTGTTCTCGCCTGTGAAATACTTCTAGCTCCCATGGCATAACAGGCCGATGAACTGGTGTCTTGACCGGTTCTAGTCGCATTACTTCGGTGATCTACTGCCGCTGCATTGATTTCAGCCGTCTCCATTGCTATCGAAATCTCTGTCGCTGTCTCTAGTTTCAAGTCCTCTTCCATAAACAAGCGTAACCTTATGCTCTCATTGTATAATCCGCAAACAAATTGATCGCGGATACTCTCGTTCAGCCAAGTCCCAAAATCGCAAAATCGACTTAATTTTTTTAGGTCTGCTATGTATTCTGCCACCGATTCATTCCTCGCTTGCTTGCGTTGGCGAAACTTGAATCTTTCGGCTAAAACACTAGGTTTCGGTTGAAGGTGCGTAGTCAACTTTTTAACAATCTCAGCATATGTCAAACTCGCCGGTTTATTCGGAGTGCATAAAGTCACCAGCAACTCGTAGGCTTGCGACCCAATTAGGGTAATCAACAACGGCACTTTCCTCTCATCCTTAACATCGTTCACCACAAAGTACTGCTCCAGACGATCTTTGTACGCCTCCCAATTGTCCTTGTGGATATCAAATGTTTCGACACGACCGACTGCCATTTTATCACTTTCGAAGTTTATTTTTTTCTAACCAACGCTCATATTTAAGTTTTGCTCGCTCGCGTGAAAATCGTTTAATCTCGTCGCCAGTTGGTAAGTCCTTGACCAGGAAGACTAAAGGATAGCTCCGCAATAGGAAAACGCATTTACTCAACCATATTTATTGAAGGACAGCAAATGTCACAATAGGTGACCAGAGGGTACCTTGACAGGTTTTATACTAGATCACCAAGAAGGTTAACATACATCACACAACCCTTCCCTCCTCCTCCTCGTTCTTAAATACTAATATTTATCTTTTTATTGCTGCGCAATATGCACCTCAAAGTGTTAGTTAAGAAAATGCGATTTCCATTAAAACATTTAATTGTTAATGAATGAAAAAGAACTTTATTTAGGCAATGATGGTTGAACACGTTCGCAGCTATTTTAAATTATTTGCGCGAAATTAATCCATCAATGCCGTAGACGCTTAGAATAATAACGCCTAGAAACTAAGATAACTAAAGACTAACTAGAATAATAAGGCCACAAAAACTCAGCCATAAATGGCGTTGTACGCCGATCGGTGGTACACTGTTGAAAATGAAAAATGTTTTTATTTCATAAGTTTTGTTCTTTTACAAAGGTCCTTTGGGGCGACCTAGTAAGTAAATTAATACTTGTGTCAGGTAGTCCCGCTCTTCCATCGGTACAAGTTGCTATATAATATATGAAATAATTTACTTAATTTAAATAATAGTTTACAAAGTTTTGTGTGTGTGTTCGTGTGCGTGTGTGTGTGTGTGTGTGTGTGTGTGTGTGTGTGTGTGTGTGTGTGTGTGTGTGTGTGTGTGCGTGTGTGTTTGTGTGTGTGTGTGTGTTTACATTAAGAGTTTTATCTAGACAGTAGTGACTCAGTCTCATTGTAATTCAGCGTTTTCAGCCATTCACTGACAACTAACTTACATTTGAGCAATTGCATTACATAAATATTTATCTTCTCATTGACTACATTATACACGTGTGCAGATTGCGCTTTGTATTGCCTTTTTGCAAACACAGACTTGGTCATTGTAGAGGGCGCAACGTTGTTTTTTCGTCGACGTGTTAGTAGGGTCGAAGTTTAGAGTCCTGTGAAGTTTGATTATTGATTGCAGGATATACAGTTTCCTCATGGACAGCTGGTCAGTGATCAAGTATAACTCATCCGTGGGGAATCTGTGTGGCTTAAAAAATAAGACTTTTAGCAGACAACGCTGTCCCCTTTCTACTTCAATGAATTTAGATTTCGTAGCACCACCCCAAGCGGATATGTCATTGCAGATTGTGCAAGTGTTACATACAGTTGTTTCAGAAGAGATTTTGAGGCGATATGTCTAAGCATTTTAAAAATCCAGATAAGTTTCCTTATCCTATTATTCACATATTCGATGTGCATGTGCCATGAAAGTCTTTTTGATCAATGATAACGCCTAGGTATTTAGAAGTGTATACTTTTTCTATTTCCATACAGTTACAAGAGTTGTTAATATTATTGGTGCGTTTGTGTGCGTATTGGCGCGTGTGAATACGAGTTGATCACAACTACATGAATCCATTTTATGCCTCACGCTTGGCGCGTCGGCCGTATGAAACTATCATTCTAGGCGTTATTATTCTAAGCGTAGACGACACATATTGCGTCACTTGTCTACGGACAATTTGCATTGAAGAAACACTTATAAATGTGTGACGTAGGTACAGTCACCGGCATCAATATATGACGAATCAAAGGCCGCAAAAATATCTGACACGCTCTTAAGGCTCTAGGAATAGAGTTGTCATCGGATAATTTTGCGGCCTTTGTTCCATCATATATTTATGCCGGTGACTTATTACCTAGAACTCGAATGGTTTAAACTTACAAGTAAGTAGGTTTTGTGGCTGGAAGCACATATATTAAATAATTCGTTTTGAAAAACATGGTGAAGGAAAAAGGGTAAAAAATAAAAACAAAAATGAGTTAAAGATTTTTTATTTCGTTATAGAAAGCGTTTGATTTTAGTTCTTTGTAAAACGGTAAATTAAAATTCGTATAAAAAAGTCACAATTACTAAGAAAATATGGCCTAACGAGATTAAAGAAAAACTTAAATATTTAATGTCTTTCGTGTAAATAGAGAGTAGAGCAAAAATATTTTAAAATAGACAAAATCAAATAAAATGATCACTGGTTTAGTAAAAGATATTCAATAGATTGGTCTATTTATGTATACAATACTTTTATGATAAGACTAGTGAACTTAAAATGATATCTATTTCTAGGGGTACCTACTTTGTAGGTACTACTGTGAAATATAAATGTACCTACTTTATAAAAAAAGAGAAGTTTATCTTCAAAATATCGTTGTGAGCGTGTGATGTATTTTATAATGGCAGTATTTTTAATTCGTAAGATATTTCAGCATTTTCGCAAAATCGTTTGGAAAACCGTAAACCCTAATAACAGAGTGGCGGATAAACTTAATCCACTCAGCGCCATTCACGACACATACGCGTATAAAATAGTTTCATCGACGTTTTGCGAAAATGCCAATTAAAAAGTAATAGTTAGAAGGCACTTAAATTAAGTTAAATCACTATCACTTACTTAAAACTAAATTCGTTGTATGCCAACGAGGTATTCGTTTGGAATGTATTGTTTGACGATCATAGTTGTGTATTTTCCGACGTCCCTTATAACCCGTTTTGGGTTCATGACGACACATATGCGTCACGTATATTTTTGCTCCAGAAATGCAACTAAGTTACGAAAAATATTCAGTGTGAGATCTACTTAGCATTTAACCAATGCACATTTGAGATTCGACATTCGTTGTCTAGAAGTTTATTTTCTTTTGACAAGAACAAGACAAATCCTAGTTTCTATGGTTGCTTAGTTGGTTTTATAAATTCGACTTTAAACCAGAGACTTAAGGACGAAATACCGTGCGCTACAAAAATGTTAGCGTCTGCAGCACTGGACATTGCTTTTAATAATATTTAATTTTCAGTGGTAGTGTGGTGGTACATTTTTATTACTAATGTACCTACCTACATTTTCATTAATTTAATGTTTGGTGTGACGTTTCACTGCCGAAGCTTTAAGTCCCTTCGTAAAACTGAATTGTGTTTATTAATAATGAACACAATTCTATGCTTGTGAAAATTGGTCTTACCAAATTGTGACATCCGCTGATTTCACTTGCCGCCCAGTGGCCTATTTAAAGGCATCCTTATCTTCAATAGAATTTATACCATTCAAAATAGGTAGTTGTATTTATTAATTTCCTTCGATTTTGAAACAAAAGCAATTCTGCTCTGTTTGTACAGTTGATTCGAATTTCATTGACAATTTTTGTTTTATGTGGCAGTGAAGAGGATAAGGCACTAAACCTATCTTAAAATTTACCAAGATAGCGAGTCAAAGTCATGACTGTGATCTCAGTAGATGTCACTAAAACTTCCAACCTTTACTTAAACATAACTAATAGTAGACTTAAGGCTACGAGGAAACTGCATCTTAACGCGTTGGCTGAGTTGAGTTGCTCCGGCTTGAGGGCGTAGTCCTCGCTGGAGGATACGTCGATGGCTTCTGAGTCACCGATCTTTTGGTTCGCCACTTTCAGGTTCTTTAGAAGGGCCAAGATGTCTTCTGTGAAAGAGAATCGCATTAAAAAAAACATTGAGTTGTATAGTATGTACAGTCGCCATCACATACATCGGAGCAAACAAGCACGTCACAAACATACAAAAATACAAAAAATACAAAATGACAGAAGGTTGTGTTTCCATTGTTGCAGCTTGGTCTTAAGTCCTCTTACGTTTTGATATACTATGTTCAGACGTTGAGTGCAGCGAGTTGTATGGCTAGTGTTTTCCATGGTCGCAGTTTTAGTGTTTTCGAAATGTGTCGTGGGGACCTCGAAAGGACGTCCAAGTCTTTACTCTTGCATTCATAGGCCAAATTTCCGCGGAAAGGCAAGTTTTATAATGCTCTGCAGGAACTGTTATTTTATACGATTTGTAGTCGCCTCTAGACTTTAGAGAAAATGTGAGAAAATGTCATGGCTTCAGAGAAAAACGGCTTTTAGCTTAAATGTAAATTTGGACAAACGATACAGGTGGGAAACCATTTTTAGTGATTCAGATAGGTAACCGCCGACAACGCACCCTATGCGTTCATTTAAAGTCTCATTCATACTAATCTGACGTGTCGCGACAGAACGATACCAGTTTCATAGGGTTATATCCACCCGTTACCACCAATTTGTTACCAGTGGGAACTACTGCTTAAATATTCCCAGTAGTTCCTACTGGTAAAAGATGGGAAAAATATTCACAGCTGTTACCAGTGGTAACAATTTGGTGGTAACAGGTGGGAATAACCAGTTTCTTACATTAAGCACGGTTAGATTCACACTCGCCTGATGCGGTCTAACGTGACGGCTCCTTTTGTGTCAGACGTCATAGAGCATCACGTTAGATATGTATGAATCTGGGTTAACCTTAACTTGCTAACCTGATTGTTCCTCTCCATCCTTCCAGGCCACCTTGATGAAGGTGGTGAGCGACACCTCGTAGACTTTGTTGGAGTCGGCGCCGGAGGAAATCTCCCTGCGCCTGCGGCCGTATCCGGTCACACCGTTGGTGCATTGTACCTGAAAACATAGTTAATTGTGTCACAAGGGAGCAAAATGGTATATTTACGGCGAGAGCGGTGTATTGAATCCTGAACGCAACGAGGGATCTTACAATAACGTATGATACTGAGCGTAGTGAGGGATTCAAGTGTTAACGCCCACGACGAAGATGATTTTACTGCTGAATGACTGATTTTTTTCCTAATAAATGCAAAATGCAAAAGAACAAAAAAAATGTATAAATATAAGAAAAAAAAAGGTTTGTTTTTAATTGACAACGATGAAATTACAATCGATTATTTTATTAAGATCTGTGTTCAATTGGCACATTGCGTAAATACTACATGCCAATGAAAAAATTAAAAAGGTATCTTGAACGGAACAGTATCATTTTGCTCCCTCTCGTCGTGGACCAAAACTTATTTTTCTGAATGAAAGGTGTGAAAAGTTATTTATTTATGTTTGTATTTACTGTTTATACTTTTCAAAAATAATTGACGCAGCTGAAAAGTCTGCAACTTTTTTCTAGTGCTAAGGAAGGTTATTCCTATCGCCAAAAAAATAATCAGGCACTTCTAAAGTTTTCATCAATTCCCCATTCCTTTTGCCATTTTGTTCGTAAATCGCACAGCGGGGTTCCTATTTCTGGGCGGTTGGCCCTTCGTGCATCTAAAGCTACCTAACGAACCTAACCTTCGAGGGCTGGTTATGTAGCTGTAGCTAAGTTAAGTACAGTCGGCCAAGAATGTGGTTGAGGTTCATTTGAACGTCATGAAACTTGCAATAATATTATGACAGTAACCTTAGCGATTAGCGACAATCAGTAGGTCGATCACGTAACGCATTGTACGAACGTCGGGTAGGTCTAAATGTCACTTTTTATATGGAAAATTGACAGTTAAATTGTACCGACGCGCGTTCGGAACGTTACGTGATTACTTCTCTGGTTGACCACTTTCTTGGCCGACCGTACGGGGAACAAACAGTAAGTTTTAGGTAAACAGTGAACGTTATTGGCTAAGTCTTACCCCCTGGCATTTGCCGAGGCAGACGGTGACCGTCCCCTTGAACTGCACGTAAGAGGTGTCTGGAAACTTGAAGGCTCGGAACTTGGCCGCCAGCGCGCCGCCGTCAGTCGACACGAAGTTGTCGAAGAGGTACGGGTCTACTGAACACCTGGAATTTAAGAGGGTTTTTGTTAAAAAATATCGTTGATAAAATAGTCGTATCTACATGTACTAGCGCATCATGGGCGTAGTTGCTCACCGAGTTTATTTACGCCTTATAGTCCGTAAGCCCAATCCTAATCACTACGTCTCATGACAACATTGACAACACGATAAAATGCATTTACAATTTTGACCGGAAGTGAAGGATTTTTCAAACTTTCGGCCAATTTCAGGTGCGATAATCTTCTGCTTCTTGCACAGCAAAACCTGCTGCCATGCATTTTATCGTGTGTCAATGCTGTCATGAGGCGTAGGCGTATTTAGATGGTTCCAAATGGATAGAAGTTGAAGTTGATGCTCGAACGTTGAATTGGTACGTACAGTCGCCATCACATACATCGGAGCAAACAAGCACGTCACAAACATCAGAACACACCTTTATTTTCAAGGCATTAGAGTGCATGTGCCGATATTTTTGAACACCTATAGTGTACCTATGTATGTGATGGCGACTGTACACATTCAGGAACATTCACGTCGCGATGGCTTTACATCCCTTTGGATGTTCAACAGGGCGCGCCCACATCACATTTATGTAATGATTTTGGCGGCTCAAGTGTACGGTACATGGGTACACTGTGATTGGGTACACTGTGTACCCAATCACCGGGACATTAGGTGAAATACGACATGCTAAATTCCATTAAAATTTTTGGCCGAAGTTTGGAAGTCTTATGACCGGTAGAATAGGATGTATGATAGTACATTGTTTAACGAGGGGCGTAAGAGGAATATTGCAAACGAGAGTCTATCAGAAGCCCGACGCCGGAGGCGGAGGGCCTTTGATGACTCGGGTTTGCAATATTCTTACGCCCGTGTTATACTTACACAATGTTTTTCATTACATTTGCGAGGAAATAAATAAATACAAAAGACAGAAAAATCTATGTTTCATACAAGCGTACCAAACAAAAATGTACGAAATTGACAACTTCACTTCCAGCATGGCTATCACAAGACGGCCGCGACATAAATACTCTCGAGCTCTCTCGCACTATCCGTCTCTCTCTTCTTAGACCACTTAGAAAGAGAAGGATAGTGTGAGAGAGCTCGAGAGTGTGTCGCGGCCGTCTTGTGATAGCTGTGCAGATCAGTAAGAGTGGAGCGCACAGCTTCAATATTTCAACCAATCACAGAACAATATTTTTGCAGCACATGGCCTACTAGATTTTTATTTCAACTAATCACAGAGCAGCATTCGTGTAGCGCGCGGCCACCTAGATTTGCTTTAACCAATCAGATCACACAGAAGATTCTTGCAGCGCATGGCCTGGCCTACCTACTAGATTTCTATTTCAACCAATCACAGAGCAGAATTCATGTAGCGCGCGGCCACCTAGATTTGCTTTAACCAATCAGATCACACACAAGCTCCCTCGGGAGTTATAAAAATACATAACTCCCGCGGAAAGTAATTCGGCTGTAGCTGCTCTATACACCTGCCTATAAAACCTACACCCTTTACGAGCAAGTGTGATGAAAATAATCTTGAGGTCCATCTCTTACCCATTGAATATGATAGTCTCCTGTTGCTTGCCAGTGTCAGTGACGTGCATGTAGTTAACCAAGAGACCGTACACCAGCTTGGACTTGTCGTCCAAGTTGATTTCCATGGACAAAGGAGTCCCTGGGCTCACTGAGATCTCGCCTGTCACCCTGGAAATAAATAAAAAACACGTAAACAAACGAAGTGAAACTATTAAGAGTGCCCAGCACGGTAAACTCAATTCGACTCTGCATACAAAAAAATTAAGCGATTAGAGACTTTGTATGAAAAACGTTCTGCTTCTCTATTTTTTTAGGGTTCCGTAGCCAAATGGCAAAAAACGGAACCCTTATAGATTCGTCATGTCTGTCTGTCTGTCCGTCCGTATGTCACAGCCACTTTTTTCCGAAACTATAAGAACTACACTGTTGAAACTTGGTAAGTAGATGTATTCTGTGAACCGCATTTAGATTTTCACACAAAAATGAAAAAAAAATAACAATACATTTTGGGGGCTCCCCATACTTAGAACTGAAACTCAAACATTTTTTTTACATAGCACAGATAAAGGAACAATTGCGAAAACCGTAAATTTTTAGTTACATCACTGAAAATTGTACATATGTGCAGTATAAACTGACACGCACTAAGTATGTGAATACATACTTAGTGAGTGTCAGTTTATAGTGTGCAGGACGGCATAGAATAAAACCCGTTATAAACATAAAATTGTCAGTCGCGACCTAACTTGTAATCTAGCTTATAACCTCTTATAACATAGGCATTGCGCTACTATTGCCTTATGTAATTGGCACCTGAAATAAAGAATAATAGGCCTCACATTTCATTCCTACATAGTAAAAAAAGGGTAATATACCGCTGGTTTCCTAAATAAAGAGTGGACAACACTAAGTTTCCACTAAGAAATATAGACAGACTAAAGGAAACCTAGAGTTCCTACTCGCGCGCCAGTCAGGCAACGACTGATGGGCGAGCGAGGGGGGAACCCCGGTATTTATACCTCAGGTGGGGGACGAGGTACGTATATACGGGCCGACACGGAATCCCCGCGTTTCAGATGCATTTTGACGCCGAACGAGCGGGATCTCGTGTAATAATGTATTATAAATAGCATAGAAATAGGTATAAGCACTGTAAATAATGTATTAGAGTAAGATTGAAGTATAATAAATGAACATGTCATTTCGCGCCAAAATTTCCCGCGCAAATCGCTTTCCCGCCAAAAATACGGGGCGAAGGGGCGTCCGGCCGAGGTAACTTGATAGTATAAATTGGGCGGTCAGGCCCCATGAAATTCAGTACCTACAGTAGCAGCGAAGTGACATTACTTGAAAAGGTAAACAAGCCTTTCAATTCAGAACCCCGACCCGACCAAGTTCCTGCTAAGCCGTAACGACCAACGCCGAAGGTGCAGGATTTCCCTTCAATTCTACCCAGCCCAGAGCCAGTCATAGGTGCGTCTCGCACATGCTGGTCCTTCGAACCGGATCCTACATAGAGGATGCCCCTTACAAGATCGAAAGCAGGAAATCGCACACTCGGTCAACTTATCGCAGCGAACATAAGAGAAGCCATGCTGGAACAAGCAACCACGTCCACGTCGGGAACTGCTACGACTCAAGAAGTTTCGAGGCCCTCGCAGGAGACCTCACGAACGAGCACTCCTGCGACGCCGGCGCCTCGTCCAGACCCACAGCCGAGGTCACCCATAGGGCAGCATCATGATGCCGCGCAGTCACAAACACTGCCTCATGAAACCCCACAGTCAACGCTGCCACCCATAGTCCCGCTGCTGCAGGAGAGCCTACACCCTGCAGCAACACTGCGGCAGGAAACCCCACAGTCAAGCCAGCATCCTGCCGCACGGCCGCCGTCAAAATCGGTGAAAACAACGTCGAGTCATCGCGTCCGCCGTCTCGCACAAGCGCGAGAAGAAGCCCTCCGAATCAAATTGGAGCTCGCGCAAGCGCGCATAGCCGCCATAGAAGCCGAAGACAGCGACGATGACACCGGCACAATATCTACAGTCCAACAAGAACGCCGCATAGATGAATGGCTCGAGACCAGCCAGAGACATGTCCTCGCCATCTCCAATGCACCTTACATCGAAGAACCCGAGCCTGCAACCCCACAGTACGCCGAGCAGGCTCGGGAGAGGAGCCCCGCCGAGGGCGCGGGACAGGGCGCCGCTGCCGTGCGCCCCGCCGTCCCCGCCCCTCCCCCCGCCGGGGGAACCCACGCTCCCGTTTTCGCGCCAACGCCGCCGCGCCCACGCGAAACAGACGCATATCCGCCGCCGTTAATGTATTCACAAGCGAATGCGCAAGAAGATAGCGCCATAGTAATGAAGAATCAACAAAGTGTGAACCTGAGTGAGCTCGCCTCTGCCATCGCCATCGCCGCGCGTGCCGGCCCGAGAGAGTCATCACGCTATCACGCCGAGTTGCCGCCATTCAGCGGCTCGCATCAAGAATGGCTATCATTTAAAGCCGCCTACAACGGAACCACCGCAAATTATAGTGAAGTGGATAATATAGCAAGATTAAGAAGATGCCTCAAAGGGAGGGCCAAAGAAGCCGTCGAGAGCCTCCTCATTTACAACGCTCGCGCAGACGAAGTAATGAGAAGCCTAGAAGCCCGCTTCGGCCGCCCAGACGCCATTGCCCTCGCCGAGCTCGAGCGTTTACGCGCCCTACCGCGCCTTAACGACGGGCCGCTCGACATCTGTGTCTTCGCCAGCCGTGTAGCCAACGTCATAGCCACACTCAAGGCTCTTGACCGCGCTCACTATCTACACAGCCCGGAGACGACACGGGCAATGATGGAGAAATTTACGCCCGCCCTACGCTACAGATGGTTCGACTACGCGAATACGCAGAAAAACGACGAGCCTGAGCTAATAAAGATATCAGCCTTCCTGCAACGCGAGGCGGACTACTGCGCACTCTACGCGCAGCCCGAGAACGTCGACGGTGCAAATCCTCATCCTGCAAAAAGGACACACCGAGCCTTCGCGACCACAGACAAGCCTTCACCTAAGTGCGCCGCCTGCAACAACACCGGTCACCCAATAGATAAATGCACTAAGTTTATCGAAAAAGCCGTTGAAGACCGGTGGAAACTAGCCAAAGATCAACGGCTATGTTTCCGATGCCTGCGCTACAAGAACAGGATGCACTCATGCAAGCGCACGAAGTGCGAGCGAGACGGCTGCGAATACTTCCACCACAAATTGCTACATTATCAAAGAATTGAAGAAAGAAACGAGGCCGTCACATCGACGCGCGCCTCCCGAGAAGCGAGAGCCTATCTGAAAATCATCCCGGTCACAGTCTCTGGACCGGCGGGAGCCGTCGAGACCTACGCCCTCCTCGACGACGGCTCCACGATAACACTTGTACAAGAAGGGCTCGCGAACGACTTAGGCCTGGACGGCCCGACAGTGCCGCTACAAATAGAAGCTATAACGAAAGAAAAAATCGACGCATCGAGATCACGCCGTGTTACGCTCAGCATCCGCGGCACCGACCAACCTTATAGGGTCGGTGCGCATACCATAGACGATCTGAGCCTATCACCACAGTCCGTCAAGAAGGAGGATCTCCGCGAGTGCGCACACTTATGCGACATAGAAGATAGCCTGCGGTACGAGTCAGCGAGACCTAGAGTATTAATCGGACAAGATAACTGGCATTTACTCGTCAGTAATGAAACGCGCCGCGGCCAGCGGCATCAGCCAGCGGCATCCCTAACGCCGCTAGGCTGGGTGCTACACGGTGCACACACACGCATCACAGGCAAACAAGTACATGCGACGCATCGCTTGACCACTATTGAAGAAGCCGAGAAAAATGAAGATTTGAATTTACAACTCAGTGAATATTTCGCGCTCGAAAACCTACTTATCGAGCCGAAGTTACCCCAGTCAAGCCCGGAAGAGCGGGCGCGTATCATGCTAGCCCAGTCAATAAAGACTACAGCCGACGGCCATTATGAAGCACCGCTGTTATGGAAACAACCCGACAGCCGCTTGCCTGACAACTACGAAAATACACTGAGAAGACTTCATAACATAGAAAAGAAACTCGACAAAAATAAAGAGCTTAAAAGCAAATATAGTGAAGAAATGGACGCCCTTGTCTCGAAGGGCTACGCCGAGCCTGCGCCGCCTACCAAGTCATCGAGAGTGTGGTACCTCCCCCATTTCCCGGTGCTGAATCCTAGCAAGCCCGGGAAAGTCCGAATCGTCCACGACGCCGCCGCGCCTACAAGGGGCGTGTCGCTCAATGACCGCCTACTGACAGGCCCGGCCCTCCTACAGTCGCTGCCGGGCGTCCTTATGCGCTTCCGGCAACACCCAGTCGCCGTGGGGGCGGATATTAAAGAAATGTTCATGCAAGTGAAAGTCAAGTCTGAAGACAGAGACGCCCTGCGCTATCTATGGCAAGGCGACCGGCGGGGCGACGACGCGCCGCAAGAATATCGCATGACTTCACTCATTTTTGGCGCTACTTGTTCACCGTCAATAGCAATATATGTGAAGAACGTCAACGCCCAGAAACACGAAGAAACGCATCCAGAGGCCGTCAAAGCAATAATAAGACATCACTACGTCGATGACTACCTACACAGCTTCAAAACGGAAGAAGACGCGATTCGAGTGTCAAGTGATGTACGCGATATACATAGAGAGGCTCATTACGAACTACGCCAATGGACCTCTAACTCCACGCGGGTCCTCCGAGCCCTCACTTCGGAGGACGCCACGTCCGCGCCCGTCGAACTGAATAAGAGCGAAATGAAAAATGAACGAATCCTGGGACAAATATGGAAACCCGCGAGCGACGAACTCGCCTTCAACTTGGACCTCAGCCGCCTACCTCCCGGAGCCCTGGACGACATCGAGCCTACCAAAAGGCAAATATTGAAAATAACAATGTCGATCTTCGACCCTCTCGGGCTAGCGGCGCCGGTAACCATCATAGCAAAGAAAATCCTACAAGAGGTGTGGCGGCGCGGAACTGGCTGGGATGACAAGCTGGATGCAGACTTAGCGCGCCAATGGACGGAGTGGACGCTGCACCTAAGGGTGAGACGATCCGAGAGCTTCGCTCTCAGACTCAGTAGTATCTAAGGGCGGAATTACTCTTTTAAATTGATAGATGTTAGCGTTGTGGGTTTCAGGTCCAAATATGAAGGGATTGAAGCTTTCATTCGTTATCATCCTGTTAATTATGTATGTAAATAAGTTAGATATAAATTGCGTTAGATGCTATTCTAGGCTAAAATCAAGACTACAATTAAAAGCGTAGAAAACTCGCGTTTCGTCCAAAATAATTGGTTTAAAACATGCTTCAGCATACTAATTCAGTATTGTTGGATTAGTGTATCATTTAATGTGTGCTAGATCTAGATTTATGGATTCATAAATTAGACTAGTTAGGTTAATTGCAGGAATGGATCGCTGGCCAGCAAGAAAACGCGTGGACGGGCGCGCGGGCTGCAGGGATATTCTACCCGCGAAGTCGAGAAAAGTGATTATCGATCGGAGCGGACAGGCGATGGAGGCTCCCTGGAAAACGGGCCTTATACCCTTTAGTTAAGGTATATTTTCAGATGAGGAGTCGGATTAGTGGCGTGATCGTGTTAGTATTGGCTATAAATACCCCGGCGGGCCGAGGAGCGTTTCACTTTTCTATGGGACGTCGAAGCGAGATCACGCTGCAGAATACGAGGGCGGCCAGGCTAGGCTGACCTCTGGGCGCGTACTACTTCGAGGCGGAACAAGGCTGGTCACCGCTGGGCTGCATTACGGCTGTTGCTGAGAGGAATTAGAGTTTGGTAAGGTCGCAAATGCCTTTGCGATCGTCTGGTGAGATTGAATATTTTATTTTAAAGTGTGACTAATCATAGTGAATTCTGGAATTTCTTAGGGAGTAATTATCTTGTGCGCACATTGTCTTGAATTGAGTGATTAATATTTAGGCAATATCTTTCTGCTCGTGAACTGATATGATCTTATATGATCACGTGTGTATTTTGAATATGTGGCGGTCTAATAGGTTTATCACCTAATAAATGCGCTTAAGACATCATCATATTAGAATTCCGTATACTCCCATGAAGTGAAGTGAACACGACTATTTATAGTACATGAATGTTCGCTAAGGAACGGTCCAATGGTAAATAATTCCTAATTGTATACCAGTATCTAGTGGTTAGTTGTAGGTACAAATGAGGGAAATCTTTATTAAAATATGTGCTAATATTATGTTGTAATTTATTTATGGCGGAGGAGCTGGCTTGTTACGAGCGTCGAGGGAGATCAGAAGGGCAGGAGCCCTGGGAACCAGAGAGGCGTTGGGTACGTGTCCCACTATTAAGAAATTAAAATCTGGTGAGTGACCTTTATAATCACTGTATTGAATGATTCTGAAACTTATTAATTTGTTTTTGGGCTATTATCTAACCATTTCAACGTTATCATACTTGAATTTGTGTATCGAAATCTAGTTCTACTGTATATAGTTTGGGGAATATGCTAGATAAAGTACGAGCGGTTTATGTATAGGTTATGAACGGATCTAGGTCATTGGTTAAATAACTGACGATATTACAGGAATGTTGTTTTGTTCTACATATATATTACTAGTTGATTTGTCACTGCGATATGATTGGGTTCCGTGCGCCCCCACGAGATAAAGTGATCAATTATTATACGACAACCTAGCTATAGCAATTGACTCGGTCCGTGGTACGCGTTACACTATGAGGATAGATTGTTAAGATGCGGATAAGCGACAAATATTACCACAAGTTCATATTAATATCCGGTGGTTAGTATAGGTGCTGATGGGTGGTTACTTTACTAGATTAACGCAACTGAATAAAGTAGTTATATACACTCGTGGCTGTGTGCTCGGTGTCGAGACAACCATATCCACAGGGCACATTGACGACCCTGGCCACACGAGAATTCTCCCGAAAGGGGCTTCTTAGTCAGCAGAGATGTGCCCGCACTAGAGCGCCAGTCATAGATGTGTAGACAGAGTGAGTGGCTGAGAGTCTTCAATCTTGCAAATTGAGGGACCTCACTGGTCGAGCTGCTGTCTTAGTTCTAACAACCCTCTTAACAAGGGTTACGGTTGTGTTGGTTTATGAAGTAATCAGATGTACTTATAGATATATTGTGTGGAATTCCTTGAATGAATGAATCTAGCGTAGTAAATTAGTTATGTACACCTGTGGCCGAGAGCTTAGCGTTGTGGACAACCATATCCAAAGAGCACATTGACGACCCTGACCAATACGAGAATTCGCCCGTTAAGGGGTTTCTTAGTCAGTAGAGATGATGATCGCGCTTAGGCCTCCGTCACGGATGTGTCAACGAAGGTAAGGTTGGTGAGACTTTTCAGTCTTGCAAACTGAAGAGTTTCGCTGGCCAAGCCGTCGTTTTGCTTTAACCGAAGCTTCTTACCGTGAAGCTAGCTATGTTGATTTTACAAGGGAATCCAACACTTTCGCTTTAGTAACGTCAATAATTAAGTAGGTATCTTCTTAGGTGGGGTCGTTATTATCGGGATCTCAACAAAAGTATCGCAGTGGGTTGGTAATTAATTATCATTCGTCAGTTCAACTGTGCATTGTCGTATATTTAACATTGTTCCGACTATAAAGTGCCTTTGAGTTGATTGGGTGAGATTGGTTGCTAAGACACTGTGTTACATCCATTGAGATATTTTGGGGATGAATTGTATTATAAATTGCTTAGGAAAAGTCAGTACTAATTGGTATTAGATTTGATAGAAATAACGATAGGGTAGACGGAATCAACAGATGAGGTGGGATTACTCGTGAGTACGAGCAGCCGCGAGCGAGCGAGAGGCGAGCGCTACAGTTCGCTAACAACTCTAAGATTCATCGTTAGGGAGAATCGATATTACACTAGACATTACGCCATTCATGTACCTGTAAGTAAAACATGCACTAATATTCTATTTCAATAGACTATCATCACATCATCATCAATATCTGGACTTACGATTATTTTCGTTATTATATCATCGCATCATCATCAATATCTTGACTTCTTCACGATTATTTTCATTATTATATCATCGCATCATCATCAATAGAGATCCCATCATGGCCAACACAAGTTGACCACTATTGTATTGCGAGTCTGTTTAAAGGGCGTCACCTACCACATAGCGTAATTTATCACTTCCCACAACTTAGTATAACAAGGAATTTATGCCCACTTTAGCCTCCATAGTTGTGCATCACTTAATGAAACTACAGAATTGTAAATAAATTCTAAGGAACCTGGTATAATTGTCTTACTTAAGTTATAGGTTCTACTAAAATAGGGTTAATGTACAACTTCAATTAACGTGTAACTTTTTCCCTTTATAGAAATACAAACTTCATACTTCTCGAAAAGGGCCTGGGTCTATTCGCACAACGCAGAGCCTCACCCACTAGACGAAATCACACGCCAAGCCACTTCACCAGCGCGAATCACGTATAGCTTAGGTCTAAATAGGTCTTCGAGGTTAGGTTCCAGAGATAATAAATTCTAGGTTAGATTACGGCATTGTAGGCCTGGAGTCGGACGGTTTTTTATTTGACCGAATCTCTTTCCGTCCGGCAATATCCTAGGAGATGATTTGGTCTGTTAAAGTACTCAAGCTCGATTACTTTAACATAAATAACGAGAGATTCTGTAGCTGTAGGATAGATTTACCTAGACTAGAATAAAACCCAACCTTTCTAGTAGGATCGGCCGGAACTAACTCGGTTTTTCTATTCGCTTTGGTACGAGTTAGTATTTATAGGAACAAAGTGGATATCTAGTACAACCGAGTCTTGATTTTACTAGATTAATTAATCAAAGGTTCTTTAGCTTCAAAACAAACAAAATTAATTTGATATTTCTATGGTAAATAAATGATTTATTTTCTCGCTTACTATCTGTTTAATTTTATTCAATAGCTTTTCCTTCAGGTAGGATTCCATTTTCAGACGACTAGAAGCTTCTCAGGAGCTTCAGCTTTCAGATAGGGGTTAATTTAAGTTCAGAATAGGAAAACATAAAAAGCAAGACAGTTAAGAGGTTGAATCGTTACATTTTGGTGCCGTGACCAGGATGAAAATAAGGTTTAAATTCACTTTTAAGTATCCCGGGTTACTACAGAATAGAGTATTTTCAATTTAAAAAAAAAAATATATAAAAAAAAAATTATAATAAAAGGAAAAATATTTTTTTATTACGTGATTCGCTTGGTGAAAGGGCTAATTAAATTTATTTACAGATTTTTCTGTGTGTGGGTTATACAAATAACCCACATTTTGTTGCCGTGGAGTAGATAGAGAGATGGAGTTTGTATTTTTTAATGTTGTGTTGTGTATTATTTTCAGGACTTTCTTTCTTTTATTTTATTTCAAAGAGATTTTCACGCGCGATACGTACGTGAATTGTGTTGTGTATTATTTTCAGGACTTTCTTTCTTTTATTTAATTTCAAAGGGATTTTCACGCGCGGTACGTAGGTGAATTACTAATCAATAAGTTATATCACACTAAACTATGAAAAATATGCATAGAAATAATTTTGTTGTAGACGAAGGGCTAATATTATTTTGACAGAAATTCATTTGGGGGTACACATTTTTATTCCCGACTGTACTTTTCTACATATGTTTACCAACTGCTCATTGAGACGATTCTAACGAGCCCAAACTCGATGGGTTTGTGTCATTGTATCACGAAGTTCCTAGGCCCATCTTCCAACCCCAGCATCAGATTAGTTCCTTGTCATCATAACTTTAATTTGTCATGCGATTTATACATATGTGCGAAATTTTAGGCCGAACGGAAGTCAGGAAGTGAGTCTAATCTAAGAATTAAGTAAAAACGTAACAGTACCTAAACACTCTTTTCATCGGACAGTCGTGTCAAAGTAGTGCCTACGCGTAATTTGTATAAAAGGGGGGCAGGAATGTTATGCGGAATGGCCTTACAATCTGCCAATGCCATAGCACAATTAAGTAGGTTCCATATACATCAGGCGGTTGCGGTAGTAGTTATAATAAAGTTTAGGTATAATGCTTTTATTCCAAAATAAAATAAAAATAAAATAAAACGGATCTAGATAACCTCAAGATAGTATTTTGTTAAATTAGCATCTTATGTATTTAGCTACGATTATTTCATCCTTCATATTCAATTGTTGCATTTAAGTTCGCAAGAATAGTGTTGAGGTCATTGACATCTGTCCCGCGGTTGGGCAATTTTTCGTTAAATAGTGGTTAGGAAAGTACCGGTGGATGATTATAGTACCAAGGACTTAGGAACATACTTAAGAACTCATCACATAATAGGGGTTAGAGTTATAGGTAACTTTCGTAAGCTAGGGGAGAAAAGTAGGTACGCGTTATACCTAGTTAGTTGACCTAGTCAAATTGAATCCAATTCTCGGCGTTTACGATAAATCGATCGCTACTAAGTATTGTCCGAAATCTTAAGTACCTATAACCTTGCGGATATTTTCTACGTAATCGTCTTTGTAAAGAAAGTAATTGTAAGAATAGATAAGTAGGTAATTCGCGCGAGTTATATTCATTAACCAGTTAAAATGATAGGAAACTGGAGCGGTTATCTGTTACAAGAAAATGCGCATTCGAATCGGATTAGTTCCGGCTAGAAATTCAAATACCTAAGATCAAAGGTACACTATAATGAACTTTGTTGTTAGGTCATTAAGGTCAAAAGGTAAGCTGTGTGTAGGTATTTAAATGGTTGTCATCGTGAGTCAGTGAACCGGTTGTATGTACGCGTGAGATTTCAATTTTTAATTTCGTAGGTACATAAAACCACTTTGGCAGGGTTAAAATAGTGACAGGGTCGAAGTTAGACAACAAGTCAAGGGCACTTAAATACCTGGCTAACTCCATAGAGGTACATTCCTGACATGGTAGGACTCGCACATTTCCACATAAATACGCGGCCACTCTATCACATTCACTTTATAATGTGCACCAGTTCAATTATCACTGCATTGATTCATGTTTGAATACACACTAAACCACAGTAAAACACCTTAAACTGATTAAATAATAGACCTGAATATGTGAGAATTCGGCTTGTTGAAGCCCGCGCGCAAACTAAAAACAATTTTAAACATCGAACTTGTGGTTGTTCGGGCCGACATCTTGAAATTCTGCAGACATTTGGCGTCGCGCCGTCGGTAGGTAATCGTAAAGATTTTTGGCGGGAAATTGTTGTTTAATTTGATGATAGAGGAGTAATATTAATTAACTATATATCGCGTTCACTAATAATTTGGTGGAATGGGTGAACAATTTTAGGATCATAGGATAAATATTTATGTAATGCATTAAGGTCGGTCTTAAATAAAGAGCGTCGCACGAAAAATATTTTGACACGGAAAATTATGTAGCCAATTAGATGCGTTAATATTGATAGTAACTTTATGATAATAGCATAGTGTAAATTATTTCTAATAACTAGGTAATAATATAGTTGCTTTACTTTTGAGGTGGATAATTCTTTGCTCACGTTTTGTATAGGGGTACAGTTCAAGATGTATTGGCCACTAAATATTAGTCGCAAAATGTTATTTAGTTTATATGTCGGACATGGAAATAAAGCTTAAACGACCACCATTCCTAAATGTATCGCAAGTCGGGTGAGGTATGTTAGCCATGTTGCCACATAAGTATGTGATTTACATGTACTTATACAGAATTTAGGGGTTTCGTGTCGGATGTATTAAAGGAACATAGACAACAAGGAAGTGTCTACTTGGGCTTGATAAACGGTTGTGTCCTCGGCGCGGTCTGATTTCTCTCACGGGCCGGAACTCATATCAACGAATTAAAAATATGGAATTAGTATGCGACAAAATTAGCTTTGTGTGGAGGTTGCGGGCTAAATATAAGAACTAATTAGAGCCTACATATTTTATATTGGTCAATTCTAATAGGTATGTTAAGTACCTTAAAGCGTCACGCGGGTTTACGTGGGTACAATGTAATGAAAAAAATAATAGATAGATTGCGCCTTACAAAACTTAGCGAAATAAAGTTTTAGACCCATCACACACTGTAGGTATAGCGAATTTCATTGTAATCAGTAGCTTAATTAACGCTAACGTACTTACGAGCGTTCGAATTAGAAAATAAGTAAGTAAGTAATAATAGATATATATATAGATATAAGATTAAGGCGCTATTGTATTAGGTCAACCTGTAAAAATAGTTGCTGTACTGAAATAAATAAATAAAATAAATAAAAAAATAAAATAAAAAAGGTAACACGTGTTGGCAAGCGAATGAAATAAAACGAATTCATTGAATAAGGATATTCCAAAATCCGTCTGTCTGGTTTAGTTACTTCATGAGTCATAATTATAGAGCGGGGTTTGTGAAGTTTCAGAATAATTTAAATAATTAATTATAATTCCAGTCAAGTTAGGTTTTCATATATATATGCAAAACCAAGCACGCGTGATCTACGGTACGACATTATTAGTTAGCGAATAACTTTGATACTCAGGTTCTGAGGCGCAAGACTTCGCTGATAGGGATTTCCGAATCTCACGGGAGATTCAGCTCTAAGAAAGGGGGGCAGAAGGCTTAGAATCGTAAGACAATGTGTGTAGGACATGAAATTGATTAACCGCAACGCACTTAATTATTAATAAGGTAGTGTTAAAGTCATGGGTTCTATCAATAGGGTTGAATGCAATTTAAATGTAGGTAGGTATAGTAAGTAAATATAGTACGGATCAATTCATTGATAGTTACGTTGATAGTAAAATTTATTACTTACGTATTTTAAACAATGGTTTCAGAATTTGTCAAGTATAAGATGGATAGTTGTCCCAGTCTGATACCGAAAGATTAGAGCTTGTCAGACAAATACCATATATGTACCGGTTCACGTCAGGTTACGAAAGATATTCGCCATGTTTACATTATATGGTAACAGGGCAATTCGGAGAAATTATATTAGTAATACCAAGTTGTGCACGTGTTATTATTATTATGTACTTTAAGGCAGGAGTCGTATATATCGCATGCCACTTTAATTGGTTACCATAGTATGTGATACTGGAGTATGTAAACTAACTGTTCCACCTCTCTAGTCATTGTTGAGGTAATGTGAATTTCGAAATGGGTCGTTAATTTCGCAAGTTATCTTAACAGCGCACTGGACGATTGGTTTGTCCGGCGGGCTATGAATCGCGAGCGTCCGGGTTCGATCCCCGGTACGGAAAAATCTTTTTGTGTTTTTTTATTTTTGCTTTACTAACAATATTGTGGGCTACTACTTTTTAAACCTTTGGGTATTAAATTGAACGAATTTTACAATGTTTGGAGTAAGTTAAGGGTAATTGGGGATACTTATATATTTAGGCGTTTATAGTTTTAACATTATGCGATTTAGGTATTCATCAAATTGTGTATTTGTCTACGACATAGGGTCCGTCTATTTTTTTTCCATGAAGTACCTATGACAAAAATGACTTATCAGTTAATGTAAGAGGTTGTAATTAGGTATTATTTAAGGGTCTGCGGTATAATTTTACGGATGCATAAAATTATCATCGAGGCACTCGCGTAGGTTTATTGAACAGAATGTATGGTTGTTTATAAACGATATTCGTATTAGGGCATATTTCCAAGTTCGGTTACAAAATTAGCGCAAAATAGGTCAGATATTGGTCACGTAGGAAAATTAATCCGACCCGTGGCGGGGATATTTTGATACTAGCGACGAACGCAAGTGATATTTCTCTCATCCATGTAAGAAATAAGTAGTCGGCCGATGGATTAACTGTCGCATGAGTAAGATCGCGGTTGCTTTCCGTTCTTTCGTAACCGTTTAAAAGAGTTTAGTACCTTTACTGAATTCAGTGCTGGATTAAAATAGGCCTTATGGTTTAAAATGGGAAGATTTTAAAGGAAGAAGGTATAAATTACTTACGGTTGATTGACATGACACCCACTAGTTGAGTTCCCAGTAGCAGAATTCATGGTTTCACTAGCTTCACCTTAAAACTAACTAAGTATACATTCTAATGCACAACACTGAATAATGCTCGTATTATGATACGTTGGAAAAGGCCAAAATAGGAGGCAAAACACTCGTTGTTGCACTATACCAGTCAGGCGTAACTGGAGCAATTTATTCCTTCAAATAATAGCAATCTAGACACTAGTTATTAAATTATTTGATTAATTACGACGAATGTTGTTTACAAAATTTGTCTAGCGAGGCCGCGGGAATTTGACATTTGCTGATTTGGGTTAAGATCTGTGGTGAGGCTTTAATGTACGGCCAAGTGGCGTGTTTAAACGGTTGTTACGGTTTAGGAAAAATTAGGAGTTGTGAATATATAAAGCCTGAGCTTACTTAGAGGTGGTAATTTAATTCTAATGGGGTTTTGTCATGTGGAATACGGTGGCGGAATGAAGGGGTTAATTCGGTTTCGAGTCAAATCATTTACGCGTTACAAGAGCATCTTACATTTATAAACTGTGTATCAGGCAAGTGAGGTATTGGAAATTATGTTAATTTTTTTTGACAAGAGAGTTCATATTTACTTAGACGGATTTTCCTTGCCTACTAACATTAAACTAGGACCTTTTATTAGATAGACCTTGCCAGTACGTTGTGTCTAGTTGATAAATCTAATGATTAATTTCCCTGCTCTTAAAGTTATTAAACTATAAATGTGATTAACAGGTCCTACCAATGTCAGAATTCGCGTCGATTTATAAGGGGCCTTTTGTAATTGGGGTTAGCATTGTGATTATAAAATACTCTGATACTACATTATACCCAAATGAGGAATCCTAGTAAGAGTTTGTATTCATACCAAAATTTGTAGACATCCCATTGAAATTGAGTCGCGCATTATGTTGGGTGTACATTATCGTTTGTAGGGCCATTATCGTTTGTATCGCGGGAGGATTAGCGTAGTCGGTTGTCTTTAATCCATTCGGTATGATAGCTTTGCAAGGGTACTACCACAATTTTAGTTAACATCTTAGACGATTAATATCAAAAAATAAATAATAAAAAGTAGAATAAGTAAAGTTATAGTCTGTGTTAAGAATAGTTACGCGATCAACTCACCGCTGGTTCAAATCGCGTGAATGGAACCGTAAGTACTTCGCGTTGTTCGTTTCACACTAGATATTTAAAAAAAAAAAAGGGGGAAATTTAGTACTTTATGCTTGATTCCGTGCTTAAAACTAGAATAGAATAGGCAACTTGTAAGTTTGTAAATAAGGTATTATGTAGTCGAGATCGTAAGGCGTATCTATGCGCTCACGGGAGGTCGTGCGTCGTTAAGGTTAACCGACTTTCAAAAAGGGGAGGGCTCTTAGATGGGTTGTATTTTACTTCTTTAAATCAGGTTGGACGTTAATTAAAGGCGCCTATATAAGTTGTTCAACAACAAATTAGGTACTTGTTATAAAATATTAACAAAATGGTTGGTTGTAGTATGGGAATTTAGGTATTTTTAATGCGTAACATTTATCGTCAGAAATATTTCTAAGTCAATAAATTGTCCAATATGTAGTTCACGATAGATTATACCGGTAGCTATTAAGGTAGATTCGAGATCGCTGCGTTGGGCGTGGCAAAATTAGCACTGACCCCTGGTCTTATATTGATATTGAGAGGTTAGAGATCAGGTTATACTGGCTGTAAGAAATAAATCGATTTGAGTCGAGTCGTTCTGCATTGGCGAATATCAAGGTTGGCGCAATGACCGCGGGATTGTCTCGCTATCAGCTGGGCTGTTATTCTGGGCGTACTAGGGAAGCACCTCACCTCACCTCACCTTTCACCACTAGCGAAAGTAGATCTATACCCGCAGCGCTGAGTCATCGTTGCCATCGTCATCATATTAGCCGGTAGACAGCTACTGTTAGACAGGACTCCCCCAAAGAGTACTAGCGGTTATATCCCAATATTTAGTTGTTATGAATTGCGGAGTCTAGAGATATTTGTACGTGACCTTTTAGGATGACGTAAAATAAGTTACAGGATAACGGGACAAGAATGACTGATAAATTAAGTACTAGACTAGATGGTATAAATTTATAATTCCTTTTTTTGAGTTGGCGGGAAATTTTAATTTTGTTCTTGTCATCCCTTCCTTTCGGAGAAAGTAGGTATACGGCGGATTGACGTCTCATAGGTATAAAGGGGGAATCAGATAACCTGTTGTCGTGCGTGTCAAATTTTAGATACTTAAGTTGAAATTTTAGATCGCGGCTCATCTTGGTTTTAAGGGATTCCTGACGGGTATCATTTTCAAGTTATACGGGAATGCAGGTTCTAGATTTAAGATAAGTTTGGAATCCAGGATGGCTGATAAAATTTTTGAAAGAAAAAATCGGCGCGAGTATCATTTTCGAGTAATGCACGGATGCAGATTTCGAATTTTGGGGCTAAATTTGGAGTTCAATAGGGCAGGGTCGGCTTTGGAGAAGAAGAGGTCGCGGCTACCGTATTCGATTAGCTTGTGATTGTATATTTTGAATTACGATACAGATGTGGGGTAAAGGCGACGGTGTTATGACAGCGTGACGGCAGTTGCAGTTGCGGGAGCGGAATTTCAAGCATCGATTGAATACTAATTATTGAAACTTACAGGTATCTTATGAGAACGAAGAGATGGAGTTCATAATAAAGGGAAGGATATGGGGCCGTGATCGTCTAGTGGTTAGGACCTTACGCAGTTATAATTATTCCGGCTTAAATTTATCTCAAGCATGGAATATGGTTATATATTTTGTCCACATGTTATGCGCTAGGTAGTGCATAAACAACGTTAAATATTTACATGAAATAATCCATTTATTACAGGTATATCTTAAGATGTATGATGCGTTTGTCAATACAATATTGACATCAGGCGTTAAATTTATGTGGGTCCTAATAGGGCGTGGGTGTAATCTTCATTTAGTAACCGGCGAATCTTACGTTTGCACAATATATGGTATTGGCGTAAGACTAATTTTAAACTTATGAATTATGTATTGCAATTTATCTGGTATTTACTACATAAATTATAGTATTACGAAAATTTGAGATCCAACTATAAAATTATTTAAGTTGTGAGAATGGGGGGCAGTTATTTAATTAATGACTGATAGGTAAATGGTAAATGGGATATGGCTTAAAATTTTGATATTTACGGGTAACGCTAGGGGGGTTAATTAAGTTTGACTTGCTGTCTTTTATAATCTTCAAACATATGAAGGGCAGGTTAGTTGGCTGTGTGCGAATAGGGATGTGCGGATCAATTAAAGCAGTAAAATTTTGTTTTGCAAAATAAGTAAAGTAGTAATATTATATTATCACCTTGTTCTACTCTTCATATCATAATTTTCTCGTCATTTAAAGTAAATGTAAATTCTCATAGCATATAACTTGGGAAGAACATTATATATCATTAATGTGGTTGTACTGTCGGATTCCGTTTAGTTGGTCTAAGTCGTGTTTAGGGCAAGGGGATTAACTAGGTTGGGTGGGTAAATAGTGTGTTCGTTGAGTTAAGAGATGTATGAGTCCGCATAAAAGGCAGCGTTGAGTGTGTGATTGTATGATAACAATGGGCTTTTACCGACTGGCCGGAGTTCGCAGTGCAACCTAGGTTTGTTGGTACTGATTGATCTCTCCAAACCATTTTACACCGGTGTTTCCGCAGTTATAGTTTGGTTAGGTTAAAGTCATAAAATGACAAGGTCCTTGTGTGACTAACTGTGGCGACACTATACTCTACAGAAGCTAAGCTGAAAGGCTAAGCTAGTCTTATCTTCGTCCTACACATCTCTTCGTGGCAAGGATACTTCCGACACCATATTCTTCGGGATGATTTGTCAACGAACATTCATTCTGAAACTTAAGTAATAATATTTTAACTTCCATTGCTGGGAATTTATCAGGAATTTCCTATTATATGTTAAGTAATTTGCAATGTCAAGATTACAATCTTGCAAGGGTTCAATGAACATGGTTTGTTGAAATTAAATTTAGTAAGGCTGTTATTCTTACACGATGGTGAAGTGTTGCATTTTGTATTTGAGTAATGCAAACGTATTTTATAGTAGTTACGACATTTCTACAGTAAAGCTGGGTGGGGCTTGGACGCATGTAGTCGGATTCTCTATAGGATGTCAAGGCACTTCCTAGAGACCCCACGGGGTTGATGAATGTTACTGTGTGCGACTGGGTCACGTTCGGTATAGAGATAGAGTATCATCGCGAACGACGATTATAATTAAAGTTTGTTTGATGTTTTGTCAGTATTATCACTATCGTTAATGGTGTGATGGTGCTGTCAGGACATTGAAGGGATTAATGCAAAATTAACCCAGTAGTTTATGAACAGTTTGCCTCTAGTGTGGAATACAGTCTGAAGTCGGATATCCTAGTCAAGTAGAAACATTCTCCACTGGGTTTGCTTGGTGGTTATCTTTGTACTCAGTGTTCTGCTGTTCGCATGGGGAGTTATTGTAATAACATAGACCGAGATATGTGGTTGAACCTGGATCCTTGGTAGCCAGAAGGTATCTGAGGGTTCGGGGTGTTAGTGCAACATCGTGGTCATTAGGATCTATTGGGCTCACAACCTAGTACTTTGTGCGAATGGGAGTATTCTGGGGAAGTTTTCTAGCGGCGCCGACCGAGATATGTGGTCTAACTTGAGTTTGTAGTGGCCAGGGGGCATCTGTGGGCTCAAGGTGAAGCTAGAAGATAATTATATTGTGTCATCGGCCGAGATATGTGGCCTAACTTGTACTGACGGAAGCCAGAAGGCAACTGGAGGTGCAAGGTGATGCAGTATAGGGGTTTGTATTGCCAGCCGAGATATGTGGCTAAACTTGAGTTTGTGGTGGCCAGGGGGCATCTGTGGACTCAAGGTGGTACCGTAGGGATGGGTATGTGTGTCATCAGCCGAGATATGTGGCTAAACTTGTGCTGACGGAAGCCAGAAGGTGACTGGAGGCACAAGGTGATACAGGGGCTATTCTTCAACGTCCATCACCAAGCAAACGTAGTGGTTAAACATTCACACACCTAAAATACACTTGTTGGAGAGATCGATATATCAACGAATTGAAACTTCCCGAGTTATGGGGTTGGCAATTTTTGCAAAATTATAATCATAGATTATTGGTCGGAATTAATTGGGAGATTTATGTAAATAGACACAGCTAACAAATCTAGCCTTCAGTTAGAGTAATATTATATTTAAATTTGGTATAAAGACAGTAGGTTAACGGAATTATCTACTCAAAGTTATTTAAAAATTCACCATTAATAGGTCGCAATTCCTTGTTTATTGCTTAGGTATGTTTAAGATTGTGATAATGCTTCGCTCAAAATCGTAGATTTCTCGCTGTGCATGATCATGGGGCAGATTGAGACGATCCGAGAGCTTCGCTCTCAGACTCAGTAGTATCTAAGGGCGGAATTACTCTTTTAAATTGATAGATGTTAGCGTTGTGGGTTTCAGGTCCAAATATGAAGGGATTGAAGCTTTCATTCGTTATCATCCTGTTAATTATGTATGTAAATAAGTTAGATATAAATTGCGTTAGATGCTATTCTAGGCTAAAATCAAGACTACAATTAAAAGCGTAGAAAACTCGCGTTTCGTCCAAAATAATTGGTTTAAAACATGCTTCAGCATACTAATTCAGTATTGTTGGATTAGTGTATCATTTAATGTGTGCTAGATCTAGATTTATGGATTCATAAATTAGACTAGTTAGGTTAATTGCAGGAATGGATCGCTGGCCAGCAAGAAAACGCGTGGACGGGCGCGCGGGCTGCAGGGATATTCTACCCGCGAAGTCGAGAAAAGTGATTATCGATCGGAGCGGACAGGCGATGGAGGCTCCCTGGAAAACGGGCCTTATACCCTTTAGTTAAGGTATATTTTCAGATGAGGAGTCGGATTAGTGGCGTGATCGTGTTAGTATTGGCTATAAATACCCCGGCGGGCCGAGGAGCGTTTCACTTTTCTATGGGACGTCGAAGCGAGATCACGCTGCAGAATACGAGGGCGGCCAGGCTAGGCTGACCTCTGGGCGCGTACTACTTCGAGGCGGAACAAGGCTGGTCACCGCTGGGCTGCATTACGGCTGTTGCTGAGAGGAATTAGAGTTTGGTAAGGTCGCAAATGCCTTTGCGATCGTCTGGTGAGATTGAATATTTTATTTTAAAGTGTGACTAATCATAGTGAATTCTGGAATTTCTTAGGGAGTAATTATCTTGTGCGCACATTGTCTTGAATTGAGTGATTAATATTTAGGCAATATCTTTCTGCTCGTGAACTGATATGATCTTATATGATCACGTGTGTATTTTGAATATGTGGCGGTCTAATAGGTTTATCACCTAATAAATGCGCTTAAGACATCATCATATTAGAATTCCGTATACTCCCATGAAGTGAAGTGAACACGACTATTTATAGTACATGAATGTTCGCTAAGGAACGGTCCAATGGTAAATAATTCCTAATTGTATACCAGTATCTAGTGGTTAGTTGTAGGTACAAATGAGGGAAATCTTTATTAAAATATGTGCTAATATTATGTTGTAATTTATTTATGGCGGAGGAGCTGGCTTGTTACGAGCGTCGAGGGAGATCAGAAGGGCAGGAGCCCTGGGAACCAGAGAGGCGTTGGGTACGTGTCCCACTATTAAGAAATTAAAATCTGGTGAGTGACCTTTATAATCACTGTATTGAATGATTCTGAAACTTATTAATTTGTTTTTGGGCTATTATCTAACCATTTCAACGTTATCATACTTGAATTTGTGTATCGAAATCTAGTTCTACTGTATATAGTTTGGGGAATATGCTAGATAAAGTACGAGCGGTTTATGTATAGGTTATGAACGGATCTAGGTCATTGGTTAAATAACTGACGATATTACAGGAATGTTGTTTTGTTCTACATATATATTACTAGTTGATTTGTCACTGCGATATGATTGGGTTCCGTGCGCCCCCACGAGATAAAGTGATCAATTATTATACGACAACCTAGCTATAGCAATTGACTCGGTCCGTGGTACGCGTTACACTATGAGGATAGATTGTTAAGATGCGGATAAGCGACAAATATTACCACAAGTTCATATTAATATCCGGTGGTTAGTATAGGTGCTGATGGGTGGTTACTTTACTAGATTAACGCAACTGAATAAAGTAGTTATATACACTCGTGGCTGTGTGCTCGGTGTCGAGACAACCATATCCACAGGGCACATTGACGACCCTGGCCACACGAGAATTCTCCCGAAAGGGGCTTCTTAGTCAGCAGAGATGTGCCCGCACTAGAGCGCCAGTCATAGATGTGTAGACAGAGTGAGTGGCTGAGAGTCTTCAATCTTGCAAATTGAGGGACCTCACTGGTCGAGCTGCTGTCTTAGTTCTAACAACCCTCTTAACAAGGGTTACGGTTGTGTTGGTTTATGAAGTAATCAGATGTACTTATAGATATATTGTGTGGAATTCCTTGAATGAATGAATCTAGCGTAGTAAATTAGTTATGTACACCTGTGGCCGAGAGCTTAGCGTTGTGGACAACCATATCCAAAGAGCACATTGACGACCCTGACCAATACGAGAATTCGCCCGTTAAGGGGTTTCTTAGTCAGTAGAGATGATGATCGCGCTTAGGCCTCCGTCACGGATGTGTCAACGAAGGTAAGGTTGGTGAGACTTTTCAGTCTTGCAAACTGAAGAGTTTCGCTGGCCAAGCCGTCGTTTTGCTTTAACCGAAGCTTCTTACCGTGAAGCTAGCTATGTTGATTTTACAAGGGAATCCAACACTTTCGCTTTAGTAACGTCAATAATTAAGTAGGTATCTTCTTAGGTGGGGTCGTTATTATCGGGATCTCAACAAAAGTATCGCAGTGGGTTGGTAATTAATTATCATTCGTCAGTTCAACTGTGCATTGTCGTATATTTAACATTGTTCCGACTATAAAGTGCCTTTGAGTTGATTGGGTGAGATTGGTTGCTAAGACACTGTGTTACATCCATTGAGATATTTTGGGGATGAATTGTATTATAAATTGCTTAGGAAAAGTCAGTACTAATTGGTATTAGATTTGATAGAAATAACGATAGGGTAGACGGAATCAACAGATGAGGTGGGATTACTCGTGAGTACGAGCAGCCGCGAGCGAGCGAGAGGCGAGCGCTACAGTTCGCTAACAACTCTAAGATTCATCGTTAGGGAGAATCGATATTACACTAGACATTACGCCATTCATGTACCTGTAAGTAAAACATGCACTAATATTCTATTTCAATAGACTATCATCACATCATCATCAATATCTGGACTTACGATTATTTTCGTTATTATATCATCGCATCATCATCAATATCTTGACTTCTTCACGATTATTTTCATTATTATATCATCGCATCATCATCAATAGAGATCCCATCATGGCCAACACAAGTTGACCACTATTGTATTGCGAGTCTGTTTAAAGGGCGTCACCTACCACATAGCGTAATTTATCACTTCCCACAACTTAGTATAACAAGGAATTTATGCCCACTTTAGCCTCCATAGTTGTGCATCACTTAATGAAACTACAGAATTGTAAATAAATTCTAAGGAACCTGGTATAATTGTCTTACTTAAGTTATAGGTTCTACTAAAATAGGGTTAATGTACAACTTCAATTAACGTGTAACTTTTTCCCTTTATAGAAATACAAACTTCATACTTCTCGAAAAGGGCCTGGGTCTATTCGCACAACGCAGAGCCTCACCCACTAGACGAAATCACACGCCAAGCCACTTCACCAGCGCGAATCACGTATAGCTTAGGTCTAAATAGGTCTTCGAGGTTAGGTTCCAGAGATAATAAATTCTAGGTTAGATTACGGCATTGTAGGCCTGGAGTCGGACGGTTTTTTATTTGACCGAATCTCTTTCCGTCCGGCAATATCCTAGGAGATGATTTGGTCTGTTAAAGTACTCAAGCTCGATTACTTTAACATAAATAACGAGAGATTCTGTAGCTGTAGGATAGATTTACCTAGACTAGAATAAAACCCAACCTTTCTAGTAGGATCGGCCGGAACTAACTCGGTTTTTCTATTCGCTTTGGTACGAGTTAGTATTTATAGGAACAAAGTGGATATCTAGTACAACCGAGTCTTGATTTTACTAGATTAATTAATCAAAGGTTCTTTAGCTTCAAAACAAACAAAATTAATTTGATATTTCTATGGTAAATAAATGATTTATTTTCTCGCTTACTATCTGTTTAATTTTATTCAATAGCTTTTCCTTCAGGTAGGATTCCATTTTCAGACGACTAGAAGCTTCTCAGGAGCTTCAGCTTTCAGATAGGGGTTAATTTAAGTTCAGAATAGGAAAACATAAAAAGCAAGACAGTTAAGAGGTTGAATCGTTACAAGGGCATTGCGAGACCTCGCGATTCCGCGCGCCTACCCCTACTACGGTGACGCGACCAAGCGTGAGATGCACATCTTCGTCGATGCTAGCGAATCTGCATATACAAGCGCGCTATACTGGCGCATAACTACGGGCGACGGGCGAGTGCACGTGTCCTTGATAGCTGCGAAGGCTAAGGTCGCGCCCCTGAAGGTGATATCAGTCCCACGCCTAGAGGTGCAGGCCGCGGCGATGGGGAGTCGAATGGCGGCCGCAGTAATAGAAGAGCACTTCTGGGCCCGCTGGCTCCGGGAGTACCTGCCCTCACTCCAGTACCGGCGGGAGCCCTACGGTCATGGGCGGCCTATCAACGTCGGCGACATCGTGCTAGTGGCCGACGGGAATCTGCCTCGCAACACATGGCCACGAGGCCGGGTTACAGCTATATACCCGGGCCCCGACGGCGTGACGCGAGCAGTGGACGTGACCACCAAGGGCGGAGTCTTCAGAAGACCGACCAAGAAGCTGGTAATCCTGCCGACGGAGCCTGAGAACCTGCACGCAAAAGAAGATCCAACGTTCACCCGAACGATGGTCGGCGGGAGAGATGTGCAGGACGGCATAGAATAAAACCCGTTATAAACATAAAATTGTCAGTCGCGACCTAACTTGTAATCTAGCTTATAACCTCTTATAACATAGGCATTGCGCTACTATTGCCTTATGTAATTGGCACCTGAAATAAAGAATAATAGGCCTCACATTTCATTCCTACATAGTAAAAAAAGGGTAATATACCGCTGGTTTCCTAAATAAAGAGTGGACAACACTAAGTTTCCACTAAGAAATATAGACAGACTAAAGGAAACCTAGAGTTCCTACTCGCGCGCCAGTCAGGCAACGACTGATGGGCGAGCGAGGGGGGAACCCCGGTATTTATACCTCAGGTGGGGGACGAGGTACGTATATACGGGCCGACACGGAATCCCCGCGTTTCAGATGCATTTTGACGCCGAACGAGCGGGATCTCGTGTAATAATGTATTATAAATAGCATAGAAATAGGTATAAGCACTGTAAATAATGTATTAGAGTAAGATTGAAGTATAATAAATGAACATGTCATTTCGCGCCAAAATTTCCCGCGCAAATCGCTTTCCCGCCAAAAATACGGGGCGAAGGGGCGTCCGGCCGAGGTAACTTGATAGTATAAATTGGGCGGTCAGGCCCCATGAAATTCAGTACCTACAGTAGCAGCGAAGTGACATTACTTGAAAAGGTAAACAAGCCTTTCAATTCAGAACCCCGACCCGACCAAGTTCCTGCTAAGCCGTAACGACCAACGCCGAAGGTGCAGGATTTCCCTTCAATTCTACCCAGCCCAGAGCCAGTCATAGGTGCGTCTCGCACATATAGTGGACTTGTTTCTATTGTACGGGGTGGCCCGGAACCCTCGGTGCGCGAGTCTGACTCGCACTTGACCGGTTTTTTTTAATTATATACTTACCCCCTTATTCATAAAACTTAAATTGCCTCTGCTAAATAAAATGTGCTTTGTCCCGTTCTAACGAACACAAATGTCAAAGTGACAAACGAATTTTAACGCCATTTTAGTTAAAATAGGCTTGTAGAATGTTCACGTTAGGGTCTAATACGAGCATTCTGCGCAGAATTAACCTAAAATTTCAAAATTCTGAGAAATAAAGGTTAGTGTAGCTATAACTTTCCATAAAATGGAGCAGCTATACTAGCTTTTGCACTATCTTCAGTCTTCAGCAGATAATAATACCGCAAAGCCATTTCCCCCAAGACCGATTAGGTACGTGGTTTGCAAGTCTTCTAAGAAACAAGCGTTTCCCAAAGGATGTCTGGAAGAGTTCGCTTTTTAGCGATAAGATTATCTGTTGTGTTGGTTATGTTCGAAATTCATTTTGTACTTATTGTGTACTGTTTTTGGTAAGCAACAGAGAATATTTGCATTGTGTTACTGTGGACAAGGTGGACTGGACCGATGACGTGGTAAATAAGAATAAACGATTTATTTTAGGCATCTAAGGCCCATAGTTATAAATACCTTAAATACTTACATACTATACTACAATTATGAAATTAAAAACTAATTATTTAGGCGACGAAATAGCGTGGTTCCGGCGGTAGCGGGAGTCCGCTGGATGCCGGTGGCGCACGACTGGTCATTGTCCAGCAGTGGACGTTTTCCGGCTGATATGATGATGATGATGATCATGATGATGATTGTTTTAAATACTCACTGCCGTCCATTCTGCTTGACCACAGCCGAGAGGTTGGGGTCAGGACCGTAGCCATTGATTGCCGTGATGTTTGACGTTGTGACGCTGCAACACAAAATGACATAAGTTACTAAAAACCCATAAAAGTGTTGCGTACCTACCAGCTCATAATTTTTTTCTCATAAATAGAATCCAAGCAAATCTATAGCATTTAGTAAAATATGCTACTGAATTTATACATATCATTATCAATGGTAATTGGAAGAGTGTTTAATAATCTTAACATTCATTTAAATGAAACATTCATTAACACACATGTACATCCATTGTATCTGAACGGCACGGTTCTTAAACAAGTTAAATGTGTTAAATATCTGGGTCACATTGTAACCGATAATTTGCGCGACGACGCGGATATTGAACGGGAACGTAGGGCGCTGGCGATAAGGGCGAAAATGATAGCCCATAGGTTCAGAGGTTGTACAGCGCAGGTTAAGGTAACACTTTTTAGAGCGTACTGTACATCTCTTTATACTTGCAGCCTGTGGGCTGACTATTCGAAGAAAGCGATCAGCGCTCTACGGGTCCAATATAATAACGCCTTCAGGATGCTGTTGCGTCTACCGCGCGCCTGCAGCGCGTCAGGCATGTTCGCGGACGCCCATGTAGACGGCTTCCACGCCACAGTGAGGAGGCGCGCCGCAGCGACGCGCCGCAGAGTGTGCGACAGTACGAGCAGCATCCTGAGAGTGATAGCGGACAGGCTTGACAGTCGCTACAGTCAGCACTGGGCAAGCCTGCACCGCTCTTTAGCCATATTTGAAATATAATGTAACCTAATACTTTTTATATTTAAGTGTACCGTACTAACCCAATATGGATTTTTTTGTTGTCCGAATTAAATGATTTTTATTTTTATTTTATTTATTTTTATTTATTTTATAAGACTTAATACTAAACACTTATATATATACTTAATTATGTATGCACACCCCGAGGGCGCAGCCGCTGGGAAAGGTCATAAGGCACATTTCCTCGTTGGATTGCAATTCCCATCCGAGGAAGTAGCCAGCCTATGGTCACCTGTAATTTCTCCTATTTCTTTCTTTGCCTTTGGGCGTTCTGACTCCACGGCCCGAGAGTTTCTACCGCGAAGGCCGCAAATTTTTTTAGGCCCGCATATTTGCGGCGCTTCACGGCTTCTGCCGCTATTGCCGCCTTTAAGGTCGAAACTCACAGACAGAATACCGGCCGGGAAAAAAGCGTGCGGTTCCTTTCATATTAGCTCGAACATTACAACCGGTACCGCCTCCGCACCGCACTGCACCGCGCCGCCACCGCTGTCTGTGCGTTTCGACCAATAATGTTTTAATTGTCATAAAACGACGCCATTGAAAGGGCACCCCAGCCTGCGCTAAACGAATCACAAAGCAGTGCACAAGGTACCGTGTTCTTTCTGGCTGATATTCCATATTCTTCTAATTGAAAACTTACTCAGGTTCAATAAGATCTTGAGGAAAGTCGATAGCTCGCGCCACACGCTTCCCAGTGGCTACACAACGCACCGTGTGCGTTTCCCGGCCCCCGTCGGTCTCTATCACGATCTTGTGGTAGAAAGTGCGTTTGCCCTGAAAAAAAAAACATTGAGAAATACGAAAGAGTTGTCGCGTCCGTACAGTGAAGGCATTTCGAGCGACAGTTTATTTTTCCGAAGTTCAACCTGTTTTAACCATTGTTTATAAGAATAATGTTGCGTTTGCCCGAGTCTCTCTGTTTTGCTTTTATTGATGTTTAGTTTCATTATCTTTATCTATCTCTACACCAAATTTCATCTCAATCGGTTCAGCGGTTTAAGCGTAAAGAGGTAACGAACAGACAGACAGACACGCTTTCGCATTTATAATATTAGTATGGATAACCTCGGAAATTTCTGGTGGATATTCATTATTCACCCGTACTTACTGTCATCTTAATATTATAATTTATAAGACACTTGGCATTCCTAAGCTGTATTTTTTGAAATAAATAAATGAATAATAATTAATCAAAAATAATTAGGCAAACACGCGTATCAAAGAGAATTTGTAAATACATTAATGTTGTACTACTCCAGGCAAAACACGGTTTTGAAAAACATTAATTTATAATAGCGTTTTTTTTCTTTATATAATTTTAAAACATTATTCTAAGATGCTTTATTCAAAAATCCAACAAACTTTCCATCCGGAAGTATGTAAATAGATTTAAATAAAGCATGCCTTGTTTTTTTTTATTATTTATCTGGAATATTATAAAGCAAATGTAAATGAACCAAAATAAACATAAAACCATTTATTAATATTTTTTCTGACTTTTCAAATGCTCATTTTTTTGATGTCTGAAATTTTGTTGGATTTTGACGCTAGGTAACTATTTAATTGATAATAATATCCATTACAAAGAAAAAATCTGCTATTATAAATTATTTCCAAATTTGTCATTTTTCCCATACAAGTTGTCAGTTCATTGCCTGGACTATAGTACTTATTAGCGTCAGCTAAACTAGCCACTTTACTATCCGCTGTATAATTGTTTGGCTCCGGCGTAGTATAAAATATAACCCGCAAGAGAGAGAGAGAGAGTGAGACCTCGTTTGTATGACGTTAGTACGCGCTCGAGTCTCAAGTTAACCCTTGCAGGATATCTGGAGGCACGGCAGTGCCCCCGCCAAGTCGAGCAAAATAAAGAGGCACGGCCGTACCATCCTTTTCTTGAAGCCATTCAGGCCATTTTCAACATCCTGTAATTTCGAGCTGGCTAAAGCCAGAACCCTGAATTTTCAGTTACATAAAGGACATAAATATGGCTTACATATATTCTCAATAACATTCAATGTTGAACTTTTAGTTTAAGAACTAAGCCCCGTCAAAGTTCCTTAGTTTTGTCACTGACATACTCACTGACTCACTTATTCACTTATGATCATGCTCCAAACTTTGAACATAAGTACCTAGTTTTTAGCCTATCCATTCTTAAAAAACCTAAAAATATTGCAGTTTCCGTCGCGATTCTGAGATATATAAACTGCATATAACATGTCCATACAAAGTTGATAACACATAAACCTACAAAAAAAATGAGATCCCATAAAAAACATTCCATTTAAAAACTAGGCCAAGTCTCGGAACTCTTCCACCGTAAAAAGTGGTGAGATAATATTTCGTAGAGCCAAGTCAGGCATTCTTATTAATCTTTACATGCTTGCTAAATAAAATTTTGTGACTTGGCAATCACACTAACATAGTTTAAGGTATGCAAAAATTAGTAAATGCAGTAAAGTTGTGTCTCATCACTTTTTACTGTGGAAGAGTTCCGAGACTTGGCCTATTTTTACATGGAATGTTTTTTATGGGATAAATATTTCATGCGGCCCGATTAACGTCATCAGTATCACTCATGTTCGTTAAGTTTACGCGCGCTGCCACTAGATGGCGCTACTGTCGCTAGACGGTGACATTACAGCTATTTTTGTAAATTTTCTTGTAAAACTTGTAATTAATCATTTTTTTATGCAATTAAATTAATAACATAAACTATAAACTTCCTATTCCATACAATACAACTGTATTATTTTAATGTTTTCGTATTTTAAACATCAAAAATCACAGATCGCGCTAACGAAGTTTTGAATACAAGTTAGTATATATACAAATTGGGTCCCTTAGCAGATGTACTTGCTTCGGCAGTACATATACTAAAATTGGAACGATACAGAGAAGATTAGCATGGCCCCTGCGCAAGGATGACACGCAAAATCGTGAAGCGTTCCACATTTTTTGGCCATTTTGAATTTGACCAAGCTACTGAACTGTTATATTGAGCCAGTTGCACATACAATTAATCCCATCCCCAGAGAGGACACACCGTCACGTATCCATTACTGGCCGAGCTGCAGGCCAAACGGGGAGAAAAAAAAAACAATTAAAATGTACTACTGTTATTTGCGTAATTGCAAGGGAAAAAACGCCATTATTTCATCTTGGAAAAAATGCTTCCATGTTTTTTTTCGAATCTGTTTTTTGGAAAAATAATAATATGGGCGCTCTTTCAACTTCATAATTTACTAATCCGAAATTAAAACGTGATTTGAACGGTTCATAATCAGATAATCATCTGATTATGAACCGTTCAAATCACGTTTTAATTTCGGATTTTAAAATCAGATGATCGGTTCCGGAGATTACCCCCCCCCTACATACCTTACAAAACAACAATCTCACTTTTCCCCTAAAAAAAAACAAAAAAAAAAATGTGATTGTTTTATTAGAAGCTTTTATTTACTTTCACCCGTTGTCTGTCTGTAATCAAATCTTGTTAAATTTGACCCACTTCCCGGATTTCGATTGAGCTGAAATTTTGCATGCATATGTATATCGCATAACAATGCAATATTATGATGACATGGAGCTGATCTGATGCTGGAACTGGAAGGTGGCCATAGGAACTCCGCAATAAAACGACACAACCCCATCGAGTTTGGGCTCGTTAGAATCGTCTCAATGAGTAGTTGATGATGATATGCAGAAAAGTACAGTTGGCAATACAAGCTTGTACCAAAAATGAAATTTTTGAGAGAAACTTGTACTTACAGTGAGTTTATTAAGCACCCTGGTCACCCCACACGTGTGCGGGTCTTGAAGGTCCAACATGAACGTAGCTATATTGTTCTCCATCGCCGGCTTGCACGGCTTGTACTCTGGAAATAAATACATTACAATCAGAATAAGTGAATCATCATCATATCAGCCGAAAGACGTCCACTGCTGGACATAGGCCTCCCCCAAAGAGTTCCAAAGTGACCGTCCTGCGCCACCCGCATCCAGCGGACTCCCGCGACCTTTACCAGGTCATCAGTCCACGTTGTGGGAGGCCTACCACCGCCGCACCTTCCGGTACGTGGTCGCCACTCGAGAACCTTTCCGCCCCAACGGCCATCAGTTCTACGTGCAATGTGCCCCGCCCACTGCCACTTAAGTTTAGCGATTCGAGCGAGCGAAGCGAACGAACTTCTATGCTTCAGCATGGGCCAACATTCCAATTTCCGGATGTCCCGCTGTCACAGATAAGTAATAATAATAAATAGTACCGCTGTCCGCCTGTTCTCTCTCCTCTACATGTTGCATTGGTCAACCGATTTTCGTGAAATTTTGGGAACCAGTTCAGTAATTTTATAGACTTTTTGTAGATTCAGTTTATCGAAAAAAATACGTTTTTTTTAAGCCTCTCAGCCTGCAGGCCTTTAAAACGTTATAAAAATAGCGCTATTATAACGCTAAAGTTCCGTTATATGCCGAGATTTGTATAGATATTTTAAACACATCGTTATTTATAACTAAATTAAATTTTTCTAATTCTAAATTTGACATGTTTTTATTTTTATTGATTATATTTTAATGGTTAATTATAATTTTTGTATATTGACACTTATGTTAGTCTGTAAGGTATTTGTAAATATGGGCCTTGTTGCCTGAGACAAATAAATTAATAATAATAACGTTATAATATCACTATTTTCATAACGTTTTAAAGGTCTTTCATATTTGGTTCTGGCCATAATTAATAAAAAACGTAACACTAGACACTTAAATCTATCGAATGATATTCCGTACAAAAGATCCGAGAAATCTATTGGTACGAGCCGGGATTCGAACCCACGACCGCCGTTTGACAGCCACATGCTGGAACCACTAGGCTACCGTAGCTACACTGGAGACTGGAGTAAAACTTGGGATAGTTTTTATAAATATAGAAAAAATATATCATCATCATCATATCAGCCGAAAGACGTCTACTCCTGGACATAGGCCACAATGGCCGGTCCTGCGCCACCCGCATCCAGCGGACTCCCGGTAAATATATATTTTTACCTAATACACCGTTAGCACGTCACGGGTAAATAAGGTACACATTCAGTTAACGTCATTCACCAGTGGTTGGACACGAGTGCATAAGGTGTACTGTCAGTATACTTAATTCCCCCTTGATTGGGCGCGAGTGCATTAAATATACATCAGTGAACCTAATTCACCTCAGGGGTATTAAGTTGACTTAAAACATCTTGCGAATATGACAGGTGAATTAACTATACTTTTAGTGTCCTTAATTCCCCAAGGTGAATTAACTCGGGTGCATTAAGTTAACTTCAGGTTCAATTCAAAGCAAAGCCGAAAGGAATGATATGATTTTAGCAGTCTACGTTTGTATTTACGTGTGTGTGTGTGTGTGTGTGTTTGTATTTGTGTGTGTTTGTTTGTGTGTGTGTGACGATGTGTCAATCGATTCGAAATTAAGCTCCGGGCGACATAGGGTACCTTTTGCATAAAAAAAATCTTTCTTTCAGTTAGTTTTCCGTGGTCGGGGTACTTTTTATTCGGTATTCCACAATTGTATTTTAAACGTAATTTCGCTGAACTATTAGATGAGTCGGTTAGAATACAATACATACATTAAACAATAAGCGAAATACCGAAATTGAATACCTACCGATATATTTCTAAGAAAATAACACCGATACAAGGTCAGGCCTTTAAAACGTTATGAAAATAGTGATATTATAACGTTATAAATAATGAAATAATAAAAATAGCGCTAGTTTATAAGGCTATAATTCCGTTATTTGCCGAGATTTGTATAGACATTTTAAACATATCGTTATTTATAAGGCCGGTACACGGTCCCTGATCGGTAGTGGAAATTCATACGGGATACACAGTTTACGTAAATAAATCCGCGAGCAAAAGCTAGTAACATAATTATCATCACACTTGCTCATAAATGGTATTATTCTATGCCTGTATACGGAAGGACAATGGCCTAAATTGTTCCCGCGGGAAATAATGGCCCCAAGGGAAGTAATGAGCTTGTGTGTGATCTGATTGGTTAAGCAAATCTTGACGGCCGCGTACGACAAGAATTCTGGCTCTGTGATTGGTAATCGAGCAGGCCATGCCCTGCAAGAACCACATGTTCCATGCTCTGTGATTGGTTGAAATATTGAAACTACGCCCCCCACTCGCACTGATCTGGAAGTGAAGTTGTCAATTTCGTCAACATTTGATTGATGCGCTTGTATAAAACATAGATTTTTCTGTCTTTTGTAGTTATTTATTTCCTCACAAATGTGATAAAAAACATTGTGTATAACACGGGCGTAAGAATATTGCAAACTCGAGTCATCAAAAGCCCTCCGCCTCACGGCGTCGGGCTTCTGATAGACTCTCGTTTGCAATATTCCTCATACGCCCCTTGTTAAACAATGTACTAATATCAAATAAACCGTGTTTTTGAATGCTTTATTCATTAAGTTTCTCACAAGCAACCCTGTTCCATACATTTCCATATTCTCATTGTTCGCTGTGAACGGGGCCTATTAGTCGCACTTTCACTTGACTTTTTACATGTCAGCATCGATCCTGTGTTCGTTAACTTTACGACATAAGTATGCGGTGGGTAATCGTGATAGTAGCGACAGTAAATTATAAAAAAATACAGACAAGTGCGAGCCGGCTCGCCCACCGAGGGTTCCATACAAATGTATAGTTTCCAGAGTTTTACCCGTAACTTGTAGTGTAAAACGATATTACTTGCCGAATTTCATAATTCTAGGTCAAAGGAAAATACCGTTTCCGGTACTTTTCGGTACTTTCCTGGAGCGTCATACTGACAATGGTAGGTCTCACTGTGACAGTGACATTTCTTGGTAGATTTTATGGATGGAGATGTGACGGTCTTACAGACGATGGCGGTGCGCCTATAGATGCAAGGGTGCATTGGGATAAATGTAAATAGGGCGTTTAACTGAAAGTGATATTTTGTATTTTTATAATGTTATATGTTTTTATTTCTATTGAATATTTTTGAATTGGTAATTCGTAATTTAATTTAAAGTATTTTGATTTTAATTTAATTTAGTTTGGCGTAACAATTTTTATGGATCTTTGGTCTGAAATAAAGTATTATTATAATGGCAGATATATCCGCTACGTAAAAATTCTCCACATAGTACTAAAAACAGTTAATGCATTGCCTCCATCTTCGAGACCTACACCCAAGAGTGACACCTGAATGTCCGTTCCGAGACAAGGTGGCTGACAACGTGGGAGCATTATCCAGGAAATACATAGGTACTCAAAAATGTCCATTTATCGCTCCTAAAGAGCTGACGGCTGTAATGGACCTAAATCATGGACTTAGATAGGTAGTGTTACTCTTAGAATAATTTACTTTAAAAATTAAATTTTAACCGACTTCAAATTAATAGTACCCAAATTGCACCCTTTATAGGGCAACTTAAAAAATTTAAGGGAAAAATGACCACCTGTTAAGGTCGTCTTTTTGTATTTTTTTATGGTGCAGAATTTTTAGTTTTATAAATACCCGTTAAAGCGTTAAATGAAAAAAAAAGATAAAGGTACGTAAAATAATTTAAAAGCTAAGTTTTGTAGGCAAAACAGATATGTTTAATTATTTATTAATTGCTGAGTAGGCAATTACTGCAATTAGGCACTGTTTGTACCTAACATGCAGGGCAAAATTCAAAATTATTTAAGTTTGATTATCCAATCCATAGAAAATCTATTCTACAGGCGCGGTCAAAAATTTCGGGTCATCAATATCCGCAATAGGTTTTTTTAAATATTTTACACACATTTTTATACTTTCTTTATAATTCAATTTCTGAAATCCTATCATAAAAATATCAATATCCAAAAATGACGAATTTTGCGATATCTCGCTCCGTTAACGTTGTTTTTTTCATGGGTTTTTTCGAGTCCGATTTAAACCTGGTACCCTGAGAACGTTACGGTTTCGCTCTATGAAAACACAACAATATATCGATATCAGCCATATTTTTACACTAAAAAATAGGTTGGATAATTTGACTAAATATTCATTAATAATCCACCTAAATTTAATACCGCAACGGTAAAAAATAATTAAAAGTAATCTTTATAAATTCCGTAAAAATCAGGCGAAAATGGTATTAACTCTCTTTACTTTATAATTGACTACATCTACAGGGTGACTGGTAATTCGACCTATTCCTTGAAAGGGGTTATACTAGAGCTAATTTGCAACAATTTATGTCCAGTCAACCAGGGGTCGAAACTCGCTGGTTTCCGAGATATTCGAGTTTTTAGTTTGTATGAAAAAAAATCTCCTTGCAGCCTTAAGCTGGTGATTGTGACAAAAGTACTTCCATTTGGATGGTAAAAAAACATTTTTGTCACAATCAGCACTTTAAGGCTGCAAGGCGATTTTTTTTCAAACAAACTAAAAACTCGAAAAATTAAAAAAAAATCGTGTTGTGACCCATGGTTGACTGGACATAAATTGTTGCAAATTAGCTCTAGTATAACCCATTTCAAGGAATAGGTCGAATTACCAGTCACCCTGTATATACGTTCTTTGGGATACGCACATATAATCCACTTATTTTTGTTAATGAATAAACCTTTCTATAGGCCAGATGAAATTCAAGGTCGTAAATATTTAATTAAAATGCTGTTATTTCCTGATGCATATATTTTTGGATTCAGGTAGTAAGTCTCCAAATTTGTGTACTCAAACATGTTCTCATAAAAAAAATACTGATAGCATTTTTGCTTGCTGGTTAAAAAAAATTCCTAACTTCCGGTTCGTAGAATTATTGATTTCCATAGTAAAAGTTTTTTTAAATAACATATAAAATCTGTATACAAATAATTAGCCTGATATTGAATTATTTCCAAAAAAACCGTAATTTTCTCAGGGTATGGTAACGTTATTTTTTTAACTGTTATTTTTGCAGTTTAGCTTTTAAATTAAATAAAGATCGTGACAGGATTAAAAAAAACTGTACAAAATAGTGATTTTAGGAAATATGACGGTATTTTACCGACCCGTATTCTTTGTCCGCGAGTGTTAGGGTATGTGAATGCATTTTTGAACTCGGATAAATGGGTCTTCCCCCTAAATACAAAACTTACAAACTCATAAAGCTACACCCAAACAACTTTACCTCTTTGTAATATTAGCAACAACATTTAGGTCAATAAAAACTGATTGTAAGTATTGTCCAATCAAACATATTTATTAGCTAACATATTCACCTGTTTTATTGTTGACACAGTTGGTTATTATTAATTAGTCGGAATCCAGGTCAGTACTGCGGTATAATTATTAATTAAATTTAATAGGCACAGTACCAAGTTCACTCATCACCATTCTATAGGATTTTTTACCCCCGTCGCAAAAAAAATGGGTGTTATAAGTTTGACGTGTCTGTGTGTCTGTGTATCTGTGTGTCTGGCTGTGGCATCGTAGCTCCTAAACGAGTGGACCGGTTCGATTTGATCGAGATGGTTCTTGTAAAAAGCTCTAACGAATCTAAATAGATGGAATCAGACGAATGAAGGAAACGACTGAAGGTGGCAATAATTGGGTTAGTGTCGAGCACTGGGACATTAACCTAACTTCATGTTGTTTTGAAATTGTGGTTTTCGTTACTCGGTTATCCAGTGGTGCAAATCGGTGGGATTGAATTTAAATGCGGTTTGCCCTCTTTGCATGTAGTTTCAAACCGCAAGATAATAGTTATAGGTTAGTAGAATCAAGCTTTCACTGTAATCAAACTGACAAGGTGGAGCGGGAAACATTATCAGTGAAATTGTCATTTATTTCATCGTCGATTGCATGCAATCTTCGTCACTTTTCGCCGGTGGAAAGTCACCTTAATATAATAATTTTATTTAAAACAAAGAATGAACACTTCATTAGTTGCAACTAGTTAATTCTGAGATCCTTGAGGAATCGACGGAACTCCTAAAATATTATCAGCCCACAGATAGCGGCTTGGGTTTTTTCTATAATAATCAACGCATGTGCTCTCGGAAAGCAGTTCATGTCATGAATTGGGAAGGAAATGTGGAAATTTTCATGTACCTATATGTGGCTTGGCGATTGGCTTATTTAATTATTATGGCTGCGGTATTCTGTAAGGTTCCACAGTTGGGCCGCTCCATATAAGCGAGATGATATTCCGACCGGAACCTCTCTTAAAGTATATTACTTATGACCCATATTACTAGTACTCGTATTGACCCACAACAACACAACTTTGAACAAACTCATTAGCGTATCACATAGTGCGATTTGCTGTTGAAAACCAAGTTTCAAACAATTTGGCGGAGTCGAACAAAATTAATTTGTTTGTAATAAATTATTGCTTTACAGATTATAATTAATCTTGCCGTTGACGGGGGCTTGTCAAAGTTTGGCGGGCTTTTAACTGTTGGTTAAGGAGGGTGATACCTTACTACACATCTGTATTAACTCTTCACTATACCGTAACCATACCGTACCGGCATTGGTAGGCTTTTTTTTACGTTGGGGGAATGCGTTGATGCACCGTCCGCCCAGTCGGAGGGGGACCGGACGGGTGTGTGAGACTCCAGGGCAGAAGGCCCAGACTACCCACTAAACCCCCAACGATTTTCCAGCCATTTCGCTTACAAGGAGGGTCAACAACTTTGACCCTCGCGACTAGCCCGCTTTACAGGCTTGGCCAGGGAGAGCGCCCCGGGACAATTTGGAGGCGCTTCAGACCCGTGGACTTTTGGTTAGTTAGGGTCCCCTGACCCTGCAACCTGGTCCACTACGGCGGGGGGAGCAAGTGTGCATAACGCCGACGTGCGCGCCCCGCTCTACGTCTGCGGATATGGGGAGCGGAAGAGTCGTCCTCCCGCGCTCTTTCCGCAGCCTCCTTCCCACAAGGTGGACTGATGACCTGGTAAAGGTCGCGGGAGTCCGCTGGATGCGGGTGGCGCAGGACCGGTCACTTTGGAACTCTTTGGGGGAGGCCTATGTCCAGCAGTGGACGTCTTTCCGCTGATATGATGATGATTCCGTAACCTGTTCCTCTTGCAGTTTCGGCTGAACTTGGCTCTCACCTCCGCGGCACAGTGTAAAGAGAAAAACGTTTGCTAGACGGTCGCGAACACACCCCTCCGACAGGGGCGACCTTGGTCCGCACCGACTGTGTAGACAGTTGTTTGCAGCAAAATTTCATACTACAGCGGTCGGTGCGGACCAAGGTCGCTCGGTCGGAGGGGCGTGTTGGCGACCGTCTAGCAGAGGCTTAACAGTGGACCGACGCCTTTGATATTTGCGTAAATGCCGACACCGCACAAGACCACAGTACATACCTAGGGTTGTCAAGTCATGTCCCGAGCTACTAACAATGGTGACGTATGCAGCTCGGGCACGCGGGTTTAAGCGTGAAGAGGTAATAGATAGACAGACAGTCAGACACACTATCGCATTTATAATATTAGTATGGATAAGTATAAGTATATAAGTAGAGTTAATTTTTTAGGGTTCCGTACCAAGAAGGTAAAAAAGGAACCCGTATGGTGCGACTCTGTCCGTCTGTCCGTCTGTCCGTCCGTCAGTCTGTCACAACGTTAAATATCTCAGGAACTACTTAAGCTATCAATTTGAAATTTGGAACAACTATTAAGAAGAATAAGAAGTAAGACACGTGTATGGAAAATGAAAAATTTTATTATACATTTTTATTTTCTGTTTAAATGACGAATATGAAAGGTTAAAAATTCTAAGTCTAGGAAATATATCAAGTGGGAAATCATATGAAAGGGCTTGAGTTGTACTTTCTAAAATCGTTTTTATTTTTTTTCTACGGTGGTTAAATTTTGATTTATTAAGAAAAATGTAGAAAAAATACCATTCCCCCCCCCCCCTTATCTCCGAAGTTTACTAAGCAAAAATTCTGAAATAATTACATATGAATAATTCAGGAAAATAAAAGGATACCTCTATCTAGCGTATTTTTTTATGTCTCAAAAATCATTTCCTAATTAAATTGTAATTTACTTACTTTTGTATGCAGTTTTATGTCTTCAAATTCCTATGAAATTATGATTTAAATCCCATCTTTCAAATAAAAAATAAATAAACGAAATCGGTACGCGTGTTCAAAAAATATCGCTGATAAACAAGCACACTAGGTTGTAACGGTTGACGGGTATGGTGTATGAATTTTTGCACGGAACCCTCAGTGCGCGAGTCAGACTCGTACTTGATCGGTTTTTTTAGTAATGAGGTGGCCAGTTATTGAACGGTGGCCAGCTACTAACGATTTACCCATATAAGTATGGATACAGGTATTTTATAGCGTTGTTTCCATATTGCTGTTACAAGGGTGTTTATATTCCAAACACGCGTGTTGACATGCGTATCGCGCCGACGGACACACTTAAATTGTGTGTACACAGCCTTACAAGTATGTCTCAGACAATGCGATAGATGGGCTCTATTGATAATCGCCCTAATGACAATTCGCGGTACATTGCTTGGTACACAAGGGCCGCTGCCGAGTATTATCTTCAGGTAAAGCCTGAAAGGTGCGACGAATAGGATATGTTTTTTTTTATCACGATCCCTGCAACAAAACTACAATTTGCACAACAAAAGACAAAAATGAGAGTGAAAGTCTAACGTTGTTGGCGAAAGCTGAAAACTGCCCATACCTTACTTACTAATTACAATGTATTTACTTTTCTTTTGGACGAGAAAATATTATTACTTAAGTATTTTGTTATTTAAATTTTGTTGTGATTTTGAGGTGTTGTCAATTTGTTGAAATAGGGGTCTAGATGGGGGCTTTCGTGAAGCTATACAAGTTACAATTTTACAAGTCTAACCAGTCGTTCAATTCAATTCAATCATTAATTTATTGATAAAATACAAGTATTTTACATGTCAGTCTTATATATGTACCTACATTATGGAATGTCATGCATATGATGCATAAGATAATTATTATACTTAAATACTTACTGTTGTTTAGTAGTTAGCACACAGTCAACAAGTACTCAGGTTTTTTTATTTAAATGTAGGTTATTGGTAACAAAGTGGCCAATTTGCACTTGAAAAATTGTAATTTGATAATTTTCACCTGACAATGAATTACTTATTATATATTATCATCAAAGTATCAGAACAAAATCTATATTACAAAATATAATGATAATCATTGATGATACAATCAATGAGTGTTTCAAGTTATTGAAAGAGGTCTGATATGAGCCAGCTATAAAACGATCTGATATTAAAATGTCGTGAATAAGGCCTGTAGTGTAAAGTTATTTAGACAGATATAAAATATAATACAACGGGAATTTAACTGCTGCGAAGAACCCCGTTTCACATCGTAAACTTCGTTGTCACGATGAACTAATAGTTATTTAAACGTGTGAGAAACACCCCTGCCTATCGTAAAAATGGTCTAAAGTGGGTCGTGGGGGTCAGAGCTCCCTAGGGTGCGCTGTGTTGGGAGTGAGGGACCTGCATGTCTCTATCTGCCAACACAGCGAATCCTCAAGTGAATAAAGGGTCGGCAACGCACTTGTGATTCTTGCTACGGTACCAGCTTAACATCAGGCAGGCCGTAAGCTTGTTTGCCACCGTCGTTGTATAAAAAAAAAAGATTCTCCAGTGGCGGCCACGTAGCGGAAGGTGCAGCGAGGGTAGACCCCAGAAGGTGGACTGATGGCCTGGTAAAGGTCGCGGGAGTCTTCTGGATGCGGGTGGCGCGGGACCGGTCATTGTGGCAATCTTTGGTGGAGGCCTATGGCCAGCAGTGAACGTCCTTCGGCTGATATACTGATGAAAGCTTGGAAGATAGAATCATGTCTTACCTTTCAGCTGATCCAGGTATAATAGCTGCCGGTCGCCGTCCATAGGCACGGTGACTTTCATGACTTCGGGCGTGCATTCCACTTGCGACTCGGAACCTGCGGACAAAACTGTTATGTAGTTCAACACTGGCTAAGTTTAATAAACCATCTTTGAATGTTTTGACATTTTTTAGTTAGGTATGTCAATATAAATATGTAGTATTATAAATTTAAAACAATATGGGAAATTCAAGAAAGTGATTGACCCTTTGGCTGAGTCCATCGGGTCCCAGTGCGCACAAGTTATTTGCAGAAATCGCGAAACGTCTGGTTGATGTAGCTGGTACCCAAAGAGCTGGCGGCTTTCTGGCGCAACGCATCAGCATTGCAATTCAGCGAGGAAATTCCGCCAGCATCCTCGGTACAATGACTCGGAGGCCTTTTTAGATTTAACTAAGTTTTTATTTAGTTAGTTAGGTATACTTAATGAAATTATCTACTTCCTTATGTATACTTTAGAAAATAAATTAATATTAATGACGAAATATAACATTTAATAACTAATAATACCTACTTTATAAGTAGTTCTAATATGTAAATTGTCCGAAAAACATGTGTTCACTTCAAACAGACTATGTATTGACAGACCCTTTTTTGTGAAAATACTAATAAATTTTTTAAGATTTCTGCTCTTCCATCGATAAAACATTTCTCTCTGAATAAATTAAACAAAACAACGAAACACATAAAATGAACATTTAACCCACACAGTTTGAATACATTTCTAAACCTGCTTAGCTGACTAGTTTGTCTCAAACGAAAAAAGGCTAAAGTCATAAGTATATTGTATGAAAACAGGCTTTTTGATATAAGAACGGTTGTGTCATTCGACCTCTATGAATGACGCGTTATTACATCATTAGTAGTGTCCGTGTAATTATTATGCTTATTTTGCATGGCTGCACTGGCATATTGCTTGTAATGTACTTTTGCAATGATGACTATAGCGGATGTAATGTTTTCCATCGACAAAATAAAAAAGATGAGTGGGAAATTTCAGCTGATTGAAAGTAGAATAGGTAGCCATTTGTTTTAATCGATTGTATTTATTTTAATCTCGATTAAATCTATATCTATGGCATATTGCTTATATTGTACTTTTGCAATGTTGATTATTGCGGATTTCATGTTTTCCATCGACATAATAAAAAGATGAGTGAGAAATTTCAGCTGATTGAAAGTAGAATACCTAGTCATTTGTTTTACTTAATCGATTGTATTTATTTTAATATCGATTAAATCTTCGATTTAACTCTCCGGCGGAAAGGCAGCTTAATGGAATTTATTCTTATCTGGCGCTTTGTGCATAGGTACCTACATACCTACATTTTCAAAGATCTGAGGAGCCAAGTTCAAAGCCAAAAGGAACTGGCAACGAAGGAGCCGTGTGTTATTTTATTATTTACGTCGCTAAAGAAGGTTATAAATGTGTCGTTCCCTGAAAAAACGTACCGTTTTTAAAAGCTTTCTATTAACTTAAAATGTATGTATGTCTTGTGTAAAATTTGTATGTCTATGTACCAGTGGCGGCGCGTAAGAATTTTTCATTGGACAACCCGGAGCCAAATAAAAGGGCTGTTTTCTGATGATTTACGACTTTGGTAATATATAATATATATATTTGGGAAGCCGGTGGGAATCGGCTTGTGGGAGTTGTGGGCGCTCCGCCACTGCTATGTACCTAACCTAACCAACTATGTTTGTTCGGGTGGAGTTAGTTAGTTATACTGGGCGTTTTCCGCAAGTCGACATCCATTGTGCCTATTTTGCGTGAAACGGCGGTGTGGCGCTAGGGCGCTACTCTAACCACCCCAGCTCGTCTAAAAAGTTGGTAAGTGCCTTGGTGTTGCTGACTGCGTCCCGTAGTGTGTTTGGAGAACCTAGGTGCTTCATTCTGTATACTTCTACCTGCTTGCAGTCCAGTAGTATATGTTTAGTCGTTTCTTCTGCCTCCATGCACGCTCTGCACATGGGGCTGTCTGTGATACCTAAGTTATAGAGGTGTCTGTTCAAGGTGTTGTGTCCTGTTATTATACCCACTATCTTGCGCAGTTGGTTTCTATGTGTCCTTAGTAGTGTGGTTGTGAGTTTGTAGTCGCGTTTCGACATAATCTCTTTGGTCTGTCTGCATGTGTCTATCTCCTCCCAGTATCTTTGGTGTAGGTCTTTAGTGTGTTGGTCCAGTTGATTGTATATGTAGCTTTGTGGCAGGGGCAAGATTGGCTCCAGTCCGTATGCCGTTGTTTCTGAGCCTTTCCTGGCCAGTTCATCCGCTGCATCGTTTCCTCTTGAGCCACTGTGCCCCTTGATCCATTGTATAGTAACTTGGTTTTTATCTGCGCACACCTCTGTGAGGTTTAAGTGACATTCGTATATCAAGCTAGATGTGATGTGCTCAGTGCTTGTAGTACCGATTTACCTACTGTCTGAGAGTATCCGTATGTTCGGGTGGAATCTTGCAACTCAATATAGTCAACCGATTGAGCTGAAATTTTGGGAAAAGGTATAGTTTGGAGGACTATTCAATATTATGGTACCATCAAGCTGATCTGATGATGGAGACAGAAGGTGGCCATAGGAATTCAGTACTTAACCGACGTAAACCCCGTTGAGTTTGGGCTCGTTAGAATCGTCTCAATGAGTAGTTGATACAGAAAAGTGCAGTCGGCAATAAAAGCTTACATGTACCAAAAATGTTTTTTTTGACATAAACTTATTTCGGTTTCAATATTGGCGATTTTTACTTGTAAGTACCTACCATCTAATATGTCAATTAGAATACCTTTTACGAACGACAGACCTTTTCTTACTTCTATCCCTTTTCTTGTTACATAAGTTTTTAGTTGTAGGGTAACCGTGGCCCTCGCAAATTACTCTGTTCACCTATTTTATGCATTGACAACAGGGTCAAATCACTATATTGTTAGTTTCTTTTCTACATACTACCAGTGGCAGGGCGTGAAAATTTACGATGGGCAACCCTGAACAAAAAAAGTTATGAACGAGTTTAGAGTAAGTAGATAATGTGTGACTATAAGCTTGCAGAAAAAATTATTATAGGCCGTAAGCTTGATTGCCACCGTTTTTATATAAAAAAAAAAAAATTTGGTTAACCGGTGCGAATCGGCTTATATATGGGTACTCCGCTATGACTCTTAGGTACTTACATAGTAACTTTTTATGTGACATGTGTGTTCATGTGGGCCAAAGTAACCCTTCATTGGGTCAAAGTAACCCGCACTTACGATATTTTTTTAACCCTATCGCTAGCAGCTAACAACGCAGGAATTCTCGTTTTTAGGGTTCCGTACTCAAAGAGTAAAACGGGACCCTATTACTAAGACTCCGCTGTCCGTCCGTCCGTCTGTCTGTCACCAGGCTGTATCTCACTGATACCGTGATAGTTCCAGTTGAAATTTTCACAGATGATGTATTTCTGTTGCCGCTATAACAACAAATACTAAAAACATAATAAAATAAATATTTTTATTGATAATGGTACGGAACCCTTCGTACGCGAGTCCGACTTGCGCTTGGCCGGTTTTTTTTATCATTTTCCCAAGTACCGACCAAGGTGTAACATGATACACACAATACACCAGTAACTACGTACCTCATTACCTGTAGCCATAGGACCAGTGATTAGGTGGCGGTTCGATGCCCGTTCCGGGCCGCCGCCCGTGCCCACGCATAATGAGTTTAGCCACACATCTGAGCGGGCTAGGGGCTCATAAACATCTTAACAAGGTCCTCTTTAACTGTGTTTTATGTAAAACCTTGGAACTCAATCATAAAGATTGATTGAAAGCCATGATTTGTTTTAAAAAGTTAGGTATGATCTCTCTTTTGTCCAAACTTAAATGTATTAAGATCTGTGTCTGTGTGTGGAGTAAGTTTACTTCCTATATATTTTTTAATTTTATTTTTAAAAGATGTTTATTTTCATTGGTCTTAAAAACTCGCCTTGGAATTGAAAATTATTAAATATAAACCCCCGACTATAAAGGAAACAACTAATACAAAAAGTTATACCAACAAATGGTATTCACAATTTACTTTAAAAATTTGTTTGTTAAGTAAATTGTGAATACCATTTGTTGGTATAACTTTTTGTATTAGTTGTTTCATTTATAGTCGGGGGTTTATATTTAATAATTTTCAATTCCAAGGCGAGTTTTTAAGACCAATGAAAATAAACATCTTTTAAAAATAAAATTAAAAAATATATAGGAAGTAAACTTACTCGTATTTTCACCCGAGCAGAGCTCGGTCGCCCAGATATTTAACATAAAGTAACAATTAAGCCTCTGTGGGCCTTTAAGAATATAAAGGTTACGACCCCCTATTCATATATTTTTACAAACCTCTGTTACTAAAATGATTTACGAAATATATTTTGTCCCTCCCTTAAAACACTAATGTCAAAATGACAGATCTACAGACGAGTTTTAATGGAATTTTAGCTAATTATTGTATTGTATTTATTTTTTATATTTTTATTATTGTATTAGGCTAATACTTATCGCTAATATCCTGTACCTCACCGAAAAGTTTCTTTAACGGGATTTATATTATTCCAAATTGAAACAGAGGTAGGTACATTTAATTTAATTTAAAAACATAGAATCTACTCTTTTTTTCTCCTACTGTGGATTCAAACTTAATCGCCAATTTTTCTTCTGCTTACATGTATATATTTGTATATACTTACCCTTCCCAGTGTTTACATATTAACCGCTTGCAAGTATGTTAGGGCCAACGTGGACCAATACGCTACCCATTCGTCGGCTCGTTGGATCAACCGCTTATTTATCCCGCGGTGCAGGCTCGCAAAGACCCAGAAGTCACTTGGGGTCTTAGGCGCAAAATTGTATAACTTGCTACCAGAGGAGATAAAACTATCAAAAACTGAAAAAATGTTCGACAACAAACTTAAAACTATGTTAAACAACATAGCATGCTACAGCGTTGACGAATTTGTTGAGACGTGCACTGGCCCTAAGTATTAGGAGCACCTACATAACCTTACAGTTAAGGCATCACAATTTAGTAACTAATATTTTTGAATTGAAACTTCCTGTATCACTCAGACATATAAAGCTATATGCGACCTTATTTGACATCCGATGTAATTAATAAATAATACTACTTATTATGTACATACCTGACTTGTAAAACATTGACTTTTATGAATAAATATCTTGTATGTCTACTAATTACTAAACTCTAACTTACCTATACCACGAACACCATAGGGAACATTAATGCAATGTTCTGCCGCCAGAGGCAGCACTACCACTAATAGTAAACCAGTATTAGGATTATAGGGAATCACACACACATGCACAATTAATTGTCAAATGAGTGACAAGGATGCTTTCATAGACAATACCGCAAGTGGGAACGAGATACAATGTCAACGCTGCTAGTGTCGCCACCTACGAAGAGTTTTACGTAATATTCCCTATTCCAAGAGTATTAAAAAAATCATGCAAATAATTCACATTCACAAATACATTTTTGTTCAGCGGTCACGGCCGCAGGCGGCGCCACGAGCCGTGACTAGTATGTTTCTTGAACCGAGAAATACGCCACAAAAACCATACTTCTGACAAATCGCGTAGCGCAACTTAAAACGTACTAACCACCAAGATTTACAACCTAAATTCAACCCTAACACGAAGCTTTAGGGTTGAAACTGGGATGATAGTTTTGCGGAGATAGGGAATGCATGTATTGAGAGTAGAAATGCTCTTTTAATGCTGTTATCAAGATTTGTTGGTACATTAGTATCTCGTAATCATGTTTGGATAATGGTAGGTTAGCTATACGTAGTTTAAGTAATATACATTAGTATTATACATTCTTAAATTACCACATTTAAGAAATTGGTATTAAGATCGCTATTATATTTATATTTTAAGTAGTTTATTTAATCGTATGGCATACATTATTTGGCCTTTGAGTTTGTCACTTTTTAGTACCACCCAAGGTTGTGCCTGCGGACGCAAGTGACAGTTGTCCCCCCTTTGTCAAGTGAGTGGGTAACTCGACTATTAGAGGTTCTTAAGCCGCCCGAAGGCCTTTAACTCGGCTTAACGACTACTGCCATAGACAGCATCCGGGATCAATTGCTTAGCGTACCTTCCAAAGCACGGAAGCGCTCATTTATAGTAACCACTCAAACAGGTGGTCACCCATCCAAAGACTGACCGCTCTTTGCTTAACCTGCTTTATCGTTTCCGATTCACAGGCGCCGCTGGGCTATGAACGCTTCCTCCCTTCCTCCGAATTTTAAGTAGTAGTAGCGTTGCTCGGCGTCGTGAATTAAGTCCTGGGGAAAAGTTTTTACAAATGGTGCTGTGACCAGGATAAATGTATTTTGCCCAGTAGTGGGATGACCTGATCGAAATCGTTACAGCCGTTTTCAAAAACCCAATTAGAAACAATATAAATATTGCTCACTGATTAGTAGTACCTATACTCTATCTATACTAATATTATAAAGAGAAAGTCTGTGAGATCGTAGCTTTCTAAGTTTGAATGTTTGTATGTGTTGGATGATCTCCGGAACTTCTCATCCGATTTCAAAATTTATTTAACCAGTATTTAGAATGGTCTTTCTGGATGGACATAGAATGTTTCAGCCCGCGTGTTTGCCTGCGTTCTTTGCAATACGCGAGCGAAGCCGCGCGGACAGCTAGTCAATACTAATTTCTCTGTCTGTCTGTATGTCACCTCTTCACGCTTAAACCGCTGGATCGATTGTGATGAAATTTGGCACAAAGATAGTTTGATTCCCGGGGAAGGACATAGGATAGTTCTTATCCCCGAAATTATCCCTAAGGGGGTAAAACGGGGGGTGAAAATGTGTATGGAGCTACGGTATAAACGAGTTCCACGCGGACGGAGTCGCGGGCTGACGCTAGTATTGTATAAACAGCGGCAGAAAGTTCCGACTATAGGAACATTCCTCATTTTGGTGATAATATCTCCTTTCAACATAGTACGCGGGATTCAACGCATATCGAAGAATACCAACGCGCCATTGTGGGAGAATTGGACAGTTTATCTACCAATGGTACCGACAGATTCACAACCTCATCACAACCTGACCACTCGTGCCTAGTAAATCTTGGTCTACGATTTAAAAACCTCCGATAACGTAGTTTTGTTTTGGCCCTTTCTTACTAACACAAGTTATGTCAGTGACAGATAAAAGACAAACAAATTACAGCGGCATGCTAGCCAAATAAGATTTGGAGAACATTTCTGAATAAGGCCACAGTTTATTTTGGCACACAACGGTGCAAATAATACTTAAAATTAGAAAATAACCATAATAATTATAACCATAAAATCGTCCAGCAAAGCTGCTACTATTAGGTTTGCTGATGCTGATTGACTTAATGATTAGATACGAGTATGTAAAGTGCGCGATGGCCGTTGGGGCGGAAAGGTTCTCGAGTGGCGACCACGTACCGGAAGGCGCGGCGAGGGTAGGCCCCCCGCAAGGTGGACTGATGACCTGGTAAAGGTCGCGGGAGTCCGCTGGATGCGGATGGCGCAGGACCGGCCATTGTGGCACTCTTTGGGGGAGGCCTATGTCCAGCAGTGGACGTCTTTCGGCTGATATGATGATGATGATGTAAAGTACTGGACTATTTGACACTGGCCCACTGAGGTGGGACATTGGGTACTTCATTGAGAAATTTACTTTACAAATAATCGTTTTTGAATTCATAATCAAACAAAATAATTAATAAACTCCAACGGCATTTTATGCTAGTTTTGGTTAGCCTGGCAAATGCTAGTTTTCAAAAAAAACTATTTTAAGGTTATGTGTCAAATTTTACTATGTTTACATTTTTGGGAACACTTTGCTGGCTTGCTATAACTGGCCATCAATATTTCAAGAAGCATCGTGAATACCACGGGATTCTCGGCTTCTATTATGTGCAGAGACAATATTTTACTCTTCAGCTTCCTGGGGCGATAACGGTGGCACAAGGCACGGAGTGTTGGAGGAATTGGAATATCATTGTTTTCATCAGTGCTATTTAGTTTTATGGGGGGGTCAGCTAAACTAGCTGACCCCGCGAACTTCGTATAGCCATATAAGAAATATGATGATAAGAAAATGAATTTGTTCATCGGTTTCTTTCTTATTTTTTTCCGTATTTGCATAGTTATTTTCCTAAGTATTCGGAGCGAAGACAAATCCAACAAATCTCATCAAACATTATAAAGTTCTGGTTCTGGAACATTTTTCGAGATTCAACTATAAAAAAACCTTGTCAAAACTTAAATATGAAACATCATTTCATATTTAACAGCAAATTTTCGGTAAAGGGGCAAATCGCGAGATAAACGCCAATCCTTGAAGGTTCTGTAAATTTTTTGGTACAAGCTTTTATTGCCGTCTGTACTTTTCTGTATACCATAATCAACTACTCATTAAAGGATGACTCACGCTAGAACGGGCCGTGTCCGGCCCGGGGCGTTTTCTAAGAAAAACGACGGCGTTTTTGCGCGGCCAAGTCATACCCAAGCCCGGCCAAGCCACGGCTGAGGCTCGAAAGTGGCTCCGTGTCGGCACAGCCCAGCCGTGGCTCAGCCAGGCTTGGGTATGGCTCGGCCGCTCAAAAACGCCGTCGTTTTTCTTAGAAAACGGCCCGGGCCGGACACGGCCCGTTATAGCGGGAGTCATCCTTAAGACGATTCTAACGAGCCCAAACACAACGGGGTTACGTCAGTTAAGTACTGAATTCCCATGGCCATCTTCTGTCTCCATCATCAGATCAGTTCGATTGTACCATAATAATGAATTGTCATACAAACTATATTAAGGCGCTATAGTGTCATGGTCTTCTCTCCCTCTCGCTGAGCATAAGCGTGAGCGAGATGGAAGTGCGTGTTTGGAAGCGCGGATATCATGTTTTTTTAATTTTAATTTTTTGTGCGTTTAAATAAATAAATAAATAATCACTAAGTTCCCTCAAACATGATATTGCCGATTTTTAGAACCAATGTTAATATGTTTAGCTATTGTGCATAATTTGCTACGAATGTTTTAAGTGAATTTTAATATGTTTTAGACCTATGTTCGTGATTTTTTTCTATCGAGCGAAAATTGCTTAATCGTGTTTCGAATCACTGATTTCCCTGCAGAAATGCCTCAAGATTACTATTCGTATTTTTTTGAAATCATATTATTATAAACAGACGCATTATATTGTTTCAAAAACTATGTTCGCTTCACTTCGCTGAACCTATAGCGCCTTAATACCCAAAATTTCAGCTCGATCGGATAGCGGCAAGTGACTGAAAAATGGATTGCAAATTTTGACGGGCAGCTTACATACTTTTATACTTACATACATACGAACACGTCAAGTAAAGCTTGTATAAAGGTCTATTTTCTTTCGTAGGCAGTCTGGCAGTCGCTTTCGTAAAACTATAAAAATACTTTGTATTTTATATGGTCTTTGACGTCTTTGTATTTGTGTTGACTGGTAGATAATGCTTACGGCATTAAGTCCGCCTTTTGTAGGATAAGTTCTCCTTTTGTGCAATATAAATAAATAAATAAATTGTCCAAGTTATAACCATTGAGTTATATTAGTATAGAGCAAACATCCCCTAGCAGAAGTTTGCGCATGGTAACAACAATACACCTTACACACCTTGTTGTTCACCAATAGTTATTTGTGTCACAAGGGAGCAAAATAGTATATTTACGGCGAGGGCAGTGTATTGAATCCTGAACGTAGCGTGAGATCCTACAATAGAATCCTGAGCGTGGCGAGGGAGTCTAACGTAGGATCCTGAGCGTAGTGAGGGATTCAAGTGTTAACGCCCAAGACGAAGATAATTTTGCTCCTGAGTGACACATGCAGCTTTTCACACCGAGGAACAAAATTAACAAAAAAAAGGATAAAAATGTTTTTTATCGATTTCGATGAAATTACAATCGATTATTTTATTAAGATCTGTGTTCAATTGGCACATTGCGTAAATGCTACAAGCCAATTAATAAATTAAAAAAGTAGCTTGAACAGAAAAGTAGCATTTTGCTCCCTCTCGTCGTGGACCAAAACTTACTTTTCTGAATGAGTGAGAGGTGTGAAAAATAAATACTCTTATGGGATTATGGGGCAGGCGCTAAATAGCACTGAATTCCAAGATGGCAGCCTGGTAGAAGACGTCTAGAAAAATATTCTAGGTGGCCTGAGGGGTAATCAAGTAACGTTCCGAACGCGCGACGGTACAATTTAACTGTTAATTTTCCATATAAAAAGTGACATTTAGATCTACCTGGCGCGCGTACAATGCGTTACGTGATCGACCAGCAGTATTAGTAAGTCAATGATAACGCATAGATCGGATATTCATAAACAAATACAATTTATGCATATTTCTTCATCAATGCTAAGGTCATTTTAACTTTCCCATGGTTTCTCCGTATTAAAACAATACGTTTATATTAGCATTTTGATTCGTTTAACATTTTATATAACAATTAAACATGCAAGTGTTCCCAGTAGATAAGTAAGTCGTGAATGTGCCCTGCACGTATTTTGCGACGAGTTGCATAATAATGAATTACTTTTTTACAAACATGCTTAGAATTTTTTCTAAAACATGCAATGAAATATTGACGTTATGTTCCTTGTTAATTATTGCTTTGGTTTAATATTATGTGACACAGCGTTTAGCCATTTAAACAATCTTGGAGTTTTTTTTATTATTTAGGTGTATGTTTGAGAAAAGCACATGGGCGTCGCCAGGGGGGGCAGCTGCCTCCCCCCCCTAAACAATAAAAAAATTTAAAAATTCTTGCAAGCAAAAAAAAACATTTATGTGTATTTAGAACTTGTATTGTACATAACTCGGCGTGGAAAGGGATTGCCAATTGCCAGCCTAGTATCCCTATCCAGCCACGCTCTGGTCTATATCTATTTGGCCGGCAATCTCTTTTTTCCAGCCTGTAATTAACTATTGTTTGTGATTATAGACCGCGAAGAAACGGATTTAGAGCGCCTGCTGATAAATACGCCAGCAATTCATTTTCATACATACATTTTCGGCCTTGGTAAAGTGAATTAGCTCGGCCGTCTTTCCAGTCTTTGTTTGAAGGCATCCATAGAAGACATAGACATAGACATAGAAAAACTTTATTCAACATCACATTTTATACAAAAGGAACAGTGTACAAATTAGACTTAGGAATAGACAAACACACTCAAACCATATCGTACGAGGCATTTACATTTTGTGATGCCAAAAAGGGGCTAGACTCAGCATGCTGTTGCATCCCATATTATTGTCTATTTATTCCGAAATTGCCTACGTATTTCGGCACTTTCAAATTGAATTCATGGCAATATAGGTGACATTTAAATAAATATTGACGTGACTACGTTTCTCTGCAGTTCACTGTATTATTTCGATTTTACAAACATCCAAAGATCATAAATCATTTATTTTTTCACTTCTCATAATCGCAAATTTCGCCTTTGTGCTGGATAAATGCTGCACAAAATGCCACTTTTGCCTATGCTCTAGTGCACAAAGTAAATTGGTTTTAAAGACTAAGATAATTGGGCCTAACAGCCACACGCACAATAAAACTTCGTAGAATAAACTTGTCATTTGATTTGATTTGCTTTAATAAATTTCACATCCGTATTTTCCATTACTAAATTAATAAAACCAGAATTAATAGGAGTCAATTATTCTTTTAAATCGTATTGAACCATTAAATTACTTGGCAGTATGAAGTACCTAAGTCTAATATCACGTGTCGAAAATTAAACATAAAAACTTTAAAAAGTTAAGTGACGGGAATGAGCTATTATTTTACTTTGCAATTATTTTCTCGCAATCGAAGTGAAAAGCAGTGTGTATAACTCGGGCATAAATTAGCCATTTAACCTGAGTTTTTTATATCCACCCGATCCACCGGCGAGGGTGGATAGTTAAGTCTCAGGTTAAATGGCTCGTTTTATGCGCTTGTTGTACAATCTACTATTGTTTTATTTATTTCGATGGAAGTACGTAGGTATTTCTCCATCGCTCAAATACGTCAAGTGCGAGAGAGATTATGGTATTCGAGATATATTGGTATCTCTGTCCTCTTTTGACTTAACCCACACCATGCGCAAGCGCTGAAGTCTTTGTTCGACGCATCTTTGACCGTTTCGGTCGAATAAGGAATGCACCTTGTATGGCGTATGTCTTTAATTGCTTCCGATTATCGGCTCCACATTGTATACGTGCGAATGGTATTTATTGGGAATCTGTACCCTTATTGTGAGATAACAATCGTAACCTAACGTTACGTAACTAATACGAGATCGAATAAACGCGCTTCGAATAGATTTCGATCTCGCTACGGTATTCTTCGATTCGACCCGTCAAATTTGTAACTCACAATGCCGTTGTCCTACGAAACCAACTGCAAAACGTTAGGCTCTAGCGTTTAGTTTTCGATGCGTAATTTAACGTTCGATTCGTACTACCAATCGGTAGCGTGAGACCCAAATTTGACATTTCGTATCGAAGAATACCGTAGCGACTGTAGTTTACTATTTCACTTGCAAAATTGTGCGTGATAACGTGGTGATAACGTATTATTCCGTCAAGAGTTACCATAGATCCGATCGACACCTATCTCAAATTAAAGAACGTATAAAAATAAGGGTTTTGAATTGACGACATATATCCGCAAAATTCGGATTGTCGCGTATTTTGTATTTAAAAATGCAAATGAAATGAATGGCACAAATTCCGCCATAAGTATTCGTTTGTTGGTTGTGTTCATGAATTCATGTGTTGTATCTGTCCAGGATGGGACATTAAAATGATGAATTCTTGTTTTTTCCATATACAAGTTTAATTAAATCAAAAAATACATAGTTTGTATGACACGCAAGTGACCGCTGTAGTGACAGGTATTGAATTTAGTCTAATGATGATGTGGTATTTCTTGACAGCCTTGTGTGACGTCGCTGCATCCGTTCGGAAATTAAACCGCTCTGTTTTGCGTAAACATACTCCCCGCCCTTGAAAGCTTGCGAAGCTTTCAAGATTCTGCGGCATCTGGTGACGGGAGCAGGCAGATGCGATTGATGGCTCGACGAACAATGCCTCGAGCTGTGCAGATGTCGGCTACTCGAGGTATGCCATCTTGGCCTGGGAAGAGTTTTTCAATTCTCCCGAGACGCCAATTCAGTGGCAATGTGTGTTCCTCCTTGAGCAAGACGAGATCATTCAGTTTGAGGTCCTTACAGTTGAGCTTCCACTTCGTCCGTTGCTGCAGTTCAGGGACGTATTCGGAACTCCAGCGCTTCCAAAAGTGTTGACGGATGTGCTCGAGCCGCTGAAATCTGTCCAGGCGATTGGTATTGCAGTCCAACAAACACGGCGATGGCAGCGCAGTTAGAGGCCTGCCAATTAAAAAGTGGCCCGGGGTAAGCGGAGCGAAATCTTGGGGTGATGAGCTCAAAGGACAAAGGGGTCGGCTGTTGAGGATAGCCTCGATCTGACAGAACAGGGAAGATAATTCTTCAAATGTCAAATGAGTATTGCCTAGGATTCGATTTATGTGGAATTTAGCGGACTTAACGCCGGCCTCCCACAGCCCACCAAAGTTAGGAGCGTATGCTGGAGAGAAGCGAAATTCAATCCCTCTGTTGGAGGCGAAGTCGACGATATTGTCCATATTAGAGTTTACAAATTGAGTGATTTCTTTTGCGGCAGCAACAAAATTTCTACCATTGTCGCAAAAAATCTGTTTAGGTTTGCCACGGCGAGATATAAATCTCTGTAGACATAAGTTGAATGCATCCTTCGATAGTTGGCTTACTGCCTCAAGATGGATGCATTTATATCGAAAGCAAATAAAAATGCAAAGATATGCCTTAGTTATCTTACATCCGCGTCCTTTACGATCTGTAATCATAAATGGTCCAGCAAAATCAGTTCCAGAAGTGTAAAATGGGTAGTCCGGAGTAACTCTCTCAGCGGGCAGATTGCCCATTTTATTGATAAGCGTTTTGCCCCTAAATCTCCTACAAATGCAACATAGATGATAAGTACGTCTCGCTAGATCTCTACCGCCAATAGGCCATATGCAATCTTTTATTGCACCTAGCAATAGCTGTGGTGAAGCGTGAAACAACCGTTGATGCTCTTGTTGGAATAGTAGCTTGGTAAAGGGATGGCTGGCATGCAAGATAATAGGGTGTCTCTTGTCGAAGGGATACAAGGAAGCGCCCATACGACCTCCAACTCGAAGAATACCTTGGACATCAAGAAATGGGTCAAGAGAAGTTATGTTTGATTTGGTATTGAGAGGCTTGTCGTTTTTTAATAATTGTGTCTCATTGCTAAACGACTCATTCTGGGAGAATTTGACTAGGGTTTGGTATGATTTGTTAAGCTCACCAATTAGAAGAGGACCAGTGCGTTTGTTATTGGGGTATCTACAATTATCGATGAACCTGTAAACAAAGGCTAAAGCACGTTGTAAGCGACAGAGCTTTGAAAAGTTTTGAAATTTAATTATTGGCTCTGTTACCGTTATGGAGAGAACCTTCAGTTCTGGCAACTCCTGTGGCACTTGCTTGGAGCCAGAGTTTAGTGTAGGCCAAGACGACTCAGGGCCTTGTAAGAAATTAGGGCCTTGCCACCAAGCTCTGCAGTCACCGATACGGTGAGGTTCTACACCACGGGATAGAAGGTCGGCTGGGTTTTCAGAGGTAGGAACATGGCGCCAGGAAGATACATCTGTAAGCTCACCTATCTCACTAACCCTATTTGATACGAACGTTTTTAATTTGTTCGAAGTAGTGTTTAGCCATGCTAAAACAACACTCGAGTCAGTCCAATAAACATGTCGCGATATTTGGCAGCGGAGGGCATCAGTTACTGTGGCGCTTAGTTGCGCTGCAAGCAGCGCGCCAGAAAGTTCCAGACGCGGTATCGTGACAGGCTTAATCGGAGCAACACGAGCCTTAGCGCATAGCAGGCTCACAAGGATTCGGCCTTCTGCGTCCTTTGATCGGAGGTAAATAGCAGAGCCATACGCTTTCTGGGAGGCATCGCAAAAGGCATGCAGCTCTACCGATTTGTAGTCATGGATTAGTACCAGCCTGGGGAGAGACAACTCAGAGATAGAGCGAATGTTGACCGCAAATTTTTGCCAGGTTGACATGATTTCTTGGGGAGCAGGATCATCCCAGTTTAGCCCCGAAGACCATAGACTTTGGATCATTAATTTAGGTATGATGGTGCAAGGCGAAACGAGTCCAAGTGGATCGAAAATTTTAAACGTTGCTGAGAGAATGCTTCGCTTGGTTGGGTTTTCGGCTGGACCCAGTTCAATAGTGAAACGCAAAACGTCAAGAGATGGATCCCAATCAAGTCCTAGCGTGTCAGTGGCAGCACTGAGCATGAGATTGCCCTCAGAGTTGTTCGCTTCCCTAGTCAATATGGACGGTAAGTTGGACCTGTATTTTCGCAAGGGAAATCCTCCACTGGCCAAACTCTGGGAGACAGACTGCTGAATGAAGCGCAGTTGCTCTTCACTGTCATGCCCAGTTAGGAGATCATCCACATAAAAATCTTTTTGAATGATAGTTTTGATGGTAGGATCTTGACATTCTTCACCAAGCTGCCAGAGACATCTAGTGCTAAGAAAGCTCGCGCTAGAAAATCCATAGGTTATCGTGTTTAGTCTTAGGGTTTGAATAGGTTGTGATTCATCGTCACGCCACAGTATGAGTTGCAAGTCACGTTGTGACTCGTGCACTAACACTTGGCGGTACATCTTTTCGATGTCTCCTGAGAGTACGAAACGATATTGACGAAATCGCACTAGGATATTGAAGAGTGAGTCTTGGATAGTTGGACCCACCATCTGTAGATCGTTTATAGATAGCCCAGAGGCAGAACGCGCCGATGCATCAAAGACGACGCGAAGTTTAGTCGACTCGCTCTTCTCTTTTATTACAGGGTGGTGGGGGAGGAAAAACGCGTTAATAGGCCTTTGAATGATCGAAGGAGAAAGATGGCCAAGATCTTGGTATTCATGGATGAACTTGGTATAACGTTCCTTGACTTCCGGCTGTTTTTTGAAATGTCTCTCTAAATTGAAAAATCTTTGCTTGGCCGAGTAGTATGAATCGCCTAGACAGTCGGGCTCATCCTTTAGGGGGAGTTTGACGATGAAGCGCCCGTCGTCTGACCGTTCGGTATTTACGAGAAAGCTTTGCTCGCACAAACGTTCCTGTTCCGTAAGAGCTTGTTTTTTGTGAGGTACGCCCTCTAATTCCCAGAATTTAGCGAGTTCATCGTGAAGGTCGCTAGTGCGAGCAAAGTTGCAATGAATCTCCGAATTAGGCTGGGAATTAAATCGTTGCATGGGACCTGCGACTAACCATCCTAACTTGGAGCTTCGTAGAATGGGATTTCCTTGACCTAAAGAGTGCTGTTGGGATCCGATTATATCCCAAAATAGGTCAGCTCCAATAAGCATGTCGATTTGCGATGGTTTGTCAAAGCTGGGGTCTGCAAGTTGGAAAGACGACAAATTGAGATGTCTTATGTCTATGTTTGTCCTAGGAAGTCGTTCAGATATTTGAGGCAAAACCAAACATGTTAAAATTGCACTGAACGAACTTTTTTGGGATTGGAGGTGTACAATACACCGGTCAACCTCGAGGTTGAGTCGAGTATTGCCAATGCCTACTACGCTCTGGGTGATATTATTAGGCTGTGAAGGTAGACCTAACCTTTGTTTTATGTCTTGAGTGATAAATGAAACCTGACTACCACTGTCAAGTAAGCAACGCGCCAGAACGACCTTTTTAGAAATTGGATTTACTAGGTTAACCAAAGCCGTTGAAAGTAATGTTTCCGATGGGGCTGACACAGTCAATGTAGACAGGTTTGTTTGAACAACTTCCTCAGAGGGCTCGGTTTCCTTATGTAAAAGTGTGTTATGACGTTGTCTACATAAACGACAAGTACCCGGCAACCTACAACGGCGCACTTCATGCCCCACTCGCAAACAATTGTGACACAAGTTTAAACTAGTGGCCTGAGCGAGCCTGTCTTCTTGTGTTTTTGCTTTGAACGAAGCACAGTCGAAGATGCGATGTTCTCCATTGCAAATTACGCAGTGAAGTGGTTTGGAGCAAGAAGGTGCATTGGTTTGAAGTGGTTTGGAGCAAGAAGGTGCATTGGTGTGAGCCATGAATGCCTTAACAGTTGGTTTGAACCGTTGAGATAAAGCAGGTACGTCTGGCTGACGCTTAAATGGCTTATCATATTTATTCCGTTGAACAGTCTCGAGTACATCTGCACGGCTCTTTAGAAAAGAATGAAAATTATCTAGCGTGGGCATTTCTGTGAGAGAATTTCTGTGTTCCTCCCATTTTACACTCGTTGTGCTGTCTAATAATTTAGATGAGACCATATAAATGATTAAAGTGTCCCAGTGGTCCACGGGTTGGCCTAGTGTTTTAAGAGCGCGCAAATTCTTAGACACGTGATCCACCAGATACCTAAGTGATTTCTCAGATTCGCGCGTGATGGGTTCTAAGTTGAATAACGATTTTAAATGATTGTTGACAAGTTGGCGTTTGTTGTCATAACGTTCGCGTAACAGCTTCCACGCCTCTGGGTAATTTTTGTCCGTGACCTCTAAATTGCAAATTACTCGAGCTGCTTCGCCCTCCAAATACGAGTTTAAATAGTAAAATTTGTGTATGTTTTTAATTCTGTCGTTAGTGTGCACTAACGAGTTAAAACTTTCACGGAACTCAAGCCACCGATAATAAGCCCCATCAAAATTGGGAATTTTGATAACAGGGAGACGGAAACCCATGAGGTCATGAGTGCAATCGTGAGGATTGGTCGTGGTTGAATTGTTCTCACTGCCTAGATCGGGATGACTACGCTTGTAATTGTCTAAAATGTCCCGGGCCGTGGCAATACAATGATAGAAATCCTGCTCGATTAAGTCCCGTTCGGATAATTCCGTGTTTAAAGCAACGGCATTTAATATTTCGATTTCATCCTGCAACGTATCAAAGTCCTTAAATAACGCTTCGTAACAACTTAGTTTGCAAGTTAATTTACCGATTTCGATCGATGTCATACTCTCATCCGTAGCTAATGTATTTAAATAATTCTTAAACTTAGTTAAACGGCCCTTAATCGAACTACGTTTTACCAGTAATTCTTTTACCTTGCCCATAGTAACCAAGTTAAGTACCTAATAGCAACAGTGAAACTTGCAAAAAAGTTGTTTACTCCAAATAACAAATAGCATACGATACGCTCCTCGCTTTGCTGATGCAGCGGTCCGGCTGTGGCAGGCGAAACTGGCCCTTAGTAGCAAGCGGACGGTGACGAGAGATGCACGCTGCGCGAGCGCTCGGAGATAGGGAGTCAGCTGTGCAGGGCGGTGACAGTGCTGGAATAGATTGGTGCAAATATGTAAATATCTAGAATGCGTTGTGTTACTAAGTTGTGCAAGGACACGAAAGGCAGTTCAAAGTAGTGATTTTGCGAAAACTAGGCACTAAATATCTAATGTAGTTAAGAATAACTAGCAAAATCAAAAGTGCAGCAGTGTAGTTGTTTACGTTTTATAATAAATTGAGTGATCTATTTGAATTTGCGTGTAGCTAGAAATGTACGTAGGTGCACTAAAATGAAGCGGTGTTGACAACTTTGCGTGTTGAATAATAGTAAGGAATGATTTATATTTAATTAGTGCACGCAATAGTGATTTACATGTGATTTAGATGGACAGCAAAATGCAAATTGTGAAACGGCTGAGCAGTATATGTATAAGCAATTCTCAGCCTTTGTCTAGTGCAAGCGAGAAGAACTAGGTTCCTGGCTCTAGTCAGATCGAGACCTTTATGGTGTGAAGGGAAAGAAATGGAATGAGCTCACTTTTATGAAGGCAAACCAATGCTGCGATGCTGGTATCCCGGAGCTGACCGGCTGGCTGCGGTGAGTTGCATATACGTAGTCCCTTTTGACAAAATTGAAGCCTTCGGATTAGGTAGGTATTTCTTGTAACCCTGTGATTCCTCTTGGTTGACGGTGAATAGGTCCTTGGCGAAGTTTGTTTCGTACGGGATTAGTTTGCCGTGGAGAATGCCCTTTGAACTCCGCCTTTATACTGTCCAATATATGGTCGATTTTCGGTTCGCGTCGTGTAACTGGTCGCCAAATGTCCAGGATGGGACATTAAAATGATGAATTCTTGTTTTTTTCATATACAAGTTTAATTAAATCAAAAAATACATAGTTTGTATGACACGCAAGTGACCGCTGTAGTGACAGGTATTGAATTTAGTCTAATGATGATGTGGTATTTCTTGACAGCCTTGTGTGACGTCGCTGCATCCGTTCGGAAATTAAACCGCTCTGTTTTGCGTAAACAGTATCCTTAACCCATCCAAAATTAAGAGTGAATATTCGATTTTCTAGTGACATTTAAAGTGATAATCGAACAAACAGTTGCTACAATTTTAAACCGACTTCAAATCAGTAAGTACACAAATCGCTTCAATTGTAGGCACCTGTAAAATTGGAAGAGTTCCCTCGATTTCTCCAGGATCCCATCATCAGGTCTTGAACTCTTGACCTGATCACCATGGAACCACCTGGGAAGAATACCCTTACAAACTAAAAAAGATTTTTCCAAATTGGTTCAGACGTCTTCGAGTAATCAGGGAACATACACAAAAAGTCTGTGACGAGTTGAAAACCTCCTCCTTATTTTTGAACTTTTCTTCTTTATAATTTTAGTATAAATAACCTAGCTGTCTTTTTATCTATACCTGCAATTTATAATATCTATATTCTTTCCAGATTTTTTACCAAAGAAAGAAGACTATACTTAATGCACAGCAAGACCTCAAACATCACAAATGTTCATAATTAAAATTACATACTTACCTATAATATATAGGTGCATGTATACCTAAATAGGTGTAACTTGGATGAGAAAAGCACATGATTGCAAATTGTGGAAGTTTCTAGGGGAGGCCTATGCTTAAAGCAAGACCAAATGCAGAAGAATATAAAAACATAGGTATATTAAATAAAAACATATATCTATCTAAGTTTGGTTGAATAATGGCTATATTATATTAAACCTAAATAGAATAATAAACAAATAAATTACTTTGACATAATTGTACACTATCTTTCCTACTGGCCAGTCAGTCCAGGCAAGTTTATTGTGCTCTGCTATGACTCTAGATACTATAAGTAATATACAAGATTTGGTTGAAACGGTAAAGGAAACTAACATGAACCATCTGCCAAAGCCAGGGCCGACCAGATTCAAAAAAGAATTGCTTGCAATGCTATACGGCTGGAACCAAACTGCGCCTTTAACGTGGTTGACTCTGGCTTTGGCCGAAAGTACCTTGTAATCCTTTAATGTGATACTTGAATATACTCATATATATGAAAAGGAAGATTTTTAATAGATATGAAGCTGACTGAGCAGCTATAAGTATTTAATGAGAAATGTAATTAAAGTAACTAGTAAAGGGACCTGATACATTTCTAATTCAGGTAAATATTTATATTTATGTCCACGGTTATTTGACATCATAAAACATACCCATTTTATGACCAAAGGTTTGAATAATAATATAATTATGTTAAGTGGAAATCCACCAAGCACACTAGTCAAACTACTGAGTATCAAGTGCTGCTATAAAATATATCCTAATCTACAGATAATGAAATGATTACTTCATGCAACAAACTGGTTACAAAATATATTATTAGTTGTTACTATCTGTTGTTGTTGTCGTTTCAATACTTTTTCTGGCAGGTACCCGTCCTGCTCGCCTGCTTATTCCAACTCAACATTTGTACATATTTGAATACATTAAAATAAACAAAAAGTATCAATAATAATTTTAATACTCTGCTGCATAAATAGAAATAAAATTCTTCATTTAACTTATTTTCAAAGTGGTTATACATATAAGTATTATCTTCCTTTTTTTAATCTGAATGGTTGAACTATTTATTTTTCTGATCACATTTCAACATTATTTTGTTGACTTCCCAGCCTTGTTTGGTTGATCACATCCATTTCGAATACCTGAAAATGTCTCTTCCAGAGAAATTGTTAACTAGAATCAGATTGTAAAATCAATCGTGCTTAAGGGTCACCATCATTTGGTTCTCATTTGAAAACGACAAGCTAGAATAACATGGAACTTTGTATACAGCGGGCGGAAATTAGTTTCAGTTTTTAGCAAAAAATACAAAAAAAATTGAGTGAGTAGAATTTTTTTCATAAGTCTCTTAATCGCTTAATTTTTTTTCCATTACATTTCTATAATAATAATAATAGTAGGTAATTTATTTCAGATTTTGCATCCATGGCAATTATAATTTGTAGAAACAGAAACTAGTTTCCCGCCCACTCGCCGATTGTGGGTCCCATTGTGTATTCCGCTATAAAATGAGACTATGTTTGTAGTGACAGTTGATTATGATAATGCCTGGCTTTGGGACTAGATAGATGAAGTGGAATATGGCTGTGATAAAATTTATAGCTCTAGGCAGAGACGTTAGAGAAAAAATAAAAAATGTGCATATGAACGCAGGGTTTTTATTTTACTGTAGGTACTTATTCAATATCACATATGGTATTTGCACTTATTCATTATTTAATTCAAAACCAATAAATTAGGCTATGGCTGTCTACTTCCTAGTTTCCTAGCTAATTGATCCCTTCATTTTCAAGTAAGTACACTTAGTAAGGATGGATTTTTATAATATTGATATAAGTATAGATATATACCAATATTATAATAAAAAGGTAACGTTTGTACGTGGATTGCGAAAATAAGTACTTTAATTTAATCTACGCTTTATTAAATTTTTTTCATTGTGTAACGAGAGTTAGCCATATAAAGTAACTAACTGTAGTATTAGATGGAATGTATTCAAAGCGTAGATTAAAATTAAGGCCTTAATTACATTGATTTCATATATTATATACTAGATACACAATCCCGCATAAACATGTAGTTATAAATTAACTTTCCCACTATGTATGACATTCATTATTGACATTGACACTATTGATTGACAGCTTCAGCTGTATTCAGATACATGCTAACATCGCTATTTTTACCTGATACATTCATGCAGAAAAAAACTCGAATGTCCTAGTTTTCAAGTGTCAAATTTGCAAACTAACATTTCAAAATATTTAAAACTTTTTAGTGAAATCGTTTTTATCATAATATTTACGACTAAAGTGAGCATTGGACGAATGGAGTCGTATTTCAAATTTTTATATTGTATTAATTTTAACAAAATGACTAATTATAAAAAAATATACTTACGAGATATAAATGCTGTAATTGTATTACACAACTAAAGCTTAAAAACCCGTCCCTTCGATTGTTGTTATTCCAATTTTAACAGTTTAGGTAGGTATCCTTTGTTCATTTTTGCTCGCCCGTTTCCTTACATAACAAATAAAAAGACTAAGAAGAAGAAGTTGACTAGTTCTGGTGGATTAAAGAATCACAAAGCAAAGCAGAAACAATTGTTGAATAGCTGAGTAGAAACGTAAAACCAAAGTAAATATAACACCCGAATGCATGTACAGTACAGCAACAAATGATCTATGCACTTTCGAATAGTATTAATATTACTCTCAACACCCCACTTAAGCCCACGTATATACCTAAAGTACACGTGGTGATACATTTTCTTTATATTGCCCGCCTTTTTTTACCTGCTATGCGTAAGACAATGGTGGCAGCAGAGATCGCGGAAGGACAAAAATGTGAGACCACGGGGATAATGTCGTCCTTGAAACGATGAAGAAAAACAGTTTTTAAAAGTACTAGTACAGTCGCCATCACATACATCGGAGCAAACAAGCACGTCACAAACATCGGAACACATCTCTATTTTCAAGGCATTAGGGTGCATGTGCCGATATTTTTGAACACCTATATTGCACCTATGTATGTGATGGCGACTGTACTCAAGACAAGTTCCGTTAAACTAATTAATGATACTTCGCTAGTTGAATAAATCTCAGGTCAATTGAATTAAATATTTCCCCATAGTAAATTACATTAAGTAAATAATAATCATGTCATACGATTACGATTAAATAACAAGTGAAACCATAACATTTTTCGAAAAACCCAAATGCTTTTTAGCAAATATTAATGCCTATGTCACTCCCACGATTAAGAGGAATCCAACGACACCTCACATGTCAAAATCCGTCAAACGGTTTAAGCTGTAGGGCGTGTCAAAGAATAAGACATACCCACAGACAGACATGACGAATCTATAAGGGTTCCGTTTTTTCCATTTGGCTACGGAACCCTAAAAAGTAATAGCTACTCCATATATTTTTGTTCCGTGATAAGGCATAATTTGTATGTACAAAATAAATTCCTAAAAATCATGAAAGCATTATAATTTTAACTAGAATCTGTTTATAAATAAATGGAAATTACGTAAAATACGAAATTCCATCGTTCCTATTTGTTTTTTTGTTATTATATTTTACGTGATGGCTGAAGGGGCTATATATGTAATGATTTGTCAGCCCCAATTTATCAGAAGCCGACTAATTGCTATTGTCTGCATGTTGCTGATCCAACTGTCAAACGAGTTGTGTTTTCCCTCTCTGTTAGACTTGCGAGTTCATACTTAAGTGCGATAGAGAGTGAAAACTTCGAATGCCGTTCGCGGTAGGCCCTCAGACCACATGTGCATGCAATTTCTCAGATAACTCGTTTGACAGTTGGATCAGCAGCGCAACATGCCTCCAGATGATAGCAATTGGTCCGCTTCTGACAAATTGGGGCTGATGAGGTCTATTCATGTCATGATTTGTCAGCCCCAATTTGCCAGAAGCTGACTAATTGCTATCGTCTGGAGGCATGCTGCGCTGCTGATCCAACTGTCAAACGAGTTGTACTGAGAAATTGCATGCACATGTGGTCGGATTGTTCTCTACAACACACCCAATTCTGACTTCGACATGTTGTACTGACAAATTGTGGTGAAATCATACAAGCTGTAGACCCAAAAATAATAAAAATCCGTATACGCGATGAGGGACAGAAAATATGACATTGTATCTCGTTCCCACTTGCAGTATTGTCTATGCATACATCCTTGTCACTCATGTGTGTATGGGTACGTGAGTCCCTCTATTCTATTCTACCTCTATGGGAAACATAAGGAGACGCTCCACGGGCCGATTTTGTCGGACTGCATGCCGGCCGACGCGTGATTTCGGGCCGTGTGGATACGTGTCGGAAGCACGGTGGCTTGCCAAATCAAGGTCACTCCATACTAGATTTTCTGTGACCTTGCTTGGCCGTCCGACAAAATTGGCGCGTGGAGCGACTCCTATATTGTGCTGCTGATCCAACTTGGATCCAACTGTCAAAAGAGTTGAATTGACAAATTGCATGCATATTTCGAACCATGGAAATCATTTATGATTAGCCAAGTTTTCTGACAAGTCATCTCGAAGCAAAATATTAAAAATATATTATAGTAAGAAGTCTTTCCATAAAGGGCGTTGGACATATTTTCTTATCACTACGTTACTGCAAAAATTGATATTATCAAGAGAAAAAATAAGTCACATTACAAACATGAGACAGTGCTTTATTATGGCAATGTAATTTTACTAAATGGAATCCCTAAATTTATACAATTTGGCTCAAATTGCATTCGACTTCGACAAATCACAAGATTTACAAGTGTTAATTCGATCATTTGTATTTTAGTGCGTTGGCCACACCACTCCGTTACGCGACGGTTACGCGTCTATCGAGTCAACTATACGAACGATCGAGTGGTGTAAGTGACTCACGTTGCGGTTGGGATTTTTAGTTCTATGAGTGACCGCCAGGGGCGGTGTATAGATTCTTCATACTAAATATTAACGTAGTCGATCACGTGAATAGTTAACGAAACTCATGTCAAACCCACGATAATAGTACTGGTAAGAGAATTTACATATCTATACATATAATAAAGCTGAAGAGGGTCGAAAGTCTGTACATGGAAGATATTCGAAAAAAAATTGGCAAGGGATTCTTAGAATCGATAACAGAACACGTTCCAACAGTTTTTAGAAGTTTTGTCTGTTTGTCTGTTTATCTGTTTATCTGTTTGTCTGTTTATGTGACCGCGCATCACGTGAAAACGGCTGAACCGATTAAGATGAAATTTTGTATAGAGATAGTTTGAGTCCTGGGGAAGGACATAGGGTAGTTTTTATCCCGATAATCAACCCCTAAAGGGATGAAATGGGGGGTGGAAATTTGTATGGAGCTACTTAAACCGCTGCACCGATTAGGCGGAAATTTGGTATATAAATAGTTGGAGTCCCGGGAAAGGTCAAAGGATAGGTTTAATCCCAGAAATCTTCCTTTAAGGGGGTAAAATGGGGGGGTGAAAATTTGGAAGTAACCCATTTTGATAAAATTTGGTTTAGAGGTAGTTTAAGTTCTGGGAAAGGACATCGGATAGTTTTTATTCCGGAAATCTTCCCCTAAGGGGGTGAAATGGGGGGTGAAATTTTGGATGGACTCCGTTTAGATCAAAGTTGGTATATATATAGTTTGAGCCCCGGAGATTGAGCACCGGAGAATGACAATGGATAGTTTGAATCCCGAAAATCATCCCCCAAGAGGATGAAATAGAGATGAAAATGTGGATAAATCCCATTTAGTTAAAATTTGGTATAGAGATAGAAGGAGTCCCAGGAAAGGACAATGCATAGTTTTTATCCTGAAAAATCATCTCTTGAGGGGGTGAAATGAGGGGTGAAAAATTGGATGGAACCCATTTACGGTATAGCGAGTTGGAGTCTTGGGGAAGGACATAGGATAGTTTTATCCCAAAAATTACAACCCCAATTACACCCTCTTAGGGGATGCCCTAAGGGGTTGTAATGGGGGGTGAAAATTTGTTTGTGATCCATTTTGATGAAATTTGGTTGAAAGATAATTTGAGTCCTGGGAAAGGACATATAATAGTTTTAAATTCCAGAAATCATCCCCTAAAGGCGTGAAATTGGGGTGAAAATATAGATGTAACCCATTTAGATGAAATTTGGTATAAAGATAGTTTTAGTCCCGGAGTATGACAACGGATAGTTATAATCCCGAAAATCATAACATACATCAGGGATGAAATAGGGGGTGAAAATTTGGATGTACCCTATTTGGATGAAATTTGGTATAGAGATAGTTGGGGTTCCGGGGAAGGACAATGTATAGTTTTATCCCGAAAATCATCTAAGAGGGTGAAATGAGGGGTGAAAATTTGGATGGAACCCATTTAGATGAAATTTGGTTTAGAGTTAACTTGAGTCCCGGAGAATGACAACGGATATTTTCAATCCCGATAATCATCCCCTAAAGGGACGAAATAGAGGATGAACATTTGGATAAAATCCATTTAAGTGAAGTTTGGTATATATATAGAGATAGTGGGGAGTCCCAGGGAAGGACAATTCATAGTTTTTATCCTGAAAAATCATCTCCTGAGGGTGTGAAACGAGGGGTGAAAATTAAGATAGAACCCATTTAGATGAAATTCGGAATAGAGATAGTTGGAGTTCCGGGAAAGGAAATCGCATAGTTTTTGTAAAGAAAATCATCGCCTGAGAGGATGAAATGCGGGTGAAGTTTTGGATGGAACTCATTTAGATGAAATCTGGTTAAGCGATAGTTTGGGTCCTGGGAAAGGAAATATTTTATGATAGTTTTTATTCCGCAGATCATCCCCTAAGGGGGTGAAATGGGGATGAAAATTTGGATGGAACCCATTTACGGTATAGCGATAGTTGGAAGTCCTGGGGAAGGACATAGGATAGCTTTATCCCGAAAATCCTCCCCTAAGGGGTGAAAATTTGGATTTGAGTGACCCATTTAGATGAAATTTGGTTTACAGATAGTTTGAGTTCCGGAAAAGGACATATGATAGTTTTTATCCCGGAAATCATCTCTTAAGGGGGGGAAATGGGGGGTGAATATATGTATGGAGCTACTATACAACCCATTTAGATAAAATTTTGTATAGAGGTAGTTATAGTAGGCGCGGCGTTGGTAGGCCCCCCACAAGGTGGACTGATGACCTGGTAAAGGTCGCGGGAGTCCGCTGGATGCGGGTGGCGCAGGATAATAAGTCACTTTGGAACTCTTTGGGGGAGGCCTATGTCCAGCAGTGGACGTCTTTTGGCTGATATGATGATGATGATAATGATGATGAAAATAGTTTGAGTCTCGGGGAAGGACATAGGATAGTTTTTTATATCGGAAATCAACCCCTAAAAGGGAAATGGAGGGTGAAAGTTTGTATCGAGCTACGATATAAACGTGTTCTACGCAGACGAAGTCGCGGGCAAAAGCTAGTACTTACATAAACTGGGAGTTTCGTCATTGCTTCAGAAATGACGCTTTCTGCTGCAGAACCAATGTAACCGATATAGCCCTCCGAATCGCTAAACTTAAGTGGCAGTGGGTGGGACACATTGCACGTAGAACCGATGGCCGTTAGGGCGGAAATGTTCTCTAGGGCCAAAGTGGACTGATGATCTGGTAACGGTCGCTAGAGTCCGGATGCGGGTGGCGCAGGACCAGTCATTGTGGCACTCTTGGCAGGCTTATGTCCAGCAGTGGACGTCTTTCAGCTGATATGATGATGATGATGATGACATGAACTTACGCCCAAGTTCCTAAAAGGGGTACCTAGTGAGAGCAGATGAAGTTTGGTTTTCGGTGATAAATAAACTGCGACGATATTCCGCTGTGCCCTACCTTTGATATAGCCTCCTAGCGCCCATGGGCCTACTGGAAGCTCCCAGACATGTCAAGTCATGTCATGCCAAATCAATTCCTAGGACTTAATGTCTTAAAGGAATTTAAACAATTTTAGGTTGGAATAGAGTTGCATTTGTTTTATTTTGGTCTTCTTTTGAAACAAACGAAATTTAACTCTATTTCTTACATAAGTTTGATTCAAATTTCAATGTCATTTTGTGCCGTATGGTGGGCCTTAGGAGGATATCTAATGCTCATCTCCCGGCCATCTCACGAGCCATGTTTGTAAATAGTTGAATGGAGTCCCATCTTGCCATAGATAAAAGCCAGCCCTCAGATATCTGCAGACGTAGGTCCGTTATATTTACGCGTTCGTGGTTGTAGACAAAGAAAATTCCTTATATTACGACTGTGACTTGGTTGCATTGCGAATGGTGTGATTCCGGATTCAGGTTTACTTAACCCATTTGCCGCCACTGACTTGAGCTTAAATTCGTCACTGTTGCAAACCCGCCACCGACTTCATACGAAGTCCAAAAATAAGACTTGCTTGGCGTGGAGGTGCCTCCTCGCATTTTGCGGTGAATGGGTTAAGTTTAATGTACGATTCTCACCGACCGGGCCGGGCTGGAGCGCGCCTGAGCGCACTTTGCGGCACTATATAGTCCCATCAAGGGCGAGGAAAAAATAAGCTATCAGCGGCGCTACCACGAACTTCGAATCTCGAACTTCGTATATCTCCGTTTCGGTCGCTCGAGTACCATAAACCATAAGTGCGATAGAGACGGAGATATACGAAGATCGAGATTCGAAGTTCGTGGTACCGCCGCAGTGGCGGAGCGCTCATACAAGCCGATTCCCACCGGATTGCCTAAAATTTATTTTTAGGCAATCTTTTGGTACCGTCGCCATCACATACATAGTTACACTCACAGATGTATGAATATAAGGAGATCGGACATGGCGGCCGATTTGTATAGAGTGAGCCTGTCGCAAGGACATTAACCCACACAACGCCCAAGTAATTGACAAGACAAAGCACGCACACATCTAAAACACACACTCTTGTATACCTACACGCTTATTTGACAATAAACGCGTATCATATCAGGCATTCTGGGAAAAAAACGTAATATTCTCTGCGATCAGCACGCGTGCACAGTATGGCAGTGTATGCCCATTGAGCATACAGTTGCGACACGGCCGCCGGAGGCTTGTCCTCTCTCTAGTATTCTATGCTCTGAGGTTACACTATAGGTGTTCAAAAATATCGGCACATGCACCCTAATGCCTTGAAAATAGAGGTGTGTATCAGAACTCTAGTTTCAAGGCATTAGGGTGCATGTGGCGAAAATTTTCGACTGGCAACCCGGAACAAAAGTTATGAAAGAGTTTAGAGTAGGTCACATACATCGGAGCAAACAAGCAGCTCACAAACATCAGAGTTTGTCAGCTGTATATACCTACTCTGAACTCTTTCATAACTTTTATGTTCCGGGTTGCCAGTCGAAAATTTTCGAGCGCGGCCACTGTTAGCTATCAACTATATTCTCGCTCAAGAAGCGAACAAAATATATAGATCCCGTGTCGGTAAAAGAAACAGTTATATTTATAGTTGATCGCTGGCTGTTCACACTGCCGGCGATGACTCTCTCTTCAGTAAGTTGATCGCAGCGATAAAAGCTATCAAAGATAAAACTCGCTCAGCGGCACTCGTCCAGCGATGCTCGCTTGGCACTAGTTGGCACCCGAGCGAGAACACTCGCTTATAGCTGAGCGACAAAACTATCGGAACTACACACTTGCGGCTCGCTGCTCGCCAACCGTTTCTAGTATCTCTCTAATCGCTTCTCGCTCATCGCCGGCGGTGAGACCAGTGCCTAAAGTTGCTAATACAGACGTTACATTTCATATTTGAATATTATAGATTTGCGGCCGGTACCCTATAAGTCCTATAACGGTAACCGATAACCTAGCATAATTCCAAAAAGAAGCGCCGTGTCGGAGATACAACCGTTAATTAAGTTTAAGTGGATACTTGTTTGTTGTTAATATATCTGAATTAATTCACTAAATACAGATAAATCGGTATATATGGCAACATTGACTGACGTAGCTCATTTGACTCGCGATACATTGAAAATGGCGGTCATTTTAGCATTATTTTCATGGCAATGGCAAATAAAGAAGGATTAAAACATTGTAACAAAAAAATATTTTAATTATTAGGCTGCTCTACAAAAAGTTATTCCGGAAGTCACGTGATACATTTTGAACTGTACCGCTATACAAGAACACGAGCAAAGAAGTATCCACTTCAAAACAATGCCAATTCATACAGAAATTCCTGGCTAATTGCACTGGTTTTATCTAATTCAGTCTTGTCAGAGTATTGGTGAATGTTTACGACATTTTAGGAGTAGGCACAACATAAAGTAATAAGATTAACTAAATAAAATAAAAAAAAATATAGGCTAAATCTAAAAAAGGCCCTCGAGGCATTGTACCGAGGATGCTGGCGGCATTTCCTCGCTGAATTGCAATGCGGATGCGTTGCGCGAGAAAGCCGCCAGCTCTTCGGTCACCAGTTACATCAACCAGCAATAAATTATTAAGTAGTAAAATCGCGTACAAAACAAATCGAGTTTAATCTTCCTGGTTCACGAGTGGATATCATTTATTGCGATGTAAATGCGAATTTAATATAATTTTATTATTATCTTTATGGAAATTGTAATGAAAAGTAATTAGCTTTTAATGGTTGTAATATAGGTTTTCAATTGGCGGCAAGGTATTTTTATGCATGTTTGATAGCAGAATATTATATTTTATGATAGCATTAATGGGCAGCAGAAGTAGCTAAGTAGAATATCGGGCTCAAAATGATCTACTCAGAGAACGTAGCATGGTTGCCATTTTACAAAACCACCTTCAAAAAAAAATAAAAAAAATGGTTAATTGGACATGCCTTTATACTTAGGTATAAATTATTTTTATGAAAATAATAATTGAATGATATGAATAAACTTTAATTGAAATTATTATTCAAATTCAAATTCAAATTCAAATATTTATTCTGTAAGTAGGCCTCACTCAAGGGCTCTTTCACATGTCAGGGCTTACAAATACAATTAATTAACATTAAATGACTTGAATTGAATACATTAGCCGAGAGATGTACAGAGTCTCCGGGTCAATTATATCACAATAATCTTATTCTATAATAAAATGTCAAAATGAACCAAAAAAAATAATAATAATAATAATGGAGATGTAAAGTCTCGAGCGTCAGATAAAATAAATTAACGGAGATGTAAAGAGTCCCTGGTCAAATAATCTAATGCTACAGAACTGGAATGTAACCAACATGTCAAGATCAAAATTACAATAAAACATACAAATTAAAAATTAATAAAAATTGAGACAGCCAGTAACAGCGGCGACCCAAGCAGCAAGCGACTCACTCAAGGACACAATAACAAATAAAACAACAAATAAAAAAAAAATAAAAAAAAAAAATAAAAAAAAAATAAAAAGTTACGACGGCTTTTGAGATTGAAGGATTTACCATGTATATTTGTCTTCCATATATTCTTCGATCTTGTAGTATCCTCTCCTTAAAAGAGCATTTTTTATATATTCTTTGAATGAATTATAAGGAAGATCCCATACATCTTTGGGTACTTTGTTGTAAAACCTTATACAGTTACCCAAAAACGATTTTTTGACTTTCTGCAAACGAAACATTGGGATAACTAATTTATGTCTGTTTCGTGTATTTATATTATGGACATCAGACTGCTTCTTGAACGACTTTATGTTTTTGTGTGTATACATAATCACGTCCAGTATGTACTGTGAAGCCACTGTGAGGATACCTATTTCCTTAAAGCGTGCTCTCAGAGAGTCTCGAGAGCCAAGATTATAAATCGATCGGATCGCCCTCTTTTGAAGGACAAAGATAGTTTCTATATCAGCTGCTTTCCCCCAGATCAATAAGCCATATGACATGATACTGTGGAAATAACTAAAGTAAACTAGGCGAGCAGTCTCCATGTCTGTGAATTGCCTAATTCTCCTCACTGCATACGCGGCAGAGCTGAGTCTATTTGCCAAAGCAGAAATGTGGGGGGCCCATTGTAAGTTAGAGTCCAAGGTGAGTCCCAGAAAAAGCGTTTTTTCGACAAGGTCCAGCTTCTCTCCGTTTAACATTATAGCTGTCTCAACCTGCCTTACATTTGGCAACGTGAACTTCACACATTTTGTTTTCGTGGCATTTAGAAGTAAATTATTTGCCGTAAACCATTCAAGCACTTCCTTCAAAATTACATTAATATGGTCAAAGTCACGTATATTCCTATCAACTTTGAAAATTAGTGAGGTGTCATCAGCAAATAAAACTATCTCACATTTATTGCTTATAAAATACGGCAGGTCGTTTATATACACAAGAAAGAGAAAAGGTCCCAGAATTGAACCTTGAGGTACACCGAGTTTCACAGTCGTGCCACTTGACACACTCCCGTTTACGACCACTTTTTGAGTTCTTTGGCCTAAGTAAGACATTATAAGGTTTAGGGCTTCAGCTGACAGTCCGTAGTGCTTTAGCTTGTATAACAGCGTATCATGCTCCACACAATCAAATGCTTTGGAGAGATCGCAGAAAACGCCTATAGCATCATGTGAGTGTTCCCAAGCATCATAAATGTGCTTGATGAGCACAGAGGCGGCATCTGTTGTCGAACGGCCTCTTGTAAAACCAAATTGCTGAGTGTGAAGTAGTTCATGTTTATTAAAATGTCGAAGCAATTGGTTCAGTATAATTTTTTCAAACACCTTACTGAGGACAGGTAATATAGAAATTGGCCGGAAATTTCCAAGCTCCTCTTTACTTCCAGATTTAAATAAAGGAATAACTTTGCTGTATTTCATTAAGTCTGGGAACACACACTCACTGATACAGGCGTTTAACACAACTGCTAAATACGGTGCCACAATATCAATAATGGATTGCATGACTTTCACAGAGATGCCCCATAGGTCCTCGGAGTTCTTTATTTTCAAGGACTTGAATGTTTTAATGATCTCATGGGGGTCAGTATATTGAAAATGAAGTTCCTTGTCACATTGTTTGTTTTTTATTGAACCCAGGTAAAAACTAGCCTTTGCAACAGAAGAGTTTAATTTTTTTGTTGTATCTGTTGCTATGTTAGTAAAGAAATGTTGAAAAGCGCCAGCGACATCCAGGTCCGTAGTCAAGATTTTATCCTCTATTTTTAGTCTGTAGCGGCCTTCACGGGGTTTCTTTTTACCAGTTTCGGTGTTTATTACATTCCAGGTCGCTTTTACTTTATTGTCTGCCGACTTGACTTTGTTACCTATATAAGTAGACTTGGCAGCAGCACAAACTTTCTTGAACATTTTAGAATACTTCCTTACATATTCTGTGAAAGAATCATCTTTAACATGATTTTTCATTTCATACAGCTCATATAATCTATTTCTGCTCTTATGAATGCCCATCGTCGCCCAGTCACTAAACCTTGCTTTAACTGTTGCATTCTTTAATGTTTTTGACTTAAATATATTCTTGTGCACACCATAAATTACATTTGACAAATCTTTATACAGTGTGTTCGGGTCACTGTTGCTGTTGTCTGTAGGGAGAGCCGGTAACTTGTGAATAATATTATCTCTAAAATTGTCCATCCGACTTGTTGTGATGGGTCTACATATGATATTTTGCTTTTGTTTTTGGATATCTACTCTAAAATAAGCTTTTTGACCACAGTGATCCGAGTTAAAACAGTTAAATATAATTTGATTCATAGCCTCACAATTGCAGAATATATTATCCAGACAAGTAGCCGTGGTGGCCGTTATTCTGGTAGGATCATTAAATAATGGAAACAATTCAAGGGACCTAAATAAATTTAAAATTCTGACTGTGTGTGCATGTGCAGTGTCTAAAAGATTAACATTAAAATCACCACAGACTATTATCATCTTATTGCAATTGAAGACTTGTTTCAACGCATCTTCCATTACCAACTCAAACTGGCTAAAGTCTGACGACGGTGGTCGGTAGACACACATTATGATGTGACTCTCTAATTCAACACAGGATATTTCAATAGTTCGTTCAATAGAAAGTTTTACAATGTTCTTATTTTCTTTACATTTATACTTATTTTTTATTATTATCAGCGAGCCCCCACGAATGGCCGTCTTTCTAGTGAACGAGCTAATTATATCATAATTACAGACATTAATTAATAACAATTCATGTTTCTTGAGCCAATGTTCGGTTACACACATGATATCTATATCTAGAGATTCCAAGAAAAGTCCTACCTCTAATTCCTTGCTGGAGAAGCCCTGAATATTTTGGTGAACCAAACTCAATTTCCGGTGCTTCTCCGCTGTCGTGGCTGTCAGTTTAAATGCTGCAGCCGGCCCCCGGGAGAGGGCGCGTGAGCACTACCGTCATCGCTGCTACTGTATGTCGAGTCAAATTGCCCAGGTTCAATATTATAAGCTAGAAGCTTAGCCATTGTCATTTTACATTTATTCGATATATTCATACGAACATTAAACAGTTTAAACGATTTGACAAATTTGTTCGTATCAAAAAACTGATAGTTACTATTATAGCATGTCACATTGTACAGCATCAAATTCAAGCCTGATACTTTAATATTATGCTCATAAGGCATAGATTTTGAATATGGGAGGGCACACAAAAATATTTTTTTAATTCCACGCCCCTCAATTTCCGATAGGGTCCGAATAAGCGACCCCATCAGAGATCTCTGGAGGCCCACACTATTCCCTAGCATCACAATCAGAGTGGTACTCTGACTAAAACAAACTGTCCTTCGCCAACCGGTCCACAATACATTCGACGGAGGCACCACGTAAACAGTTGTTTCTGACCTTCTGCCGGAGGCATTGGCTCATCATGGATCCGAGGCCAGCCCCCAACTCATCTGAGTAGATGACCGTCGACGCGTATATATTATACGCAATATTATAATATGAAATTGTGAATAATTATGTAACGTGTAATATTTTTATAATATTATAAATAAATGAGTATACGTGTGAGTATCACTTATCGCTGTGGATAAGACATCCATCATGTTCCGACAAGTATGCGAGTGCGAGGGTGATAGATGTCTTATCCACAACGATAAGTTATAATATAATTCACTTTAAAAACAAAGTTTAAACTGACTTCAATTCAGTACTTCGCCAAACCTATAGGTACATGAACATTTCCACATTTCCTTTCCAGTTTACCACATCAACTGCTTTCTGAGAGTAAATGTGTTGATTATTACAGAAAAAACCCAAGTCGCTATATGTGGGCTGATAATATGTGAGGAGTTCCGTCGATTCTTCAAAGATCTTAGAATGAACAGTTCATTAGTTGCTACTTCAACGGAAACGTACTTTACATCTTTAAGGAGTTCCATAAGTCACTGGTCTTCATCATCAGTTCTACACGAGTTATAATAGAAAATACCGAAACCACTATACACGTGCCTATAAAATTTGAGGTTTTCCCCTTAACTTCCCTGGGAAATTTCTTTTTCTTTTAAATAAAAAAAGAATTTTGGAAACCACAATTGACAGAGAAATCGGTGAACATACATTAAAAAAATACATGCAGTGGAACATATTCGCCTAGTGCCTGCAATACGGCCGCATTTCGAAATTAAAACACATTTGAAAGAAAGAAAGAAAGAAAAAATTATTCGAGACAAAGCAGCGTTTTGTCACGAAACGGTTCTATCTCAGCATAAAGCTGGCATTACTGCCAGCGCTGATCTTCCGATACCCTCAAGTGACTCCACGGTGGATAATAAAAACCAGCAAGACACAAAAAAATAAAAAAAATACGATAAGGGACAAAGGTTTCAAATATAAAAACATTACATCGATCAAAAAACGCAGCCATATCTGTTGAAATTCACAGCAGTTGACTGACACTGACAGTGACAGGTAACTGACAAGCGTGCTTCTTTTATAATCCACAACGAATGTTAATTCTCTACAATAATGTTTAAATAAGTCTAACAATATACAAATTATATGATATGTTTTACTTAACGCGCCAATATTTTCGGTGTTTTTAAACATCTAACATGTTATCCGTCAGTTTCGGCAAACAAATGGGGTATTGTTTTGATTAGCAAAACATTTTTGACATTAAAAAACCACGAAAACATGGCGCAGCGGACGCGGCTTTACAATTTGCGATGTGACCGTATTGCAGGCATTAGGCGAATATAACCTCCTCCTTTTTAGAAGTCGGTTAAAAATGGCAACCATGCTATGCCTACGCCCATTGATCGTTAATCCCTAGACATTAGAGTTCAAGTGTAGATCATTTTGAGCATTTGGCCCGAGTAGACTGCACTACTGTACTACTGGTAATGGCTTTCCATTGGGCACAGTTTTCATGCTGCCAAAGTTGTCTCTCAAAGCTCAGAGATGTCGCGACTAAAATGACTTCACTTTCTGAAGCACGCCAATGATGTTTTCCCGTAGATTATTGAAGTAGGCCATAGAAAAACAATCGTTTCTTCTGGTTGGGGGCTACGGTGTCACAGAAAGACACAAAGGTACGCATGTTAAACGTATACAAATAGTACATTATGATACAAGTGAGCTATGTTGATCATTACATCAGAGGCGGAATTGTCACGCGAACCGCAGGTGAGCGTGATAATAGAGCCGAGGATGTAATTATCGAAGCTCACGCGTGTCATACGACGTTTTTCAACACATTTGCGAGGAAAAAATCCTTTTCATAAAATAAAAATGTTACAGGCTCCTAAGTTGTTTCCTTTAGTTATTGATGACAACAGGTTTTTACTCACATACATTTGCACATCTCCAAGAATGTACAGTGGCGTCAATTCTATTTATCACTTTTCTATTCACCACGAGTCAACATTTTTAATAATAACCAAACACGCATCAATGTTTACAAATATTTGTGAAATTACTTATAATGGCGCGCAACAATTTTTTTTTCGTAAAGTTCGCGCAGTGCGCCCGCATCGAGGCTTAGATGAAATCTCTAAACAGCCAATACAAAATAAAATAAATATTTTGTTATTCAATATAAATTCATGTAAAATGTTATCAAAAGTAAATAGTTTTACTAAATTAAACGTTTCTATATCATATCCAAGAAGAAATAATCAATTAATTTACAAGAAGGATTTAATTTGTTTAGTCGAGTAAGAATCCATTTGCCGAGACTTAAAAACAAACCTGTATAACCCGGTCAATTTAAGAATGCGCCGAGTCCATACATACACCTTGCTGCAAGTGCCAACGTGTCTTAATCGGGATATAAACATAACTACACGAGTGTCGTAATGTTATAAAACACGCGTGTTTAATACCCAGGATTATGAGCCTAAAAGCGGCACAATAAGAGGCACGTTACGTGTTGAAAAATATATATTTCGACGGGGTTTGATATAGTAGAAAACGCTTTTGTGTAAAAATGAGGAATGCAAACGAATAGGTACATGTGGTGAATTGTGAAAAACTGCGTTTGTGAAAATTTGTGCACAGGAAAAAAAACGCCTAGCATAATTCATTTCAGGCATTTCAATTCAATTCAATATATATTTATTTCAAGTTACTGGACCCATAATGTGTTATTTACAATAAATTAAATTAAATTAAGTGTTAGTGACAAAATAAATTACTAAATACTACTCTTACATTAATTAACTTATTTATTTATTTATTTAGCCCAGATATGAGACACTGGTGCATGTAATGACTGCCAGTGTCTCATAAATGGACAGTCAATACGGTCGGCGACGACCGCCAGCAGGGCGCTGCGCTGCCGCCGGCGCGCGCGCGTCGCGACGCAGAGGCCGCCTTCTTGCGCATGGTGCTGTAAAAACAGTCCACGCGCACCTCCGCTATATATATATATATATATATCTATATATATATATATATATATATTTGCAGCTAGGTTTGACTGTCAGTACCTGAACCATTGCCACATGATTCATCTACTGACAGGCAAACCAATTTACTGTATGTAGTGTAGTGTCTTTGTTTTGTATGTCCCTTTTTTAGACTTAGGATGATTATTTGTATTTTGTATTTTAAATGAATAATTGTAGAAATTAATTGTATATGGACTTAGTCTGAAATAAACGATTTGAATTGAATAATTCATTTCAGAATCTACTGCATGCACTGAGTAGGTATAGGTACATGTGAATTGCCGTTGTGAAAAACAGCGTTTGTGAAAAATTGTGAACAGGAAAAAAACGCTTTTTAAAAAGCCTAGCACAATTCATTTCAGAATATTGCTGTCTTTTGCTAGCACATACATATATACTTACCTACTGCATGCACTGAGAATAGGTACATGTGGTGAATTGCCGCTGTGAAAAACAGCGTTTGTGAAAAATTGTGAACAGGAAAAAAACGCTTTTTAAAACCTAGCATAATTCATTTCAGAATATTGTTGTATTTTGCTAACACATACATACATACCTACCTACTGAATGCACTGAGAATAGGTACATGTGGTAAATTGCCGTTGTGAACAAAACTGCTTTTGTGAAAAATTGTGAACAGGAAAAAAACGCTTTTTAAAAAGCGTAGCATAATTCATTTCAGAATATTGCTGTATTTTGCTAGCACATATATACATACCTACCTACTGCAAACACTGACCATACAAGTACCTACTAGGACTACTAGTAATAAGGGTGATTGCTGCCCGAGGCATTTCGTGCGTGAGAGTTTGATCTGAGACCTTTAGCCGGGTTTGTAATGCCTGATACGTGAATTACCGCTCAAGGCCTATATTAAGATTTATATTTATACTAAGCAGAAACGTCCGCTAACGCAATTCGATCAAAGTAGAAAATTTAAAAATTATTCGCCACGAGCGGGATTTGAACCCGCGACCTCTGGAATCCGTCCATTGCTCTTATCCAACTGAGCTACCGTGGGTCCCGCTGGTGGCAAAGAATCTTTCAATACATTCACTCTTCTGATTAACCTTTTTGTTCTATATTCGATTTGTCAAAATTATTGTACAAATACATCTGTACAATAACTATAACTTATTTACTACACTGAATATTGTTTTTTACTCCCCGACGCAAAAAAGGGGTATTATAAGTTTGACGTGTCTGTGTGTCTGTCTGTGGCATCGTAGCATTCGTAGCTCCTAAACGAATGGACTGATTTTAAAGCGGTTTTTTTGTCTGAAAGCTGACGTGATCGAGATGGTTCTTAGCTACGTTTTAACAAAATCGGTTCAGCCAGTTTTGAGATATCGAACTTTGAAATAAACATGTCGAAGGTTTTTCAACTTTTCTAAGTTGTTCATTGTCTATGCGACTGGTCCCTAGACCAGCGGCTGAACAAAAATATGTTTATTTCTATTTTGATATGTTGTTGGAGGCATGTTAAACATCGATAAATAATAAATTAGTTAGAAAGAATAAAAAAAAGTTTGACATTTTTAGTAGCGGCGTCGTTCAGCTATAATTATGTATTTTTATTATTGCCAGAAGATCTGTAAATTTCAAATTAGAGTGACAAGAAATTGTGGTATACCGTATATCACTAATATTTCTTTACAATACCTATGCTGTTTTTAGAAATCTGGAACACTTGCATTAGTGTCAACAAAAACTGCATTTTTTTTGTAAATAAAGAATTAAGTAGTAGGTATATCAAAGCGAAACTTGGTCACTCTCCAAACACCATAGAGAGATGCTAGAACACTGTCAAAGAGCAATGGAGAGAAGCATGCTGGGAATTAAACGGCAAGACAGACACAGGAATACAGCTATAAGAGCGAAAACAGGCGTAACAGATGTACTCTCTAAGATAGATCAACTGAAATGGCGATGGACAGGGCACATGCTAAGATACAGTCAAGAAAAATGGTGCAATATTGTAACACACTGGTACCCTAGAGATGGTAAGAGGAGTAGGGGAAGGCCATACAATAGATGGGAGGACGAGCTCAAACTGACAGCCGGTCCAAACTGGAGAAGAGTCGCAAATGATAGACAGCAATGGAAGGGGTTAGAGGAGGCCTTTGCCAAGAGGCACACTGAACTCAGAGACATAATATGAAAGAAAAAAAAAAAAAAACAAACATATATATATACAAAACAACATATAGCAAAAAAAATAAAAAAAAATATATATATATATTGTATATTAATAACAAAAAAAAAAAAAAAAAAAAAAAGTTACATGATACATGTCCTACATTATGTATACATTCAATATGGAGTTCAGGATCAAGGGCTTATATAGATAGATAGATATCAAAATTACGATATGATCTAGCATGCCCAGATATTAATTTCTGGTAAAGCATTAAAGCCAATAATGAATTAGAGTTTGTAGAGTTCATAATAAGTTGTAACAATGATCTCAGCTACCAAACAAAAGCTTAGGATACACGTACCTACTATTACCTATATAGATCGAAGTATCAATCACGCGCACATTCACCAGCGTGCAAATATGACTAGAATTTGTAACTAGTAGTTTTATAGGTACAACTATGTATTAATCCCGTGCCCCGTGATCATAAATACAGCTAGTATGTAGTTAGTCCGGTGTCTGCGGCCGGTCTGCGCCCCGTTTGCGCGGGCGCCGATTAGGGCAATGTCACACATCGGCGGCAGAGATAGTTCGTAATCTTGGTCACAGAACAAATAATAGTACTACGTACAGGTCCTCTGTTAACAAATCCCCTGTTTAGGTATGCCGAACGAGCCCAAACTTGGCCATCCCTTTCTATCGCATGCAACGCGCTGCGATAGAACGCGTGCGTGCCGTAGCAACGCTAACCTACCCCCTGGGGCCCGTAGGCGCCAAGTACCTACTTCTATCGGCGCGACCAAATCAAAGAGCCGCCCCTGCCTCGGTAGCCAAATGAAAATTGAAAAATTCAATTTTTAGAAATGAGAATCTACTATTCGAAACATCCAAATGTTGTGTTTCTTAATTAGTTTATAGTTTTCTTGTTTGTTTTCGGTGTACGTTTGCCAGTAGGCAAAGGCCTCCACCATGCAGCTATGAGCCATCACGAAAGCCATAAAAGTCTGAGGCTTTAGCATGTTTTATCGATACAATACGTTTTTGAACGCGTTTGTGTTTAGTTTCAATATGTATGGCAACGCAAACAGCGCCTCTGGTGGTACCCAATTATCTATGTAATTGGCGGTTTTTTCACAGATATTATTTTGTACGTAATTTATTAATTTCTATTGCAACTTCCAAATTATTTTTTAATTTCATTATAAGACTAACAAAGGTTTTAAATACAAAAAATAGGTTTGATTTTTTTATTTAGTGTTTCAAATTAAAGCTTGAAAACCGCCCTTTTCATGTGCTGCCGGTTAAAGTGTTTCAATTACGTATAGTTTTATGATGCGAACTATTTTTAAGGAACGAAGATATGTGTAAAGTAGCTTAAAAGTTTTCTATATTCCTACCAAAATGTAGTTTGCTTTGAATTTGACATTGCTGAATAATCCGCAAAATTCAATGTATGAAAATCACAGTTTTCATAAAATTCTCCATACACACCGCCAATTTCATAGGTAAGGACCTAATATTAGGAACTACGCGTTGCCATACAAAATGAAACTAAACGCAAACGCGTTCGGAAACGTATAGGTATGTATCGATAAAACTTATACTAGAGCTACTGGAGTGAAATAAATCGTGACTGATCGGGTTGGCGACGCATTGTGGACGCACTCTGCCCCATCCAGGGCTGTTATTCGCTACGCGTTAATGCGGCTCACCCCACCGGTCACCCGTTACGAAACTAAACCTCTTCCTTCGCTTAATTACTACGCATCGCGGTGTCAAGGTATAATTGTGGGTGAGCGTTGAGGTGAGCTTCAAACAAGTTACAGAATAGGGGGGCAGGGGACTTAGGAACTTAAGTCAAGTAAAGTCAGGAGGGGTAATCACGTCCGGGGGTGCCGTGGTTAGAATGTTCGCGATCCCATGGCGCCCCCTTAACGGCAATGCGGATGACGCCGGTGTGACTCGGATGGCGGCGGGAGGAGAGAGTCCCACATAACCCCCAAATAGCCTTCCCCAGGCCGGGGGTATGCGTAAAGCATTTTCACACCGACGAAAAAAAAAAAAAAAAAAAAAAGGAGGGGTAATCACGTAACGTTCCGAACGCGCGTCGGTACAATTTAACTGTCAATTTTCCATATAAAAAGTGACATTTAGACCGACCTGACGCGCGTACAATGCGTTACGTGATCGACCTACTGGTCCCCGCCATATGGACCGACCCCAACGACCCCCTTTAGTCGCATTTAATGGCGGGGGAGACCGTAGACCTATTTTTGTGCCTAAACGGTTTTTTAACCCCGGACGCAAAAAGACTTCTTTGACGTGTTTGTGTATCTGTGTGTATGTGTATCATAGCTCCTAAACAAATAAACCGATTTTAATGAGGTTGTTTTGTCCGGAAGCGGACGTGTTTGAAATGGTGCTTAGTTACGTTTCAACAAAATCGGTTCTGCCCGTTTTGAGATATTGAACTTTCAAATGAAAAAGTCGGGGGATTTTCAACTTTTCTGAGTTGTTAATTATAGAGCAGGTACGTAATACCCTAGGAAATCATTGTGGACGACTATAGCAGTCTCTTTTGGTGTGACGCCTGGCTCACTGACACACAAACAACCGGACGGACGTGTGTAGGTATATGTGTCGGGGAATTGCAGCCTATTAGGGACTGGACACGCTTTCTATAAGCCTGCTCTTGGCCATAGTGGGTGACTGATACAAGTGTTTACAGGGCGGTGTAGTTTATCGACAAACGTTTCAACAAACGTAAAGATTCGCAGAACTTTCATATTTTTTTTAGAACCCGTTAATTTTTTAGGTAACCTTAGGTTTATTTTATTAGCAGGCCTAAAAAGCTTACATTTTCTGAAAAAAAAAATGTTTTCTATGAAATGAAAAATCTGTGAAACATTTGTCGGTAAAACAAGATAAGTACCTACTTACAACCGAGTTTAGGGACCTAGCATCTTCACTTTTTCAAGGAGGATTTCATGATTTTAACCATTATCATCATATCCACCAAAAGACGTCGACATAGGCATCCCCCAAAGAGTGCCACAATTAAATTAAGTAGTCATTTATTTCAGATTCTCATCTATATTTTACACTTTTAAATAGGTATTTATGAAAATATAATCAATAGAAATAAAAACATGTCAATTTTTAATTTAGAATATAGTTGTTAGTAACATTGATTTACATCTAGTGTTAGTACTTAGTACTTAAACATTATGATATGGAATGGAGCTTAGTGCAGTGGTTAAGACAAGCCCCATCCCAAAACAATCACAATGACTGGTCCTGCGCCATCCGTGTCTTTAACGTGTATGACCTTCAACGAGTACCTCTTGGATTCTCTGATTATAAGGTACGCCACCCTAGTCGACACGCTCTCGATTTTCGCCACGTTGTTCAACAACGATGAACCCGAGAAGGAGGAGGTAAAAGAGGAAAGGCGACCAAAATTTCCAGGGAGGTGCCTGGAAATGTTGGTCGCCTTTCCTCTCTCCGTGGGACTGTTTCTTAAATTTTTCGTTATTTACTTTTTCTGTATTTTTGTAATTGTCCAAATTGGAGTATTATTTCGTACAGTAAACTAGCGAGCCATGTACTTGATGTTTTGGGATAAAGTGGGTTATGTGGTACTTCGAGTCTCTACCCTCTAAAAGGGAAAATCTGAATTTTCTTGATTTACTTATTGCCTGTATCCATCACGAAGAGTGGTTCAAAACTGGTGAAATATTTATTGAAACCGGACGAGTCCTGGATTAACCCGTACATAACTTACAAAGCTACCAGCCCTCTTACACAGGTCTTTATAATATTAGTATACATAACAATATCTTTGAATAACCTTACAGGCTTTGAAACCGACTAAGCTATAAATATAAATAGATTGATAAAAATAGAACGGTACAAATGCAATAAGATTAAAAGGGATTTGATCCGAAGATAAATGCCGTGTGTTACTGTTTAACCAGGTGGCTTGGAGCTGGGCTGTGTCGATAGAATTATCGATACTTACTAAACTCAAACGACCCAAAGAAGATAGGGTCTAAACGTGTTGATTCAAATTCAGTTCCTTCGCAACTAAAATCAACTCGCCGTCTCCACCGACGGTTTGACTAGCATACCTAACTCTAGAACTGATACAGATCGGTTTGGCGGATAATGAATGAGTGCATGCGAGTCGCCAACTCGTCGAATCAAGAATACGAATACGCTGAACTCGACTCGAACGGCCGATTCGCAGATTCGACTGCTGCCGCGAAGCGGAGCCCATCCGGTTGATGCGAGTCGCGTCAACTCGAGTTTTGATTCGAGTTATGGGTAGGGTTGCCATTATTGTTGAGAAGTTGGGGGTCGCGAGTCGCGACCCACAGGTTGAAAAACACTGGTGTATAACCTATTAATATATAGATTTACGTTAAATACGTACTTCGATGCGTTTTTTTTCTTTGGGAAAATTTGAAAAACTTGTTTGTATAAAAACTGAATAACTTGATAGGAGTTTACTTCTATGTTAATTAATTAGATAGGTAAATTTTGTTGTATTCGAAACATAGGCTGATGAGGGTCAGTCACATGACTATAAAAAATATTTTAATTACGTTGTGGATGCAGTACGTCTAGCACAACTTGCTGCTAAGTCGTGTCGCGCGCGACTCAGCGACTCCTGTCTCACTCGTATTGTGCAAATTAGAAAGAGGCGGGTAGATTATCTCGACTCGCGTCGCGCTTGTTGTGTCAGTTGTGCTAGCCCCGCGATGTTGCAATTTATCGACTACAACCACATCGGCACATCCCTACAAGGACAGTACCAGTCTACTTTTTACGTTCTACTTTTTATAGACCTGCCTCTATGATAATATGGACACTGTCTACCCCGTTCTATACTGACACACTTTAAATATGCCAGATAACCGTAGACCGAAGAGGTTTTCACTATACAGGATTATGATGCTAATTAAGGAAAGCATAGGTGTTAGAATGGTGTGAATATTCACTTGGACTTAGGTCATCTGGTGTGTGGGGTTTCAATATGCTTAAAACTTGTATAAAAAGCGTCTGCCGTCGCGGCAAACAGACATTTATACAGGCTGGTTGGTAGTTTGCTACATTCCCTTATAATAATTGGGACTGGGAAAGTTTGCGTAACAATAAAATGGTTTCATGTAATTATAAAAAAATTGGGATTATTTATTAAGGTCGTGGGAGTTCGCTGGATGCGGGTGGCGCAGGACCGGTCACTTTGGCACTCTTTGGGGGAGGCCTATGTCCAGCAGTGGACGTCTTTCGGCTGATATGATGATGATGGTTAAAATTTCGAAATGTGATTTAGTTTAGGTAGGTTCATAAAACCAATGATGTAATATAAAAATAGGGAGATATGTTGTCTATACGAAATTCCGTGTTTAAAAATGGCCACCAAATTCTGACAGCATTCGTTTCCACTGACGACGCAGAACTATGGCAAGCTGTGTGACTTGACCAAAATTTAGTGTGCCACTTTTGGACCGCTTATAACATTATCTACGTATATTTTGTATTACATCATTGCATAAAACAATAACACTCATCTAGAAGAAGAACTCCCGAAGGGTTCGTTGTCGCCCGTAGTGAGTAGTTACATTAAACACGTGAATTTAACCGAGTAATTAACTAATAGTATTATTTTAAACATGTATCACGAAAGTTTAAATTCAATAATTAAATCCTTTATATGGAAATTAACATAAGTACAGTATACCTACCTACTGCTGAGTTTATTTCTACTCGGTAAGACTTCGGTTTTGCAATATAACCAAGTCTGAAAATTACTAATTGATGACTTAAGAAGGTATTTATAGAAACTTCATGGTCACAGACAGAGAGCTAAAAGAGAATTTGCTTGCAAAATAGTAATTTAAACAAAAAAATGGTGACCTTACAATAAACTTTCTCTGTTAACTACTTATTGATCGCTTTGTAGACGTTTAACGTAGGTAGGTTTGAAAGTGATATAAATAAAAATTTGAAAAAAATATGATCACCATGATTTCTGGACGAGCCCTAACCTGTTGATATACTTACTCTTTTTAGACGCTCAATGGATGTTTTTAACCCGCGAAGGAAAAAGAGGGGTGTTATAAGTTTGACGTGCCTGTGTGTCTGCTTGTGTGTGTGTGTGTCTGTGTGTGTGTGTGTGTGTGTGTGAGTGTGTGTGTGTGCGTGTCGTCTGTGGCATCGTAGCTCCTAAACGAATGGACCGATTTGAATGCAGTTTTATCCGAAAGCTGACGTGATCGAGATGGTTCTTAGCTACGTTTCAACAAAATTGGCCGTTTTTGAGATAAGTATTGAACTTTGAAATGAAAATGTCGGGGGTTTATCAACTTTTCTAAGTTGTAGGTATTACCGTCGATTAATCGTCGTCGAATTTGTTTTATTGCCGTGTGTATGCATAGCCCCGCTATTCTGTAGGTAACTAAGGGGACGTAGGTTCGTAGTCTTCCTTCCCTCTCACTGAGCATAAGCGTGAGCGAGATGGAAGTGCGTATTTGGAAGCGCGGATATCATGTTTTTTAGTTTTATTTTTTTGTGCGTTTTAATAAATAAAAAAGTAATAGCTAATTTCCCTCAAACAGAAAATTGCCAATTTTTAAAACCAATTTTAATATGTTTAGCTTTTGTGCATAATTTGTTACGATTTTTTTAAGTGTTTTTTAGACCTATGTTCGTGATTTTTTTTTATCAAGCGAAAGTCAAAAACTCAGGATTTGAATAGCTGATTTCCCTTGAGAAAGGCCTCAAAATTGCTAAATAACTTTGGGGCAGCCGTATTGTAATCCACACAAGAGCTACGATTTTTTTTAAATCCGTTTTCGGAGCTCACGTCGCCTTAAGTACAAATATATCTTGACGCCGCGATTCGAGTAACTAAGCGTAGGTAGAGGTCTAGTTTCGTTAGGTGTGACGGGTGAGGAATAAAAGACCCGGGCTTATTCTTTACGAGTTCATGCTCTGCTCTGCTCATAACAAAAGTTACAGAATTAGCGGGGCAGGAGCTCTGCGAGCCTATCACCGCCAGGAACACAACACCACATAGAGTCAGACCACAGCGAGCCGCAAACCGCATTCAAATCGGTCCATTCGTTTAGGAGCTACGATGCCACAGACAAACACACACACAGAGACAGACAGACACACAGACACGTCAAACTTATAATACCCCTCTTTTTCCGTCGGAGGTTAAAAATGAGACTCATTTTGAAAAAGGCGCATTTGGTCACACGTAACCAAGGATTGTAACCGGTTATTTTTTGTATGGGAACTGTAACCGGATTTTTCGTTCTTTGTTAATTATTTCATTTTCTTTTTAACGGCCTCCGTAGCCCAGTGGGTAGTGACTCTGCCTACGAAGCTGGAGGTCCCGGGTTCAAATCCCGGTCAGGGCATTTATTTGTGTATTTATCACGAATATTTGTTCCTGAGTTATGGATGTTATGTATGTATATAAGTACCTATATGTATGTATCTATTATATAAATCATCGCCTAGTACCCACAACACAAGCCTAACTGAGCTTACCGTGGGCCTAGGTTGATTTGTGTAAGATTGTCCCGTAATATTTTTTTTTTATTATTTTTTTTAATTGGGCAATCTAATAATACGCACTCGTTACCTCAAAACACAACTGATTCCTACATATGAAGTATAAAATAGTTCGAGATATGTGGTTATTTCAAGGTTTTTGAAAAAAACCGGTTACAATCCCTGAACGTAACGCATAGCGGCGTAGTAGGTAAGTACTTATAACTGACAGTTTATTTCATAGGTAAAATTGTTGCCATATAAAGAAATTGGAATAAATGGTTGCCGGTTGCGTCACGTCAAGCTGGCCAGACTCTATGTGGTGTAGGTAGTGTTTGTCCCTGGTGATTTTTTTTTCCAATAATAATATGTAACATTTTCTTTTATTTATAAGCTCGACAAACTCAGTGTTTATTGGCGAGGAATGCACTCACTTTCCTTACAATGTTTTTTTTTCTTTTTTTTTTTTGATAAGGTTGCTAGATCTCCTGAGGATACACACGGTGATAATGATAAGACACATGACTCATCCTCCTAGCGTTATTCCCGGATGTGCCCCTAAAGAAGCCCGAGCTCCGCTTTGACACCTTATCCCAAGATTTGGCATCATCATCATCATCATCATATCAGCCGAAAGACGTCCACCGCTGGACATAGGCCTCCCCCAAATAGTGCCAAAGTATCAAAGATTTGTTTTACGAAAGCGACTGCCATCTGACCTTCCAACCCAGAGGGAAAACTAGACCTTATTGGGATTACCCCGGTTTTCTCACGATGTTTTCCTTCAAAGCTACTGGTAAATATTCCGTAAGTACATATAAGTTCCGAAAAACTCATTGGTATGAGCCGGGGTTCGAACCCACGATCGCCGCTTTGACAGCCGCATGCCTGAACCAAGGCTACCGTAGCTTAAAAACTCAATGACTATTCACTGGTGGTAAAAACTAATGTTTTTCATCCAAGTGAATTGAATAAGGTTTAAAAAATGAGCTGTATTGATTTTGCAAAATATAGTCACTAAGGAGAACTGAAGCCGTTACCGCGTCCGGTGCGGTACGTGACGCGAGAACCAATCTGTGACGTCATTTAACGGTCGCCATTGCATTTAAATGTGGAGTCAATCTCTCAAGCTGATTTATTTATTTAAACTTTATAACACAGTAACAAGTTACATATACGAAAGGCAACCTAATTGCCGTAAGATAATAATAGAAGTAAGGAACAAAACAGCAATAAAGAAAACGGAAAAATTACTGGTCTTTGTTAAAATGTATTAAAGAGTACATACAGAAAAATGCATTACCTACATAATATATGGTTGTGGTTGCGTTTTTTTACTAAGCCTTAGTAATTCTTCAATTGAATTCAAGAAAACCTGTATCTCGAGAAGAACCGGCGTAAAAGAATCGGCGAGGTATATTTTTTCAAAACAGTACCTATCGAAATCGGTGGACGTAATTTTTTGGCTACATTGACGGCACTGGCATGGCATGTAGGTAAAGTCGCCGTCAATGGACTTTGCTAACTATGTAAACTAACAATGTATTGGAATTGACATTTTAAATGTAGCTGGATGGATGTTGACGTTCACATTGATGTTCCAACATTGAATTTTGAGTTTCATGGACCGATTTTGGCTCGGTGCCAGGGCTTGACGTACCGGTATTTTCCGGAACCGGTATCGTGACGTTGAACCAGAAACCGGCGTTAGACTTGGTACCGGTACCAAGGGTTGATGAAATTTACCGGTTTTTTGCAGTAAATACCGGTACTCGAAAATAATCACGGAACTAAATCACTATTACCTACTTGCGCGCCGCCGGCTCGGCTGGCAACGTCGCCGTACAGCCGTACGTACTGATGTGCCGACGGAAATTAAGTTTCCTAAATTGCGAAAATTTTCTGAAATTTGACATAGGTAAATTTCGGAAATTACTCTCATTTTCGTATAGGAATTGAAACTTTCCATTACCAAAATGAAAATGTCCTTTATTTCTAGTGAAACTTTCTAGAAATTTCCGAGAATATTTCCAACTTTTTGGAAGCTCCGCAATTTGCACATCAGTAGCTGCCGTACGCCGCGCTCATTGTATGTAGCTGCCGCCGCCGCGCCGCCGCGCACTCGCACGGAACGGCAACGTCGCATACACGAGTAGGAACCCTTATTAACCGGTATTTTACCGTGCTAATACCGGTATTTTCCTTAACCGGTTCTCTGGAACCAAAACGAAAAGAACCTACAAATACCGGTACCTATGTTACAAGTATTTTAGGTACCGGTTCCAAGCCCTGCTCGGAGCCGCGAGCCGCTCCATTCGGCGTGTGGGAGCGGTCGTGAATGGAAGAAGGCAGTTAATAATCCCGCCTCCAGGTAAACGCTAACAAGTCCAATTCGAACAAATGTGGATACGCAATGTTATATCACTCCATTCATTCGCAATCCCGTGGGAAATCAGAAAATTACACTAAATTATGGTTTTAAAAACGTTAATCTGGTTTCAGATGCGATCTGGGCTCTGTTCTGACACAATACGTGTAGTGATGTGCCGAATGTTTAGTACAAGTTTCGACTAAACTCTCAGCTGACGCAGATTAGACAAGTCAAATTAAAAGAGGATTAAACAAACTCAATTGCTTTTATATAAGTAATTTATATATACCTATACATATTTTAATACTCACTTTTTCAAATTCTTCATTTTAATAAGGACCAGAATACGATCTGTTTCAGAAAAAAATTATAACTAATTGGAGCGCCCAAATTCCTCAACTTTGATTTTATTATGAAGTCACCTATGATTTTATGAAGGGTCCACGGAAAGTACATGTCTAGTCACTTTTTTTTTTAAATGAGATTTTAATGTCAAGATCTTGAGCTCGTTATGAACTATTACGTCACACTTGGCCATAAAGCAGGAATTACCGCAGGGAGAGACGTAAAATTTTGTATTCACCAAGGGCGGCAGAAAAGAAAGCCTCAGATCACATATTTATCGCCCTTGCCTTCGGCTTGTGCGTCAAATACCTGCGATCTGAGACATTCTTTATTTTACCGCCCTATGTAAGTAATGTACTAATAGTGACATTAACGTTTCATAAAACGCTGCTGCTTTGGCTGTCAGTCAAGTAATACTATTAACAATAATAAATATTTTGCGGACAATCTTACACAAATCAACCTAGTCCCAAACTAAGCAAAGCTTGTACTATGGGTACTAAACGACGATATACATACTTATATAGAGAAATAAATGCTTAAATAGATAGAAAACATCCATGACTCAGGAACAAATATTCGTGCTCATCACACAAATAAATGCCTTTACCGGGATTCGAACCCAGGACCTCTTGCTTCGTAGGCAGGGAGCACTACCAACTAGGCTAAAGCGGTCGTCAAAATACTTTAATCAATCAGTCAATTTATGGGCAATGTGGTTCCATCAAAGCCTTAGTGATTCCGCCAGTGTCGAGTTTGGATAAAACACGCCCAGTATTTATTATACGGTAGACCACAGACCGATCAACATTAAAAACGGCGCCGACAGCTATCATTTCATAGAAACTTGTCAACCTTTCCATACGTACAGATTGTAACGAACACCGCTTACGATTACAGACGGTTTGGTGGGTACCCTTCTGTGTTCGGTACTTCGGTAGTATATCCGACCGACCGACCGATTCAAACACCGTATTCGACCAAGTCGACGTCAACGGCACATCACTAGTCTTCGTCAAGTTACGATTGTGTGAAAACAAGGAAAATGCCATTAAAATAGCTAACATGTGTCGTGGGATTGCCATTTTCTGATTTATGCGGGGTTGTCTTTCGAATTGTGGTTTCAAGCAATCAAGTAATCAAGTAATTTATTAGCATTCATGTTGTTACATAAAGGTGGTAAGTGTTACAATATGGACGTATCAAACATGAGCCCTGCAAGGGCATCGCAAAAGTAATAGTATTGAAATTAAATACTAACTTAAAAACTAACAAAGCTTAAAGTAATATAAAATTAGCTATAACAAATCTCTTTGAGCCGAATTGTAGTTAATGTTTGTTTGTGTTAGGTTACTAGTAGTGATATAAGAACTTACTTTGTTAAAGTAATTTGTCTTCTAAGTATTCACTAATAGAATAATACGCTTTATTTAGAAGAATTTGTTTTACTTGGCTTATAAATTTATTTTCTTTGCTTTCTTTTTAATTTTTTTCTGGTAGTTTATTATATAATTTTATGGACATTATTAAAGGGCCGGATGAGTGGAGTTTTAATCGGGAGGGTGGTGCTATTAGTCTGGTTTTATTTCTTAATGCATATGGTACAGGTGTGTCTTCTCGTTTGGTATAGAATTCTGAGTATTTGCGGACAAGTTTACATATTTCTAAGATGTATAAGGATGGTAGAGTGAGTATTCTGTGTTTGATAAAGTGCGGCTTACAACTGTCTATTTGTTTTAGGTTCACTAGTATTCTTATAAGCTTTTTCTGCAGGGTAACTATGGTGGAAGCATCGGTGCTATTTCCCCAGAGGATAATTCCATAGCTGATCCAGGAATAGCTCTACGCGTAATATGTTGCCAGTGCGGTCTCTAAGTCGGAGGGTTTCTTTATTTCCCGTAGAGTAGTTTCAGACAGTGTTCGTGGATTTTTAAATCTTGTTTAATGAATGAATTAATTAATATTTGATTTATACTTTTATTATTGTGCAGTAACAAGTTACAAATACAAAAGGCGAACTTAATTCCATGCAATCTACCAGTCAACATTTAGGCCACACAAAATAATCATACCTGCAGAGTATGAGAACAACACAGAAAAAAATAAAACTGAAAAATTACTGGGTGGTATTTTAATTATACTAGCGGCTCAGTGAGCAGTTGAAATCGCAAGTTTGTATTTAAAAAAAAAGTATTTAAAAAATCAGAGTACAGACAGCCGGAGATACGAAAGCATTTTAGCCCAAGCTGAAACGGAGAAGCTCGTTCGCTTCGCTCGCTCACTCAATAAATTGTCATGAAGCGCGGACGGATGGCTTCGCGGCTGTGATGAGGAAGAGATGCGCTTCGCTTTTGTCTCGTCAGCCCCAACAGCATCCTGAGCGTGTTCGCTTACCGCTGGGACAGTCCTATGCTAGCCCGCTGGACGTCCATGCATGTGCAGGTAAAGACGCGCGCACGAGAATTTTAGACCCTAAGTATTATTGTTAACTAACACTCATTTAGTCATAAGTTAATTATTTTTTACTAACAAATGTGTATGGACCTTGTCTGAAATAAAAATGAATTGAATTGAAAGACATCCACTGCTGGACATAGGCCTCCCCCAAAGAGTGCCACAATGGCCGGTCCTGCGCCACCCGCATCCAGCGGACTCCCGCGACTAATACATTGTGTATTGGTCGCGATATTTGTGTTAGTCTATAAGGTATTTATTTGGACATATAGGCCTTGTTGCCTGGAGCAAAAAAAAAATGTATTCCACCTTATTATGTTTATGTTTACAATGTATCGGTTAGAAACAGTACAATCCTACATTTATTGAAATGGACTGTTTCGCGTTCCGATTTCCCATAACACAATAAGCTAATGTCATATTTTACCGATTTAAGCGGTGGGTGGCGACATAACGTGCGAATTGATTTCTATCGTATGGGAAATAGTTCGGTGGAAAGTATAGACGCAATAAATATGGTTTGTGAGAGGAAATTAATACAGTAAGCAGTATGTAAACGAATGAAATACGACGCAACATGCAGGTTCTGCCAGAGGAGACAGAGGAAACAGCAATGCACATTCTCTGCTCCTGCGGACCACTCATGCACAAAAGAAGAGGTACAGCGGCGGAGGCAACGGTGAACTCCAAAAAAAGGGCTGCCACAGTAGACACATACTAAGGCCCACAATTAACAACAATAATAATGTAAACGAAGATATCGAGGTCTAGAAAACTTACAAAATTTGAATCATAAGCGTCCTCTATAACAACGCATTCAGGATGCTGATGAGGTTGCCGCGCCACTGTAGTGCATCGGGGATGTTCGCGGAGGCGCGTACGGATGGCTTCCACGTTATCATGCGTAAGCGAGTCGCGTCCCTGATGCGTCGTGTTCGCGGCAGCTCCAACGGACTCCTGAGCATGCTATGCGAACTTAGAACTTAATGCAAATCCAGTTTCTTATTGAAAACAGTGCCACCTTCTTGATAGCTGGCGAACTCGCTGAAGCTCTAGCGATTGCTAGGCTAGGCTGTCAAGGTATTTCAAAATTCGCCGTATTGTCACAAGGCATCAGTAGCCTAGGGGTACAGACGGTGGTATTTGGAGTCGATGTTCCGGGGTTCAAACCCTACGACCGACGCACTTTTTGTATGTTTTTTACATTCAAAGAAAAGTTGTAACTACCGCAGAAGAGATGGCGCCTGTATACGCAAGCATTAAATGCCTTCTCAATTTGGTCGAGTTGCCTGTCTATCTCAGTATGTATATTGTAGTATTTGCTCCTGAGTGCAGTTGCGGAAACGCATGACAGTCCTCTATATTCCGCCAATGGACGAAGTCTCATAGCTCACAAGTGAGCTATGAGAAATAACATAGACCTAAGTAAAATTGTTACTAACATATATGGATGTACCATTTACTCCGCAATAAACATATCATCATTTCCTTGCCCTTATCCCATTTACTTGGGGTCGGCGCAGCATGTCTTTTTCTTCCATACTTCTCTGTCAGCCGTCATATCATCATTCACTTCTTTTCTCTTCATATCGTCTCTCACACAGTCCATCCACCTTTTTCTTGGCCTACCTCGTCTTTTACATCCATCCACATTCATACCTAATACTCTTTTGGTTACATGACTTTCATCCCTCCGCATTACGTGCCCATACCACGCAAGGCGATTGGCCCTCAATTTATCCGCGATAGGTGCTACTTTTAGGCTTCCCCTTACATACACATTTCTTATTCGGTCCATCCTCGTCACACCACACATCCATCTTAACATCCTCATCTCCGTTACATGCAATCTCTTTTCATCCGTCACCTTTAAGGCCCAACATTCCGATCCATACATGACGACAGGTCTCACAATGGTCTTATAGATTTTGCCCTTTAACCTAGGAGGCATTCTGCCATCGCATATTGTTCCGGAGACCTGTCGCCATTTCATCCACCCAGCGCTAATTCGGTTTTTGACATCACGGTCGATATCACCATCACACTGTACAAGCGAACCGAGGTACTTAAAATCGGAGCAGACTGGGAGCATAACTCCGCAATAAACATATATTCATTCATATTCATATTCTACGCGACTCATTATCAAACAAAGTTAAACACGATCCTTATTTTTCAAATCAAGCATATTAAAATACATTGAGGCTAAATGGGTCAAAATGAGAAACGAAAACTGGGCGCATAGGTACCTATCCCTGCAGACAAAACAATAAGTAACTACTTACCAGCTAACGTAACTCTCGGTTACATATGTACATACATATAAGTTCAGCGGTCGATTGCGTACCTACCTGATCATATGAAGAATGAGCCTAATAACAATAAATTTATTAATACTTTAAAAAAATATTTAGTGGCAAATGCTTATTACACAGTAAATGAATATTTAAATCGCAATAATAATGACTAGTATTAAGAAATCGCAACTGAAATAATTGTCTAAGTATAGTTTAAATTTTGAACTACTTACTGCATTGCAGTGCCCTTACAGGGTTGTGTTGAGACATACCAATATGTAGCTATAAGATCTTTTGTACACACAAGGCAATGATTAAATGAATATGAAATATGAATATGAAATATTGCTTAGTACTAGTAAGGTACATCCAATGACTGGAAAGCCCCTTTTCAGGCTTAAGCCTATCGATTTATTAAACTTACTGATAGGGTAACACGTTTGAAAAGTAACGTAACATTGCCCCTCTGGTAGGAACAGAGAAAAAATCCGAAGAGTCATTTTTGTCCGAAACCATAATTATTCCGATATTTCAAAATTTCGAACGCTAAATTCCCCTAGAAACTGAACTTTGGACGCAGACGCAGATGATTTAATACAATATAAAAATATGTTAGGTTATTAGGTTAGTGTTATAGCCAGAAAAACCAAAAATTCCTTCAGTGGAACAAGGATTTCGGAAATATGAAACTCGGAAAAAATGTTATTTCAGAATTATGTAGTGAAAGAAAGAAAGAAAGATACATTTATTTTTCCTTGGTGTTCCCCCCTTTGGTCATATATAGTCATATTTGGCTTCAATGACATAATTAGGATTTAAAAGGCTTATATATAATGTAGTTTATTAAAATTGCGGGAATAGGTATAATGTAATTTACTAAACAAAATAATAGTAACATAACAATGTTTTGTAGTAATTCTGCAATGTAATCTGAAAAGGTTTATTACGGAAAGTTAAGGCTGCCGTTCCCCCTTAAAGCCCAGATGTTTATCTAAGCTTCTTTTAAGTGCCCCTTTGTCGGTACAAACAAACCTAACTTAATTAGGACTTAATTTCATTAATTAGAGGAACTACTCTCATTTTATAGGAGCAAAAACAGGCTGACCAACATTACGTGGTTGTAATGGGGCAAATGAGTGCTACACACGACCCGACCGATTGTCAGATCGGGTCAGGCCTCTGACATGACAGCTGATCAGACGGTAAAACAGGTTGACCAATAGGTATTAATCACAGATGTATGAATATAAGGAGATCGGACATGCCGGCCGATCTGTATTGAGTACGGCTGTCGCAAGTGCTAATGCACCCACACAACGCCCAAGTAATTGACAAGACAAAGCACGCACACATCTAAAACACACACAATTTATTATTATTTATTTATTCTCAAAAAAAAAACAACAATGGCAAGTACATTCCTTTCTGCTTCGCCAAACTGAGGACAGTTTGTCGGCGAATGTGCGCTCCCTTACAAAAGTCAAACATTACCTACTTAATTTACTAACACTAAACTTAGTGTACCATCGACGACGCACTCGGCCGACCATTTGTGGCCTTATTACAACAGCATAAAGTCCACCAATAGTCCGCCGAGTGCGTCGTCGTTAGTGCGTGTGACTGGTGCAAATACGAAATAATGTTTTTTATATCTACCGTATATCTACGTCTAAATTAATTTTATCTAAAAGTATTGTTTTCAGCCTACTTGTATACCTACGCGCTTATTGGACAATACACGCGCATCATATCAGGCATTCTGGGAAAAAACGTAATATTCTCTGCGATCAGCACGCGTGCACAGTATGGCAGACAGTGTTGGGCAAAACGTAATTGAATTACTAATTAATAATTACAATTACAAAAAGTAATTGCAATTACAAATTATAATTACAGGGAAAATGAAATTGTAATTATAAGTTTCAATTACAATTACAAAATGTAATTATTAATTGAATTATTAATTACATTTTGCAATTAATTACTTATTAAATTACAAACTACTTTTGTTTTATTAAGAGTGTATGAGTGTAATAACTTTGTTTTCGAAGAGTTTTGCAAGGATTAGCTTGAAATGAAAAAAAAAATTATACGTGTAGTATGCAACTAATTTTACATTTTTATATCTGTCCGGTCTAACCTAACAACAGTATTAGTTTTGTGGTTCAGTCAATTCAAATAAATATAAATATAGGTACACACATTTATTGTTTTGATTATTACATCATTGCAATCAGACCAAGTAAACACGTATGCTTCTCATTGTTTATAAAAAAAGTTGACTTAAAGTAATTTAATTTACAAATAAATGTAATTACAATTACAAATTACAATGTAATTTCAATTACATGAAATTTTAATTACATTCAATTTAATTAACGTAATTGAATTAATAATTGTGTAATTTGTAATTAAATTACAAAAAGTAATTAATTACGCCCAACACTGATGGCAGAGTATGCCCATTGAGCTAACAGCTGCGACACGGCCGCCGGCGGCTTGTCCTCGTTCTAGTATTATATGCTCTGAGGTATTAATACTCGTACACGGTCACAATCTCACAATACACATGCACCTCGCCACGTGACGTCCAAAATAACGTTTATCTATCCAAATATAATAAACCCTCCATGATGCGTTCAAGAACCGCACATTATGACCACCATAAAAGTAAACTGTTTTGTTAGAACAAAATTCTTATCTGTGAAAATGTTATTATTGCTAAATAATAACATCGATTTCGATAATATTATTTCATTCAAATTTCGAACGCGTCTGAAAAACAAAGAAATTTGATTTAACCTCTATTCTAATATCAGTTGAGATGACGTAGTTCGAAATGAATTGTCAATTTGCATACAAATTTGACAAATGTCGCACGTAAGTAAGATATCGAACGATATGATAAATAAATAAATAATTAATAAATATTATGGGACAATCTTACACAAATCAACCTAGGCCCACGGTAAGCTCAGTAAGGCTTGAGTTGTGGGTACTAGGCGATGATATATATAATAGATACATACATATAGATACTTATGTACATATATAACATCCATAACTCATAGATAGTTGGAGTTTGTCTCTGAATTAAAAAAAGAACTATGACAGCTGCCAGAAAACAACGCCGCGATGCCGATCATAATATGCGGCCCCTGAATGCATCATGGAGGCTTATGATATGTGGATAGATAATAGTAGTTTATGTGACTGTACATAATGAGGGGCATTAAACACGAGTGTATTAATGCCTAATTATGTACAGTTATCTACCCACATGTTATAAATCCTCAATGATGTGTTCGGGAACCATTTGAATGACCGCCATTGCACCGCCACGCCATGGCCGACTAGATTTCAAATCATGACCAACTACATCATGCTGCACGACCCCAACACCGGACCCGATTTCCATAATAACATCGATTGTCGATGCTATTATGATTTTTCATACATTATAATAACACTGGCACAGATAAAACGCTGATGTTACGTTATGGTGGTCGTTATATATGGTTTCCGAACACATTCTAGAGGATTTATGATATGGGTGTAGATAAAGTAGTGTATTTAACTGTACATAATTAGGCATTAAAACACTCGTGTTTGATGCCCTTCATTATGTACAGTCACATTAACTACTATTTGTTATCCTCCCTCTAGGACTCTCCATATATTTTATTACATTATAATATAACAATGTTATTTACTTGGTTCAGTGATTTATTTATTTATCGTAAGGCGCTTACACACTAGTACATATAATACGTATTCGTATCGATGTCGCTGATAGAGTTCCAGTGTGCGCTGCGAGGTTCAAAAGGATTGATGACACTATATGATTCTTCTTATGATTATTATTTTGACATCTCTGATATTATATTGTTCTTGATTATTATTTATAAATGTATGTCTTTATTATTGTAGGTATATGTATTACTGCACTCCGCATTCGCAATAAAGAAACTAAATTACTGAACTACATATTCTAAAAGAAACCGATAGGATTTTTATGTTGTATAAAAAATTCTAAAAGACACTATCTACCTAAACGCATCATACATACATACATACATATAATCACGCCTCTTTCCCAGAGGGGTAGGCAGAGATCACGGATCTTCATTTGCTAAACGCATCATTTCACGACTAAACCAATAACTTACTTGTTATTCCCCACAACACAACGATTAGTACGGATAAAAAGTTGTAATAAATGTTTGTCAATTAGCAGCGATGTCTGGGGAGGGGACTCGTATTTTTGGCTTTCGTTGTGCTGTAATTGTAGCTGGTCCCATTCCCATGTCCCATACAGACCCCAACTTAGAAAGATATGTAGGTAAAAAAAGGCCTCGGACAGATATTTCTCCTCTCTATATAAAAACTGGTTTGAATAGCATCATAAAAAAGGAAAGTATACCCAATCATCTCACTTGACGTTAGATTAACAGCTATTGCGCAGTGTTTCTGCTGCATCCAGTTGACGTCAAAGGGATGTATTCATTTTTCGCCTGACCACAAGGGAATAAGGGACAAATGTGTAAAAATATCTTTGACGTTGATTGTACTTTCCAAATCCCTAATTAGGCAACCTGACAGAGTCCTTTGCCAACGTCAGACGGTCGGGCCGCCCGTGTGCCCCCATAATTGCACAATGTCGGGTCGACAAACGCTTCGGGCCCCGCCATTATCTTTAACTCTACGGTCATTTAAATACCATTTTTAACGAGTTCTTAAATTAAACAGGTATATTTTCGTTCACCGCATCGCATCTGTATCACATTTCTATGAAACAAAGTCGTGGAGTGTTTCAATTTGATGCTGATTCCAAGTGATGAACTGACCTATCGAAAATCTAAATTGGATGGCGTATCTCCGTCTTTATCGCACCACTTTTGGTGGTAGCGCCGCCGAGTAGAAATTCTCCTAGGTTCGGTTGTTTTAAATCCTCGGTAATAGCAAGTTCATCATCATCATTACTTAAGAGCCTTGCTCTTGTCGGTGGAGTAACCGCCACTTTTCTCTGTCCATTGCCAGCCTCTTGACATCCTCATATGACTCGACATCAGCTTTATGTTTTATTTGGCTAGAATATGTTAGCCTAGGCCTTCCTCTGCCTCTCTTGCCTTTAATTTTACCCTCCAGGATATTTAGGAAGAAACTGTCGTGCCGTATCAGGTGACCCACCATCTTGCCTCTCCTATTTCTTATACATCCTAGTAAACATCTTTTCTCATCAACCATCCTTAAAACTTCTTCGTTTGTCTTTCTCTCCGTCCAGCTAATCCTTTCCATCCTTCGCCAGCACCACATTTCGAAGGCCTCCAGTCGTTCTCTGTCTCTCTGGGTTAGCGTCCACGACTCGCTCCCATATAAAGCAATGCTCCAAATGTAAACTTTAATCAGTCGCTTTTTAGCTGTTTTTGATATACGTGCTTTTAAGAGATGCTTTTAGCAAGTTACGTCCCTAAAAATCAGATTTTATGGAAAGTTAGGCAGTTTTCAAGGGGATGGCAGCTGCGGACGCCACATCAACATGGACATCAATATGAACTTTGGGCTCTACATTGAATCCTTGGCGCAAACTGCAGCAAAAAAACTTGTTATCCTCTCTAACTTAGAGGTCAGGCGGGACTTCACACCCAGGCTGCTTCTTCAGCTTTGCCAAGCACAGGTCCAGTATTGTATGGAGTACTGCTAAATATCAGCTAGCCTTTGATTTGATTGATGGGCGTGCCAGGAAGCTCATTGGTGACTTGGATTTGACTTAGGCTGAAATGCAAAGACTGGAACACCGTGTAAAAGTTGCCTGCTTATCGGTGTTCTAAAGATCTAAAGTTTACATTTCGGTGAGGTGCGCTTGGCTTATACGAATTAATCCCGCCCTCAGCATTTCGCGATCTTGGGACTAGGCGCGGACGTGTGTTCCACTCTCAGAGTATGGAATACTAGAGAGAGGACACGCCGCCGGCGTCGCAGTTGTTAGCTCAATGGGCATACTCTGCCCTACTGTGCACGCGTGCGGATCGCAGAAAATATTACGTTTCTTCCCAAAATGCCTGATATGATGCGCGTGTATTGTCCAATAAGAGCGTAGGTATACAAGTGTGTGTGTTTTAGATGTGTGCGTGCTTTGTCTTGTCAATTACTTGGGCGTTGTGTGGGTTAATGAACTTGCGACAGGCGTACTCAATACAATGGCATGTCCGATCTCCTTATATTCATACATCTGTAGTTCCACTCCACCCTTATGTCGTCGATTTACCACTGATTCGCACGAAGCGCTTTGCTTCCAGTTTTCTCGCGAAGACAGCTAATGAGTGGAATTCACTTCCGGCAAACCTTTTCCCAGCTACGTATAACTTGGATCTTTTCAAGACGAGAGTGAATAGGCTAGTGCCTATCTAGGTATGTATGTAACACCCATGATCTCATCATCACTTACCATCAGGTGAGATAGTTGTCAACATCTTACATCTAAGTACTAAATAAAATAAGTTTCGGTCAAAATATTCAGTTTTGGTACAAGCTTTTGTTGCCGACTGTACTTTAATGCATACCATCATCAACTACTCATTGAGACCATTCTAACGAGCCTAAACTCGATGGGGTTAATTGTGTCGTTTTATTGCGGAGTTCCTATGGCCACCGTCCAGCTGCAGCATCAGATCAGCTCCATGTCATCATAATATTGCATTGTCATGCGATATACATATGCACGCAAAGTTTCAGCTCAATCGGATAACGGGAAGTGACTGAAAAATGGATTGCAAATTTTGACGGACAACTTACTTACATACATACATACATACGAACAGTGCAAGTGAATATAAAGCTTGTAATAAGCCTCCCCCAACGAGTGCCAAAGTGACTGGTCCTGCGACCGCCACCCGCATCCAGCGGCGTGCCGCTCTACATACATGAACTAAAATAACTTGATATAAAACGAAAAAAGCCATAACAATACCCTGTGCTAAAACAATGTACCCACAAGATTTACAAGCCCTGTACTTTATAGGCGTGAGCGATAAAAATACGTTTTTTAATGGCCGCCATTTCGTATTCTTCAGAAGATCGTATCTGTGTTCACAATGTACGGGTGATACGATGTTTAAGAATTCCGCTTTGCGTGTATAATAGATGTTGTAAAACTATAAAGTTTAATTATAGGGCGCTTCTTAAATAGTATCATAATACTACACTTTTATATTGCTTTTTAGGGTTCAGTACGCAAAGGATGCGACTTTTTTACATGCTTTTATTTAGTTTCACCTGTCCCGTTGTCTGTCTGTCTGTAATCAAATCTTGCAAGTTGGATTTGACCCACTTCCCGGTTTCCGATTGAGCGGAAATTTTGCATGCATATGTACAGGTATCGCATGACAATGCAATATTATGATGAAATGGAGCTGATCTGATGCTGGAGCTGGAAGGTAGCCATAGGAACTCCGCAATAAAACGACACAACCCCATCGAGTTTGGGCTCGTTAGAATCGTCTCAATGAGTAGTTGATGGTGGTATGCAGAAAAGTACAGTCGGCAATAAAATCTTGTACCAAGAATGTAATTTTTGATAGAAACTTATTATCATAGTACGACAGTGGCAAACAATCACTTGATTGTAAGCCGACACCGCGCGGTATGGACGACTACAGAAGAATCACGAGCGCGTTGCCGACCTTTGATTGATTTGAGGATTCGTTATGTGGACAGCTAGAAATTAATGCAGCCTCAGTTTCAACACAGCGCATCCTAATGTAGATCTGGGGTGACGAAGATTGGGCAAGAATTTTGTTTTTCGATGAATCCAGGTTTATGCTCTATGCAAATGATGGGCGGCAAAGAGTTTACAGACGGCCTGGTGAACGTTTTATTCCAGCATGTTTTGAGGAAAAAGTGGCGTTCGGCGGTGGGTCAGTTATGGTTTGGGCTGGAATCTCTTCAGAGAGTCGCACGGAGTTAGTTTTAATAGAAAATGGATCATTAACGAGCGCAAGATATGAAGAAGAGATTCTTAATGAGCATGTCGGCCCATACTTAGTTAATATAGGTGGAAATTCTATGTTTATGCATGACAACGCCACACACAGCTCAAATAGGCTTGTTGCGTGGTGTTAAAATTGATAACGTCGTGTTGCTAAATGGATAGTAAACCATCGAATGATTGTAATAAAGCATAAATTACAAAATATAATTCAAATCATAAAAAGATATGAACCTTGAAAGTTTAGAAAAAAAAATTTTACCGCGACCGAAACAACAATTTACTTCATTTTCCATGCAACGGTTAGTACAAATTGCACGGTGTGACGTCATACTTTAAAGCCAATCAGTATGAAGCGTTTCGGCTGCTGTCAGCGAGGTCCGTCTTTAACTCGATTTTTTGGGTATTAATGTCCTTTAAATGTTTGCTTCCATACAAACATTTGTTCATCTACAAAAACTGGTTCGAATGGCATCGTAAACAAATTTAAGGTCACAAGCCCAATGTCAGAGATTATTTTTTGGAGGTTGGTATCAACTGTATGAACTGGCCCTCGAGGAGTCCGCGCTTAAATCCGATTGAGCATGTATGGGACGAGCTTGGGAGGCGTGTAAGAGCTCGAAACCCCGCCCCAGCTACACTAGACACCTGAAACAGGCGTTAGTGGAAGAATGGGACAATATCCCGCAAGAACGCATAAAGAACTTAATAAACAGCATGCCGAATCGTCTAGAAGCTGTAAGAAGAGCCCGAGGAGGCAATACGAAGTATTAATTTTTGTGTTGTATGTGAAGTACCTACTGCTTATTTTTGTACGTAAAATTGGTTGATTTTTTGTTTCCTATGTAATTTTATTAAACAAAAGAATTACGATTACACCATTTGATGTTATTTAATTCAGTTTAAAATTATCTACAATATGCAGTTTAATTCATGTCCCTAGCTTTATTACTTTAGGAGATATTACAGATGTTCGTACTGACCCAGTTTCTTTGACCACGAGTGTACATGACATACCTACCTACGAACAGTGCAAGTTAATATAAAGCTTCTAAAAATAAAATTATTTTTTTGTATGAGTTGGCCAGTTACTGGCGATTTACCCAATGCTGTTATTAATTTTGTGGTACGGGACCCTACGTATGATAGCCTGACTCGCACTTATCAGAATTTGAACGCTAGAAAACTTTCAACTTTAAACGCTAACATCTGAAGTAGTCGTAAAGGTGAATTTAAAACCTTTACAGGCTCCGCCACACACGTTTCGCTGGCTATGTTGCAATCTGCCCCAGATGGTCGGCCATTGCTTAAAAGGACGTGGGTGTGCCCACTCGGATAAGATTTTGATTCATTATGCAGTTTGGAATGACGTGTAGGTATTCCTTTAAGGGTATTGGAAACTTTTTTATACGGCTTGCTTTGGAAGTAGGTACTGATGCCTATGGACGCTTGCAACTCCGGGAATTCACAAGCGGGTTGCCGATCCTTTAGTGATACGAGGATGTGTTGACAGCCAACACGGGGCTTTCTTGGCTTTAATCGCCACCAGACACCAGAACAAAATGTCGTTGTTCCAAATTCTACAGATTTTCTTTACAGATTCCCGTCTCACCATATTCCCAACTCAACAGATTCCCAAGTTTACAGATTCGTAACTCTACGGATTCCCAATTCTACACATTCTCAATTTTCCAGACTCTTAATCGTACAAACAAATTCCCATCTCCACAGATTCCCAATTCTGCAGATTTCTAGCACTACAGATTCCCAAAATAATTCAACAGATTTTGACTATAGGTAGGTTAGGTTCGTTAGGTAACAGCAAACCGCCCAGAAATAGGAGCCCCGCCGTGCGGGGCTCCGTCGAATCTTTCGAACTACGAACAAAGGGAATCTGTTGACATTGAAATCTGTCAACATGGGAATCTGTACAGACAACTAAAATCTACATTGGGAGGTTAGGAAAGACTTGAATTCGGTATATTTTCATGTCAAGCATCTAATTTACTAGGTACCAGTGGCGAGCGCCCATATAAGCCGATGCCCACCGGCTTGCCTAAAATTTCTTTTTACGCAAGCCTATAGGTATATACTCTAAACTTTTTCATAACTTTTTAGTTCCGGGTTGCCCATCGATAATTTTCACGCGCCGCCACTGCTAGGTACCTACCCTCCTGAGTACCTACCCTACCTACGTATTTTAGTAGATATTTATTCTAAAGGTTATTTTATTAAATTTTTCTAAGAACCTCGTCAGTGTGGGTTGCTCATTAACTTACATGAAATAACGTTATCCACCCACCAGTGTACACCGACCTTAACATCTAAAAACGGCATACTAACAAACCTATACACTCCACCACTGACACCATCAACCTTAACACAATGGGAATAAGCTCAAAATCGCTTGCTTTTCGCTTTCACAAACGCATTTAAAAACTGGCGCAAACTTTTCAATGCAACCGATAATTTGAATATTGGTTCTTAAGTGTTGTAAATAAGGTAGATAATCAATTGTGTTTTGGTACGGTTGCTGCATGTGTATGTTTGTATGGCTTCCTACATTTGACACCCACATTATGGAGGCTGATTCAACAGTTTATATGGGATATTAACACATCTTAAGGGCAATTACCTGTTCTTTGACTTAAATATACCTACTTATTTATGGTTTTTTGAACCGAACTAATACTCTCGTCTATCCTAATGCAATTATTATACAGGGTTAACATATTCAGTTAACGTATTCCGCAGTAAGCTCGGCCGAATTTCACCTTTCCATACAAACGGAGTTTCGTTCTCATTTTAAAACTACGTGTTGGATTGCAACGAAACTTTGCATATACAATACTTTGCATAAACATGCGGTATATCTAGGTATGTAATTAGTTTATATCTTTCCAGTTTATAAAACAAACGAAATATAGCAAAAACAAGTTTTTTATGAATAACCTTTTACTGTATTTTTTGTACTATGGTATCTGAAGCTACATAAACTAATTACAGACCTGGATGGTAATTAACTTATTCTAAGTACAAAGTTTCAGAGCAAACTAGCTAGTCGTTTTAAAATGAGAGCGTAACTACGTTTGTATGGAGAATCGAGCTTACTGCGGACTCTTAAAGCTATGATCACACTATCTGACAACCCCGATTCTGCAGCGTTGAGTATGTGCGGAAAAAGAGAAGTACCTACCTAAAGGTATGATTGTGATTATTTAATGTGGCTAACTGTTTATAAAACTGTCGTTGGAGTTGGAATCTTGTACCTAGGACGGTAGAGGTGCTTTAAGAATGGATTATTTTGATGCAATTCGGCCAACTCAAATAATTAACCGTAAAACTACACACTCTCCCGGTCTATTACGTTCAGTTAGGTTTGTTTTACGTTAATCCTGAAAATTTCAGTTTCAGTGAAAAATTAATATTCGGACAACGATACAGTTGGGGAACAAAATTTAGTGACTGCAATAGGTACTGTTTTAACTACAGACACGGATGTAGGTTTAAGTGAGGAAAACAGTAGGTACCTTGCAGTGGCGGCGCCTGAGAGTTTTCACTGGACAACCCTGAGCCAAACAAAGGGCTGTTTTTTAATGATTTACGAGTTTGGTAATGCATAGCAAGAAATTTTAGACAAGCCGGTGGGAATCGGCTTGCATGGGCGCTCCGCCACTGGTACCTTGGTACTTAAACTTTTTTTTCAATAAGAATATACTGAGAACTTCTTCTTCTTCCTTCTGGACCTGGTCCCATTTACTTGGGGTCAGCCTTCCTTGTTTGCATTTTCCATTTAGCACGATTTTGTGCTACATCCTTATCTAAATGAGCTTCCTTAAGATCTTTTTCGATCGTCGTTAACCAGGTGGTGGGTGGTCTTCCACGAGTACGTTTTGTTGCAGGTAATGCTAGGGCAAGTTTCACCATATGGTCCTCTTGGCGTCTTTGAACGTGACCTGTAAGCGTTTTTCTTTAACTTTATCAACAATTGGGGCAACTCTAAAACTTCCCCTGATGTACTCATTACGGATCTTGTCTAGTAGTGTGACGCCCGCTGACCAGCGCTGCATTCGCATTTCTGTTGTGTGCAGTTTGTTCAGGTGATGCTTGTTAGTAGCCCAGCATTCTCAAGAATATACTGAGAACCCTTTTTCTAATCGTCAACTTTAATCTTGAAATTGTTCATCACTGAAATTCAAAGGAGACTTTTTTTGTATAAAGTCTCTATATGGTACTGCTACTGAAATATCAAATATCTATACTGAAAACTAGAAAACACATGAAATTATTATTTCTTCCTACATTTACGAAGAGCCTAAGGTTTGCTATTCAAAAAACTTGGGTAAATATTATCAAAATGAGGTTAAAAGCGTTTAGTTGCTTTTTTAAGACAAAAAAATCAGAAAATGTTTTGCGGAGATGTATTTTCTACAATATTATACATTTTCGTTCGCTAGAACTGCCAGAGAAAATAAAGAATTTGCCAACACACCAAGCCTAAAGCCTGATACACACTGGCGCGGCCTGCGGTGGCGGTCAATAGTAAACTTGACAGTTATTGTTTTATTTAATCGTATATGGCATACATAATTTGGCCTTTGAGTTTGTCACTCTAAAGTACCACCCAGGGGACACGTGCAGGGTTGTGGTAGGTAGCTCCTGCGGACGCAAGTGACAGTTGTCCCCCCTTTGTCAAGTGAGTGGGCAACATGACTGTTAGAGAGGTTCTTAAGCCGCCCGAAGGCCTCTTAATTAAATACTCGGCTTAACGACAACTGTCATAGACAGCAGCCGGGATCAACTGCTTAGCGTGCCTTCCAAAGCACGGAACCACTAAAACAGGCGGTCACCCATCCAAAGACTGACTGCTGCCATCTTTGCTTAACCTGCGTTATCGTTTCCGTTTCGCAGGCGCCGCTAGGCTATGAACGCTTCAGAACGTTATTGCCAAATTTACTATCGACCGCCACCGCAGGCTGCGCCGTCTGTGAGAGGCTTAATGTGTCAGAACCTGTTTGTTGGCTACTTTGATCAACGAAGTTAATAAACGCTGACACGTCAATAATCAACAACTTAGAAAAGTTGAAAACCCCCGACATTTTCATTTCCAAGTTCAATATCTCAAAAACGGTTTAACCGATTTTGTTGAAACCTAGCTAAGAACCATCTCGATCACGTCAGCTTTCGAACAACAACAAACCGTATCCAAATCGGTTTACTCGTTTAGGAGCTACGATGCCACAGACAAAAACACAGAGACACAGACACTTCCAACTTATAACACCCCGCTTTTTGCGTCGGGGGTTAATAATTTATTTGGACTAGAGAGTGCCACGATTGGCATTATGGTTGGAGCTCAAATCAAGACTGCTGGCAGTTTTAAGAAAAAAAGCGGCCAAGTGCGAGTCGGACTCGCACATGAAGGGTTCCGTTAAGTAAAGTGCTTTTTTACGATTTAAACGTATTAAAAAAACTACTCACTAGATCTCGTTCAAACCAATTTTCGTTGGAAGTTTGCATGGTAATGTACATCATATATTTTTTTTAGGTTTATCATTCTATTATTTTAGAAGTTACAGGGGGGGGACACACATTTTACCACTTTGGAAGTGTCTCTCGCGCAAACTATTCAGTTTAGAAAAAAAATATTTGAGAAACCTCAACATCATTTTTGAAGACCTATCCATAGATACACGTAAGGGTTTGATAATAGTACATTACTTACCTAGGGCGGTTAAACAAAGAATGTCTCAGATCGTAGGTATTTGACGCCCGAGCCGAAGGCAAGGGCGATAAATATGCGCTCTGAGGCTTTCTTTATTACCGCCCGTGGTAAGTACAACATTTTACGTCTCTATCTGGCCAGGAAGTGGGGTTTTCGGCACGCATGGCGTGCGGTAATTCCTACTTTATGGCCAGGTATGACGTAAAAAAAATTTTTTTGAGTTTCAGTTCTTAGTGTAGGGAACCCCAATATTTATTGTTTTTTTTATATTTTTGTGTAAAAATCTTAATGCGGTTTACAGAATACATCTACTTACTAAGTTTCAACAGTATAGCTCTTATAGTTTCGGAAAAAAGTGGCTGTGACATACGGACGGACAGACTGACAGACAGACATGACGATCTATAAGGGTTCCGTTTTTTGCCATTTGGCTACGGAACCCTAAAAAAGACAGGGATGAAACATGGTTCGCGCTAGATTTATAATGTGACTACACGAATAAATAAATATTATCAATAAGAGGAATACGTTGTTTTATATACGTTGTTTTATATTAGAACGAAACCGCTACAAATACAAGACCAATATCAATTCAATACATGGTCGAATGTACCTCAAGGTTGCTGTGCGCACGAGTTTGTGCGGACACAATATGTCTTGCGAAATGTCAAACGGCTTGTGCCCGATTTTAGTGATTTGGTTGTTTCTCACCTATTCAGAAAATAAACCATTGTTCATCTTGAGATTATTTAAATTGGCTGAATTGCATCAAAGTAGTCCAAAAAGCTACTGTACCGTCTAAGGTAGAAGACTGCAATTACAATGACAGTTTTATAAAAATCATCCATATTAAATAATATCAACCATACTCACGAATACATTGATTTTTCAAACCTGCATGCTATTCAAATAAGTTTTTGTCAAAACTTTAATTTTTGGTACAAGCTTTTATTGCCGTAATACTTTTCTGCATACATACTTACCATCATCAACTACTCATTGAGACGATTCTAACGAGCCCAAACTCGATGGGGTTGTGTCGTTTTGTTGCGGAGTTCCTATGGCCACCTTCCAGCTCCAGCATCAGATCAGCTCTGAGTCATCATAATATTGCATTGTCATGCGATATACATATGCATGCAAAATTTCAGCTCAATCGTATAACGGGAAGTGACTGAAAAATGGATTGCAAATTTTGACGGACAACTTACTTACCTACATACGAACAGTGCAAGTTAATATAAAGCTTGTAAAAATATACACTGTAACGTTGCACTCAAATAGATCAAAGTTGTATTTTTTGACCCTCGTAATCTCTGTTTAATTTCAATTGGGTATTTGACAAAAGTTAGTATGGGGGCGTCCACAAATTACGTAACGCAAAATTCTTAAATTTTTAACCTTCCCTCCACTCATGTAACAGGATCGTCACGCTTAGCTGGGACCCCCCCCCCCTCCCTTCAATTCCGTTACGTAACAAGTCTTCAGGGTAATATTCAGAAAAGAAAGATAAGTGGTATTTTAGATACTTTTTAATCATAAATATGCATTTTTTTAATGAAACATTAGTGTGGTTTCAAGGAATCAAGAAATTTAATCATCTATGAACGGGAAACCCATTTCTTAATACATTCTATTAAGGGTAAATCGGAATCGTCTTCTTCTGCCACCCACTCCACCGCGGCAGGTGCCACCGACCTGGCACAATAGCTCTCCCTGACGCCGCGTGATAACTCGCCTAACGGAGACTTTATTTGCAGAAGTTGATTTTGAGTGAATGAAATGATGATGAAATGAAACCGCAAACTAGGGATGTGAAAAACTAAACTTTTTTTAAGTATACTATGATAAAAAATCGTGCGTGACATAACGCAAACCTTGACACCCCCCTCCCACAACGTAACAGGACCGTAACGCTTGGCTGGACCCCCCCCCCCCCCTCCCTCCAATTTGCGTTACATAATTTGTGGACGCCCCCTATGGAATTTGTATGGCTATGTTGTGACGTCACAATCAAACAATGTCCTTATTGTTAGTTTATAAGAATTAATAAATCTTAAAATAGCTAACTTAAATGAAAGCTTGATACTTTCCGAGTATTTTCGTAATGTTTTATCTGTTGCTAATGAAAAAAATATTTATTCTCACTGTTGTCGAATACCCAATTCCCTGAAATACCTCAAAGCAGACATTTGAGTTAGTTCAAGATGATTTAAATCAAAGTGATCTTATTATATGAATTATTCAAAGTGGTTGTTAATGTATTCAATTATAAACTCAATCATTTCATTTTCTTTACTTCTCCTAATTTACACAGAATGTTGTTTCTTACATTCATGTTTTATTATAAGTAATACACTTAAATGGTTATATGTCAGTGCAGGAAGAATAGTGAGATTATTCTAGAGTCATTACTATTTTAAGTGACATCAATTAAAAAAACATGGAACAGAAAGAGAAAGTTAAAAACTAACTTAACCTAACCTAAACTAATATGTGAACCTAAACTACTATATACACATATTTCCCCCAAATCGCTGACACTAGGCAGAGTACCCATAAGGCTGGCTGCGTTGCCCCGTTGAATGGCAATGCCAATTCGCTGTGCGAGGAACGAGCCAGCCCTGTTGTCACCAGAGGACCGGATGAGCATGTAACTTAGCTTTTTAAAAAGGTTAATTGCATCCGGTCCCCAAGGACCCAGGGTCTCCACGGCAAACGCCGCAAATATGTAATTCTGGCCGCTCCACCAGCCCTCAACGACGTCGTGCCCAGGTGGGACGGCGCTAGTGTATCCACACACGTGGCATCCCAGACTAAGGGCCGCCCCTGTTGCCAAGGCACGAGAGTCATCCCGTCGGGTCTCTCACTCAAACTCAATCTAGACTAGTATATAAATTCAATAAGACGAGGTGGTTAGACGTAGATTTATGTCTATTATAACATTTATAACTTACTTAATTATCATAATTATTTTTTAGTACAAAATTACATAATACTTTAAATTTGGAAATATGTAAAACAATGTGATCTTCTTATCATTATTACAAATAGGTATATAAAAAACTAGTCAAATAAACCACCCCTGGTCGTCTCTGGTGCAAATGTGCCCATTATGCTTGCCACATTACCCTGTTGAATGGCTAAAGACAACCTTTGCAACAGCAACGACTCGGAGCGGGGATCCTCATCCTTTTGCCTGAGCCGACGGCCTATGTCATTATCATAATTAAATATTTGTTGCTCAATTTCGCAAAAGCCGTAGCTCGAATTTGGAACATAAAAACTAAATAAATAAATGAAGGCGAAGATTTTACACAACTTAGCAAGTTGGTGTGACAAATTTCTAGGTGTGTAGAGTACTTTAATGTGTGCGTAGTACATACAAAGCCTCTCACAGATTGGCGCGGTTTGCGATGGCGGTCAATATCTAGACACGCGGCAGCGTGTCAAGCCAAGTTCAAGCAAAGGAACTGGCTAGCCAGCGCCGAGTGTAATATTACACGAACCACTTGGTGCCACTTTTGACCCTTCTATAACTCAAAACCTCTTTAACGTAAACGGGTCATTGTCAGATTTAGGTTCGCGTCTTTTCGGTGGACATTGCCAAAGTTAAGGGCTATAAAGCCTAATTTTTGGTTGAACTCTGAACCCGCATAAACGGCGTTGCCCCTTCTATAATTATATGTGATAAAAACATATTATATGTGAGCGTAAGCCCTTAAATATTGACCACCGGAAAGATTATTTTTGTTTTTGTGACTGACAATGACCCAAACACATAAAACTACGTGTGTTTAATTATATCCATAAGGACATCTAGGAGCCCAAATTTCATAAAGCCAGCTCAAACGGTTATAAAGATATGAAGGTCAAAAAGTCTTAAATTTTAGCACTGACTGACTGACTGACATAAGTATGTAGTACCTAAACCTAACTTACTTCCAGATGACCTAGAAGGATGAAATTTGGAATCCAGCTCGGTAATTGTATGTAAGCGTAGGAAAAAGTCTAAAAATAAAAAAAAGTAAAAAAATAGGGGGGGTCCCCATACATTTTTTTTAATTGTAGCGTTGGAACCGTTACAAGCTTATATTTGAAACTATCCCAATATGTGTATGTATTATTTGCTATATAACAGAAATATAAAAATAAAGTTAAGTCAAAAAATAAGTGGTGTCTCCATACAAAAACTTAAAATCAGTCATTTTATAAAGGTATTCAACACATATTTTTTAATTCTGATAAAATCTGGCCAAGTCAAATCTAACCTTCTTTAAGATCTCACATTTTTAAATAACAGCAATTGTTATAGGTATTCAATAAAGCAAAGAAATAGAGTTTAATATATGTTCATAATGTTATTTTGTTCCTATAAATACATATTTGGATTTTGCATATAACTTGGCACTCATTTAGATCTCCATTCTTTTTGCGGCGAAGCCCACAGCCAAGCATAATTTTTGTATTGAACTTGGCTCTCCTTTTTTACATTTATGGTTTTGGTGGGTTACATTTTACATTAACTGTCAAGTTTACTATGTGTACCGCCACCGCAAGCCGCGCCGTGGAGACTTCAAATTTCATACTAAGCCTTTTTGAGGTTAAAAAATAAAGTGTCTGATTTGACATTTTGAAAGAAAGAAAGAAAGAAAGAAAACATTTATTCGTGGACAAAACAATGGGTGTAAAAAACAAAACACAGAACGTAAAAATAGCAGGGTCCACGAAACCGCCCCGACTCAGCATGGTGCTAACCTAGAACTAGAAGGCCAGCGCTGGTCTTCCGTCGGAACCTTTACATGAGTTACCTCCTGGAAGGCAACACAAAACAAATACCTACGCTAAACATAATATATCTTAAAACTATTCCAAATCCGACGCCAGAGTGGCACGGCAGATTTTGCAAGTTGGTGTGACAAATTGGAAGGTGTGTAGAGCACTAAATTGTGCGCGCCAATTGACCGATGTAAAATACGTTTTTAAAAAGCTTAACTACGGCCTAATGGAGACGATGCGGGTTCATCGAACCGTGATATTTGAGCGAAATGTAACACGCTCTAGTCAATAGATTCGCGATGGCTGGTTAAGGCGAGACCACACGAGCGGCCAGGTGATATTCCTGCGAGTTCTCGATTTGTATAGGGAATATTCCCGAACTGGAAATACTCTCCATACCCATCTGGAATATTCAAGGGAACGGCACAACACTAATCGAGGATAAGAACGAGTTGGAATAGAAACTAATTGGGAATTTGATTGAATTGGGAATTGGGAATAGAAACGAGTCGGGAACGGGAACGTGTTGTGAAGGAAGGAAAGGTTTAGGGCTGAGTTATAAATAAATTAGGAATACTCATCATGTTCCGTTTCTGCCGTTATTCCCGAAAGTTAAGGATTACCTAGTGTAGAAAATATTCCTGCCCTGCGCAAGGAATATTTCCCATAGAAGCCGGGCATATTTCTGGGAAAGGCATGTTGAGGATCTTGTTGGCAATAGGAACGAACTAATTATTAGCCTTACCTAACCTAAACAAATCCATGCTATCCATACTAATATTAATCTTTTCACGCTTGAAGCCTCTGCTAGACGTTCGCCAACACGCCCCTCCGACCGAGCGACCTTGGTAGGCACCGACCGCTGTAGTATGAACTTTTGCTGCAAACAACTGTCTACACGGTCGGTGCGGACCAAGGTCGCTCGGTCGGAGGGGCGTGTTGGCGACCGTCTAGCAGAGGCTTAAGAAGAAATTTACTATGGAGGTACAGGGTATCCCCGACATCCCCGTAGCATAGTTTTTATGCTCTAGGGAGGGTAGGTACCGTTTAATCGCGGGCGGAACTATAAAATTGTAAATATACCTAGCCCATTAACTAGTTAAATTATAAGTTTTGTAAAATCGCACGTGTACACTTAGCTTAGTTAGTGGATGACTAGACGTTCTACCTGTCGGCGTCTGTGCTACTGACGGCTTTACTACAAAAGGCTGATGGGTACAGCTTTCAAGCGTTTTATTACCAGCCTATTGGTAAAAAGATCTTTTTAAGCATTATTCAGGCTTAAGTGTGTTTAATATTTATATATACTTTTAATTATTAATAATTATTATTATATCGAGCCCGTTATGTCCCACTGCTGAGCAAAGGCCTCCCCTCTCCCCTTCCATTCATCGCGGTCTTGAGCAATAACTGGCCAGTCTTTTAAAAAGGAGTCCAAGTTATCCCGCCATCGCCGAAGAGGTCTACCGCGTCTCCGTTTTGAGTGTTGGGGCTTCTTATATAATATACAATAATAATTTACTTCAACCGCCATCCAACTGCTAATTGTAATTGTGATAAAATAAAGTTTAAACCGACTTCAATTCAGTAATTTGCCAAGCCACTGTACATGAAAATTTCCACATTTCCTTTCCAGTTTACCACATGAACTGCTTTCCGAGAGCAAATGCCGTTAACTATTACAGAAAAACCCCAAGTCGCTATAAGAGAACTCATATTTTAACGGCCTCCGTAGCGCAGTTGGTTCGAATCCCGGTCAGGGCATTTATTTGTGTGTTTATCACGAATATTTGTTCCTGAGTTATGGATGTTATATATTATGTATATAAGTATCTATATGTATTTATATATTATAAATATCGTCGCCTAGTACCCACAACGCAAGCCTTATTGAGCTTACCGTGGGCCTAGGTTGATTTCAGGTTGAAGATTGTCCCGTAATATTTATTTATTATTTATTATTATTATTTATAATGTTTGAGGAGTTCCGTCAATTCCTCAAGGATCTCAAAATTTACACATCATGAGATGCTACTTCAACGGAATCATGTCAGAATCATTGACGTACTTTACATCCTTGAGGATTTCTATAAGTCATCTGTGGTTGTCATCATCAGTTCCACTTAACCAAAATTGCGATTCATCATCATCATCCTAGTGTTATTCCCGGTTGTGCCCTTAAAGAGTTCGGGGTCCGCTTTGACACCTAATCTAACCTAACCAAAGTTGCGATTGCCGAGGGTAAATACACGAGTTGTACTAGTAACAGAAATTCTGTAATAATCAACGCATTTGCCCTCGGAAAGCAGTTCATGTCGTAAATTGGAAAAAAAATGTGGAAATTTCAATTGGCGAAGTACTGAATTGAAGTCGGTTTAAACTTTATTTTATCACAATTACAATTAGCAGTTGGATGGCCTATGCAACCTATCCCAATGGAACAGGAAGGGACCATCCAAGCGCGCCGCCACCGTCTGCAGGAGGCCGCGCAGGCGCCTCATCAGGGACGCGATCAGCTTACGCATTATGGCGTGAAACCCATCCGTGTGCGCTTCGCAAAACATCCCTGATGCACTGCAATGGCGCGGCAGCCCCAACAAAAAACACCCCAACAACTTTTTATAGTATTTAAATTATCTTTTATTTGAAATCTAGCTGCCTAGCCTCTTATAGCCTAGGTATTAAATAATAAGCTCGATAAAAATTGTCTCAATAAATAGGTGACTCATTGATAAAGAGTTAAAATACTTATAGATACTTACATACAACAGGTATACCTTTTATGTGTGGGTGTAGTCTCAAGTTTTTACCGTCACAACTGAAAATCCTTTTAAGGCTGCGCCAAAAGTGATTGAACTCCAACAAAACAGTCACGTTTTGGCACCGTTAGGTAATGAATCACGGGTGGCAAAAATAATGAAATTAATTATGCGTGGGTGGAAGTACAAAAGATAAGTGGACCGACAGTTGGACTTTTGTTAGTGTCTTTTACTTGAATTTGAACCACGTAACAGTTGTCGTATAATTTACCTGTTTCCTGCGAAACACTAGCTGCCCGCGTGGCTCCGCTCACGTATTACAAAGAACGCAAGCGAAGGTACGGGTTAAATAAAATACAGCGTATGTCCAACTCGATGATAAGGTCCATTCTTAAGTAAGACCATTTTTGAGACGTCCACTGCCTGGGCCTCCCCCAAAGAGTGCCAAAGTGATCGGTCCTGCGCCACCCGCATCCAGCGGACTCCCGCGACCTTTACCAGGGTCATCTGTCCACCTTGTGAGGGTTCTACTCACGCTGCGTCTTCCGGTACGATGTCTTTCGCCTGATATCATCATCATCATCATCATATCAGCCGAAAGACGTCCTCTGCTGGATATAGACCTCCCCCAAAGAGTACCAAAATGACCGGTCCTGCGCCACCCGCATCCAACGGCTCGGCTTTCGGCTGATATGATGAGGTATATTATGAAAGAATGTTAGGCGTCACACTAATGTGTCGATACTCAAGGAGCTTCGTTACAACACCCAGCTTTCAACTACATTCATTCTTTAGCTACGTAGCCCGCAGAGACCAGTCCAGCTTGGAGAAGTTGATAATGGTTGGCTGCGTTGAACGAAAGAGGTGTAGAGGCAGAGCACCCACACGATGGATTCATGCAATCCGCGATGCCACGGGCGTCAATATCCAAGGAGCAATACAATTAGCCCATAAAGGGGTTTGGAGAACGGTTGTGAGGAAGTGCACTCCTGGTGGCCTTGAGGAACCTACGAAGAAGAGTTATACTATTTATTTATTTATCCAAACAATTGTTACACAGTACTACAGTTACAGAACTTATGCACTGTGAATCTTATAATTAACATTACCAGCATACTTAATATACTATCGAAGACGGTCATCCATCGTCTCGCTGAACCTCAAGCATTCACGACCGACTTTTACCCGGCTACTAGCGAAAACATTCCAGTCAGAAGCAGATGCGAGAAGTACATTGAGGCAGTGAAGATCTCTAATAAGCGGCGACTTACTAAATATGAGCCACAGTTCGCACCTCCGGAGGAGCTAGCAGTGGTCGGTTTCGCGGACGAAGACGTAGACTATAGAAGAAAGAAGTCGCTTGTATGAAAATACAGTTGGCTGCAACTTATTTCAGAATCGTTTTCATGGCTGGTTTAAACTGTCACAGTTAATTTGCGACGCAAACCCATATCATTTGCAGACACGCTCCGTAACACGCATGCGCCAGTGCCCGAGTTAAAAAATAGCGTTAGTTTAACTGAATTATACTTGGCCTTAAAACTATACATTACCGTCTCAGTTGAGTAACATTAGCTCAAGGGGGAGAAAAATAGCTATGTGGGAGTCTGTTTCTACACAGGGAGGATAGTCATTAAGCATTGGAAGCAGTGGCTCTCTGACTTGTAGAACACACGAGCCAGCGTATTTAAAAAAAGTCGAAAAAGTGACTTGACAATAAAATTCTATATAATTAACGAACCTGCTCACACAATTTCAAGAGAATAGGTTGAGAAATGCGACGTGTAGAGGAGAATAACCGGACAGCGTGACAGACGGACAGTGTGACAGACGGAAAAACGATATTCAACCCAAACTGAAGCATAGAACTTCGAAATACACGGGGTATTGGAATCCCATTGTTGAACGCCCGGGCACAGGCGATGATTTGAGTTGTGTTACGCGATACATTATCTTTAGTTATATTGCTTGTTTATTGAGAAAAAATATGCGTTTATGTGGTTGCTAAATAACCTAGGTCCGGGATGAATATCTTCAAATTAGCCCGACAGAGCTACGGCCGGGCTGTGCCGACAACGAGCCACTTCCGAGCCTCGCCTGTGGCTCGGCCGGGCTTAGGCCGCGATAAAAACGCCGTCGTTTTTTTGAGAAAACGGCCCGGGCCGGACACGGCCCGTTCTAGCGTGAGTCATCCTTTACTCGGTCATTTCCGCTTGTCGGTGCGGGCGCGGTGCGGTATCAGTAATATGTCGGCTGTCAGTCAAATTAGTACAGATTCTTTAGCGCTGCGTGTATTTAATACGTGTGCATGAGTGTAGCAGGTTGTAACGGATGCGGTACTGCAATCTGGCTATTACGGGCTTTATTGGGTACTACATACCTACCATCATTTTATAGTCAAGTGTACCTAATGTCTAATAATTTACCAACCGTAAAATCTCCAAAATGATTCGGTATTTTTAGTCCGGCGCCGCGGTCTAACTGCAACTTTTCTGTCAAATCAACAATATTTATTAAAATAATCATTCATCATTATTAATTACGTCAAGTCAGTCCATCGCTCTTGAACTTAACCTTATTTTTTTTATAAACACGTGCAATATAATAAATGCTAAGGTAATCATAATACTTAGCCATTATCAAAGCATTATATGTATAACATGCGACTGGTGCAAAATATTCACCTGATTCTAGTTGCCCGACGATCGATATGCTTGGACAAGCGAGCGATAGTTTTATTTTTATTTTTTATTTTTATTTTATTTTATTTATTTCAGTACAGCAACTATTTTTACAGGTTGACCTAATACAATAGCGCCTTAAAATTCATTTAACCTAATAATTATACTTGCACAAGACACACAGACATACTTTAACAAATTCGGACATTGGACAATAAAAAAGATCACTTTGGTCAGCCACTAGATTTAGTGTGTGTACGGCCCGACTGAGAGGCGCTTTACAAAGCAAGTTGGTTCTGTACATCGGTTATCGCTGCGAGTGTGCGAGAGCGAATGCAGTCGAATCAAATAACTATGTACTTTCAACCGACTTCAAACAGGAGAAAGTTCTAAATTCTTCTGAATCTTTTATTTTTACAAGCTTTATATTAACTTGCACTGTTCGTATGTATGTAAATATGTAAGTATGTAAGTCGTCCGTCAAAATTTGCAATCCATTTTTCAGTCACTTCCCGTTATCCAATTGAGCTGAAATTTTGCAAGCATATGTATATCGCATGACAATACATTATTATGATGACTTGGAGCTGATCTGATGCTGGAGCTGGAAGTTGGCCATAGCAAAGATAATTATAAGACAAGGTTATAAGACTTGTCTTAATATCTTTGGCCATAGGAACTCCGCAATATAACGACACAACCCCATCCAGTTTGGGCTCGATATAATCGTCTCTATGAGTATGCAAAAAAGTACAGCCAGCAGTGAAAGCTTGTACCAAAAATGAAATTTTTGACAGAAACTTATTTATTTATGTTATTCCCCGATTACTCGAATATCCCTGGACCGATTTGGAAAATCCTTTTTTGGTTTGAAAGAGTATCCTTCCAAGGTGGTCCCATGATCATTAGGTCAGGATCTGATGATGGGATCCTAGAGAAATGGAGGGAACTCTTCAAATTTAGGCACACTTAAAGCGGAGTACCTAATGACTTGCAGTCGGTTAGAATTTTGTTTTTATTATTATTAAAGTAAATTATTTATGCGCAAGAGTGGTTATGTGTACCATCTGTGAGTTCCTTTAATATGCTTTGTATTACTATGTACGATATATATCATGTTTTTGTAGCTGTTCGTACTTATTTAAGTATAAATAAATAAATCATAATTGTAACAAAGTTTTAACCGACTTCAAATCAGTAGTCAAATTGCTTTAAGTTTGCCTATAAAATTTGAAGAGATCCCTCGATTTCTCCAGGATCCCATCATCAGAATTGGATTTTGGTGACAACGGGACCAATCTGGATATATATGCATTCAAACAATGAAAAAAAAATTCTAATCGATTCATAAATTACCGAGATATCGCGTAAAAAAACTCATAAAAAAAATACAGACTCCTTTTTTGAAGTTGGTTAAAAATACACAAACATACACTTATAACATCTGAGATGTAAATATAAGCAATATTTAAGTGTTTGTCTTGCACTGTAAACTTGCATAAGTAATTATGTATGGAATAAATAAATAAATAACATTACTTACCTACATACTGTACAAGATAACTTAAGTCTAATCCCAATAAGGTTTCGTTTTTCCCTCTGGGTTGGAAGGACAGATGGCAGTCGCTTTTGTAAAACTAGTGCCTATGCCAAATCTTGGGATTAGGTGTCCAAGTGGACCCCGGGCTCCTTTAGGGGCACAACCGGGAATAACGCTAGGAGGATGATGACTGACCTACATTACTGACATAAAAATTACGAAAAACGTAGTCATCATCATCATCATATCAGCCGAAAGACGCCCACTGCTGGACTTAGGCCTCCCCCAAAGAGTGCCAAATGACTGGTCCTGCGCCACCCGCATCCAGTAGTATTAGAGCAGAAATGTGTCGTAAAAAACGGAGAATACATACCTTTGGCAAGAACTCCGTGAAGAAAGCACAAACACAGTAACAATTTTATCGCTGCCATCTTGATAATATCTAGATATCACGACACTTGTTCACTTTTCACTTTAGATCTGTAACAAAAGAAAGTATGATTAGACTACGGCAACTTCTTATCAAACGTCAAGACTCTTGACTCAAGAGCGATTTACTACGAAGTTTAAATAATTAACAGCTTAGAAAAGTTGATAAACCCTCGATATTTTAATTTCAAAGTTCAATATCACAAAAACGGCTCAACCAATTTTGTTAAAACGTAGCTAAGGACCATCTCGATCGCATCAGCTTTCGGATAAAAAAAACCGCATTCAAATCGGTCCATTCGGTTAGAAGCTTTGATGCCACAGACAGACACACAGACACGTCAAATTAGGGTTAAAAAAAGACTATATTCCGAATTTAATTGATCAAAGCCTTAACCCGTATGTTTACACCGTTACTATGCACTCACTTAGTTAACAATCAATTTAGACGACAAGACGGCTCTGTCCTAAGGTATTTGAATCGATCAACCGTTATTTAGTTTATACTAGGGACAGCGCCATCTAGCGGTCCACAAAAGCTTAATCGTCTTGAACACCGTATATTCCCAAACCTTAACATACCCCCTGTTAACATATGGTAAAAGAACCTGTCGGTGTATTCTTCCAGATATATTAAATAAACTACCTAAAGAGCTCGTAAAATTACTGGAAACAAAAAAACATCCACAAATTAAGAAAATTCTAAAAGAATATTTTACAAAGGGCAAATATGCTGGAGAATATACTTACACACTACCGAAATTAAAAACTACTCATAATAACAATGTGTATAAATTGTAATAGAAATAATAAAGTATAATAGTTAAGATAACAATTATAAAGTGAGTCGAGTGACCTCGCACATAATCTCGCATAGAGATTTGCAAAAAAAATGTAATTTAATTAAATACCTTATCTAAAATAAATAGATTCAAATTTTTTTTATTTTTTTAAACTAATATCCCTCTCACAAATAACAAAGTAGGTAACAGATAAAGACATACGAATTTTAACGGCATTTGGTTAAAACAGCTTTCATTGACGATTTTGAATAAGAGCGCTTTGTCTCTGCCTTGTCTGAGTAAAATAATTACGAGATACAAACAGATTGATAGACAGATATAGTTGTATGACGAAACAATAAGGCTACAATGCACTTAAAAGGCCTTGAAACCAGCGCCAAAGACTCCGCTCAAAGACAGTCTCTGAAGCGTCAGGGTTGTCAGACGTAACCCATACGAGGCCACGCATCGCTACGTATCCTACTCCGTAGCGCGTAGCAGCGTTTTTCCGCTCTGTAGCGGAAATCGCTCGTAGAGGCATGGCTAATATGTGTGTCATTGGCCTCGAACGAGTTGCATGGACAACATCGTACATATAAGTATTTTTTTATTTTCAAAAAAATATTTTTTCTTTCTTTCTTTCTATAAGTGGAATTTCCCTCTTTCTGTCTGGGAAGATTTTATAACTACTAATCACGGCCAGAAATAAAGAAAGCCTCAGATCGCATATTTATCGCGCCTGCCTTCGGCTCGGGTGTCAAATACCTGCGACCTGCTAAGTCATTCTTAGCTTTACCACCCTAGGTGAGTTACTTACTTACTTCTGTTTTTTCGTGCAATCTTTATTATTTGTGTGAGTACAATAATAGTTATTTGTTATACAAGGGGGGAAAGTTGTATTTTACCTGCGAGTGCTCATTTGAAACACGAGCTAGCGAAAGGATTCTATGATTGAGCGAGCGAAGCGAGTGGTTCAAAAATAGAATCCTGAGCGTAGCGAGTGTTTCAACACACGAGACGTAAAATAACTTTTCACCCGTGTATAACACAAATCTTTTCACCTCACTACAGCAAGGAAAATAAGAAAAAGGGTAAAAAAATAAAAAAAAAACAAAAACAAAAAAGTTAAATAAAGTTTAAAAAAAAGTAAAAAAAAAATAAAACACGTAAAAAAAAAGTAAAAAAAAAAGTAAAAAACGTTAAAAATAAAAGTTAAACAGAAATATGTCATAAAATATACCTACAAAAAACAAAAATAAACATTTAACGTTCTACGTCAAAGTACTTTTAACGTTCTACGTCTACTTTCTTCACATGTGGATAAAAAGCGATTTTCTCAATAGTTAACAAACAAACAAAAAGGACTTTCCGAGCTAGTGAGGTGAAAAGTAACATACTGTACTGCACGGGTGGCTTTTCGGTGAAGGAAAACATCGTGAGAAAACCGGTTCAATTCCAAAAAGGTCTAATTGAAAATGACTTCAGAATATTAATAATATAAGTAATATTTAAGTTACAATCTAAATACAAGAGGATAATAGAAACATAATAAGGTCTAATTTGAATGAAGAAGATGAGTCGCTTTCATAGACATAGACATTCTTTATCAGTACATACATAGTTTAAAACAAAGTCGCCTCCCGCTGTCTGTCTGTCTGTCCCTATGTATGCTTAGATCTTTAAAACTACGCAGCGGATTTTGATGCGGTTTTTTTAATAGATAGAATAATTCAAGAGGAAGGTTTATATGTATGAAACATGCACGTTATTATTATTTGCATACATATTAACCCGTGCGAAGCCGGGGCGGGTCGCTAGTTGGTAATACTAATAAGGTATTACAAATCATTGTTTACAATAAAATTGTGCATTCATTTGTAAATTAAATTAACAAGATAATTAGATTATTACATTGCGTTACATTATATATATTATTATTACATTTAAACTAGTCCTAATCTTAAAACGCCAGTAGGATGATGATTGAACTACGAGTACAAGATACAAATCAAACTGTATCCGTTTTTATTGCTCTTGATATAACCTGGCTAGCTCATGTGGTAATTAGCCAGGGCCGGGAATCGAAGTCGCGCTTCGGTGCGTGCCCACCCAGGCCGTTAGCGGCCAACGGCGCGGTGAAGTGGCCACTGATACCATGCTTTTAGGGCCCCGTAGCAAAAGGTTTGATGAACAGACAGGGCTGTCACTCTTGCCACTTCGTTCGTTAGGGTTCATTTGGTTTGTTTTGACGAGGTCTATACATTAAACTTGGTGATGATGGTCTGATGATGGAGTCAGGAGGTGGATAGTGGAACTATTCAATGGCTACTTGTATACCCTTCGAATTAGGGTTCATTTGGTTTGTTGTGACGAGTTCTATGCATTAAACTTGGTGACGATGGTCTGATGATGGAGTCAGTAGGTGGATAGTGGAACTCCTCAATAGCTTCTTGTATACCCTCGAGTGTGTGCTCATTTGGTTTGTTTTGATGAGTTCTATACATTATACTTGGTGACGATGGTCTGATGATGGAGTCAGGAGGTGGATAGTGGAACTCTTACAACTTACACATACAAATAGTCATTGAGAAGTTCCACTATCCACCTACTGACTCCATCATCAGACCATCGTCACCAAGTATACTGTATAGAACTCGTCAAAACAAACCAAATGAACCCAAACTCAAGGGGTATTCAAGTAGCCATTGAGGAGTTCCACTATCCACCTCCTGACTCCATCATCAGACCATCGTCACCAAGTATAATGTATAGAACTCATCACAACAAACCAAATGCGCCCACACTCGAGGGTATACAAGTAGCCGTTGAAGAGTTCCACTATCCACCTCCTGACTCCATCATCATACCATCGTCACCAAGTATAATGTATAGAACTCATTGTTCGGTACCAGTCCTTATCGCTGGTAGCACTCGTTTTGATACTCTGTGTAAAAAACGCCTCACTGTTTGACGTTTGACGTGTTGGGTTTTTCTAACCAAAAAAAAAACGTGTTGTTTTTTGCTTGCTTGAACGGCGTGACCCATTTTTGAGTATAAGAATTCACGATATTGTTATATGTTTATTGGAATCAGTTCATAATTGAGGCCAGGCACTCCTATCAAGGAGTTTTGTTTTGTGCCGGCCAGTGAAGGTTAACTTGGTGACGTGAGTTTGATTCGCCTACGTGGCGGATACCCAGGAGACGAGAGCGTTCCCCGGGACTCGGCGGCGTCATCACATACGGTTACACAAACACACACTTACACATACAGAGTCCGCCCCGTCGGGACGCCGGCCTGCAGACAGCGGATGAAACATCCATCAAAGGTACCAACGTTTGAGTATAAAAAATGATACCGGACACATCTTCGGTATGCCACGCTTCTTGGAAGCTATAGCTTAGCGGGGTTATACCGGGCGATCTAATCCGGACCCTTATTCGAGTTCAGTTCACTCATTTTGGGCCCAGCGGCTGAAGCCTCGAACAGGGTGTGTTAGCCCGGGTTAGTAGCTAACAATTTTGGTAGCAAGAGCGTGGTTCTTTGAAACGCCTCTGGCTGTGTCAATAGGTATCTTTGACTGGTTCACAGTATTATTTTGATATTTGTGGGAAAAACGTTTTGAGGCTACCCGTTGAGGGAACTAGTTGTAACTACTTTGGTTGAAATAGCAAAATATTACTGAATTGGTTTGTAGTGATATAATAGCACACATTGCTAATTGTTTTGATAGTTGATTTGATATTATTTGGTGAATTTCTTGGTCACTGAAATCCATATGGCATTTTTATAGGTTAAAATTTCCTTGTTGAAATTAAATAGCTATCTCAAATTCAATTCTTAGGTATATACTAAACACATAGGAAATTGTTATTGCTTGTTTATATAATAATTGTTACTGTTTGGTTTTTGTTTGTTTGGCTTAGTTTAGCAGTTATAAATTAGAGTTCACTGAGAGAATAAGTAATATTCTGAGGGGTTCCTTGGTAAGCCATATAATTTGGTAATTAAAAAATAATTTGCATTGACTAAAATTATTTGGATTAATTGTTTTGTGTGTTGGGAACCTACAGGTTTGGAATATTTTGGGGTTCCCTGAGAAGTGAATATTGCCCAGAAAGGTTCTGTGTTGACCGGTGTGTTGCGATTTGAAAATAAATTATACTTGTTAAAATAAATTAATGCTCATTATAAATATTACTTGATTTAGGGTTCAACAAGTAACATTTTGCAGGGTTCCTTGTGCCAAATAATTTTAGTTTATATTGTTTTTGTTTTGCATTGTTGAACATTTTAATTAGAAGTCGATTGGACTTGCGTTTGTTTGTGAGTGTTTGTTGTTGCTGGTTACAGCCATGGCAAGGTTGACAGCCAAGATTAAGGCGGAGCTGAGATGGCTGTCCTCTGCGGTGCAATTGATAAGTAGACCCGACCGGACCGACGCTTTGCTGGCGCGATTGGCTGAGCTGCCGGACCGAGGTGCGGTAGTTCAGAGTGCTTATGCAGAGCTTTTGGCGTTGGATGAAAAGATTGATGATTTGGTGGAGGCAGACATCACACAATTTTATGACTTGCATGATGCGCTGGTTCAGGCTGCGCACAAGGTGCAGCGGGGTCCTTTGATGGCGGAGACGCGATCACCGCCACCTCTGGCTCTCCTAGGGCGTTTGCCAACCCTGGATTTGCCCCATTTTGACGGGGACTTAAAACTCTGGACCGCCTACCACGACTTGTTTTCAAGTCTGGTGGACGCCAGGACAGACTTGGCACCGAGCCAAAAGTTGGCATATCTTTTCTCCACCTTGAATGGAGAGGCACTGGAATTAGTCTCGCATCTTGCGGTCACCGACCAAAATTACCCCACAGCCAAGGAGCTTTTGGAGAAACGATATGCCAACATTAGGCGTTTGGCAGACACCCATGTGGCACAAATTTTGGCGCTCCCTCACATTTATGGGGTTGCCACGTTGCGGAGGGATTTGGTGAATCCCGTGATGGTGGCCTTGAATGCTTTACGACGGCTTAGCCTGCCGGTGGATGAATGGTCGTTCATGCTCTTGCATATAGTTTTGTCACGGTTGCCCACGGACTTGAAGCTCCGTTTTGAGTACAAGCACGGTGGAAATAGTGCCACACAATTGCCGCGTTTTGCGGACCTTGTCGTGTTTCTGGAGGAGGAGTGTCGGTTGGTGGACAACGCCGGGATTGAAGGCCCCTCGGGACCCTCGGCGGGACCTCCACGGGAACAGCGGCGTGTGGCTGCTCGCCCCCCTAAGCCAGGGGTGGTAGAGCCACGCCGCCCGCCCCTCCGATACGCGACGGCCCACGCGCCCCCAAGGTGCGTGTATTGCACGGATGATGGCCATTTGGTTGCATCGTGCCCCAGGTTCCTGCACAAGAGGGTGAAGGATCGGCGCGGTATCGCGAATGAACGCCGGTGGTGCTACTCCTGTTTGGGGCAGCATTTGCAGCGGGATTGCCCACGGCCTGAACCGTGCCCGCAGTGCCAGGGGAAACACCACCTGGTGTTGTGCGCCAACCAAAATGGTGGTAATCGGTTGGATGGTGCGGGACGTTCCCCCACGGGCGGGGGCCCGCTTCCCCATTACCCCCAAAGGGAGTCTCGTCGGCGCTCACCGTCCACGGGCGGGGGCACCCCTCCCCCATCTCCTCGTCCACAGCCCAGGTTTGCTGCTGCTCAGCGCAGCTCCCCGCCTCCGAGCTTCTCACCACCGCTGTGCGAACGACCGCGGTTGGAACGCCGCCCGCCCCAATTTGGACGCCGCTCCGCGTACTACGCGTCAACCTGGGTGCGCCCGGGTCGCTGCCCTGAGGTTCCGGTGGACCCGTACCTGGTGCGGTCCAATTGGGCGGGGCCAGCCCAGCAGGACGGCGCCTATGAGGGTTGTTGGCGGCCCGATGAGGGTCGCCCCCAATAGGTAGCTGCCGCCCGCTCCTCCACCACAGCCGCCAACCCTGAAACAGTACTCTTGCCAACTGTTTGTGTCAGGGTCTGGGGCCCGACGGGTAAGTCCTTGTTAGTTCGTGCCCTTTTGATTTCGGGCTGTCTTGCGTCGTCTTATTTGGTGGAGAGATTGGGCCTCCCATGTATACCCCGCCCCTCCGTCATCCACGGAATAGGTGGCCTTCAGGTGCAGGGTTCCATGGGGGAAATTAATGTTTGTTTTTCAACTGTCAATTGTGGGCCAACCATTGTGGCCAAAGCGGTTGTGTTGAACGATATTTTGGGCAGCAACCCGCAGGTGGTTATCTCCCCTACCGCGGTGAAATTGACGTCAGAGTTGACCCCCGCTGACCCCCAATGGTTTGTTCCAGGACCTATAGACCTGCTCTTGGGTGTTGATGTTTTAGGTTTGATCTTGTCCGGGGACAAGCGGGTTTTACAACCCTGCGGTTTGATGGCTTTGCAAACCATTTTTGGTTACACCTTTTTTGGACCCGTGTTGAGGGGCTTGGTCCCACGGGTTGAAAATGAAATTGTTACCGTAGGGCTCTCGCTCTCGGACGCCGTCCAGCGTTTCTGGGAGGTCGAGGAGCCCCCCAAGGCTCCCAGAGTCGATCCAGCGGAACAAGAATGCGAATTGTCGTATCAGAATAATACGGGTCGCCTCGCTGATGGTCGTTTTGTTACTCGGTTGCCTTTTAGGGCTGCACGCCCCCCTCTCGGTCAGTCTCATGCCCTAGCGGAAAAAATGTTGTTGTCCATGGAGCGCCGAATGAAGAGGGATTCAGATCTCCGTGCTAAGTACATTGAGTTTATGCGCGAGTATGAGGCTTTGGGACATATGTCACGCTCGACTATTGATTGGCGTTCGCTCGAGCACTATTTTTTGCCCCACCATGCGGTTTTGAAGACGCCTGGGGGCAAAATTCGGGTGGTTTTTGACGGTTCGGCCCCTACGTCAAATGGGGTTTCCTTGAACCAGTGTTTGCACTCCGGTCCCAAACTGCACCGGGACATTTCGGATATCCTCACCAACTTCCGCCGTCATCAAATTGTCTTTGTGGCTGACATCCGAATGATGTTCCGCCAATCGGTTGTTCACCGAGATGACCGGCGTTATCAGATGATTTTGTGGCGTGAGCGACCTTGTGATCCTATGCGAGTGTACGAGTTGAACACTACCACGTACGGACTTACCTCCAGCCCGTATATTGCCATCCGGACTTTGTTAGAGTTGGCTCATCGGGAGCGATTGAACTACCCCCGTGCAGCGGCCATCTTGGAAGATTCAGTATATGTTGATGATGTTTGCACTGGGGCTTCCACTGCTACGGAGGCTTTGATTTTACGGGATGAGTTGATTGCGATCCTGAAGTCAGGTGGGTACGAACTGCGTAAGTGGTTGTCAAATTGCCCTGATTTGTTGCGAGATCTTCCGGTGGAACATCAGCAGGATCCTCTCTTGTTCGAAGATGCGGACAACCCTAACTTGATTGCGGTACTTGGCATACAGTACCAGCCCGTCCAGGATGTCTTCACTTATCGGGTTAAATTGGACCCCCCTAAGACCTGGACGAAGCGTTCGGTCTTGTCGACTGTTGCTCGGACCTTCGATCCTAATGGATGGATCACACCTGTCATTTTTCTGGCTAAGTGTTTTTTGCAGAAGCTGTGGATTGCGGAAGTTACGTGGGACGAACCTCTTCAGGGAGACTTGCTAACCGAATGGTGTTCGATTGTTTACTCACTTCCGGACGTGAACCGGATTTCCTTGCCCAGACTCTTTCTGCCATTCGGCAAGTGTAAAGTTAGCCTCCACGGGTTTTGTGACGCGTCTGAACGAGGGTACGCGGCCGTGGTATTTTTGCGGACTATTAGCCTATCCGGTCATGTTGGACTACATTTGATAATGGCCAAGAGTAAGGTGGCTCCTATCAGGACTAGGTTAACTATTCCTAAGTTGGAATTGTCGGGAGCAGCCCTCCTTATGAGGCTCCTCAATCATGTTTGTGATACTTTGGGTCGTACCGTGGAGATTTCAGATGTTTTTGCGTGGACTGATAGTGAGATCGTTCTTTGTTGGCTTCGCACCTCCGTGCATAATTTAGAGGTTTTTGTTGCGAATCGGATTTCACAGATCCAGAGCTCAGCGACCCCGCTGATTTGGCGACATGTTCCAGGGGAACTGAACCCCGCTGACTGCGCTTCGCGAGGCTGCGAGGCTCCGGTACTTGTAAACCATTCCCTGTGGTGGGGACCAGATTGGTTGTCGCATCCTGCGGCATCTTGGCCCCAGAATCGGTTCTCTTCTCCAGAGGCGTTGCCAGGTTTACGTGTTGGCGTTATGGAAACGCAACCTGTCTACGACTTGAATCCTCTGTTGGAGCGGTACAGCTCTCTGTCGAAATTGATTGGGGTTACCGCGCGGATCCGACGCTTCTTGCTCCACGCACGGAACCCAGCTCAGAGGGCATTGACCACGGAATTGGCCTTGTCGCCCTTGGAACGCCAAGAGGCCCTGCTATTTTGGGTTCGTGTGGTGCAAGTGGAGCACTTCGAACCGATTATTGACGGGTTATAGGAGGATCGAGAATTAAGGGTTCGATCGCTCGTCTGAATCCATTTCTAGACGCATCGGGTTTGCTTCGAGTCGGCGGACGACTTCGAAACTCAAACTTGCCCTATGGAGCTCGCCATCCTTTGTTGCTCCCCAAAGGGGGGACTTTGGTCAGTTTGTTGGTGTCTGATCGACACGTTGCTAACGCTCACGCAGGCTGCAATGCCCTTGTAGCCATTTTGCAGCGTGAATTTTGGATTTTGTCTGCCAGACGCACTATTCGCGGCATTATCTTCAGATGTATGCCGTGCTATCGTTTGAAGGCCACCCCCACGCAGCCCATGATGGGGGATCTGCCCTCCGACAGAGTCTCGGAGAGTCTACCATTTGCTTGTGTGGGCACGGACTTTGCCGGCCCCTTTTTGGTAAAGACCTCGCAGCTTCGCAACGCTCGATCTGTCAAAGCGTACTTGTGTGTGTTTGTCTGTCTGGCCTCCAAGGCAGTTCACTTGGAACTGGTAAGTGCCCTCAGCACGGAAGCGTTTCTTGCGACGCTAGATAGATTTGTATCCCGCCGGGGACTGCCATCTCTGATCCGCTCTGATAACGGCACCAATTATAAAGGCACTGACCGTTACTTGAATGAAATTTGTAATTATTTGAATAGTGATAAGGATAATTTAAGATTTGCAATGTCTCGAATGGGCATTAAGTGGCAATTTGATCCCCCCGTTTGCCCACATTGGGGTGGTATTTTTGAGGCTGTTGAAAAAGTTACAAAAACGCATCTCCGCCGAGTTATTGGTGAAACGATTTTAACGTTCGAGGAACTTGCTACGGTATTTTGTAAAATTGAGGCTGTCCTCAACTCGCGCCCTCTCTGCCCTGTCTCGTCGGACCCAAATGACCTAGAAGCATTGACTCCTGGTCATTTTTTGATTGGCCAGCCCCTTACCGCGCTGTCGGAGTACCCCTTCGGGGAGATAAAATCATCACGCTTAAGTCGGTTTGAGTTGCTACAGCAGATGACCCAAAGCTTCTGGCATCGTTGGTCACTAGAATATTTGCACATCTTGCAGCAGCGCGTTAAGTGGACTGACAAAACTGATCCTCCTCACGTTGGAGATCTTGTACTAGTTAAGGAATCTAATTTGTTACCTTTGTATTGGCGTCGTGGACGCATTGTAAATTTGTGGTATGGGTCTGACGGGGTCCCCAGGGTTGCGGAGGTTATGGTCGGAGATTCGGTTTTGAAGCGAGCTGTAGCGAGCTTAGCCCGCCTGCCCATTTATTAGCAGACAGAGCTCCTCTGCCTGGAGCGGGGGATTGTTCGGTACAAGTCCTTATCGCTGGTAGCACTCGTTTTGATACTCTGTGTAAAATACGCCTCACTGTTTGACGTTTGACGTGTTGGGTTTTTCTAACCAAAAAAAAAACGTGTTGTTTTTTGCTTGCTTGAACGGCGTGACCCATTTTTGAGTGTATTTTGTTTTGAGAAAGAATTCACGATATTGTTATATGTTTATTGGAATCAGTTCATAATTGAGGCCAGGCACTCCTATCAAGGAGTTTTGTTTTGTGCCGGCCAGTGAAGGTTAACTTGGTGACGTGAGTTTGATTCGCCTACGTGGCGGATACCCAGGAGACGAGAGCGTTCTCCGGGACTCGGCGGCGTCATCACATACGGTTACACAAACACACACTTACACATACAGAGTCCGCCCCGTCGGGACGCCGGCCTGCAGACAGCGGATGAAACATCTATCAAAGGTACCAACGTTTGAGTATAAAAAATGATACCGGACACATCTTCGGTATGCCACGCTTCTTGGAAGCTATAGCTTAGCGGGGTTATACCGGGCGATCTAATCCGGACCCTTATTCGAGTTCAGTTCACTCATTTTGGGCCCAGCGGCTGAAGCCTCGAACAGGGTGTGTTAGCCCGGGTTAGTAGCTAACACTCATCAAAACAAACCAAATGAGCCCACACTCGAGGGTATACAAGTAGCCGTTGAGGAGTTCCACTATCCACCTCCTGACTCCATCATCAGACCATCGTCACCAAGTATAATGTATAGAACTCATCAAAACAACCCAAATGAGCCCACACTCGAGGGTATACAAGTAGCCGTTGAGGAGTTCCACTATCCACCTCCTGACTCCATCATCAGACCATCGTCACCAAGTTTAATGTATAGAACTCGGCAAAACAAACCAAATGAACCCTAATTCTAAGAATACAAGTAGCCGTTGAAGAGTTCCACTATCCACCTCCTGACTCCATCATCAGACCATCGTCACCAAGTTTAATGTATGGAATTTGTCAAAACAAACCAAATGAACCCAAACTCGAGGGGTATTCAAGAAGCCGTTGAGGAGTTCCACTATCCACCTCCTGACTCCATCATCAGACCATCGTCACCAAGTTTAATGTATAGAACTCATCAAAACAAACCAAATGAGCCCACACTCAAGGGTATACAAGTAGCCGTTGAGGAGTTCCACTATCCACCTCCTGACTCCATCATCAGACCATCGTCACCAAGTATAATGTATAGAACTCATCAAAACAACCCAAATGAGCCCACACTCGAGGGTATACAAGTAGCCGTTGAGGAGTTCCACTATCCACCTCCTGACTCCATCATCAGACCATCGTCACCAAGTTTAATGTATAGAACTCGGCAAAACAAACCAAATGAACCCTAATTCTAAGAATACAAGTAGCCGTTGAAGAGTTCCACTATCCACCTCCTGACCAGGGACCGGAACCGGTTACCCTAATCGGGGTTTTCCATATGCTTATTTTAAAGGTTGTTTTAAAAACCCCAATCAATAAGGTTACCTTATCATAAGGTAACCTTATTGAAAGGGTAACCCCAACGATCCAGTTAACTCAGTTAACCTAGGTTAACACTAACCGAAATGAAAACCCCATCCAATACGGTTACCGTATCATGAGGTTTTGAACCAGTTTAAAGGAATATGATTTTAACGCACACTTAAATACGACTTATTATTGAATAACCGCAGTGGCTGGCATCGGTTTTACCAAGCTTGCTAGGATACCGCAAGGCGCTCGGCGGCACTGTTGCGACGCCGCGAGGCAAAAGTCGCAAGCGCCGTCTGCAAGCCGAAGCACTTAATGCGTTTCACTCAACCATGTTGATCTCTATGCAAACTGGTTTCGTTTGCCGAAAACGCGGCTTCTTATTCAAACAGTGTGTCAAATGGTACATTGCTTATTTATTATGAAAAAAAAAACAGTTTGAATAAGAACCCGATTCGCGCACCGAGGATTCCGTACAAACTTAACTTATAAAGGATTTATGATGATTAATAATTAAGTAATTAGGACCATTTTTTGGTTGATCTTGTTAGGTACTGTTTTAAATCCAGTTTTCGGAGCTGTACGATTTTACCCAGTTTAGTGCATTTTATTATATACGTTTCTAATGAACTCGTCGATCTCATTGATTGGCTCTAGCTAGCCAAATACACAATATCAGAATGTAAGAATCTGTTGTCAATATGACAACGATACATCGGCACCTCCGCACGTATAACAACATAGAGTTATTATCCCGGGACTACAAAAGAATATGAATAAATTGTGTTTTTAGAAATCCGGGATTTAAGTATGAACCCTTCTTGGTCCTAATTTATGCAAATATTATAAAGAGGAAAAATCTTTGAAGCTGTAGCTTCGTAAGTTTCATAGTGTGTGTGTATGTGTGGGCAGTGATCAGAATTTATGGTGCAACACGGTGGGATATCGAGTAGAAATATTAATATGGAAATCACCAAATTACAATATCTTGTATAAAAAAAAATGTTTTTTTATAATTGTAGTTAAGCCGCTTAGATCAATGGCAGATCAGTTATTTAGAATGTTTTTGTATGTAGTGATATTATTTTATATCAATTGTTAAAATGTTATTAAATTTTGTTCTCCAAAAATAAAAGTAAGTCTCGGAATCATTTACTCCGTTTCGCATCGGGAAATCGGATCGTTGGTAATAGGTAATAACTGGAACCACTGGGCCAATTAATTTTTATTTCATCAATGTACTGTAGAATGGACTTTCTGGTTGGTCTTAGGCCATAGTTAATGCCACGGTTTGCCTGCGTTTTTTGCAATTAAGAGATAGTACTCATATAAAGAGATTTATTACCTTGTTATTATTATTTTATTTTTCTATTGATATGAATAGTCATATTGTTATCGCACGGCGAGGTAAAAGCGGGCCAAAAACGAATGTGTTTTGGTATTTTCTAATGTTTTAGGATTAACCAGATTACGGCGGCGGTCGTAGTGACAGCAATAAATGCCTCATTCATTATTATAAATACGTTCTTGCCAACGTTGTTATCTTTAAGCGACTTAAGCTTTTAACTTTGCGGCTGATTTTAACTGGGGTGTGATATTTCTCATTATTTTCAGAATAAGATTTTTCGCAAACATTAATATGGTCACGTATTTTAGTTATAACACTATAGTATGACCATATCTCTCAAATGGTCGTTTTGTTTTGCTGAGCTGTGTTAATTTTGCTAAACGGAAAGGTAACAGGAAAAGTATCATGATCATTTGAAGCACCGCCGGCCGGTGTTTAGCAAGTGTTTGCAAAAAATGGGCTCGCCGCGACTTAAGCCTATTGTTATTGCTAATGACGGTCTCAAGTGGAATCACGCCAGATAATATTGAATCCACATAAGCACTCCGATAGCAAATACTGTAACAAATATAAAATGAATCGCACTAAAACGCTTTTAAAGAGTAATTTTTATGATCCCGGGATTAGGTGGTTTAACAACTCTATATTAGGTGCACACACGCCGCCGCCTCAAAGATTATCCTATCGACTAATCCGTGACGCGACGCGACGTGGAAATAGTTATTTGTTATACAAGGGGGGAAAGTTGTATTTTACCTGCGAGTGTTCATTTTGGGTATATACTCGCTACGCTCAGGATTCTATTTTTGAACCACTCGCTCGTGGTCAATCATAGAATCCTTTCGCTAGCTCGTGTTTCAACACACGAGAAGTAAAATAACTTTTCACCCGTGTATAACACTAATCTTTTCACCTCACTACAGCGAGGAAAATAAGAAATAGGGTAAAAAAAAAAGTTAAAAAAAGTTGTAAAAAAAGTAAAAAAAAAAGTAAAAAAAAAAGTTAAAAAAAAGTTAAAAAAGTTGAAAAAACTTTCAAAAAATTAAAAAAAAAAGTTTAAAAAAGTTAAAAAAAAAGTAAAAAAAAAATATGTTATAAAATATACAAAAAACCATAAATAAACATTTAACGTTCTACGTCATAGTACTTATAACGCAATAAAAAAGCAATTTTCTCAATAGATATCAAACATACAAAAAGACCTTTCCGAGCAAGTGAGGTGAAAATATTTTGTTCGTATAGTAGGTACATTTGCATCCAAATTTTTTATTTTGAAAAAGAAATGAAAAATAAATATTTATTTCCGTAACACAGTGATATGCAGATTACAAGGTAGGGGCTTCCTATTAAGTATATTTTAATATATCTAACTATATATTTATTTCATTCGTTACTTAAGAGCCCTTAATTTACCTTTACTGCCACTGAACTTTTAAATCTTAATGTTTTTTTCTATAGAAAGTTAGATTGTGTGTGTCATGTCATGATATAAAACTAATTAAATTGTATAACTACCCACCGGGAGTCTGATCCCATGAAACAGCAACGCGAGTACGATACGCGATACTCTATAACATGTTTAAACATAATGCGCAAATCACAATAAGCAGCTGATGATAAGGTTACCATAACCCAATGAAAACCCCAATTAAAAACCCCATCCCAATAGGGTTTGAGGTTAACTCAATTAGTAGTTACGGTTAACACTTCCGATAAGGTTACCGTAACAATCGGTTAACCGTATCATACGGTTAACCCCATAACAGGTAACCGAATTGATTCGGTTACCGGATCGATACGGTTAACCTTAAAGAGGTGTTTTCCGGTCCCTGCTCCTGACTCCATCATCAGACCATCGTCACCAAGTTTAATGTATAGAATTTGTCAAAACAAACCAAATGAACCCAAACTCGAGGGGTATTCAAGAAGCCGTTGAGGAGTTCCACTATCCACCTCCTGACTCCATCATCAGACCATCGTCACCAAGTATAATGTATAGAACTCATCAAAACAACCCAAATGAGCCCACACTCGAGGGTATACAAGTAGCCGTTGAGGAGTTCCACTATCCACCTCCTGACTCCATCATCAGACCATCGTCACCAAGTTTAATGTATAGAACTCGGCAAAACAAACCAAATGAACCCTAATTCTAAGAATACAAGTAGCCGTTGAAGAGTTCCACTATCCACCTCCTGACTCCATCATCAGACCATCGTCACCAAGTTTAATGTATAGAATTTGTCAAAACAAACCAAATGAACCCAAACTCGAGGGGTATTCAAGAAGCCATTGAGGAGTTCCACTATCCACCTCCTGATTCCATCATCAGACCATCGTCACCAAGTGTTATGTTCTATACATCAACCGACTATCAGGCTGTAGCTGTAGCGCCTACAAGCCGAGCAAATCGAATAATTCAGTATTTAACACTCTAAAAAACAACCTACGTACGAGTATCACATCGCTGACATCGCATGAGCAGGCGAAACTGAATGCGAGAAAAGGGTAGCCTATAACGTTATAAACTTATTATATCGCTTAAGCAAGTATCGCTTTTATATATTGCTTTAGATTTATAACGATATAATGGATAGCGCTATACAGGGCGTCATATATCGTTATGAGTATAGCGCTATTTTGGAATTATAACGTTATAAACGATAGCGCTATACGAAAATAGCGCTATTTAAAGACCTGATGTAAATATGTAAGTTGTCCGTCAAAATTTGCAATCCATTTTTCAGTCACTTCCCGTTATCCAATTGAGCTGAAATTTTGCAAGCATATGTATATCGCATGAGAATGCAATATTATGATGACTTGGAGCTGATCTGATGCTGGAGCTGGAAGGTGACCATAGGAACTCCGCAATAAAACGACACAACCCTATCGAGTTTGGGCTCGTTACAATCGTCTCAATGAGTACTTGATAATGGTATGCAGAAAAGTACAGTCGGCAGTAAAAGCTTGTACCAAAAATGAAATTTCTGACAGAAACTTATTTTTAGACCTGCGCTCCATTGCAAGCCAATTCTACGCACTCATGCGCAGCGCGCGGACTGATTTAACGCCGACCCCCGAGTTGCAGTTAAGTTTATAGTAGCGACGCGTGTCTGGCGTCACATTGGATGTGGAATATGGATGGATAATGTAATGTAATTTAATAAAATCTTATTCAATCCCACACTAACATAGCCCCTTAAGTTGATTGTTACTAACAAAATAATATGGACCAACAAGGAGTCTGAAATAAATTATTTTTATTTTTTATTTTATTGGAGATTTGTATGGATTTGTTTGATTGTGTTTTAAGCTATAAAGAATATCTGCAATACGATACTTAGGTACAATTTATTGATCACCAACAAACCAACATACAGAATGACCTAGTTCGGGTGTTCTAACCTCAACGCAACCGAGCATACATAAAAGCCCACACAGATGTACTAGCAATAAGACAAGTAGGTAGTATATGTAAGGAAATTGTGCCTTCTGATTTAGATATTATCCTTCAAATAAAATTCATTTTCATTTTCATCTAATGGATTAATTCTTGATACAAACAATTTTGTTTTGTGTAAATACTGTATATTTTAGATTTTATATCATTTTTGAATAAATAAATATTAAAATAATTAACGCTGGATGAGGGCGGCTTAAGACCGGTCATTGTAGCACGCTTTGGGGGAGACAGTGGACGTCGTTTGGCTGATATGATGACGATGAAAAAAAAATACGGACAAATGAACCCACTTCGCCGACCCGACTCGCGCTTAACCGTTTTTCACGCTATAACTACACACCGCTACGAATTATGTATTCTATCCCATGTATTATGCACCATAAGCACGCAACCAGATAAATAAATTGAAAAGAGATAAGATATAGGAATAACGACGTGTCAGAATAGGACAAAGTTTGACGCGACTGTGGTTTTTAGTGTAGCTCAAGATAAGTCTAGGATTTTATTCGTAGCTAAGTTAATAAAGCGGGTGTTTACTTACTACGTACTAAACACTTTCTTGACAACTTAATAGGTATACTCGTAACTTAATAGGTTATAATAACTACAGTCGCCATCAGATATATCGGAGCGGCTAAAGTGCTCACAAATATCTGATCACGTCTCTAATGCCTCGACAATAGCCTCCATCACCTTATTTGTCAATAGCTGAAACCTCACCACTTATGTATACCCATAGTTTTACTTGTCTTCATAATAGTTTACTTCCCGTTATCCAATTGAGCTGAAATTTTGCAAGCATTTGTATATCGCATGACAATGCAATATTATGATGACTCGCATGATTGAGTTGTTTGACAGCTAGGTGTCAAATCGCATATATCTCGTGGACATTTATCTATTTATTTAAACTTTATTGCACTCTATAAAATAACTACAACTTAGAAAAGTTGAAAAACCCCCGATATTTTCATTTCAAAATTAAATTTATCTCAAAATTCAATTTATCTCAAAATTCAATTTATCTCAAAATTCAATTTATCTCAAAATTCAATTTATCTCAAAATTCAATTTATCTCAAAATTCAATTTATCTCAAAATCAGCGAAACCGATTTTGTTGAAACGTAGCTAAGAACCATGTCGATCACGTCAGCTTTCGGATAAAAAACCGCATTCAACATTCGTTTAGGAGCTACGACGCCACATACAGACATACAGACACGTCACACTTATAACACCTCTTTTTGCGTCGGGGTTTAATAAAGTACAAATGACACTCAACCTACTTTTTGTTGTTCTCGGATAAATTTTCTGTGCGTTTTGTAAACGGTGTAAGTTTGTCTATCTCGTTCTACTGAGCTTCTTCTCAATGTCTCAAGTGTACGCTGGAAGAGATTCCTTATAAGATAAGAAAAACTTTATTCAACATCACATTGCATGACATTATATTCGTATATTCTTTAACCTGTTATTCCGTACAATAAAGTGAATGCTTGTTTTAAAATGCGTGAGGTGTTTAAGTGAATATTTCACAAGTTGAGACATTGAGCCGATGCGCAGGTGAATTACATGCATAATGCTGATTCTAATAGACCAATCAAATTAGCTTACCCTGGACATAATTCGTAAACTCGTTGTTTTTATTGTTTTATCGGATTTTACTATTCAGTATCAAATATTAATGAAATATATTAAGTAAAAAATCCGCGATCGTAACCGTAGTTAAAAAAAACACGAGTTAACGTACACTACCTAACTTTTTCCTAAAAGTAAAAAAGGTAACCAAGTCCCTTGTTAGTATAACTTTGAGGTGCATTCAAATGCGATCACTTAATAGCAAAATTAAACTGAAATCAAATTCGCATATACGTTTTTTTTCACAGTTTTCCTCTGATCTCATTATCTCGACAAGCCAAAATGGTAACTATGATGTTTTTATCTGTTTAAGGTATATTGCGTCTTTTTAGAGATTTAAGACAATAATTAAACATTTATTTTTAACGTTTTAATAATAATGTATTTCTCAGTAATTATAAATGGTAACTATGAATTTTTTGTTTACTAATAGCCTTTTGTGTACGATAATCATGTTTTCATCAAAATTAAGCATGTTAATTTCACGCTTAAGAAATTGAAAATTTAATTGAAAATACTCGCGACCTTGTCGTGGAGCCAAATGCATGCGGTGGGTGCGAGGCGGGTAGAGAGTGGGGCGCCAGCGGGCGAGCGCACGGCGAACCCGTCTTAACGAGTTTATTTCAATTACGTGTTTGCACCGACCGCGCCGTGTACAAATAAAACAAATATAATGGAATATCCTAATTGTAGGATTTTTAGCTCGAATTAAAAAATTACAGTTTGATTTGCTTTTATCATCGAAAACATAAGTAAACTCTTAACTGTTAAGTAAATGAAAGAGTTGATGCCATGATCGTGGTAAGCATAAAACAAACCGGTCAAGTGCGAGTCAGACTCGCACACCAAGGGTTCCGGACCACCCCGTACAATAGAAACAAGTCCACTAAGTATGTATTTACATACTTAGTGCGTGTCATATTATACCGGACATCAAATTTTCAGTGATGTAACTATAATTTACAATTTTCGCAATTTTTCCTTTATTTGTGCTATAAATACTTCGTACCAAATTTCAAGATTCAGAGTTCACGGGATATGGGCATGGAGATTTCGTCCCTTACGCCCGCCCTTTGAGCCTACGGTAGTCGATATCCTTATTGGCAAAATTGAGCCGACACAGTTGGCCAGAACGCCAAAAAAAAGAGAAGATATGCTTATTGTCAACCACCCAGAGATGGGCAAAATTTATTCGAATACGAATAACGTTTAAGAATAAATATGATTATTCGCGAATGACGAATAAATATTTCGAATAATTATTCGCCAATAATTATTCGCGAATAACTTCTTTATTCGCATAATCATTCGTAATGCTTTTCGGGAATAAAATTTTGAACAAATATTGTAGGAATGCTTCTTAATGGGATATATCTCAAAAACGTAATATTTTCCTACAGACAGAGCAGTGATACCTAGTTTTAAAATTTGTTAGAAAAAGGTTACCGCTTCATCAAGGGTACCAATTAACATCGCCGTGCATGGTGAAACGGATAATAATTTTAATTATTTCACCTGTTTTATTTTTACTATTTCGGCTTCACCACGGGTGAAAAAAAAACAAGTGCGAGTCAGACTCGCGCACCGAGGGTTCCGGACCACCCCGTACAATATAACCAAGTCCACTATAAACTGACACTCACTAAGTATGTATTCACATACTTAGTACGTGTCAGTATATACTGGACATTAAATTTTCAGTGATTTAACTAAAAATTTACGGTTTTCGCAATTTTTCCTTTATCTGTGCTATAGGGCGTTGCTTTGCACTAAATTTCAAGTTTCTGAGTTCACGGAAAGTAGGTTTTGATTCCCTTGCGGGTTTCGAAAACTTGCGGAAATTTGCGGCATAAACGGCTGTATCTTTTGATTGCGTTGGCTTAGAAGTTTGATTTTTTCACCTCTCCAAGAGACAGTAAACCTGAGTATTTGATATTAATGTCAGCTTTATTCATTTATTTGTTGCAGTATGGGTCTTACAAGATGTTACATATAAATACAGTTCCAGCATAACCCTGTTAGGGCACCGCAACATTAATATAAAAAATATTAATTCTAAAATAATGCATGCACACACTATGCATAGGAATTCAAACTTTAAATGATTGATACCTCCACGCGTTCCTGAGAAAAAGGGTATTGACAGACGGACGAACGGACAACAAAGTGATCCTATAAGGGTTCCGTTTTTCCCTTTCAAGGCACGGAACCCTAAAAACACACAGATCAGAATATAACATGATTAAGTACATACAATGTACAATTAAAGGTATATAATTGAATAATCTTACATGCGTAATCGCCTCTCATAACATAACATTGATCCAATTACAAGCAGTGGCTGTCCATATATTACGTCATTTCAAAACAGGGGGAGGGGGGTCTATTGGATGACGGTAGTCATTTTATGAGGCGGGGAGTGTCCATTTACGAATTAACAGGATGATGATAGGAGGGGGGGTCAAGAATTGACAAAAAACAACCGGCCAAGTACGGTTTGTTGTATGGGAGCCCCTGTAGCCTACGAGGGTCAAACTGAAAGTTCTTAGAAAATCAAAAACTGAGCAATCAAGCAACTTATTACTTTTATTATATCTTTTCAAAATAGCCTCCCTTCACATCAATACATCGCTGCATTCGATAGAACCACTGAGAAAAGCACTTTGCCCACTCGTCCTTAGGGGTCTCTTCGACGGCCTTTTGAAACGCAGCCACTGCTTCGTCGGCGTCCATAAAACGTTTTCCTCGAAGTTTTTCTTTAATTTTTGGGAATAAATAAAAATCACAAGGTGCAAGGTCGGGGCTATAAGGTGGGTGACCCAGTAATTCCACGTTTGCCGTCGCCAAATAGTCGATCGTTTGCTTGGCGGTGTGCGATGAGGCGTTGTCGTGGTGAAGCAGGATCCTACTGCGAGGCCGTTTTTCTCGAACTTTTTCCAAGACAAGTGGTAAACAATTGTTAGTGTACCACTTCGCAGTAACTGTTTTTTGATCCTCTAAAATAATTGTTGCGTAATGACCAGTCCTTCCGAAGAACGAGGCCACCATCTTTTTTCCCACACTTCGACCTCTCTTCACTTTAGTAGGCAACTCCTCGGAAGGAAACACCCACTCAGCAGACTGTCTTTTAGTTTCAGGATCATAACAGTAAATCCAGCTTTCGTCACCCGTAACTACGTCGAACACAGCATTTGAGTCACCTCCGTTGAATCTTTGACCCATTTCACGGCACCAATCAACACGACGGACTTTTTGGGCTTCTGTCAAATTATGAGGTATCCACCGGGCACAAAGCTTCCTCACCGCTAAATGTTCATGGAGGATTTTGTGGACTTGACTCATACCAATGGCTAAGCTTGTACGAATCTGCTGATAGGTTACTCTTTTGTCAGTCTCTATCATACGCCGCACAACACTGATGTTATCTTCAGTAGTCGCCGTAGAAGGCCGGCCCTCACGCAGATCATCAGTGAGATCAGTGCGGCCACGTTTAAATTCATTAAACCAGTTGTAAATAGTAGCACGAGATGGGGCTTCATCGTGAAAGGCCAATCGAAGTCTATCATAACTTTCTTGTTGACTTAAATTACATCGAAAGTCGTAAAAAATCATTGCTCGAAAATTTTCTCGCGTTAAATTCATGCTCACGTAGTACACACAATTTTCAATTTGCCGCCAAATCGTAAAACAAATGACAATCGAGTGGAATTCGTACACAAAAATATTAAGAAAGAGTTCCATTTTCAAATTTTGAACTTATTTTTTTATTATATTTATTACAAGTGGCCAGTTCTAAAGACTTTCAGTGTCGCCCTCGTAGTTGGTTGTTACGGGGGCTGCACTGAAAGTATCGGGAATCTAATTACTTTGACACATATTATTTTGACACATATTATACCTTTTTATAATCTCTGAAGTTTAATAATAATAAAATAACACACTGGCCACATAGAAAATCAAAAAACCGGCCAAGTGCGAGTCGGGCTCGCGCACGAAGGGTTCTGTACCTTTATATATAAAAAAAAGCGGCCAAGTGCGAGTCGGACTCGCACATGAAGGGTTCCGTTAAATAAATTGCAGTTTACGATTTATGACGTATTAAAAAAAAACTACTTACCAGATCTCGTTCAAACTAATTTTCGGTGGAAGTTTGCATGGTAATGTACATCATATATTTTTTTGAGTTTTATCATTCTCTTATTTTAGAAGTTACAGGGGGGGGGGGGGGACACACATTTTACCACTTTGGAAGTGTCTCTCGCGCAAACTATTCAGTTTAGAAAAAAAAGATCTTAAAAACCTTAATATAATTTTTGAAGACCTATCCAATGATACCCCACACGTATGGGTTTAATGAAAAAAGAATTTGGCTACGGAACCCTAAAAAGGCAAAAAAAAACACGTTTGTTGTATGGGAGCCTCCTGTAGCCTAGTTGGTACGATGGTTGGTGACCCTGTGCCTACGAAACCGGAGGTCCCGGGCTTAAATCCTGGTAAGGGCATTTGATGATGATGATGATGATGTAGTCCCGGCCGATTACGGCCACAGCGACTGCGTTCAGGTATGTTGTTGACGGTCGTGTGCTCGCATGTGACTTATGTAGCCAATCTTCTTCGTGAAGGGCATTTATTTGAGTGATGAGCACAAATATTTGTTCCTGAGTCATGGACGTTTTCTGTATATTTAAGTATTTATTTATCTATATAAGTATGTTTATCGTTCGTCTAGTTCCCATAATACAAGCTTTGCTTAGTTTGGGACTAAGCCAATTTGTGTAAGATTGTAAAAGAAAAAAAAACTGGTTTTTAGTATTTGTTGTTATAGCGGCAACAGAAATACATCATCTGTGAAAATTTCAGCTGTCAAACTATCACTGTTGTTGAGACACAGCCTAGTGACAGATGGACAGACAGACAGACTGACAGACTGACAGACAGACAGACAGACGGACATCGGAGTCTTAGTAATAGTGTCCCGTTTTACTCCTTGAGTACGGAACCCTAAAAAAATAATGGTTCAGTTTCAATTGTTTTTTCGAGTTGTTGAGTCGCCGCTGAAGATGGAATTGTCCCGTAAAAAATTAAGAGCTATGATTTATTACGACTTTAAAAGTGGATTATTACGTAAGATTGTAAAAGAATAAAAAAGAAAAGAAAAAATCTGTTTTTTAGTATTTGTTGTTATAGCGGCAACAGAAATACATCACTTGTGTAAATTTCAACTGTCTAACTGTCACGGTTTGTGAGATACAGCCTGGTGATAGACGGACAGACAGACAGACAGACGGATAGCGGAATCTTAGTAATAGGGTCCCGTTTTACCCTTTGAGTACGGAACCCTAAAAACGATGACGTAATATATGGACAAGCCCACACACATGACATATTGAAACAAACCTGTTAAATGCCCCATGAAGCGACTCATTTAACTCACAAAAATATTGTTATTTATTAGAAAAGGGTATTAATACTTGAAAATAGGTACACTTGTAGTGATCGTGTTAAATTCGTGTACGTGTTATAACGAGCAACCGCATCCTTAAATATCATTCGTGAATTATTTGAGGATTTATTCGAATGAAATGAGAATAAATCATTCGTCATTCGAAAGTGTAGACGAATAAATTATTCGCGAATAAATGTTTATTCGAATAATTATTCGAATAAAAATCATTCCAATAATGCCCCTTTCTGCACTCACATAAGTAACATATTTTATTTAAATAATTCTATACAGAACACTGAGCGCTTATAAATAGGTAATCGACATTCCACGACAATTATGTCTCATGCTGAACAATTTAGTTATTATCGATCTAATGAACACAATATTTCAATAAATCTCCACCCTAGCCGAACTATGGTAAACGCCACGTTCGTGTCTATAAATGTTTGATAATCATTGACCTATCCATAATAAATGAAGGCCGAAACGCATTCACAGCGGTGGCGAAGCGGCGGCGCGGCGCAGTGTAGAGGTGGTACCGGCTGTAATGTTCGATCTAATACGAAAGGGTCCGCACAGAATACCGACCAGGAAAAAGCGTTCGGATCCTTTCATATTAGCTCGAACATTACAAGTACCGCCTCCGCGCCACCCCGCGCCGCTTCGCCACCGCCGTCAGTGCGTTTCGGCCTTGAATGCCTGCGACTCGCGACAGCACGGTCGGTAGTTGAGGCGCAAAGCAATGACGGCCTTATTCTGCAAGACATAAGGTTCATATTAAAACTTGAGTACGAAAAATTATGAATTAATTAATAATCGTGGATATTTTTTGTTTAATTTGATTCTTATAGTACTAATAATATGTTGACAGCATAAATCAAACACTTTCCAAGTAGTTATGTATTTTGGTTTTCCAAAAACTACCAATATTTGTGACTTTAGAAATCCGCAAAGAGAATCTGTTTAATTTTTAATAATTTATCAACACACATAATATACTATTCAGAACAAATTGCTAAATAGCAGTTATCTATAATTTCTGGTAAGATAAGCCAGAAAATGTGTAACTTACTGAACTTTCTTTATTAATGATAGTCCCGGTTGATTTATTAGTTTAATTTTGATTTCTTTAACTGGAATGCAAGCGTCATATCATAATAGAGGCACTTTTACAAAGTTACATATTATGCTGCACTTATGAAATCAGAATTCGTTAAAAATTTAGATTTTTGGTTTTTTTACAATGACGCGGAACCCTAAAATGTTTAATTCTTTTTATTTTAACTATAACTAACAATACTTTACATCATAGAAAAAGAAAATTACAGTTATCGAATTATGTCCGGGTTTAGCTAATTTGATTGGTCTATAATACTATTTATATGACAAGTTGCTGTATAACAGTGACAGTAGCTATAAATACGACACTATACGGCTTTTATACAGGTATTTTTATTGGTTTGCATTTGATATAAAGAAACTGGTTATTTTATAATATTGTAGGCATTTGTCCCAGTCATTGGTTATATTTATTCTCTTGTTATTTGTCATACTAGTATTTGTGCTCGACATCATTTTCTAATAAAGAAGGTTTTTTTGTATGACAAGATATCAGTCCTTTTTTTTTTTCGAGGGGAAATGTTTTACGCATTCCGCCTGGCTGGGGAACCAGGAAGGTTAAGGTAAAGTTGTTATTTATTTGAAATGTAATTCCGCAATTAAATGCTGATTTGTGCACAAATCATTTGTAGGATTATGAGCAAACCCCGAGGTTTTCGGTGCGGGAATAACTTGAGAAAGAGTACCTAGAGATAAACAGATTGGTTATTCTGACAAAATATCATATTGTGCCTAATGAATAAATAATAACCTTTCTGCGAATTGTATTCAATTTGATTTTAACTTAAGTAGTAGGTAATTTAGCATTTCTACCAAGCCTTACGAGATAATAATAAAAATAATGTTAATTAATTGCCGTCAATTAGTATTTGACACGATTTTCAGAATGAACAATTAAGAGTCCGCAGTAAGCTCGGCCGAATTTCACCTTCCCATACAAACGGAGTTTCGTTCTCATTTTAAAACTGCGTGTTGGATTGTAACGAAACTTTGCGTATACTATGACATAAGGTATATCTAGGTCTCTAATTAGTTTATATGGCTCCAGTTTTTAAAACAAATGAAAAACAGCAAAAACAAGTTTTGTATGAAAAACTTAAATTTGCTGTATTTTTTTGACTATGGTATCTGAAGCTGCATAAACTAATTACGGACCTGGATGGTACTTAACTTATTCTAATAAGTACAAAGTTTCCGAGCAAACTAGCTAGTCGTTTTAAAATGAGAGCGTAACTACGTTTGTATGGAGGATGGCGCTTACTGCGGCCTCTTAAGGCCGAAACGCACTGAAAGCGGTGGCGGTGCGGCGTGGTGCGGTGCGGAGGCGGTACTGGTTATAAATGTTCGAACTGATGCGAAAGGGTCCGCACAGAATACCGCGGCGGGACGCGGCGCGGCGCGGTATTCTGTGCGGACCTTTTCATATTAGCTCGAATATTACAACCGGTACCGCCTCCGCACCGTGCCGCCACCGCTGTCTGTGCGTTTCGGCTTTTAATATTTTTCTACATTTGGAACAGTTAAGCTTCGGCGTCTAGCTGTAAATATCCATTTCAACAAACTGAACGATCTTTATACGTCGGAAGTCGTAATAGGTGATGTGTTTGCGATTTAGTTTAGGCGCAGCGTGGGTACTTGGGTAGGCCCCACAAGGTGGACTGATGACCTGGTAAAGGTCGCGGGAGTCCGCTGAATGCGGGTGGCGTAGGACCGGTCATTGTGGCACTCTTTGCGGGAGCCCTATTTCCAGCAGTGGACGTCTTTCGGCTGATATGATAAATAAATAAATAAATAAATAAATAAATAAATAAATAAATATTATGGGACAATCTTACACAAATCAACCTAGGCCCACGGTAAGCTCAGTAAGGCTTGTGTTGTGGGTACTAGGCGATGATATATATAATAGATAAATACATATAGATACTTATATACATATATAACATCCATAACTCAGGAACAAATATTCGTGATAAACACACAAATAAATGCCCTGACCGGGATTCGAACCCGGGACCTCCAGCTTCGTAGGCAGAGTCACTACCCACTGGGCTACGGAGGCCGTTAAACTGATGATTATGATGATGACTAAAATGATGATTATGATGATCCACTAGTATTTAGAGGTATTTATTTAATACCATAGAGTCAGTGCGGATAGAGAAGTGATGCATGATGATGATGACGAACAAGAATGTTTTTCTCAAGGTAGGTACGACATTTTCGTTTACGATTTTGTACCACATGTGAGTTACCCTGTACAACCTTGACTGATCGAGAGCGGGGTCGCGGGTTCGGTCCCGAGTGAATCAATATTTGCATAGATTAGTGGATACCAAATATTTGCTTGTCTGCTTGTGCGGTTGTTTGTACAGGCCTGGGGCCCATTTGGATCGACGTCTGGCATTCCATATTTTTTCAAACTATTTATCTTGGAACGTCGGTTAAACACAAGGCACTTAAACCATATCCCATTTGTCCCATATGTGACTTTTAGACACCCACGGGAAGTAGGGGAAAATACTGTTCTAACAACACAACGTTTATAATAAAAAAATATTTCAAGCTACTACGTGGTGGTGATTATATAATTATACAGCGAGCAAAAAGCAATCGCTGAAAATATCTCTAGTCCCAGTGACAACGTAAAAGTGTATACAGATATTACAGATATTTAAGTATTTATTTTTGTACAGCTACTAATGTTGCTGACTCTACTTAATAGACCTGGCCCCGTAGCATGGTTGGCCTTATCACGCGATAAGTGACAAGATAGAGCATTCGTCAATAGAACGAGGCGACGCTCTTATCTTGTCACTTATGGCGTGATAAGGCCAACCGTAATGCTACGGGGCCTGGTCAAAGATTTCGCCGAAGTACTTCGCGTCAAAATGCGTATTACGTTGGACATATAATTGTAACTATAAAATATCTTGACGCCAAAGTACTTAAGGTAACACAGATTGAAAATTAAGGGTAAGCGTTTCGTTATACAACGTGTCCCAAAAGTCAATGTCAGGGTGAAAACTGGTGAAAAGGAAATCATAGGTAATCATCACACTGGCACCATCCCACCTCCAACGGAATACATTTTTATACAAATAAATCCCGGTAAGGGCATTTATTTGTGTGATGAGCACGAATATTTGTTCCTGAGTCATGGATGTTTTCTATGTATTTAAGTATTTATTTCTCTATATAAGTATCTATATCGTCGTCTAGTACCCACAGTACAAGCTTTGCTTAGTTTGGGACTAGGTTGATTTGTGTAAGATTGTCCGCAAATATTTATTTATTTATTTATTATTTATATGCCAGATATCACGTCCCTGGTGTATAGTTCCACCGAAATGTGTTTCCACTAAGTATTATTTTTATTTTTTAGTTTATAATACCTCAGGTCCGTTGCAACGTACTATAATCGATCAAATTTTCGGTACTTTTTTGTCGATATTAAATGTAATGCTTTTCATACAATGTAACTATCTGTAATGACTGTTTGTACCATAATAAAGAGAAAAAAAATAAAGCGGGTGCAGCGGCGAAAAACGCCAAACTTCTAAAATGTAATAAATATAGAGGCCTCGTCAGAGAGTACAACTTTGTACCCTTTGGCGTCGAGACCCTCGGTCCGTGGGGTCCCAGTGCGCATAAGTTATTTGCGGAAATCGCGAAACGTCTGGTTGATGTAACTGGTGACCGAAGAGCTGGCGGCTTTCTCGCGCAACGCATCAGCATTGCAATTCAGCCAGGGAATGCCGCCAGCATCCTCGGTACAATGCATCGAGGGCCTTTTATAGATTTAGTTGTAAATTATAATAGTTCTACCAAAAAAAATTAAGAGCAGTCAAGTTTTGACTGACTTGGATTTTTTTTTAATTTTTTATAATCTTTCTATTAACTTGCGATGTATGTACCTAACTAACTAAGTATGTCACTAAGTTTGTTCGGGTGGAATCTTGCAACTCAATCTTCAACCGATTGAGCTGAAATTTAGGGTAAAGGTCTTCATAATATTATTAAATTGTCATCCAAACTATTTGGATGACAATTTAATAATATTATGAAGGTGATCTTGGGAATTCAGTACTTAACCGATGGACGTACTTAAAACCCGTTGAGTTTGGGCTCATTAGAACCGTCTCAATGAGTAGTTAGTGACGGTATACAGAAAAGTACAGTCGGTAATAAAAGCTTGTATCAAAAATGAAATATTTGACAGAAACTTACTTCCTATTTATTGATAACTGTTATGACTTGGCGTTTCTGTTTTCGGCTTGACGTTTACTTTTGGGACAACCTGTATAGAATGGACCGTAGGGATGCACAATTTAGGGGGCGTCCATTAATAACGTGAAGCGTTTTTTTGGAATTTTCGGACGTCCCCTCACCCCTGGTGAAATGTCGTGAGATTTGGCTCATCCCCCCCCCGTCCCTCAATTTCACGTGAGATTACGCGTAAACAAACGACGGGCTACTGTGCAACATTGCAGCATTCGCAAAATCTCCTTCAATATATTTGTATGATTTGGACATATTTTTGTGAAGAAATAAATTCTAACTTCCGGAAAAAAATTACGTAATATTTGCCGAAACCCTCCTCTCTTCAAAGTAAGATTAGATGAGGTTCGTCTCGACCCCCTCCCCTTGAATGTCTCACGTAATTAATGGGCGCCCCCTTAGATGCTAAATAGCAAAGATCTAGTTTATAGCTTAAATTAAAACAACATAACATACTTATCATCCCAAAATTCACACCTCAAAAGGATGGAATGAAAATGTAAATTGATTCGGAAATTGTCACTGATGAAAATACTAGTAAATTAATCGAGCGAGCGAAGCGAGCGAAGTTCTCCGTTTCAGCATGGGCAAAAAAAAATGTCCTTCTGTTTCCCTCTACAGGTCGCATTTCTCAACCGATTCTAGTTAAGTTTTCTGAGCAGGTTCAATCATTATATAGATTTTTTTGGCCGATTCAGTTTTTAGAACCAATTTAGAAAAAAAAAATCGTTTGTATGAATTATGCATTGACACGTTTGTCGTCTACCCTTAAGTAGTTAAACTTTGTTAACTAGTACCATAAAACCACGTCTTTAGCGACGTGTTTAGCAGTTAAGTTAATGGAATTGGATCTTTAATTGTAAAAGCGCACAAACCAGGCTGAAAACATGAAAATAACGTATTATTTATTGAACGTTGACTTCTCGTCTATACCACAGAATGAATGGTACCTAAAGGTACAGAAGGTCCACTGCCGAAGTGATGACGTTAGCTGTCATTTTTTGCTATAGACAATCATAGAGTGGGTCATAGGGTTGTCGACGGACCACGTAAACTGAACATCCAAAATTATATTTGTTTTAGTTCCTATGTTTGTTATCGAAATGATCATCCATTTTGGAAATAATAGAATATGATATGATACATCCATCCATTCTTAATATTATAAATGCGAAAGTGTGTCTGTCTGTCTGTCTGTCTGTTACCTCTTCACGCCTAAACCGCTGAACCGATTTAGATGAAATTTGGTATAGAGATAGTTTGAGTCCCGGGGAAGGACATAGGGTAGTTTTTATCCCGGAAATCTACCCCTAAGGGGATGAAATGGGGGGTCAAAATTTGTATGGAGCTACTTAAACCGATGCAACGATTTGGATGAAATTTAGTGTATAAATACTTTAAGTCCCGGGGAAGGACATAGAATAGGTTTGATTCCGGAAATCATCTCCTAAGGGGGTGAAATGAGGGGGTGAAAATTTTGAGGTAACCAATTTTGATGAAATTTGGTATAGAGATAGTTTGAGTCCTGGGAAAGGACATAGGGTAGTTTTTACCCCGGAAATCTACCCCTAAGGGGATGAAATTGGGGGTGAAAATTTGTATAGAGCTACATAAACCACTGCACCGAATTTGATGAAATTTGGTATTTAAATAGTTTGAGTCCCGGGAAAGGACAGAGGATAGGTTTGATAAGAATAAGAATAAGAATAAGAATAATTTATTATTGGACAAGCACATGATAACAGATTATACAGACATTATCCGTGGGGTTCCAAACTAGGCTGAGCCTGTATCTTGGGACCCACTGAGTCGGTTAACAAGTCCCCGGAAATCATCCCATAAGAGGGTAAAATACAGGGTGAAATGAGGGGGTGAAAATTTGGACGTAACCAATTTTGATGAAATTTGTATTAGAGATAGTTTAAATCCTGGGAAAGGACATAATAGTTTTTATCCCAAAAATCATCCCCTAAGGGGGTGAAATCAGGGGTGAAAATTCGGATTAAACCCATTTGAATACAATTTGGTATAGAGATAGTTAGAGTCCTGGGAAAGGACATAGGGTAGTTTTTATCCCGGAATTCCACCCCTAAGGGGATGAAATTGGGGGTGAAAATTTATATCGAGTTTCTTAAACCGCTGCACCGATTTGGATGTAATTTGGTATATAGAGAGTTTGAGTCCCGGGTAAGGACATAGGATAAGTTTGATCCCGGAAATCATCCCTTAAAGGGGTTAAATGAGGGGGTGAAAATTTAGATGTAACCAATTTTGATGAAATTAAGTTTAGAGATAGTTTAAGTCCTGGGAAAGGATATAAGATGGTTTTTATCCCGGAAATCATCCCCTAAGGGAATACAATAGGGGTGAAAATTAGGATGGAACCTATTTGAATACAATTTGGTATAGATATAGTTTGAGTCCTGGGAAAGGACATATAGGGTAGTTTTTATCCCGGAAATAAGGGGATGAAAATGGGGTTGAAAATTTGTATGGAGCTACTTAACCGCTGCACCGATTTGGATGAAACATAGGACAGTTTTAATTCCAAAACTCTCCCCTAAGGGAGTGAAATGGAGGGTTAAACTTTGGATGGAACCCGTTTAGATGAAATTTGGTATAGAGTTTGATTCCCGGAGAATGACAATAGATAGTTTTTATCCCGAAAATAATTCCCTAAGGGGATGAAATAGGGGGTGAAAATTAGGATGAATCCCATGTAGGTGAAATTTGGTATGGTAGGAGTCCCAGGGAAGCACAATACATAGTTTTTATCCCGAAAAACAGCTCCTGAAGGGGTGACATTAGGGGTGAAAATGTTGATGGAACCCATTTAGATGAAATTTGGTATAGAGATAGTTAGAGTCCTGGGGAAGGATATAGGATATTTTTTATTCCGGAAATCATCCCCTAAGCGAGTGAAATAATGTTAAAATTTGGATGAATTAATTCAGATCAAATTTAGTTGAGAGATAGTTTAAGTCCTGGGAAAGGACATAGGATAGTTTTAATTCCGGAAATCACCCCCTAAGGGAGTGAAATGGAGGATGAAACTTTTGATGGAAGGAACCCGTTTAGATGAAATTTGGTATAGAGATAGTTTAAGTCTCGGAGAATGAAAGCGGATAGTTTTTATCCCGAAAATAACTCCCTAAGAAATAGGGCGTGAAAATTTGGATGAAACCCATTTAGATGAAATTTTGTATAGAGATAGTAGGAGTCCCAGGGAAGGAAAATGCATAGTTTTTATCCCGAAAATCATCTTCTGAGGGGTTCTTAAAACTTTGTAGAAATATTACTTATTTGAGTACAAACAAATTACTTTCAGCGTTTTGGGAAATTCCACCCCTAAGGGAGTTAAAAAGGGTTGCAAAGTTTAAATGGGGGAAACTCTTTTTTGGGATAGGAGCTTAAAAGTTTGTAGAACGATTAGTTATTGAAATACAAAAAAAGTATATTCAGCGTTTTAGTAAATTCCACCCCCAAGGGGGTTAAAAGTGGGTGCAACATTTGTATGGAGGAAACATTTTTTAGCCGATTTACAATTTTGTAGAATGCTTACTTAGTAAAAATAAAATTAAATACTTTCAACATTTTAGAAACTTCGACCTTTAGGGGTGCAACCCGTGCAACGGTTGTATGGAGAAAATATTTTTTTAGCGAGGGACTTAAAACTTTGTTGAATGATTACTTATTACAATACAAATCAAGTACTTTCAGCGTTTTGGAAAATTCGACCCCTTAGGGGAATATAAAAAGGGGTGAGTTTATATGTACGAAACTTTTTTTTGAGCTAGAGACTTTAAATTGTGTAGTACCTAAGGTTATTTATTAGAATACAAATATACGTAAATCACTTTCGGTAAATTGGAAAATTCCATCCCTAAGAGGGGGAAAAAGAGCTGCAATGTTTGTGTGGGGGAAACTTTTTTTAAGGTAGAAACTTAAAACTTTGTAGAAAGATTACTTATTAAAATACAAAATAGTACTGCGTTTTGGAAAATTCCACCCCTTAAGGGGTTAAATAGGGGTGCAAGGTTCGTATGGGAAACCCATTTTTGAGCTAGAGACTTGATAGTTTGTAGAAAAAATACTTATTGCAATACAAAAACTTAGTGTTTTCTTTTCAATTTTTTCCCGAAAAGCGTTAAGAGGAGGTTCAAAGTTTGTATGCAGACTTGCAAAGCAAGAAAATTTTAAAGTATGAGAATTGTAACTTCGATCTTAGTCTGTTTGTTAAAAGACTACAAAACTCATTTCAGCGTTTTTTGAAATTCATCCCCTAAAAGAGATTATAAGGGTGTTCAAAGTTTGTATGGAGAGCAAGACATTTTTAAAGTAAGGGATTTGTAACTTCGGTTTTAGACTGTTTACTAAAAGACTACAAAGCTAATTTCAATGTTTTTAAAAATTCATTCCTTAAACAAACATTTAGACGATAACATGTTCTACGCGGACGAAGTCGCGGGCAACAGCTAGTAATAGATAAATACATATAGATACTTATATACATATATAACATCCATAACTCAGGAACAAATATTCGTGATAAACACACAAATAAATGCCCTGACCGGGATTCGAACCCGGGACCTCCAGCTTCGTAGGCAGAGTTACTACCCACTGGGCTACGGAGGCCGTTAAAATAGCCGGGAAGTCAGGGTTAGATAAGTAAAAAAATACACGAATACGGATTAAGAGTCCGCACTCGCAGTAAACTCGGCCGAATTTTACCAGTACATTCCCATACAAACGGAGTTTTGTTCTCATTTTAAAACTATGGGTTGGATTGTAACGAAAATTTGCATATACAATGAGGTGAGATATATCTAGGTTAATTAGTTTATATGTCTCCAGTTTATAAAACAAACGAAATACAGCAAAAATAAGTTTTGCTGTATTGTTTTAACTATGGTATCTGACGCTACGTAAACTAATTACAGACCTGGATTTTACTTAACTTATCTAATCTAAGTCCTAATCAGGCACTGGACCTCTCAGCACTTAAGTTTAGGTACTAACATAGTTATTTAAGTTTATTGTAATACTAACATCTATGGATTATTTTGTCCGAAATAAATGCTTTTTATTTTTATTTTTTTATTTTTATTTTTTTTATTTTTTTAAGTACAAAGTTTCAGAGCAAACTAACTAGTCGTTTTAAAATGAGAGCGTAACTAACTAAGTAACTCACCATGCCGCGGGGTAAGGGGTCTCCCTTAGTTTAGTCATAAGTAGTTTTATTTAGTTTTATTTATTCTTTTTTTTTCTGGTTTTTAAGTTGAATTTGTTACTGTACCTAGTTAATTACATCATACAGTAACTCTTGATTTTTATAAAACATTTCATCTTTTGAAATGGGATTTCTTTTATTTAACATCGTGTTAGCAAAATGCTTTAATATTTAAATTCGTAACGGTGTGCAATCAATGAATTTATGTTTTGTCTACTACGTGCCTACAACAGAACGTACCTATATACATATACAGGATGGGCAGGAGTATACCGACAGATTTTAACCATGGATTCCTGAAGTCATTAGAAGCAAAAACTGTTAGATTAACGCCAGTCAAATCCGGCTTAGTTTTGAAGATATTATCAATTTTCATGTAAACTATTTATTGTGATTAGTAAAGTGCATTAAGCTCTTTTGGTAACGACGTTGCCACTGATGTTGCCAAGTTTTGCGTCGCTATTCACAGACATCAAAGTGACAGCTACCACTCACTAAATTCATCCTCTTTTGGAAAAATCTTCTTTACCATTTTATTAAAAGGGATAATTTCCATGGAGAAGCGATAGTTATCCAGTTTTGATTTACAAAAACCGACATATTTACAAATACGAATTCGTCGCATTTGGCGTCGAGACACTTGGTTCGTGGGGCAGGGGCGCACAGCTGCTCCACAGGGCGCTTGGCAAGCGGCTGAGGGAGGCAACGGGCGACCCTCGCGCGGGCAGCTTTCTCGCGCAGAGAATTGCAATCGCAATCCAGCGCGGGAACGCTGCCTGCGTGATGGGTACCCTACCAAGGGCACTAAATTTTGATAGGTATTTTTAATTTTTAGCTTAAGTAATTTTATTTTAGGTAGTTTTAGTTGTATATTCGAGTTATGTATCTCTCATAAGTAGTTTAGTTTCTAGAATATTGTTTTTGTTAAATACATACTTAACTAGTTTTTTTGTTTTTTTTTCATGCTGAATTTGACTTTAGTTCATTTTACATTTTTTACTTCTAATAACGTCAGGAAGCCATGGTTAAAATATGTCGGTATACTCCTACCCACCCTGTATATGCTGTGCGTCTACAGCCCTGGTGTGCTAGACCTAATGAGTATGAGTTCAGGTCTACATTACCATAGACAATTTTTGTCCACCACCAAAATTACAGTATGATAGGGCCTGTCTATACTTCTATTCTGATATTATAAAGAAGAAAAGTCTGTGTCATTTTAGCTTTATAAATTTGTATGTTGAGGGTAATCCCTGGAACCACTTATACTATTTAAAAAATGATTTCACCAGTCTCTTTGTAATTACAGTTAGTTAGAATTATCTAAACCAAATCGAAAATGTGTAATTATTTTCCTTGCATTGCTCAAGCCTCATTTTCACTATTAAAATAACAGACTAAATTTTTGCTTAATTAATTTTAATTTTTGACGACCGGTTAGAATAGCGAGTGCCTAGTGAGCTGAAGGTCCTGGGTTCGAATCCCGGTAAGGGCAAATAATTGAGTGATGAGCTTGAATATTTGTTTCCGAGTCTTTGATGTTTTATAAGTATTTAAGTAGGTATTTATATCTTATAAATATATCGTCGTCTAGTACCCATAACGCAAGCCTTATTTTGCTTACTATGTTGTACTAACTAATATTTATTATTTATTAAAATGGTGAGAGACACATGAGTCATTGATCTACGCTAAAAACATGCATCTATAAATGGTGAAAACGTTAACCTTTACCACTTCAGTGGTAAATCATTACGTCACTATAAGCATTTTGTATCACCGTTCGCCTTGGGCTCCTTATTCCCACCCAGTACGGATCAATTTAATGTGGACATGTTATGCAGCCTTCACACAAACACATTACCCAGCATAACACAACAAGCCTTATTGAGCTTACTTGCGGCCAGTTGGATTTGCAGTGGTGGCAGACAGACATACAGACAGACATTTTCGCATTTATAATATTAGTATGGATTGAAATATCCGAAGATCTAAAGCTAAGATTTTATTTTAATTTAACTAAGTAATTATGCCTTATTCCCACCCAGTACGGATCAATTTAATGTGGACATGTTATGCAGCCTTCACACAAACACATTACCCAGCATAACACAACAAGCCTTATTGAGCTTACTTGCGGCCAGTTGGATTTGCAGTGGTGGCAGACAGACATACAGACAGACATTTTCGCATTTATAATATTAGTATGGATTGAAATATCCGAAGATCTAAAGCTAAGATTTTATTTTAATTTAACTAAGTAATTATGCCTAATTATATAAGAAGGCGCGGGAAGTTATAAAAACCTATGAGAAGTTTGAAGCAGCTTTGCATTGCAGTCAATGAAAATTGAAATAAATTTCAGTAAACTGTATTAAAACAGAATTACTGCTTAGTTAGGATTGATTAATGTTTCCGCTGTCAGAAGTAATAGTGTCTATTATAAATTTTATGAAGTCTTAAAAGACAAATAACATTATTTAGCCTAACGCAGATTGTTAGGCTATACTAATAATACATTTGAAAGGTAACACATTTGCAACTTACGATAAGTAGGTATTTTTTTTTGTGAAAAAAAAATTACTTCTCTCACTAAACTCTAACTTTGGATCACCCTGTATATAGTAAAGTCAAAAACAGGCTGCGACACACTTACAAATAAACGACTACTTACGTAAAACAAGGGTTCTGTTTTATCCTTTTGTGGTATAGGACCTTAAAAAGAGTGCAACTTAACCTTGAACACAGTAGGTTATTTTTCACCTACAACAACTTTAAACGATTTCATAAGTCAAAAAAACAGAACTAATGTGGGAATGATATATTATACGTATAATATCCGCTAAACCTAAAGTCAATTCTGGAAAATGAAATACTACTTTATAGTCAACTAAAGAGAGTTCAAAATTAACCTCAGATCATGAAGGACATTTTTTGGATGTAACCTAAGACCTACACAAATATCGGATAAGACGGATTTTAAGAATGGAAACTCACCAAAACGCACATATCCTAAACCTTCACTATACAACTGCACAAACAACGCGGCGTATACGCAACGGTTTTCCAAGATGGCTGACGTGCGCGGGCGACGGAGCGACGTATGAGACTGCCGAGACTGGCCCAAGGCTTGCGCGGGAGTCGAATACTTGATGATTTTGTTGGGGCGTATGCACGGTGGCTATGTTAAGAACTTTATTTATTTAATCTTTATTGAACAAAAGAAGAACTTATACTACAAAAATCGAACTTCATGCTATAAAGCATTCTCTACCATTCAACGTTAAGGCAAAGCAGATAAATTGTTACTTACTAGGTATTTAATGGCTTTAGATTAGAGAATCAGCAACGAGTCGACTCGAATCAAAAAAAAAATCGGCATATTTAAAAAACTCATGCAGGTAACACGAAATGTACCTACCTATAACGGCGTAACATGTTACCTACTTATAATTGTCAGCTTATTTCATAAGTAGAATTGTTGCCCTATAAAGAATGCTTGTGACACGACTCGCTTGTCAGATCCAAGAATGTTGTCAATTGAAGGACTCTACAAACGATGCAATTTGTCACAGCAACTTGCTATAATTAGAACGAAGTGTATTGCTGTCTCATTGAAGCTATAGCATGTTCTGACAAATTAAGTAAGAGGGTAAGAGGGGCAGGTAAGAGTTTCGTTACTAACGCAACCATATAACACCAAACGCCCCAAGAGGCTCGCCTTAAGGCATGGAAGTCGCTACTCTACGAAGCTTCACTACTAATCACACCTGAAGAACGCCTGCCCCCTGGTGCAAAAATGGGTCACGTGGAAGGCTCTAAATAGGCTGAGGACGGGAGTTTGTCGCTCTAAAGGTAACCTCCTGAAATGGGGAACCAGATCCGAGGAGTGCGATGCATTCCGCGAGTGTGGCACTCATTGTGTGCTCATTGTGTCCAGCTACGTGCACTGCGGAAGACCTCTTAAAAGCCACACCCTGAGGGATAGAGGTGGCAAAATATTGGCAAAGTATAATATAGTTTAAATTATAAAAAAAAATAAAATATATTGAACTGTTTATTCCAATAGAACACAAAATATTTTTCAGGTAGGTACGAGTACAACTTAACACAATCTTAAATTTTAAAGATTATTAGCTAAGTTTAGTTAATTTTATATCATAGCATTGACGTTTTAATTTTTGTTAGTAACTATTTGATCCCTATACACGAAGAAGAAGAAGCTAGGTAAATATGCAATGGGTTTCAGCAAGGCAACCCCAACGTCCGCAACGACATAGCTATTGTTAAAATAAATAAATAAATATAAATATTTGCGGACAATCTTACACAAATCGACCTAGTCCCAAACTAAGCAAAGCTTGTACTATGGGTACTATACAAATATAAACATAGATAAATAAATACTTAAATACATAGAAAACATCCATGACTCAGGAACAAATATTCGTGCTCATCACACAGATAAATGCCCTTACCGGGATTCGAGCCCAGGAACTCTTGCTTCGTAGGCAGGGTCACTACCAACTAGGCTAAAGCGGTCGTCAATAAAGCGGTGTTAGAACAAAAGGTGACTACTGCTGTCTCGCGTGTCACTTAACCATACTCAATAGTGCATAAACCGGCTGACTATACTGGTTATTTGTGTACATTATGTACTTTTAAATCATTATATTACTGTCCCATATATCGATACCTGGCCCCGTAGCACGGATGGCGTTATCACGCGATAAGTGACAGGATAAGCGCGTCGTCTCGTTCTATCGAACGGTGTCAGCCAGGGACGGATGCTCTATCTTGTCACTTATCGCGTGATAAGGCCATCCGTGCTACGGGGCCAGCAGACTCAAAGGGCGTAACAGCTATTACAACAACAGGCTGTTACGCCCTTTGAGTCTGCAGGTATCGATATATGAACTTGAGGATCCTGTACAAATCAAAATTAAACTTGTCTTTGATTTTTTTTACACCACGTCGGTGGCAAACAATCTTATGGCCCGCCTGATGGTATTTAAGTGGATGTTTGATAGAATTATACATAGTTACTATAAGTAGACGGAGATATTTCTTCCCCGATGTCTGTGATATCTTAATTTTTTAGGGTTCCGTAGCCAAATGGCAAAAAACAAACACTTTTTTCCGAAACTATAAGAGCAAACTTGGTAAGTAGATGTATTCTGTAAACCGCATTAAGATTTTTACACAAAAATAGAAAAAAAACAATAAATTTTTGGGGTTCCCCATACTTGGAAATGAAACTCAAAAAATTTTTTTATCAAACCCATACGTGTGAGGTATCTATGTATAGGTCTTCGAAAATGACATTGAGGTTTCTAACATATTTTTTTTCTAAACTGAATAGTTTGCGCAAGAGACACGTCCAAAGTGGTAAAATGTGTGTGGTAGTGTGTTCTTTCTTTCTTTTAATAATTATTAAGTAGGGTGTCCAACAACAGTATGAATATTCATTAGTTTTTGTGACAACAGGAAAGTAAAAATTAAGTAGAATTACCTTTGAAATTCTTTGATAATATATACATATGCATGTTTCTTGGCGTCCTATGCCAAAAAAAAATGTTGTAATACTTGTAATTATCAAACGAAATAACTGTAGATGCTTAACTTAATTATTTACTTAATTTTTCACGATTCACACATTATCCTATACTATTAAACGAGCAATATTTGTATATAAATATATATATATATTTGCAATCACGTTCTCGGAAACGGCTCTAACGATTTCGATGAAATTTGGAATACGAAATTTGGAATACGGGAGTTTACGGGGGCGAGAAATCGATCTAGATAGGTCTCATGTCCGGAAAAATTCGTTTTGTCCGTATTTTCTACATTTTCATCCGAGCAGAGCTCGGTCGCCCAGGGACTTTTTATTAAACGGGAATTAGTCGTGGTTCTGACTTCTTTCATTAAGTATCCGTGCTCGCGAAAACAGTTTCTGTTAAAAAAATGTATACATGTACATAATTACCAACAGTGTGAACGCGCCTTTACAAACCATCGACATTACGCGAGAATAAAGTTTGAAGTCTGCGTTAAATGCCTTACTTTTAACCAGAATGACTTAAATACGGCCATCCTCTAAGGTGAAATACACTTTAATTTTAACACGTTAGAGTTCAGATTAGCTTGTGCTAGCTTAAGGCTTCGAGCAACTTTACCTTCGATATAAAATACACTTTAAAGGATAAGGGATAGAGTTTAATTTATCATGTGTTTTCTATAGCGTCGTTTGCAAATTGTATAGAACTTTGGCGGCTTCGCAGCCGTTTAGGAATAAGTTTATGTATGAAAGTGTGTTTTGTGATTTTATATATATTGCATAATAAAGATATAGTCTTAATGTTTGTTTTTGTTTAGAGAGGACTGTTTATCTAAGCTTAACACAATCACTTCCAGGAAGCTGCCTAGCCCGCGCCTACGCCTTAGGCGCTTTCTGCTACTTAGCGGGAAAACCTCAGGACCGATGATTTTTGGCAGTGAATGTGGTAAGTTTATTTAAACAACAGCCAAAAAGGAAAAATTGATAGGTATAGGACCGGCAACGCTCATGTGGACTCAGGAGTTGCAGGCGTCCATAGGCTACATAGTGTCAATTGTGGCTGCATGTAAGCTTATTTGCCAATACGTCGAGTCAAAGGCAAAACAATGCTATATTACCTGGGCATTTTTCAAAAAAAAGTGTACAAAACTACTATTTTTTCAGAATTCGAAATTTTTTGGTTTTTCTTACTCAGAATCGTTGATACTATCGGTCCTCATACAAGAAAAAATGTGTCCCAGATTTTACTATGTAAATTTTTTCTTCCAGTGCGTCACGACCATATAAATAAAAAAAGACTGCATACAAAAATGTGACGATCTGGAATGGAATATTTAGGACACTTTTTTTCTTGTATGAGGATCGATAGTATCAAAGATTCTGAGTAAGAAAAACAAAAAAAAATGAATTTTGAAAAAAAAGTTGTTTTGTACACTTTTTTTGAAAAACGCTCACCTACCTAAATAGACTCAAAGAGTGATTGTGAAACGTCACAAATAATATACATACGCAACGCGACATACTTAAGTAACTAACAACTTAGAAAGTTGCAAAAAACCCGCGACATTTTCATTCCAAAGTCTAATATCCATCTCGATTACGTCAGCTTTCGGATAAAAAAACCGCATTAAAATCGGTCAATTTGTTTAGGCGCTACGGTGCCACAGACAGACAGACACGATAAACTTATAACACCCCTTTTTTTGCGCTTAAAATAAAGTTAAAGTTGACTAAATACACGGAAAAGATTAGATTTCGATTAAGATTTTTCATTTCATAATATAAGATTACAATATAAATTAAAGTTATAGCCTATTCTAAGTATATGAATTTATATCATGATCGTCAAATAACAACTAACAATACAAACAACACAAATTACAATAAGATACGGAAATGTCAATCGTATCAAATTTAAAAATCTTACACATTACAATTTAAGGGGCTACCCGAGGTTTTCATCGATTTTTGACTAGTTTTGAATCGATACAAATACTTTTGCACTACAGATAGAATTATAAGGTAAACGGCTATCGATTCTTCAATCTTTAATCTCCATTTTTGTGTACCATATTTTAAATAGTATTTTTCACAATCGTGTTATAATAGAGAGCTTTTTAGTCGAGTACCGTGTTTAGGCCACGAAGCTTGCTGAGTGGCCTAAGTAAGGTACGAGATTAAAAAGCTTGATTATAACACTATTGTGAACAATACTTTTTGTACGAGTTCATTAAAATTAATTTTCTACGAGTCAACTGAACTAATTAAACAAACTCGATACTGTTGAAACGAAGTGCAGCTCATCGCTCGTACGCTTGTTGATATCTTAAAAGACATCAACGAGCGTACGACATCAAAGCGATTCTATTGGTCCAATTCATTACAGTTCAGTAAAGCAGCCACGTGATTGGTCGAATTTATTTTAGTTGTCTGGAGCGTATCGAAAAGTAGTTATTTCGATTGTTTCGACAGTAACATGGACTACAACTATGAAAAGAGTGACGTTGCAGTATTCTCTATGAAATCTTAATACACATATTTTAATCGTCGAGTACAAAAAGAAATTTATAGATCTTTTTTTATGATTTTTTTTAACATTGTCTAAAAAAGCACATTCTTTGTTATATTATAAGATTGCTGTGAAAGATCTAACATATACGAAGTCTACATATTTGAGTTCGTCTCTGGTGTCTCTATAAACGTGTTTTGATTTTAAACTAATTAAAAAAAAAGTTATGGCCAGAAAACCTGTTTTTTGGTCTAAAATTGTCCTACTTTGATGCCAAATATCTCGAAGACAGTGACGTTTGAAGTGAATACGGGATAATATATTGCTTAAAACTGTTGTTGTTAATATGATAAGCTACAAAAAACATTAGAAAACTAAGGGATTCAGATTGAAGGTCATTGGCGTATGGGATCCCCTTAACGGCTGACAGTCCACACAAAATTATAGAACCACAAACAGTTCACAGGAAGTTGAAGTTCTCTGGTTCGATATTGGGCTAGCGTTTGTAGGTATAGGTCATGGTACCTACTTACTAGTGATGCGTGCGCCGGAGCGGGCCGCGCCACTAAAGTCCCAAACAATCAGGGATTGTAACCGGTTATTTTTTGTATGAGAACTGTAACCGGTTTTTTTCGTTCTTTGTTAATTATTTCATTTTCTAATTGGGCAATCTGATAATACGCACTCGTTACCTCAAAACACAATTGAGTACTACAACTCCTACATAATGAAGTATTAAATTTCGAGGTTTTTGCAAAAAACCGGTTACAATCCCTGCAAACGATTCTTCAATCTAACTTATTGAAAATAATGACTTATAAAAGACATTTTATGTAACTGCCAACTAAGTACCTGAGAACTATTACTACTACACTAATAATTACTAATAACCAATCGCAAAAATGTAACCAGTTTTAAACTTTTAACCCGTTACTTCCAAAAATCGCAGGTTACTGAATTCCGTATTAACTATACATCAATGCGTCCTAAAAACCAGTCGGGGTCAATGCCCGCTTGCACCTGGATCTCGTTTCAAATAATACTATACTTATAAATAACGAAACGCATTGGGTCTGTCCCATTTTGACTCACAAACTAACCATGGAGACATTTTTTGAGATTTTGGTCGTTAGGTTAAAAGTCCGCAGTAAGCTCGGCCGAATTTCACCTTCCTATAGTCCTATACAAACGGAGTTTCGTTCTCATTTGAAAACTACGAGTTAGATTGTATCGAAACTTTGCATATACAATGATATGAGGTATATCTAAGTCTGTAATTATAATTAGTGTATATGGCTCCCGTTTATAAAACAAACTAAATACAGCAAAAATAAGTTTTTTATGAAAAACTTAAATTCGCTGTATTTTTTTTACTATGGTATCTGAAGCTACGTAAACTAATTACAGACTGGATGGTACTTTACATATTCTAAGTACAAAGTTTCATAGCTAACTAGCTACTTAGTCGCTTTAGAATGAGAGCGTAACTACGTTTGTATGAAGAAACTAACTAACGAACATTAAGCTGCAAACGAACGAACGATTTTCGTAAAATGTTTGACATAGACATAGAAAATATTTATTTCACATCACACTTTATAAATAGGTAGGTACAGTGTAGGTACAAATTAGAATTAAGATTTGTTTATTACAAAAGGTCTAATATCTCTAGATTCGTAATAGATAGGAACTAGAAATTTCCGCAGACTGCGCATAACTATAACTACTATAATTAATTAATTGCAAATAATAAAAGTATAATAAAGTTAACAGTCTAGCTATTCCTGGCTCGCAGACAGACGGACCCACAGCGGAGGCTTAGTAACGGGTTCCCTATATCCTTTGGGAACTCGACCCTAAAAATACCTAGTTGAATTCCCTGAACACAAATATGTATATTTATAATACTTTAAACTCTCGCGCTTTGTACACATATTTAAAAACTGTTTTTTCCCGGGTCTAACGCGATATTAATTTAAGGCGCCGTAGGTTCAGCGAAGTTAAGCGAAAAGAGTTTTTGAAACAATATAATACGTCTGTTTATAATAATATAGTTTCAAAAAAATACGACTAGTAATCTTGAGGCTTTTCTGAACGTGAATTGAAATTCGAAACATGATTAAGCAATTTTTGCTCGATAGAAAAAAATCACGAACATAGGGTCTAAAATACACTTAAAATATTCCTAACAAATTATGCACAAAAGCTAAACATATAAAAATTGGTTCTAAAAACCGGCAATATAATGTTTGAGGGAGCTTAGTAATTACTTTTTTATTTATTTAAACGTACAAAGGATTAAAATTAAAAAAACATGATATCCGCGCTTCCGAACACGCACTTCCATCTCGCTCACGCTTATGCTCAGTGAGAGGGAGAGAAGACCATGAATCTACGGCGCCTATATCGCGTTAGACCCGGAAAAAACTGCATTTAAATATATGTATATTTAGACACCAAGTTTGTGAGTCTAAGTGATTTAGAACCCGAGATATTCATAATACCTATAATTAAAAATGACCGCCATAAAAAAAAAGATGGCCGACGGAGGAGTGGTTCCTATCAAAAACTTAAAGCTATGTACCTAACTAGTACCTCAAAAAAAATGGTGCTTTTGTCCGGCGTGCCCGCATTTATCACGTGAAACTGCCCTATTATGGAGGCCAATTCTCAGGCCGATGCGACGATAGAAAAATCATTTTTTTTTTTAATTTATTGGCCAATATCTTATGTACAAAATACGGTACCTGTACTTTTTTTCACCAGCGGAAGCCTCAAGGGTTTATATGCTGATGAAAGTGTGTGATGAATAGTTCGCTATGGTACTACATTCATTCATTTACCTACATCATAAATGTTAATACAATCCATATCCATAGGCTACGGTAATCACTTGCCATCAGGTGGGCCGTAAGCTTGTTTGCCACCGATGAGGTATAAAAAGAAACTTCCGTATTCATAGTATCCATACTAATAAATGCGAAAGTGTGTCTGCCGTCAGATGGTTCCAGTCGCTCGTAGTACGTAGGCCCAATGACACGCGGGGTCTTGCCTGCAATGCAACTCCTGAAAGTGCCATGCGACGGGGAACTGTTCTCAAACGCCCAGTGCGGCGGAGTGTTTTGCCAATCACATTTACGGTATCGACAAAAGAAAGATTATTCCTTACGAACATTATAATTTCGAATATAAAGAGTGAGTAGTGCGTCATTATACCGTGCGCTGGGAAGTGCATGGCCTCTACACGAAGTCCTCGATTTTGCTCCAATCATCGCACGTACGGCACGCTTCTGCATAAGCAGCACTCTGTTGGCATCCGTTGAGTTTCCCCAAATGAGCGTAGCGTAGGACATCAGCGAATGAAAATGAGCAAAATAAACCTGTTTTCTGCTGCATGGCATCGACGCATATCATAGGTTTTAGCTTACGCAAAGCAAAGACTGCACTACTCAATCTATCGCATAGTTTGTCTACATGGCACTTCCAGTTAAGGTTGGAGTCCAGAGTGAAGAAGAAAAGAGGGGTGTTATAAGTTTGACGTGTCTGTGTGTCTGTCTGTGTGTGTGTGTGTGTGTGTGGCATCGTAGTCCTAAACGAATGGACTGATTTGAGTGCGGTTTTTTTTTAACCAAAAGCTGACGTGATCGAGATGGTCCTTAGCTACGTTTCAACAAAATCGGTTCAGCCGTTTTTGAGATATTGAACTTTGAAATGAAAATGTCGGGGGTTTTTCAACTTTTCTAAGTTGCTGCTATGTCTTCTTGATGCCTTGAAACTTGATACCTTCGAGATGTGGCTCTACAGACGTATGCTTAAAATATTTTGGCGAGATATAATTTACTTTAAAAACAAAGTTTTAACCGACGAAAAATCAATCATCCCCTATTTTCCTACCCTTAAAGTTGGTATTTTTTTTCCAAATTTATATGGGACCAACTTCGGGGTATACCCTTTCCAATAAAAAAAGAATTATCAAATTCGAACCAGTCTGTAAAAAGTTATGCGTGGTCATACATAAAAAAAAATATATAGGTACGACAAATCTAGAAGTACTACAAATAATGAGAAAAAGAAACAGGAATTGGTACTTACAGTTATGAGAAGGAAAACTGCAAACTTTGGACATATACATAGAGATATATAACATTATAAGAACCATAATAGAAAGTAAAGCCGAGGGGAAAAGGGGCAGAATAAGAAAAAGATTAACATGGATGGATAACCTCAAGAGTTTGACGGGTATTGTATTGACGCTGCCTCCCTGGGCAGATAGACTGCGAATAGAGAAGAGTTCCGGACTGTGGTAGCCGACATTCGTAGATGATATGGCACCTAAAGTAGAAGAAGTTATGTCTACTCCTCCTGGGTAGGAATACTACTTAGCGGTAGAAAGCGGAATAGCCCGATACACCAATTGGTATAAATCTTGTTTGTATTTGTCGTGTATTCTTCTGATTACTGGTTAGAACTGCCTCGACCGCTTTTGAAGTTTGCTCGTAATAGATGTACCAGCACGGTTAGCACAAGTAGTCCAGGCAATGAACTGACAACTTGTATGGGAAAAATTTCAAATTTGGAAATAATTTATAATAGCTGATTTTTTCTTTGTAATGGCAACAGTATCAATTAAATAGTTACCTAGCGACAAAATCCAACAAAATTGCAAACATCAAAAAAAGGATAACTTAAATAGCTTCTGAAAAGTCAGAAAAATATGAATAAATGGTTTTATCTTTATTTTGGTTCATTTACATTTGCTTTATAATATTCAATATAAATAATTAAAAAAGAACAATTCATGTTTTATTTAAATCTATATAAATACTTCCGGATGGAAAGTTTGTTGGATAAAGCATCTTAGAATAATGTTTTAAAAAGATGGAAAGATAAAAAAAAGCTATTATAAATTAATGTTTTTCAAAACCGTATTTTGCCTGGTGTAAAGACGCGTTGTCTCGCGGCGAGATAGACTACCTATCCTTTCTTTCTAGGTGTCCTATTTAGACTATCCGTCATCGCGTTTTGTGATCACGTCCAGAGTGGCAAGATTAGTACTTACATATCTACTATATGGTCTGTATGTGTCTTCGAAATAGTGTGAATTAGGATACTTGTGTCTCAGATAACGTTAAGTACTTTTTTTAGTTTCTCATAGGAATAGGTACTCGAAGGATCGGAATTTTGAAAATACTGTGTATAATATGCGTCTCGTAGGTGCTTCGTGGTCGTCTGTGTATAATAGGCCAAGTGCGTGTCGGACTCGCGCACGAAGGGTTCCGTACCATTATCAATAAAAATATTTATTTTACTCTGTTTTTAGTATTTGTTATTATAGCGGCAACAGAAATACATAATCTGTGAAAATTTCAACTGGAACTATAACGGTATCAGTGAGATACAGCCTGGTGACAGACAGACGGACGGACGGACAGACGGACAGCGAATTCTTAGTAATAGGGTCCCGTTTTACTCTTTGAGTACGGAACCCTAAAAATGGACTAAAAGATACAAAAAAGCCCGCTCCCAGTAAGCCAGCTGTAAGGCGCTGTGTGTGGTATTTTATCTCGTAGCTAATTTGGAATCTATTGTAAAAGAAGATAGAGTTCATTATTCAATGAACATTTTACGTGGCGCTAATCTTTTTCTTGCAAAAAATGGCACGCGTTCGCAAACAAAGGCAGATAAGGGCATTGTGTACCTGGCTAACAAGGAACCATTCATGATCCCACTTCATATAATCTAAACTATATAAACGACTTGGAATCATAAGCTACAAAAAATATCCATATTTTCACCGACCGTGAACAATGGTAGGTATAGTTACTATCGCCCAAGGGTACGGGTTCACACTTTCTCAACAAAATCGTCTGCACACACATAACCACATAAGGGTGTTCCTTAAAAACCAAAAATTTGAAATTTCCATGTGACACACTCCTTATATTGTTCTGATACTTACGTAAAAAATAACATCTATTTTTAATTTTTATTTTTGGATAGGATTTAGGGGTCGCTACCGAATTTTAAAATTCTTACGGTTTGCATTTATGCATAGTAATACTTTTTTTAACATTTTACTACATTCATGAGCTACACTTGATAAATACGGAAAAAACAATCGAGAAACTACGAAATTCATGCACTAAATGTTCGACGTTTATTTAAAATCAAATTTAAAGTCTTCATCTATCCAAATATCATAAACCCTCCATGATGCGTTCGAATCCCGGTCAGGGCATTTATTTGTGTGTTTATCACGAATATTTGACCCTGAGTTATGGATGTTATATAGGTATGTATATAAGTATCTATATGTATTTATATATTATATATATCGTCGCCTAGTACCCAAAGCGCAAGCCTTATTGAGCTTACCGTGGGCCTAGAGGTTGATTTGTGTAAGATTGTCCCGATATTTATTAATTATTATTATTATTTATTAAGAACCACACATTATGACCACCATAAAAACAGACTATTTTGTTAGAACAAATTTCTTATCTCTGAAAATGTTATTATTGCTAAATAATAACATCGATTTGGATAAAGTTAGTTCATTTAAATTTCGAACATCTCTGAAAAACAAAGAAAGTAATGGCCATAGACGGAGGCAAAAGAGGAAGAGGCCGCCCGCCCACTACATGGACTAGAACATAGCAGCTGACTTGAAGACTTTGGGAATAAACCCAGAAACCACCCAAAACCGCCAGAAATGGCGAGAATGTATTAGGGAAGCCGACCCCGTATAGGGAAAAGGAAAGGAGAAAAGAGAAGAAAGAGTACAACAAAATAAATTATTGAATTACTGACTGAAAATTAGCGACTTTTTTTGATGTTTCAAGCAGGGATCGGAACCGGTTAATTGCTAAAACCTCGGTTTACCACAAATCTCGAACTATTTTATATCTCGACTCAGTTGTGTTTTGAGGTAACGAGTGCGTATTATTAGATTGCCCAATTAGAAATGAAATTATTATCAAAATAACGAAAAAATAACGTTTTCGTTCCCATACAAACAATACCGGTTTCCGATCCCTGGTTTCAAGATTATTCATTTTCTATCATCAAATGTAGCTCATTACTTATAGTAGTAAAACGTTAAAAATAAAAAAAATCTTATGATGGAGAAATGCATACCTTAAAGAATAATAATGTTATAAGAGGATGTCTCATTGACATTTAAAATTTTCCGTTTTTAAGCAACACACATACAGTTCATGATTTCCTACGAGTTCATTCCCATGGACATCTTCTGTCTCCATCATCAGATCAGCTCGATGGTATGGTACCATAATGTTAAATTGTCATCAAAACTATACCAATACTTACCCAAAATTTCAGCTCAATCGGAAACCGGTAAGTGGGTCAAATTTAACTTTAAGACAAACGGGACAGGTGAAACTAAATAACAGCTTGTAATATTTTAGCGGCAATATCTTCAACTGAGGTATTGCTATTTTTACCGTCAGGCAACTTAAACCTATGTTATTATTTGAGTTGGCCGAATTGCATCAAAGAAGTCCATTCCAAAAGCAACTCTACTGTCTAGGGTAAAAGATTCTAACTACGAGTACAATAATAGTTTTATAAAAAATACTTACGGCCACATTAAATAATCTCATAACAAAGCTTACAGTTTCTATTTTAACTTATTGAATTTTTGGTTCGGTTCATTTTTGTATTTTACGCGCTCTTCCATACGGGTTAGGCCTAACGTTAGAATGAGAGCGAAATAAATATCAAACTGAATTCAATACTTTAATTCTATGAAACCTAGCTTCATTACTAGTTTCTTGGAAACCGTTTGCAGTATTGATCTGCAAACTCTTTATTTCACCCTTGTATATTTTACCTATACTGCTGAAAGGTGTTTAAGAGATGTGTATTTTATCTATTATTGTTTTATGTATGAATACAGAAACGTTTGTGATTGTGTGACTTTGTGAGGATGTAATTTTGTATGTAGGGGTAATCTCCAAAACTACGCATACCTACGATTTCAACATTTCTTTCAGTAGAATATAGAACTAAAACTATTACTATTACTTGAAACAGTAGGCATGGGCATCGGAGGCTATAATTTATCCCGTGGGTCTACCTGGATTTTTTATAATACGTAAGCAGAGCTGCGCGGGGTGTAAGTACTAAGGTAAAAGTCTGAGGTTGTCTATACATTTGTCGGGTATTTAACCGATATCAGTGGGCGTTGTAACCCTGTATTTAGAGTGCTGTGACGCAGCCGGCTGCATCGACCGCTGCAGATGCTGCAGGGAGCTTAGGGGTGGAACAACACACATTGTATCGATGGGAAATGGTATATCCCATAAAAACATTCCATGTAAAAAATAGTCTCGAAACTCTTCCACAGTAAACAGTGGTAAGATATTTCGTAGAGCCAAGTCAGGCATTCTTATTAATCTTTATTTGCTTGCTAAATAAAATTCTGCAACTTGGGAATCACACAACTTCACTGCATTTACTAATTTTTGCATACCTACCTACCTCAAACTATGTAAATGTGATTGCCAAGTCACAAAATTTTATTGGCTTCGAGAAAAGAATGGTACGGCCGTGCCTTTTTGTTTTGTTCGACTTGGCGTGGGCACTACCGTGCCCCTAGATATGTTAACGTACCAATTGCTCACCAAAATAATACATTGAAAGACTACAACATTTTGATTAAACATAAACAATAGCAAACCACAGGCGGTTTTATCCTTAAAAAGGTAAAAAGCGATCTCTTCACGACTCTTTCTCATTTTTTGACAATCACAACATAGACTCTTTACTTAGTGCAATTTTAAGTTAAGTTGTAGGTATATTAAACAAAATAAATAAATATTTGGGGAAAATCTTACACAAATCGACCTAGTCCCAAACTAAGCAAAGCTTGTATGGGTAGGTACTAGACGAAGATAAACATACTTATATAGATAAATACATAGAAAACATCCATGAATCAGGAACACATAGTCGTGCTCATCACACAAATAAATGTCCTTACCGGGATTCGAACCCAGGACCTTTTGATTCGTAGGCAGGGTCACTACCAAATAGGCTAAAGCGGTCGTATTGTGAAATAAATGAATTTACTTGCAACAATTGAGATCCTGTTGTTCACCTTTTCGTGGCAATGTTGTTGTTTGTATGTTGATTTATGTGTAGGTATGTTGTTGTTGTCATGAATAAATGTTTATTCTATTGTATTCTTTTCTAGCGATACTAATAGCTGCCCGTGCGGCAACGCATGCGTGTTACAGTCGAGCTTTCCAATATGTATATAGGCACCCTTTCAAACATATCTATACATAGACTACCTATATTGTTACTGACCTGAAAGAAATAAAAGAAAGAAAAAAATGATTCGTGGCAAGAAACATCACAACAAATTGTTGACACATAGACACGTACGTAGGTAATGTGTTGAAATTAAGCAATTCCAACCGTAAAACGTTTTTATGGAAAGTTCACACTGAAACCTTAAAACGTGCAATTTAATACAACATTATCGCTAACGAACCTCCTAATTCTGCAACATTATCGCAACGCTGAGCCAGCAATATTATTTTTATACGTTACACAATATTCTAACAAATATTTACCTATTAGTATAATTCGTTTACGTTGACAACGTTACGTGTCATTCATTAGCGCTAAAGAGTTGTCGGGAAGTTTACTCGAATAGAATATAAAGTAGGCGGATCTATTAGATGTAGGTATACACTTTGGGCTCCAATAATCTGACAGATTTTGGCCATAAATTTCTGAGGCGTTTGAAAGTTATTTATTAGGTAGTTTATTTGAGTCAGGCAATAAGCGCATATTTAAAAATACCTTACAGACTAACATACATATCAATATACACACTTATAACAAGAAGACGGCGACGCGCGGCGCATGTTTTGTTAAGTATATCAAACTTAGGTCCAGAAACACAAAAGTTATTTTTATGGAGGTTTTTATTTTTTTTTCTTTAAAACATGAAGTATTTTCACTTTGAGTGACATATCGCTTAAAAAAAACTAGTTAGGTAAACGTCCCTGTCCGCGACGCTGCACTAGTGAATGACATGGGCACTTTATGTCAAAGCAATATGGGTTAAATTCGAACTAAGAGGATTTTTCTTCATTCGAATTTAAGCCATGTCACATTGACATAGAGTGCCCATGCCATATACTAGTACAGCGGCGAGCATTCGGACGTTTACCTTACTACTGCGGAAATTACTGAATGACGTACCGTCAAACATGCCTACTTTGCCACCAGGGGGAACTTTGCCCAAGAGGAAAATTTTAAAATTTGCTTCTTGGGCAAAGTTCCCCCTGGTGGCAAAGTAGGCATGTTTGACGGTACTTATCGAAAAATAGGAAAATCAGGGTGACATTTGTAAGTGGTCGGTAAACTACAATATCCCGCATAAATAGTTTAACTTTACATTTACACGTCAACCAACTCGTTATGATTCCCAAAATAAATAACTCAAACAATTTCCGATCGTTTCACAACCGTAAAACCATACCTATTCCTTTAATTTACCGATAAAATATGATTTTACATTAAAAAACTTATTTTATCGATATAAGTAACCAATAAAACTTGCACATCACTAGACATCCTGCTTACGTCACCACCGTACTTGACCCCGTGACATAATGCCGCCGCCATCGTAAATACTACCCTATTACTATCGGTAGAGGGTTGAGAAAAGATTGGCGGAAATTACTTGTAACTAGAACAAAGGGATTTAAAGCTGGATACAAGAGCAGACTGTAATTAATATTTGTAATGGTACATACATGTATGAATATATGCTATTAACAGATTGTGAAAACCGTCAGTTTATAATTATTATATTATACCGTCAAACATGCCTACTTTGCCACCAGGGGGAACTTTGCCCAAGAGGAAAATTTAAAAATTTGCTTCTTGGGCAAAGTTCCCCCTGGTGGCAAAGTAGGCATGTTTGACGGTACTGTCGAAAAATGGTGAACTGCCAAAACCGTTTATAACTTAAACGCGTATCTCGGCACTATTATATAATCTGTGATCTCGGTCAAGGAGTGAATGGTCTGTGAGGATTTTTTTCTGCTTCGCCACGTGGCGCGCTGGTATCCGTGAGGATTTTCCCCGGACAAAAAAAAGGTAACTTCAGTTGCCTAAGACGGCACCGCCCGGAAGTAGGAGCCCCACGCGGCGGGGCTCCGTCGAATCTGGCAAATGACAAAATAAATATAATAGAGCAATTCGTTCAACGAATCAACGCGCAAGGTGCATTCTGTAGCATACTTAGGTACCAATTTGATCTCAATCCACTATTTGACATTGATAGGTATATATTACTATTAGAGGGCGGAGTACCGGTGGCAAATTTCACACAAAAGGTATGGAGTCGCCTAAGTATTCTTATGATTAAATAAATAACGAATAAATGATGAATTTTGCATAATAATTTTTAGGAACTTATAGAAATTATCTTACGAGCATACAAATATAATGTAATATGATGTTAATATCTATAATACATAATAATATGTTTTATTATCAAAACATTATCATTACTATTCCTGAAATCGATTTATGAAAATAAATGTTAAGTACTTACTTCCAATTTACGACTAGGTACCATACTAAGTACATTAGGTAAATGAATAATTTTATTATTCAAGCCTAAAATAATAATTATAAAAAAACGACTCCATACCTTTTGTGTGAAATTTGCTACCGGTACTCCGCCCTCTAATTATTATTGAACCTGCTCTCAAAATTTCACGAGAATCGTTAGAGAAAAGCAAGTAGGGGAGAATAGGCGGAAATCTGTACATTCGAACATACGAACGATTTTTGGCACAAGCTGAAACGGAGAACATCGTTCGCTCCGCTCGCTTGTTCAATAATTATTTTATTCGGACACAAATAATTCTTTATATACTTAAGGCGATGTAGGCTCGTGGTCGTCGCTCCCTCTCACTGACCATAAGCGTGAGCGAGATGGAAGTGCGTGTTCGGAACCGCGGATATCATGTTTTTTATTTTTATTTTTTGTGCTTTTTAATAAATAAAAAAGTAACAGCTAAGTTTCCTCAAACATGATATTGCCGATTTTAAGAACCCATTTTAATATGTTTAGCTGTTGTGCATAATTTGTTACGATTTTTTTAAGTGTATTAGAGACCCTATGTTCGTGACTTTTTTCTATGGAGTGAATGTCAAAAACTCAGGATTCGAATAGCTGTTGTCCCTCGAGAAAGGCGTCAAGATTGCTAATTTAAGTTAAGGTAGCCGTATTATAAACCAAACAAGAGCTACGACTTTTTAAAAATCCGTTTTCTGAGATAAAGACAAGGAAAACGTTATATTTTGGACATATCTATAGACACGACAAATATAACATTATCCGTAACATCTTGGAAGGGAAAATCGACGGTAAAAGAAGCAGAGGAAGGAGAAAGATAATCTGGGTAGATAACATTAAAAGCTGGTCTAACATTAATGACACTGCCAGTCTTTGAGTTCCGGAAGATGCTAACCAACCATAGTCAGATCTGATGCAAACTGACCAAGTCCACCAACACCCGCATTATTGGTCCAAATATTTATAATGCATTCCCAGAACGAATCAAAAATTTTAATGAAATCAATTTCTATAAAGAATTGAAATCATTCCTTATTCAACGTGCCTTTTATATCATTTCTGAATTTTGTGACACTAAATAATTTGTATTTAATTAACGAATAGTTTGTTACATTTTAATAATTAGATTTTTTTGTTAACTAATAATTATTAGATCTTAAGAATTGAATGTTGCATCTAATTTTAATTACATGCGGGATTTAAATTAATCATATTTTATAATTTATTTTAATAATCTTTATTTGTTTGTCGTGTTAGTATTATTATTATTTGACGTATTATAATAATGTATTTTATCCATTATACATAAATTAATATGGATGGTCGCTGACATCCGCTGAGGATATTGCACACAGGCCTTTAAAACGTTATAAAAATTGCGCTATTATAACGCGATATTATAAATTCCGTTATAATTTGCCGAGATTTGTATAGAAATTTTAAACATATCGTTATTTATAACGATTTAATATCTCTATTTTCATAACGTTTTAAAGGCCTGATTGCACAACGAGAAGAACAATAACCAATCAGCCATATATAGCAATACTAGTCGTGGCACTGTATGGTGTAAGTTTGTATGTTAGTGTGAGTCACTCGTCGCGGCAAAATCCCCTAAACCTAATACAGTGAACTTGTATGTTTAGAGTGTTAGTATTAATTGTTTAAATAAGTGTGTGGTACAAAAATATTTCCGCGGTAAAACCTTATGTGTAAATACAGGCTAACTATACAGGGTGACTGGTAATTCGACCTATTCCTTGAAAGGGGTTATACTAGAGCTAATTTGCAACAATTTAGGGGTCGAAACTCGCTGGTTTCCGAGATATTCGAGTTTTTAGTTTGTATGAAAATAATCTCCTTGCAGCCTTAAGCTGGTGATTGTGACAAAAGTACTTCCATTTGGATGGTAAAACAACATTTTTGTCACAATCAGCACTTTAAGGCTGCAAGGCGATTTTTTTTCAAACAAACTAAAAACTCGAAAAATTAAAAAAAAATCGTGTTTTAACCCCTGGTTGGCAGGACATAAATTGTTGAAAATTAGCTCTAGTATAACCCCTTTCAAGGAATAGGTCGAATTACCAGTCAACCTGTATGTCACCTAACTGGGTACTTTCCTGGGTAAAAAATAATAGGGAAAACCTTGGCTAATCTGTGATATGAAGTTATTCGGTTATAGCTACTTTAAGGTCTAATAGCGGAGTTGCTCGATATCTTTACGGCTTGTAATAATTTGCACTAGGTGGCACTATCATTCAACTTACTTACGTGCAGCAGGTATCCGAACGCATCCGTCAAAATTAAGAAAAAAAAAACAAAAAAAAACTCAAAAAACCTAACTATCACCGATTAGCCAAGGTTTGCCCTACTTAATTCTTGTCCGTCAGTTAGGTTATCAAAAAATATTAGACTCGTATTTTTTATTTTGTCAATATAACAAAAAATTATGAAGATAATAGCCCTCAGAACATACCTTTTTATGATCTGAGATTTAGTCCGTTAAAGTTGCGCGTGACGTCACATTATTTATTTTACGTCATACCTGGCCATAAAGTAGGAATTACCGCACGCTACGCGTGCGTAAAACCCCACTTCCTGGCCAGATAGAGACGTAAAATTTTGTACTCACCACGGGCGGTAATAAAGAAAGCCTCAGATCGCATATTTATCGCCCTTGCCTTCGGCTCGGGCGTCAAATACCTGCGATCTGAGACATTCTTTGTTTAACCGCCCTGGGTAAGTAATGTACTACTATTAACGTGTACTTAAACGATTTGGTGTAAACTATGAGCTTGCATTGTATTATTGTGTGAATAAATGAATTATGCTAAAAAGTGTAGGTACCATAATGTGACGTCACTCAGAACTTTTTCACAAAATTATATTTAGGTTTTTTTACTATACAAGTATGTTGATTTCTTGTAATGTTTTCACTCGATGGTGCAACTATATATTTAGACTGTCTTACCTACTCACTCGTACTTACTTATTTTTACCAGTTTTATGTTAGCGGCTCGTTTGAGGTTTGCTCAAATATAGTTGTTTCGACCCTAACAGGTGACGAGGTCAATAAACCCGATACAGTATACATATTGATGGTCGTCAGAGATTTGTTATTTGCTAAATATATTAGGGTTGACACTTACTGAAAATAAAAAAGGTGTAGGTATGTATGTATTTTTTGCTGCCATTATTTCCCAATAGTCATGCATGTAAACAAGTTCAGTCAACAACTGTACAATAGTTAACTATCTAAACGGGCGGGACACTCAAAAAAACTAACAATACTCACCGGATGTTATTTTTAATAATACGACAGTGGCAAACAATCATAGATACCTACAGTAATCTATAGAAGCATGCGATTTCCGAAGAATCACAAGCGCGTTGCCGACGCTTTATTGATTTGAGGATTCGTGTAGATAGCTGGACACGAAAGCGGGTCGCTCACTCTCATCACAACACATCCTCTCGGGAGCTCTGGCACAGAATAAGTAATAGTACTACGTACAGAAAGTTCTCTGTTAACAAATTCCCTGTTTAGGTACGCCAGACGCCTTTCTATCGCATGCAACGTGCTGCGACCCGTACCAACACGCGGCAACTACTTATGGACCGCCAAATGGCGGCCGGCCGGAATGTACTTGTAGCGGCGCGACGAAATCACAGAGTGAGCCACCCCTGGCTCTGGCGAGCTTACTCACCACCAGGAACACAACACCACATACCTACAGAGCAAGTATAGTGGTGTTATGAATAACGCATTAAGGATGACTCACTCTAGAACGGGCCATGTCCGGCCCGGACCGTATTCTCAGAAAAACGACGGTGTTTTTGCGCGGCCTAGCCATACTCTAGCCCGGCCGAGCCACGACCGAGGCTCGGAAGCGGCTGTCGTTTTTCTATGAAAACGGCCCGGGCTGGACACGGCCCGTTCTAGCATTTTCTACTAAGTCATTACTATTGTTGATTGTACCATTTGTGATAGATAAGGTACACATGCTTAAAATAACCTGATGACCAAAAATTACCTAAGCAAACTTGGTTTTCCCATAAACTAAATGTCCCGTACGTCCTTAACTAAATCATACCAAGAACTAAAAACAACGCATATTCATATACCACTTCACATATATTAGCAAATACAAATACACGACACAAACAAAGCTGCCCATTTGCAGTTTAAAAACCATAACACACTCTAAAACAGACCTTATAGTCTTCACATATAAGAGCTTTACCAAAAACACTGGCTGCAAGAAAACTTTTGACAAGTCATTCATATAAAGACGGGTTGGCGTTATCGGGAAACAAAAGACGAACGCACTTGAAACGAAAATCAGATACAAATTTTCAAAATGGCGGCTCTGAGAGTGATATTGTTGTTGATGGTTTTGGCTATATTGCAAGTGAGTTTTTTTGTTATATTATGTTGGTACTCCCTCGTAGTTTATTGCATTTTTACTTTTTATACAGGGTAGAGGAAACCCTTAAAGGTCCATCCAGTACATAGTATATGTGTCCTCCCCAGAATTTGTAGAGAGCATAATAAACTGTTAAAAGTCACACCAAGAGACATTTTAAGCAAAATAATAGTTGGCTACCTATTTTTAAATCGTAATTTTTTCATAATCTCGCTATCACGTGTACGCCGCTTCACATTGTTTAGCATAAGTTAACGTACAGTCGCCATCACATAGGTACATCGGTACACTACAGGTTGTTCAAAAATATCGGAACATGCACTCTAATGCCTTGGAAATAGAGTTGTGTTGAGATGTTTGTGAGTTGCTTGTTTGCTCCGATGTATGTGATGGCGAATGTACACGTTGTGTTTGCCTGTAATTGGACAAACAGTATGCTTTGTTTGGGCCAAGATTAGTTCCTTAAGTCACATATCATGGTGTTGTATTGTATCTCTTGCTTGGCAAACCTTAATGAATAAAGAACAATAGGTACATTTTATGTGATTACACATTTGAAAGAGTTTTTGAACTCCAATGAGAAATTCGGATATTACTGGACTGGTAGAGAATGTGCCCGACTAGCCGCAAGGAAGGGATATGTTTTTAGCAGTATATGTTTGTACTTGTGTATGTTCCACTGTAGCGTTTAAAATACTGAACCGATTTTGACCTAGGCTACCTTTTGTATGAAAAATAAAAACATGGTGGCTGTCACATGTAAATAAGTCACTTACTTTAAAAAAATATTTTTCTTTTTTTTTTCTTTTGTTGAGTGTCAGATGAAAGAAGAGACAATTTCGAGTTCAATTTTTTTATATATTTTTTATATTGTGTGTTCCACTACTGGGCAAAGGCCTCTCGCCGTGATCTCCATGCGTCCCTACTAGATGCCTCTTCCGCCCAATTGCTGAGGAATACATCCAGGTCGTCCCGCCATCTCCGTCTAGGTCGGCCCCGTCTGCGTCGCCCGTCATGTGGGACCCACTTGTTAGCTATACTAGCCCACCTATCTGGATGCATGCGACAGACGTGGCCGGCCCAGTCCCACTTGAGCCTGGCAGTTTTTACTTTTTACACCCACATCAGCTATGCGTGTTTTGGAGCGCAGTGTAGTGTTTTTTTTTTTTTATATATTTATGAGCTTTTTCGCTATTGCGAATATATCGCTCGATAAGTGCCTCTTATCTTAATTAACAAAGTTGTACACTTATACTAATTATTTTACAATGTAAACAAATTTATCTGTCCTTCAGACCATATTTTACAAGCTCTAATATCTTTCCGACCATCTCAGACATTGGATTGGATAATTAGCTATTGCATAATCCGATGGAACTGCCCTTGAATATCTGTCGCCTAATTGCATTATTTCGGACACATTCCATTAATACATGGTAAACATCTTCTACGCGATTACACGCACTGCATAACGGCGAGTTTACTTTGCGCATGAGATATGCAAACTTATTCAATGGAATGTGTCCGGAACGCAATCGCAAAAAAAGGACAAGATCTTGCCTACTCAGCGGGCTGTTATCAACCCAAGGAATATTCAGAGGCTGCGGCTTTATTGTCTTATACCAAATACCGTTGTCTCGGGACCTTTCATCAAAGTATTCCTTCCATAAATTACGACACCTAACCTTGACTAGATATAAACAATCACTATGTGAGGGTAGGAAGGGAAATTCAATGCCTTCGCTGCATGCCTGCTTAGCTAATAAATCAGCTGTCTCGTTACCTCTAATACCTACATGTGATGGGATCCACTGCAATATGATAACTTTTGACATAGATTTGAGATCCAAAATAGTTTTTATTATTGTGTAGGCTATCGGTCAGTGTAGTGCTTCGGACCCGATCCGTCCTTTTGACACCTAGAATGCTGCGCTCCATAGCGCGTTGGCAAACCTTCAATTTGGACTTCTGGCTCTCAGTGAGTGACCCTGTTTGCGCACCGTAGGTTAGGACAGGCAAAATACACATGTGGACGCGTTTCCGCTTTAGTGTCAGAGGAAGATTGCCCGAGTGTGGCGATATTTTTGCCAAAATCTTTTTTTCTGATAGTAATCTTTCCATTCGCAAAATTTACCAATGGTTTTTTTTTTCTGTAGCTTATTTCCGCGGTTTGCTTTTTTCCCCAGTAGTAACAATCCCATTCTCATAATTTCTCAATCTTTATGTATCCGAATTTAAAATTTCTTATGGCTTAAGCTTTCTTTATTATGGCGAAGGATTGAATTTAAGAGTCAATTATTAGTTTTGTTTTAAGTTATGAATACACAATTTATTTAAGTTAATAATAGAAGATTTGTGTTTTTTTTATATTTACCTATTAATACTCATTCTTTTTTCCAAATTTTATATTAATTTTGTATTTAAGTACTCAAATATTTGTGTACACTGTGTACTGAAATTAAAAAGTAACGATATCAGAAATAAGACAACCCCCAAGTAACTATTGGAATTGCAACTGTGACAAAAAGTATAGATTCCATTATTAGGCACAGTATAGATTACCGATTTTTTTTTTCTATGCTTTATTTTAGGAAAAATAAAGCATAGAAAAAAATATTCGGAAAAATATGCGAATGGAATTCGGTAAAAAAAGATACCAAGAAAATAAACTTCGGCAAGACAAGCGAAAGGATACAAAACCATTGGTAAATTTTGCGAATGGAAAGATTACTATCAGAAAAAAAGATTTTGGCAAAAATATCGCCACACTCGGTTGCCCTTCATTAGCTCCTTCATGGACCGGCGATTTCGACCCGGCGTTCGACTTCCTTGTCTTGCTTGCTGAAAGAGATTAGCTGGCCCAAGTAAATATACTCGTTGACATAATGTATGATTTAAAAATATTATTCATTGTTTTTTTTTTTTTTTTTTTTTATTTATATGTTCAAATTACATCTTACAAAACATTTATATTCTCGCCAAACTGTTACGTTTGATGGCGAGACGCGCTCAGTTTTTATACAACTTAACCTATTAACTCATCTTATATAAAATAAAGTTTCATGCCTAAAGTAAAGAAAAGAAATATACCTATTTCTGCAAGTATACATATATATACATGCTACATACACATCCATATGTGATAAGTCGAGAGTGTGTTCTCGTCTCATCACACATGCACGCGCATATACATATATACATACACACTACACTACACACACACTTAATTATGACAAGTCGAGAAGACAATTCTTTAGTCTAGTTTTTATCCTAGATTTACTTAGTTTAGGATTAGGACTTCGTCTTAATAAGCTAATCTTGTTGAATATTTTTGGGACTAAGTATTTTGAACATCTTTCGCCATAGTAGTTACTTTTCCGTAGTCGGGATATAGTTTTTTAAACTTTTTATGCTTGTTGTATTTGTAACTATGCAACATGTGAATTTAAAAAAAAAAATCACCCCTTCATACAAACTTATAAACTTACATTTTCACATACATTAGCGCTCTCTTATTTTTAGTACGTTAAACAATACTAGGACTCTTTCAAGCAAATTAAGCAGTATTAGTCTCTTAACGCGCGCCATATTAATTAAGTTCTCCTACAACTGCGTAGTTACAGGGTAAAACGCTGCAGTAGTACATTTGCATAAATTCATACAAATGTGCAGTGGAAGCTATTTTGTTTGCTTGCGCTAGAAATTGCATTATTCATAAGGGTGTGGCATAAGTGACAAGCGTAGCGGATGGGGAATTGGTATTTCAAATACATTTTATTGGTCTATCATGTCATTTGACAAATACAATTCGTGGTACATTGCTGTCTACAAGGGAATCGCTCCGTCAGTCGCCCAGAAAAATACAATAAAATTGTAAGTTTGTTTTCAGCTACCAATTTTATCGTATTTACCTACTACAAATAAATATGTGTATATAAAAAGAGTGGAATGGCAAGTTGGAAGTGGAAGACCTAGGCGAACTTTCTCCGATCAAATTGGAGAAATCTTACAGAAAGGCCAGGTCAAAAGTACCCTAAACCGACGAGCATGTATATGAGAAATGTTATGAAAGTGAGTGAAGCGAAAGTGGTTTGTCAGGATCGTAGCAAATGGAGATCCGTGATCTCTGCCTACCCCTCTGGGAAAGAGGCGTGATTAAATGTATGTATGTATGTATGTAAATAAATATGTTTATCTTACATAGCCACTTACCAAAACTCACGCAAATGCTCGGCAAAAATCACACTTTAAATTATTGTTGCTATTTTAATACCAACGTAATAAGATCATAAACTTTTCGCTGATTGTCTATGGTCAATTGTGTTCGTGACGTCACTTGTTCCTATTGATTTAATTTTTACTTAAGTATTCATATTAGAAATAGAACGCGTTATAGATTGTTTTGAAGACGAAGAAGAAGAAGGACATAGCATAATTTTTATCCCGGAAATCATTCCCCTAGGGGGTGAAATGGGGGGTGAAAGTTTGTATATAAACGAGTTCCGCGCGGATGGAGTCGCGGGCAGAAGCTAGCGAATGCATTCCGATGATTAAAATAAGGGTATGGAATAGCCGAAGTCGCCCGTGTGCACTGTGGTCACATCCTTAGTATAACTTCCTCCGGAAAATCCATATTCCCACAACGGAAATGGAGCGGGGAAAGTATATAGCAGGGTGGGATAACTTCCTGTGTTTTACCACGTTTTACTGTAACTAGGCACTATACAAAATAACCATCTGGATTAGGTACTGTCTTTATTTTGGTGTAATCGTAAAGGTTACTGACAAGAATGTCGTTATTGGTACAAGCTTTTAATTTGTTTAATCGTATGGCATACATTATTTGGCCTTTGAGTTTGTCACTTTTTAGTACCACCCAGGGGACATGTGCAGGGTTGTGGTAGGTAGCTCCTGCGACCGGCCGGGACGCGAAAGAATAATGGTCCCCGTATCCCGGTCAAAAAGTGGGTGCGAGGAACACCCGGGGGTTTTTAGTCAGTAGAAGTCTGACATAACCACTGCTCTCCCCCGCGGCGCGGTGGTATCCTTGAGGATTTTCCCCCGGACAAAAAAAAAAAAAAAAAAAAAAAAGGTAGCTCCTGCGGACGCAAGTGACAGTAGTCCCCTCTTTGTCAAGTGAGTGGGCAACTCGACTGTTAGAGGTTCTTAAGCCACCCGAAGGCCTCTAAGCTTTTAATGCTGACTAGCATATGCCCGCGACTACGTCCGAGGGAAACTCGTTTATATCGTAGCTCCATACAAACTTTTACCACCCATTTCATCCCCGAAATCATCCTCTAATGGGGTGCCATTAGAGGATGATTTCCGGGATGAAAAATCGTATGTTCCCCGGGATTCAAACTATCTCAATACCAAATTTTATCTCAATCGGTTCAGCGTGAAAAGCAGAGACAGAGTTGCTTTCGGATTTATATTATCAGTGGCACTGTGAGCCAGTGTTTGAAAAAATCGAGGAACTACATAAATCGACAAAAAAAAAATACTTATATATATATATTTTTTTTCTCCAGTTTTTCAGCAATCGACTCCTTAGTCATAATCTGATGTGTTCTTTCTCAACACAGGTTTGGATGGTTGATATTCCTGTGAACATCATCCCAGGAGTTAGTTTCGATGGTCCAGGTTCAATATTTGCCATCTCTTGAGTCGGTTGACAGTCTCCGAGCTATCCAGGAGTTGTTGTGCTAGATCATTACTATGCATTTGCAGTCGGTTCTTGTATCTTGTGCTTATATAAAAATATATAATTAAAAAACTGAACCTAACTCACAAAATTGACAAAATTTCAAACTATGTAATGATGCCTAATTCGAAAACCATTTCGGTAATTATGTTATCTGAACGTAATAAAGTAGTTTTCAGATTTCATTTCTCACCCGTTTTTAAGAAAATCGCGAAATTGTATAAATGTGTATTAAGCCGTGTGTGACGTCAATATTTACTACGACTGTCATATGAAAGGTGTGCAAGCTGCCATACAGGGGACCGAATTTTGACTTTCGAGCGCTCGAATCTTTCATTCGAAAACTGTAAAAAATGACGAAAAGGTATTTTGAAATAGTGTTAGAAAATTTAATAACGCGTGGTATTGAGTAATGACCACTCGTATCTACTCAATACTATCGGTAGAAAGTAAGTGCCTGCAATTATGACACTACAATCGTATTTACTTTTATTTAATTTTCGAGCGCTCGAAAGTCAAAAATCGGCCCCCGGAGCCGTAAATTTGACGTCATAATTTAGTTACGATCTTCTGGAATTCGATACTTTTCAATTTGATATTCCTGAATGAAAATTACAATTATTTAGAAAGAAATAAAAAAATACGTGCCGCTTAAAAAAAATCATTTTCTAGCGAAATAAATCATAAAATGGCCCACTTGAAAAACGGAAATGTTGTCAATTCTCGTAAAAGTTTGTGAGCAGGTCCAGAATTATATAGTTTTTTTATGCTCACCCAGTTTCTCCAAATAAAAATAATAATAAAAACCGGCCAAGTGCGAGTTGGACTCGCGCACGAAGGGTACCGTACCATTATCTATAAAAACGGCAAAAAAATCACGTTTGTTGAATATGTATGGGAGCCCCCATTGAAAAATATTTTATTTTGTTTTTAGTATTTGTTGTTATAGCAGGAACAGAAATACATAATCTGTGAAGATTTCATTTATCTAGCTATCACGGTTCTTGAGATACATACTAAAAAATTATAACATTTTATTACTAACAAATAAACAAATATTTACAACAAATATAAATATAAAAAAAAAAAAGAATGGATGGTTGTATGTAGAGAGTAGAGAGGGGTTAGGGGGCGATGTTGGGTAGAGCTGCCCCGTCGTTGAGGCCGAAAAAATGCTTTACTGATCTGAATTTGTGCCGGGTCCCGCGAATGCACATGCTTGTGGCTCGGATTATTGATATTATAATCTTTGACCTTAACCAGCCCATTATTATAGATAGGGGTCGGTTCCAGCGGTCGGCAATAGCTTCACCAAGATGTTTTATAAAGGTGGACATTTGTGAGGCGAAGACTCCGTCAACTGATGTGACGAGAGGGGTAAATGTTGCTCGGTTCTTGAGATACAGCCTGGTGACAGACAGACGGACGGACGGACGGACGGACGGACAGCGAAGTCTTAGTAATAGGGTGCCGTTTTACTCTTTGAGTACGGAACCCTAAAAAAAACCGACCAAGTGCGAGTCGGACTCGCGCACGAAGGGTTCCGTACCATTATCTACGAGTATAAAAAACTAATTTATTCTGTGTTTTTAGTATTTGTTGTTATAGCAGCAACAGAAATACATCATCTGTGAAAATTCAGCCGGAACTATCACGGTATCAGTGAGATACAGCCTGGTGACAGACAGACGGACGGACGGACGGACAGCGGAGTCTTAGTAATAGGGTCCCGTTTTACTCTTTGAGTACGGAACCCTAAAAAGACAGGCTCATGCTGTACAAATACAAACGTCTGGTGGAATATCTAACGCATTGTACGTTCGTCAGGTACCTAGATCTAAATGTGCGCGGACATTGTTTTTTTTTATACTACGACTGTGGCAAACAAGCTTACGGCCTGCCTGATGTTAAGCTGGTACCGTAGTCTATGGACACTTGTGGCTCCAGAAGAATCACAAGCGCGTTACCGACCCTTTATTCACTTGAGGATTCGCTGTGTTGGCAGATAGAGACATGCAGGTCCCTCACTGCCAACACAGCGCACCCTAGGTAGCTCTGGCGACCTTATTCACCACCAGTATTTTGGCTGCGGTCTTCTGTAAGGTGGAGGTACTTCCCCAGTTGGGCTGCTCCACATACGAGCGAGATGACATTCCGCTCTGCCCTACCTCTCTTAAAATTTATCCTCAACACTCGCCCTCAATGTTTGCACATCATTCTAACTTTCAGTAGTAGTTAATTAGCAAACAATTAATTATCGCGTCTATTTTAAACTAGCCACCGCATTTGTCATCCAATAGGTACGTACGTACATAATTAAGCTTATCAATAAGGAAATACGGTTACCTACATACTGTGTGTTCAGAGGTTATTGGATATTAGGTATAATTTTGACGACCGCTTTAGCCTAGTTGGTAGCGACCCTGCCTACGAAGCAAGAGGTCCTGGGTTCGAATCCCGGTCCATTCATTTGTGTGATGAGCACGAATATTTGTTCCTGAGTCATGGATGTTTCCTATGTAGGTATTTAAGTATTTATTTCTCTATATAAGTATTTATATCGTCGTCTAGTACCCATAGTACAAGCTTTGCTTAGTTTGGGACTAGGTCGATATGTGTAAGATTGTCCGAAAAATATTTCATCATCATCATCATATCAGCCGAAAGACGTCCACTGCTGGACATAGGCCTCCCCCAAATAGTGCCACAATGGCCGGTCCTGGGCCACCCGCATCCAGCGGACTCCCGCGACCTTTACCAGGTCATCAGTCCACCTTGCGGGACTCCTACCCAAGCCGTGCCTTCCGGTACGTGGTCGCCACTCGATAACCTTTCCGCCCCAACGGCCATCGGTTCTACGTGCAATGTGCCCCGCCCACTGCCACTTAAGTTTAGCAATTTATTTATTTATATTTATTTATTAAATTGTATAATATGCTGCATCACAGAGCTACCCCGAGGTCCCGAGTAGTAGAGAGTAGTCAGCCTCATAAGTTGCTCAACACCTAAGCACCTTGTCGTTTTCACTCGTTTGACAACTTCATATGGCAGTTTAACATGACGTTTAATGCAACTCGGTACAAAGGTGGTAAGCCCCTTGTGAGGCTGACCGCGGGCGTCGCCAGCCGATGGCCTCTATGGGGGCCTGAAGGGCCTCTCAGAGGAAAGGGCCCCACCACAAGTTCATATCCATAAATGGAGTGGGCAGCTGCCTAAGGGATCCATGGACCACACTTTAAGAAACCTTGCACTAGGCTAAACAATATGTCTTATTATAAAATAAAATAAGCTTTAAATAGGTATAATCTACCGTGTTGCAAATGATTCAACTCATCTATTTTAGACCAGTCCTTATATGTCACCCATGACGTACTTACATCCATCACGAATAAGGAAATTAATTCACCTACCTGCGTATTAAATATAGCATTCATGTGTTACTAGGTAGGTATGTTTGTGGTGGGGTTGACGTTATTATATTATATGTAGATTACGCCCGTAATTCATCCACGTTACAAGTTAAGAGTATTGTGAACCTCTGTAGCCTAGTTGGTAGTGACCCTAGGGAGGGGGGGGGGGGGTAGGGGGGGATTTGCTGTAATGATGACACTACATACATCAAAAACCGGCCAAGTGCGAGTCGGACTCGCGCACGAAGGGTTCTGTGCCATTATCTATAAAAACGTCAAAAAGATCACGTTTGTTGTATGGGAGCCCCCTGTAGCCTGGTTGGTAGTGACTGCCTACGAAGCCGGAGGTACCGGGTTCGAATCCCGGTAAGGGCATTTATTTGTGTGATGAGATGAGCACGAATATTTGTTCCTGAGTCATGGATGTCTTCTATGTATTATTTATCTATATAAGTATGTATATCATCTAGTACCCATAGTACAAGCTTTGCTTAGTTTGGGACTAGGTCGATTTGTGTAAGATTGTCCCCAAATATTTATTTATTTATTTTATTTTATTGTGAACTTGTAAATTTTCATACAAAAAGCGATAACATTTTTCACCCCGTAAACATCATCCGATTTTTATAATTTTTGGATATGTTGTAGATTATAATGAAAAACTATGTCTGTACGTTTTGATTAAAAAAAAATATTGCTTACGTTAAAAGTTATTAGCATCTAAAAATCTATATTTTTGACTTTGGGTTTTAAAAAGTTGCGGAACAAAAGTGGTTTGGTTTCAGGACCATAATCGATATTTGCATTTAAAGCCCCAAGGTCAGAGACAAGCTCTGCCGTGATTTTTAAAAAGGCAGTCTTCTGACATCACTTACTTTTGAGAAAAACGCAAAAGCAGTCTTCAATTGGATATTTTTACTTTAATCAGGCTGTGTAAGAATATATGACGCAATGATGATTTTAGGTATTAAAAAGGTGCCTGTTCTATCTTTTTTCATTGTTATTTATTATATTTTTACATATTCCTTTATATTATATCAAAAAATAATTGTGGTATGCATTTTGGGAGTTTATTTACAACCTATAATAATTCACTAAAAGGCAGCTAAAGTCCCGAAGCTGCCTTTTACTGAATTATTACTAACAAATGTATCATTGAAAATTAAAATTCCTTTCAATTGTATGCTCGTAATTCTTTAAAAGGCAGTGTTTTCAGTTAGCGGCCTTTTTGTAAAGTTTCTTGTCTATAAATCCTTTTCGTTTAATTATTTACAAAGAAGTGAAAGTCCAGTTACTGCCTTTAAATAAATTATTCCACCAAACTACTTCTTTAAAGCAAACGGTAGCAAAATTATATCCACTGAGTAATTCACTACAAAGCAGTCTTAAATGCTCAAATGCAATTCACTGCTTTTTAAGTAATTTTCTTCTATAAAATATTTTTTCTTAAACTTCGATAACAACAGTCAAGTGAATTGGAATTAAATAAAACACTCATATTATCATTTATTAAAATGGCATATTACAAAATATAAAATCATGAAAAGGCACTGTATATTTCTTATATCAGGGCCTGCGTTCGTTCGCGCCAAAATCACGTGAGCGTGCCAATATTCAAGGTACGTATTAGACCCGGAGATGCTGACACAAATTTTTAAGGTATTTGTAAAGTTGTTATTTTCTAAGCCGTCCGTTCTGCAGTGCGGCGTTCTTTAGTGCGGAACGGACGGCTTAGAAAATAACAACCATACCAAGTATGGTGGTGACCCTTCAGGGGTCTAATTACGTAATGAAGAAAAGGAAAATGATGGTGATAGCGCTGGTACTGGCGGCCAAAATGCGTGAGCGTTAATCGCACGTGTCGGATAAATTACGAAAATCGAACAATTTGTTACTCAAAAATTCTTGTATTTTCCGATAGTCGATGAAAGAATAAGTAGGCAGCTGCGACGGCAATACGCCTAAAACGCCTCAACCTATGGACGAAACTAGACATACCGCACACGAAGATCCATAACAAACTGATCACAATCCTACCAATGATGGAGGCTTCAATCGACAAAATACCAAAAACTGCAGTCTTTAGGAAAGACTACGGCATATCACTGACGGAAGATTTAAAAGAGGGGCTAAACCAAACAGACCTTAGAATCTTTACACATGGTTCAAAAACAAATACGGGAACTCAAAGGATTTAAACATACACATATCCAAACCACTGGGTGTACAAAACACGGTATTCCAGGCTGAATGCATAGGGATAATTGAAGCCTGCAATGCCATAAAGAGACGACAAGTCGAAAACACTAACATATGGATACTCTCAGACAGTAAATCGGTACTACAAGCACTGAGCAGTGATAACATCACATCTAGCTTGATATACGAAAGCCACCAAAACCTCACAGAGGTGTGCGCAGATAAAAACAAAGTTACTATACAATGGATCAAGAGGCACAGTGGCTCAAGAGGAACGATGCAGCGGATAAACTGGCCAGGAAAGGCTCAGAAACAACGGCATACGGACCGGAGCCAATCTTGCCCCTGCCACAAAGCTACATATACAATCAACTGGACCAACACACTAAAGAACTACATTAAAGATACTGGGAGGAGACAGACACATGCAGACAGAGCAAAGAGATTCTGTCGAAACGTGACTACAAACTCACAGCCGCACTACTAAGGACACATAGAAACCAACTGCGCAAGATAGTGGGAATAATAAGAGGACATAACACCTTGAACAGACACCTCTATAACTTAGGTATCACCCATGTGCAGAGCGTGTATGGAGGCAGAAGAATCGACTAAACATATACTGTTGGACTGCAAGCAGGTAGAAGTATACAGAATAAAGCACCTAGGTTCTCCAGACACACTACGGGACGCAGTCAACAACACCAAGGCACTCAGCAACTTTCTAGACGAGCTGGGGTGGTTAGAGTAGCGCCACACCGCCGTTTCACGCAAAATAGGCACAATGGATGTCGACTTGCGGAAAACGCCCAGTATAACTGACTAACTAACGCCCACGCATTTGGGCTGCCAGTACTAGCGCTATGACCATCATTTTCCTTTTCTGATTACGTAATTAGACCCCTGAAGGGTCGCCATACTTGGTACAAATACCTTAAAATTTTGTGTCAGCATCTCCCGGTCTATTACGTACTTTGAATATTGGCACGCTCACGTGATTTTGGCGCGAACGAACGCACGCCCTGCCTCAAACGTCCGCTGCGGCTCGCATCTGTCGGTGAAACAAACTTTAAAAAATCCACGCAAATATTATTATAGGGGCGCGGTAAAACATGACTGCCTTTAAAATAATTATTGCGAGAAAACTGCGTTTTAGTATCCGATGGATGTCAAAAAATTGTAATTAATAAAAAAAAATTGTGACGTACATTCCTTTTTTGAAGTATAGAAGTAAGTAATATCAATCAAATAATTATTAAGAAGGCAGCTAACGTCACATGACTGCCTTTTAAAGAATTTTTACTCAAAAGTTGCTTTTTAATGAATTATTGTAAAGTAAATTATATGAACTATAATTATCATTAGGCAGTTTGGTACAAAACTGCCTTTTAAATAAGTTTTGCCTAAAATATTTCCCATATATTACGCAGTCAAAGGACTTTAACTGCTTTTTTAAGGATGAATGTCAGATGACTGCGTTTTAATGAATTCGGCACTGGTAAGAATGCACTTGACTGCCTTTTATTGAAAAATTATCTCAAAAACTAAATGTGATACAGAAAAACGGGTTAGATAGGTCAACGCGTCTTTTTTTCCTGATCACAGCACAATATATAACTCAAAATTGGTAAATTGTCAGATGACTGCCTTTTTAAGAATCACGGCAGAGCTGTATACCTACTAGCTTTTGCCCTCGACTCGTTTATGTCGTAGCTTCATACATACTTTCACCCCCCATTTCACCCCCTTAGGGGATGATTTTCGGGATAAAATTTGTCATTTGTCCTTCCCCGGGACTCAAATTATATCTATACAAAATTTCATCTAAATCAGTTATGCGGTTTAGTCGTGAAGACGTAACAGACAGACAGACACACTTTCGCATTTATAATATTAGAATGGATAGTATGGATTATATTATGATTACCTTTACTTACTTACCTATTCTTTCCAGGTAGCTCACAGTCAAATCATTGGAGGTTTTGGAGGTTACGGCGGCGGTATAGTAGGAGTCGGCTTTGGACGTCGCTACGGGTATGGAGGATATGGAGGCTATGGGAGGTATGGGAGGTATGGAGGCTACTACCCTCCTGGACCCTTCTATGGACCTCCACCACCGCCTCTACCATTCTTCGGCTGATTGGGAAATTAATTATTTGTACAAGCTACACCGCTGATGTGGCGTGTTTGTTGAGCTCTGGATCCGTAGTAACTGTTAGACATTGGGGGTCGAAATATGTTGGACTATTCATTAGCTGATTTTGAACCTATTCAATTCAAATAGATACGATACGTTGGCAATGTCTAATTTTGTTGCATCTCCGAGATGTGACTGACGTACTACTTCAGGAAAAAATAGTTTTTAATTGTTTAGTTAATTTTAAAATGTTATTCTAAAGCCGGGGTTATACTCGTATTAGATCCACACCGCGTGTCGCAACGCGTACTTTGTATTGAACGTGGCGACACGCGGGACTGAGCTAATGTAACCACGTTCATTAATAATTTACTTTAAAAACAAAGTTTTAACCGACTTCAATTCAGTACTCCGCCAAGCCACATGAACTTTACCACATTTCTTTTACAATTTACCACATGAACTGATTTCCGAGAGCAAATGCGTTGATTATTAGAGAAAAAAACCAAATCACTGTATATGAGCCGATAATATTTGAGGACTTCCGTCGATTCCTAAAGGCCTCCACACACCGGTCGCGACCGGTGTGTGGAGGCCTTCAAGGATCTCAGAATTACCCCTGGCACTTAATTGTTTGCTATTTCAACGCAATCATATCAGAACCTGTTACGTACTTTTGTAGTTTGAAGTAGGTACATCATTGAGAAGTTCCACAAACCATCTGTGGTCTTCATCATCACTTCCACCACCACCAAATTTATGATTTCCGGGTGTAAATACTCGAGTTACCTATAACAGAAAATACCGAAATTACTACACGCGTGCCTAATATATTTGAGGAGTTCCCTCAATTCAACTGGGGTTTTGAAAACAATGGGACCAATCGGGAAGCATACATATACTTTCAAAAAAAAAAAGAATTGTACGAATCAGTTCATTAAGGACGGAGTTCTGAGGTAACAAACATTAAAAAAAAAAAAAAAAAAAACATCCGAATTGAGAATGTCCTCCTTTTTTTTGAAGTCGGTTAAAAATGTATGTAACCGATTGCGTTGCGACACGCGGCGTTGCTCTTATATAACTCCGGCTTAAGTTGCTTTATTCAAGAATCCAAGAAAACGCCCGGAAGTCATTATATAGACTTAATTAAATAAAGCATTCATTGTCTTTTTTTGTAAGATTTTATCATGAATATTTTAGAGCGAGATTCTTATTTACCTATGTAAATTAACCAAAACAAAGATTAAAACATTTTTTTACAACTGATTTCGGCAGCTAATTAAGTTATATTCTTTTTGATGTCGGATTTTTTGTTGGATTTTGTCTATAGGTAATTATGTAAATGATGATGTATCCGTTACACAGGAAAATCTGCTAAGTATATTTCTAGATTTGCATTTTTTTCAATAGGTACTTGTCAAAATGACTGGACTATTCTGTCAAAGTTCGTTGTACTAGTAACCTATTTTAGAGCTTTCTCTTTAGTAGGGTGAACGAACATGCAAGTGTCTATAGTATACAATCTGTAAGAATGGACTTTTAACAGTAATGATTTGACCCTTATACAGGCTGATTTAGGGGTCGTGTACAGTCGACGTCAAAAATATTTATGCACTTTTGCACCTTATTCCATTGTAATAAGGCGAAAACTGTAAACATATTTTTGGCGTCGAAAAGGCGCCAAAAGCCAATAAGATGGTAACACTGAACAACTTTTCCCAAGAAACAGACCACAAAATAGCAAAAAAAAAATCTGCTGTTCCATAAGTTAACTCTCAATGAATTCACAGTTAACTGTTAACTCTTAAATGTTTGTTCCTGAGTTATGGATGTCATATATGTATATAAGTATCTATATGTATGTATCTATTATATATATCATCGCTTAGTACCCACAACACAAGCCTTATTGAGCTTACCGTGGGCCTAGGTTGATTTGTGTAAGATTGTCCCGTAATATTTATAAAAAAAAAAAAAAAAAAAAAAATATATATAATTGGCTCTTATTTTTTGCGATTTTGTGGGTGGTCCCTTGAGAAAAGTTGTTCAGTATGACTATCTTATTCGCTTTTGGTCTTCTTGCTTTACGACCCCTAAATCAACCTGTATATATGAACCTAAGGCTACCAATTAAACGATAGTTCTTAGCTTCATATACAGCCTGTATGTTTAATACTACCTCAAATTATAACCATACGTAGCTTTTAGTACTATGAACCGATATTGTAAGAAAATTGTAAGTTAATTTTAACTACCAAAGCGTAATTAATTTTTGAAAATTTATCGAGCAGCAATGTAATGCTTACACTCATTTGATTTGACACATGGAAGAAGCGGGTTACTTGTAGCAGTTGTGACGTCACATTAGTAAGACAATGTAGTGATACATTGCGTGCTGAAATATTTTATAAGGAAAAAAAAGTTAGAAGATAAGAAAAAAAATCTTGCAATATCGGTTCATAGCCCTAACACCTACCTCTGGTTACAATTTGAGGTAATATTAAAAATACACACTGTATATAAGGGTCAATTAATAACTTTCAAAACTCCACTCTTACAGAATTCAGAATTCACAAGCGTGCTAGGTGTCAAATATAATTATGTCATCATCATATATTTAAGAGCCAGGCTCTTGACGGTGGTGCAATTTCTATTCGTCTCTATTCTCAGCTTTCTTCTTGACATCTTGATACGACACTCTACTTTTTCCTTGATTTGGTCCGTACAAGATCTTCTTGGCCATAATTATAATTATGTAAACACGGCTTATTAGCAAAGCTCCGGTGGATACTGTACCTTATTATTTACAATACCGGATTTTTTTTAAGGATAATAATTAGTCTACCTACTTGATAAAAAAAATTGCATTAAGCAGTAAGTATTAGGTACTTACTGCTTAATGCAATTTTTGCTAACCAAATATTAATTTCAAATATTTTTTTTTTAATTTAATGCTCTGAGCCGGATTCGAACCGGCGACCAAAGGCATAGTACCTTATTGTTATTTTGTATGAACTATTGTGAGATTAAATTATTGTAGTTTAAATAGCGATTGTAATTGGTAGAAAATCATCGTCAATAAAAGATGCAAACTTATGACTCAATTTTCATTCCATAATCACCTGACTATAGTTCCTGACCTTTGCTATCCCTATTCCCTATGATGTGACTTACGAGACCAAATGATTTTAAGCCCAGCCCCCCCCCCCCCCCCCCCATAGGTAGGTATATTTTATAGAAAAAGTAAATAAGGGTACCCAGGACGCTCAACCCTCCATAATAATAATTATAATAAGGGCAGCTTGTGGCGAGCTGTTGGGGAGTAACGACCCCACGGACCCGAGTGCTCCCGAGAGTCGGTCAGGGCCTCCGTCCGGCGTGTCTTCGTCGGTCGGAGTGGAACCCCAAGGGGGCCCGCAGGACTCTCAGCTCTGGCTTGCCTTCATTGGCCGTCCAGAGAGGAGTCGTTAGAGCTATATGCTCCAGGGGTGGAAGTATTAAAGGGCATAACGCCGCGAGTAACTTCGGAGAAAGCGCAGCACCACCTCTCGACACCCCTGAACCGCTCACCCGGTGTTGCTCCTGGCCGTCTTTACGACGGCATTTTCAGGGGCCCATCTAATGAGCGGCTAGTCACCGTCTGCCTCGATAACGTTGTGGATAACATTGTTATGGCAGGTGTCCGGATCTTTTTGCAATAGCCCAGTTTCATATTCCACCCAAATCTCATCACCATAGAACCCGTTCTCTATCCATATAACCCACAATAGCCCCAACGCCTGTTGGAACCGGTTCACGGGTATCTACCGATGTACCCGTGAATGGGTTCTAGCAGGTGTATTACATCACATTAAACTTCGTCTCCAAAGGGCCTCTACGTGTTGGATCTATATCTCCACGCACGCCTTCCAAAGGACCGGGCTTTGTCCCGTGAATTTAAACAGGAGATTATAATAAATTATAAATATATTATTTTATTATGATAATTTTTTAATATTCACTGGATTAGGACATTCTACTCCAGTATTTTAGTTATTTATTGGATTAATTGTTTAATGTTATTGAAAATGTATGAGTAATACAAATAAAGACATAAGCAGGATTGACTTCATAGCGGCCGGACACAATAGATGAAAAACACAATAGAATAACGAACAAAGGTGTAAATAACAACGACACTGCTGACATAATTTATATAATTAACACATAATTTATATATTTAATACACAAGTTATGATAAACATGGTTCAACAGAGTATCTTAACTTTATGCGACGCGATGGGTGCAGTTACACTAGGCCAGTCAAACCAGTTTAATTTTTTATAAAAATAAAATGGTCCAAAAAAAAGATATCTCATATCTTTAACAGCAACTAGAAGTTTGGCAGAAAAATATTTATTTAAAATCTCAACAATATCTTAAAATAGACACCATTTTTTAGGACTCTTAGGCTAGTAACTGACCGAAAAGTGATATGTCGTAAAACGTGAATATTACATCTAATATTATCGTATATTAAAAACAAATATTGATATGTTTATACCTAGGCACCTAGCATAGTTTAATTTAGGTACAGTAAAAATAAGCGAAAAAAAAGTTATTTTACATTTACTCTAAAGAGCAGCTTATTTTAGAAATATATGATATGTATTTTATATTAGTTATAACATCAATTTTAGATCTATTAGATATAAATGCCTCAGCCAGTAGGATATGTATATGTTTCAATCGTTGAAGACTTAATTTAATTTTAAATCTAATTTTAAATTTTAACAGTAATTTTTAAACATGAAAATCTAAAGACGCAATTTTATGACATTCATAAGAATTGAATATTAAACATTTAATAATTTAATCTAATACTACACACATATAAACTAAAAAATAATGTAGATATGTCTCACTCACTACCTCTTTTTATTTTATTTTTCTCTAAGCTCCGAAAATAATAAATATAAAAATGCTAAATCGGCGGCCATATTCGAAAGCTTTGATTCCATTTGTTTTTAATCAATCGAAAATTGTAATAACGCCCATTACATAATTATTTATAAAATAGGGTTAAATACAGCTACAATTCAAGACCTCAAATTTTGCTGAGTCGAATTTAAATAACCGTTCAATTTTGGTTAATGCTCGTTATTTCAAAAATTGTGAAAAAAACGTTAAGAGTCGTCTTAGGTCAATAAAATGTCGATAACTCTTAAAATTTTAATCCTTCAAATTTCAAACCAAAATTTGCAATTGTCTCGTGAAGTAAATGTTAAATAATCTTCCCAGCCTATTAAATAAAAATAACGCCATCGTCTAGGTCGGTCCTTCTGTTTAAAACCCGCATGTTCCCTTTTAATAATATTATACCCAAGCATTTAATTTTGTTTTTTTTTATTTTAATAGTTGAAAATAAACCGTCTCCGTAATCTTACCCAAAATAAAAATAAGACCAATCCAATTTAAACTTCAACTTCCAATTTAATTGACCAATTAATATTATTTATTTTCAAAGTGAATAAAATAAACTTATATTTAAATAAGTTCATTATAATCATACTGTCGGATTCTGAATCGCGCTAGCGAAAAAACAGTAAATAGTTTAAATTTTAATTTGTCACTTGTTACAATCGGGTTCTGCAGAGGCTCAATCGATATAAAACAAGCCAATTTCAACCATATAACGAGGTTGTAAGTCTCAAATTGGATTGGCGGTTTACTTCACGAGATTACAGGTGTTTAATGCAGCCTGTAAACGCCAATACGTTTCTCCCCGGCTGTGTGCTGTACGAACTCGCGGACCTGATCGGTGGCCACTGGTCCGATGCAGACGAGGGGTTCCTTGAAGTAGCCGCAGCTCTGCAACATGAGACAATGTGTTAACCTTAGATGACAAGTAAAAACTGGAGAAGACGGAGAAAAAGCGGGAAAGTATCGCCCTGCTCCCGCGCCTCCCACGCCAATCAGGAAGTACTGATTTAAGAGTCCCCGGCAAGCTCGGTTCTCCATTCAAACGTAGTTACGCTCTTATTTTAAAACAACTAGCTAGTTTTCTCTGAAACTTTGTACTTAGAATAAGTTTAGATATATCCAGGTCTGTAATTAGTTTATGTAGCTTCAGATACCATAGTAAAAAAAGTACAGCGAATTTAAGTTTTTCATACAAAACTTGTTTTTGTTGTATTTTATTTGTATTATTACCTGAAGCCATATAAACTAATTGCAGACCTAGATATATCTCATGTCATTGTATATGCAAAGTTTCGTTACAATCCAACATGTAGTTTTAAAATGAAAACGAAACTCCGTTTGTATAGGAAGGTGAAAATCGGACGAGCTTGCCGGGGACTCTTAAATCTAGACGCACAGTAAAGAATATGTTCACTGACAGCTGACAACTTAAGCGGCCTTTAGACCTGGCTAAATGCAGTACACCACGATTAACATCAGTTAACGATTCTGAAGTTATTAGCCTCGAGTCGCCTCTCGCATACCCGCCCGACCCCTCTGACACCTTTGCGGCGCTACTAGTAGCTAACATCAGAATCGTTAACTGATTTTAATCGTATTGTACGCTAACTGCACTCACACTCACTGATAAGAGCGAGATAGTTTATCTCCCCCCTCCCAGATAATGCACTGCAACCAGGTCTAAAGCTTCATTGATATCATTCGACCAGACAGGTAAAGGAATGTGGTAAAATTGTCACCTCCAATCATTGACTTACTATTACCTACTACGCATAGACTGGCCATCTAGAACATTTATCTTGATGTCTTCTATCAGCGCCATCTAGAAATTCAGTAGATTGAATTGACTACATTTTATTCTTTCAAGTGGGCTATTTTATGATGAACTAACTTTGACTTTCACGCGGAAAGAGTCGCGTGCAGAAGTACTATATAGCTCAATGCCTCCAATCATCCTCAAATCCAATTATATTTGGTTGGATAATACCGCCTCCGCATCGCCAAATGGAAGTCTAATTTCCAAGTTCTAGGTTATAAAACACAATTGGCGCGAAATTTCCGTATTCCAGACTCGTCCCGGAATACTCCAGGCGGCAAATTTAATATAAGAAGTCCTTTTTCAATGAAGGCTCTAATATAAAAGCCATTCATTTGCCAACTTTTAGGGTATTAGGGTGACTACCTACTTGTTATGTTATGTTTTGAAAATGACGGGCTGTTTTTCCGATTCTTGCAAACCTGACAGAGTTGAGAGACAGGCGATACGAACAACTTACATATGGCAATAATAAAGTTTAAAGGACACCTAGTATGAAAATAGCTCGGTGAGTTTTATTGGAATAAATTTTGCTGTTATTGTCGCTCGCTGCATGCAGTGCGAGCGGCACTCGATAATTATTTGTACAAATACCCTTTATTTTTTAATTTTTTTTTTACTTAAGTAATAGTTTAGTGTCAAAATCAAAAAAATCTAAATCAAAAAATCTTTATTGTGACTACGCATGAAAAGGTGTTATACATTGTTATAGTGACCACGGCCATAGTCTACCATATTTATGGTATACAATATTTTTACATAAAAAGTCAAAAATACCCAGTGAATTATAAATTAAAATGTCAATATTGATCATAAACAGTGATCATATAAATAATGAGTGTCTTAGTGCGCTCATAACAATTTTTTGTTTTTAATTATGTGTTTACCTCATGTAAGTGAATTGTACAATTCTTTATAAGATTAAATGATCTTAAACCTTAACCTTATAAATCTATTTTGCGTATTTTAAGTCTATATTTGTGTATAAATTATTAGGTTCACGGGAGTCCGCTGGATGCGGGTGGCGCAGGACCGGTCATTGTGGCACTCTTTGGAGGAGGCCTATGTCCAGCAGTGGACGTCTGTCGGATGATATGGTGATGATGATGAAAAAGTGTATATGTATATTTTTTGAGAAAAAATGAATAATTCGAAAATTGATCCAGAACAACAGATCCATAGTTAAATGTATTTGGGGAAGAAAAAAGTAATTCAAATGAAAAAATATAATATGGTTATAAAAGTCGTTAGTACAAATTGTTTTTAACCGATAATACAATTTTCAAAGAAACACTTTAATCTTTTCCTCCTTACATTTTACTATGAAACTCAGTTTTGGACCAATTTTCAAAAAAAAAATTTTCTGAAAGTTTTTGCCCCTTTACTATTTTTGAACATTTTCGTACACTTAGCAAAATAGATTTTTTTCAAGGAAAATTTACCGAGCTTTTTTTGTGTGTGGTGTCCTTTTGTACTTTTTAAATATTCAATTGTACTTATTTTTATTTTCATACAATATGTATACCTACAATAATGATCCTTTATAATGACAAGTTCGCCTTTGTACCTACTGTAATTTGATGTGACAATATGTTTATGTTTTGACCTGTTATTGCAATGATGTAATATAAAATATACGTAGATATGTTATATGGCCCCGAAAGACGGCCACCGGAGCAGAGGCAGACCAAAAAGGAGACGGCGGGACGATTTGGACGCGTTCTGCTTGGGTTGGCGAGAGCATACCAGCAATAGGGCCGAGTGGAGGAAAATGGGGGAGGCCTTTGCCCAGCAGTGGGACACCCAAACAGGCTAAGAAAAAAAAATTTTATAAGTGGTCCAAGGTGGCACACTAAAACTTGGTCAAGTCGCACAGCTGAGCTTGCCATAGTTTTGCGTCGTCAATGGAAACGAATGCTGTCAGAATTTGGTGGCCATTTTTAAACACGGAATTTCGTATAGACAACTTATCTAACTATTTTTTATGTTACATCATTGTGTTATTGTGTAGGTATTTACCTACAATAAAGTACTTACTTACATACATTTATACAAATTGTACGTACTCGTAACCTAGCCCAAGCGACAGATAAATAAAGAAAACAATAATAAAAACTTCCAAGTATCATAAAATGGTGATTAAATAAAGAAGCCTCTTGAATAACAATGGCAGAATTTCGGATTAAATATTTGCGGAAACTCAGGCAATCAAATTAGAAGAGTTCTACAAGTTTTCATTGTCCCTTCAGAAGTTTTTTATTCTGTCGAAAGTAATTAACACTTTTGCGGGAAGGACAATTTGAAAAGCCGTCTTTATGTGGAGTTCTTTTTAGGTGTTACTCTCCCTTTTCTTTTTATCTTTTGAGTTTTTGCAATGTTGTAATCAGTCAGTTATTCTCTACTAGCTTCTGCCCGCGACTCCATCCACGTGGAACTCCCCCCCCCCCCGTATTTATCTTCGACGACTCGTGTTTTGACTCATGCGACAGTTTGGTCTCACCTTGCGCGCCTTCGTACCCTTATCGTGAGTTACAATCGTAACCATACGTTACGTAACTACAGACCAGAGCGAATAAACGCGCTTCGAATAGATTTCGATTCGACCCGTCAAACTTGTAACTTACACTGCCGTTGTACCTACTACGAAACCAACTGCAAGACGTTAGACGTTTAGTTTTCGATGCGTAATTTAACGTTCGGTTCGTACTACCAATCGGTAGTGTGAGACATTTCGAATCGAAGAATACCGTCGCGACTGTAGTTTACTATTTCACTTGCAAAATGGCGCGTGATATCGTATTATTCCGTCAAGAGTTACCGTAGATCCGATCGAAATTTATCTCAAATTAAAGAACTTATAAAAATAAGGGTTTTGAATTGACAACATATGTCCGCACAATTTGGATTGTCGCGTATTTTGTATTTAAAAATGCAAATAAATGGCACACGCGCCGCCATATTGTTTCGACACTGTCGACGTCGCGATGCGCGTATTCTGTAATGTCATACATAACCGACAAACGCAAGCATTTAAATTAAAACGATAAATGCTTGTGATATAAGGTTGAATATTGGAAAATCGATTAAACTATACGAACGATCGTGAACTCGATCGCGGGTAAAGTAATGTATAAGTGACTCACGCTACGGTTTGGATTTTTAGTTCTATGAGTGACCGCCAGGGGCGGTGTATAGACTTTTCATACTAAATTTACGTTAGGCGCTAGCGTCTACAGTAAACGCAACTCACTTCCATCCCACGCTAAGAGTAGTTGGTGTCGCCGTTGCATGACGCAGCACAGCCCGCGGGTGATGTCGTACTCACTTGACATATTGAAGTTGTTGTATTGCTATTAGGTTTTTTTTTGTTAAGTTGTCTGTCTAAAGTGTCTAACCTTGCGCGCCTTCTGTCGGTGTCGCCGTTGCATGACGCAGCACAGGCCACGGGTGATGTCGCACTCGCTTGACGCGTTGCAGTCCTCACTGTATTGTTTGCGGCCGGATGTAGGGGGACGACAGACGTGCATTTCACCTAGACAAAAAAAACAGCATAAGACAAGTGCGTTTCCAAAAAAAAATTGATGTCTCTTTTTATCAGAAATAGGGAAGATGCAGCTTTAATATTTACCATAATTTTGTGATCAAAATGTTGACTAAACATAAAATAATTGGTTCAGAAACGTTTTTACTTTAGGTTATACTAATTTCAAACAATAATCACGATTTGAAGTAATGTGAAACGGAACGTGTTTTTATCCACCCGATCAGCGGCTGGTGACGTCACTCCTGTGATGACAACTAATGAAAGGTTATAAATTGTTAAGGGAAAGATTGTTTCATTAAAAAAAAATAGTAATTTTGAATAAAAACGGAAGTAATTGTAATTGTAATTGTAAGCTTTATTTTCCTTAAACATATAGGTACACAATATTCCTTAGTAAGTATTTTTATTAACTGTAAGGACCGCCTATTGCGGTGAAAGCCTCCTCCAATTGCTTACATTTTCCTCTGTCTCTTGCTGTTCTAGCCCATGTTTTACCTGCCATTTGCACAATATCATCACTCCACGGAAGTAGGCTTTATTAAAGCAGACTCTAGAAACCGTCCAAAAGTTAGTGTCGACATGGTCGTACATTATGGCGAGTGACAAACACGAGTGACGTCACAGGCACTGTAGATCCGTTTAGGCGCGAAAGTATAAATTGTCAGTTTGTAACAGAAATGTTTGACTTAAAATTATAGTATTTTCATTTTTTAATACACTCGTGGTCTATTCTATATGCAATTGTTTCAAATGAAAGCAAAAATGAAAATATTGCATCTAGCCCTCAGAGCATAGAATACTAGAGAGAGGACAAGCCGCCGGCGGCCGTGTCGCAGCTGTATGCTCAATGGGCATACACTGCCATACTGTGCACGCGTGCTGATCGCAGAGAATATTACGTTTTTTCCCAAAATGCCTGATATGATGCGCGTTTATTGTCAAATAAGCGTGTAGGTATACAAGTGTGTGTGTTTTAGATGAGTGCGTGCTTTGTCTTGTCAATTACTTGGGCGTTGTGTGGGTTAATGTACTTCCGACAGGCTCACTCTATACAAATCGGCCGCCATGTCCGATCTCCTTATATTCATACATCTGTGATCTAGCCTATTCTAAAGAGAGAGGATCCTAAGGATCTGATAGAGGCCTGGCCTTAGTATATGTGGGTGAGCCAGCTACGAGCTTGAGACGACCTCCTCGCAGATGAGAAGGAATGTATTAGTTATAGACTGCAGTGAGTAAGTAGGTATGCCAGCTACGGCAGCTGGCGTGTAATTTGAAAGGCATATGTCCAGTAGATGACTTAGTTAGGCTGGTGATGAGATGACGATGATGAAGCAGCTGCGAACCTGGGACCACCACCTCGCAGACAAGTCCCACCTTGTACAGTCTGCATTTAGAAGTAGCTAAGCAAAATAACTCGCTCAAAATGACGTACACAGACCATTATTCTCTTGACATTAGAGTTCGTGTGTAGATAATTTTGAGCTTTAGGACCGCTTAGCAACTTCTGCTGCGGACTGTACCTACTGGTTGAGAGCGAGACCAGTAGTAGACCAGTAAGCTGATCATGATGATGATAATGACGATGATATACAAAAACTAAGACGTCTTCCTCATTGAGAGAGGGTATCCAGTGTGGACTACAACGAGCTGATGTTGAGAATGAGTATGAATATAAGCCAGCTACGAACCTGGGACGACCTCCTCGCACACTAGACCCGCCTCGCACTGGTTCTCGCGGTTGCATATCTCGCCAAGCTTGCGGCCCGCGAACGCGGGCAGGCAGCGCCCGCCATATGATATACAAAACTAAGACGTCTTCCTTATTGAGAGAGGGTATCCAGTGTGGACTACAACGAGCTGATGTTGAGAATGAGTATGAATATAAGCCAGCTACGAACCTGGGACGACCTCCTCGCACACTAGACCCGCCTCACACTGGTTCTCGCGGTTGCAGATCTCGCCAAGCTTGCGGCCCGCGAACGCGGGCAGGCAGCGCCCGCCATATGATATACAAAACTAAGACGTCTTCCTTATTGAGAGAGGGTATCCAGTGTGGACTACAACGAGCTGATTTTGAGAATGAGTATGAATATAAGCCAGCTACGAACCTGGGACGACCTCCTCGCACACTAGACCCGCCTCGCACTGGTTCTCGCGGTTGCAGATCTCGCCAAGCTTGCGGCCCGCGAACGCGGGCAGGCAGCGCCCGCCATATGATATACAAAACTAAGACGTCTTCCTTATTGAGAGAGGGTATCTAGTGTGGACTACAACGAGCTGATGTTGAGAATGAGTATGAATATAAGCCAGCTACGAACCTGGGACGACCTCCTCGCACACTAGACCCGCCTCACACTGGTTCTCGCGGTTGCAGATCTCGCCAAGCTTGCGGCCCGCGAACGCGGGCAGGCAGCGCCCGCCATATGATATACAAAACTAAGACGTCTTCCTTATTGAGAGAGGGTATCCAGTGTGGACTACAACGAGCTGATGTTGAGAATGAGTATGAATATAAGCCAGCTACGAACCTGGGACGACCTCCTCGCACACTAGACCCGCCTCACACTGGTTCTCGCGGTTGCAGATCTCGCCAAGCTTGCGGCCCGCGAACGCGGGCAGGCAGCGCCCGCCATATGATATACAAAACTAAGACGTCTTCCTTATTGAGAGAGGGTATCCAGTGTGGACTACAACGAGCTGATGTTGAGAATGAGTATGAATATAAGCCAGCTACGAACCTGGGACGACCTCCTCGCACACTAGACCCGCCTCACACTGGTTCTCGCGGTTGCAGATCTCGCCAAGCTTGCGGCCCGCGAACGCGGGCAGGCAGCGCCCGCCATATGATATACAAAACTAAGACGTCTTCCTTATTGAGAGAGGGTATCCAGTGTGGACTACAACGAGCTGATGTTGAGAATGAGTATGAATATAAGCCAGCTACGAACCTGGGACGACCTCCTCGCACACTAGACCCGCCTCACACTGGTTCTCGCGGTTGCAGATCTCAAAAAGCTTGCGGCCCGCGAACGCGAGCAGGCAGCGCCCGCCATATGATATACAAAACTAAGACGTCTTCCTTATTGAGAGAGGGTATCCAGTGTGGACTACAACGAGCTGATGTTGAGAATGAGTATGAATATAAGCCAGCTACGAACCTGGGACGACCTCCTCGCACACTAGACCCGCCTCACACTGGTTCTCGCGGTTGCAGATCTCGCCAAGCTTGCGGCCCGCGAACGCGGGCAGGCAGCGCCCGCCATCGTCTGTGGACAATAATAAATATAAATTAAATTTATTTTGCAAGTAAGGTTCGTTTATTGCATAATCATGTTGTTTTATGTGTTTTCATCTCTCCTGTTCTGAAAGTTGGCTTTTCATGGGTATATAGCCGAGTGGAAAATAGCGTTTTCTCCCCTAGGGTGGAAAGTATTTGTTTTTTAATTGTTACTGTCAGCCACGGAGTCGAAGATTATTGAGTTACTTCATATTATTAAAATAAAATATTTACATATATCTAAACTCAGCTATACATTAAACGACGATGTTGATAAAAATCCTTTTACAGTTGGTATTTTTTTCCTAATTACAGAAAATCAACATTCAAAATCATTTCTGTAAATATCGGCTGCCCGCCATAATGCTATGATTTTTTTTCATGTTTCGGCATGGCCCTCTAGAATCTAGACTAGTTGCGTCGCGGCCTATGCAAAGAGTGGAAAGTGGCCAGTGCAAAGAGGTTGGACGTTGGATATAGTTTTAATTATTTTATTTAGGTATATCTAAAATCGAATAATTAATTTATTTCATATTAAGCAAATAATTGTTTACATTTATTTATAGAATTATATCAATACAAGAAATAAGATTAAAATTATTAGATCAGATACGATTTTTAAACTTTTCTAAAGTTGGCAGTATGTGTATTTTAACTGATTACTCTTAATATACCATGCTGATTACTCTTCATATGTTTTATAAAATGTACGTGCAGTATTTTACTTTCCTCACAGTCGAAATGAAAAGTAGAGTGTTTAACTCGGGTGAAATTACCCATTTCACCCTCGAACTATTGGCGCTCTCACTTCGTTCGAGCCAGAAATATCTCGGGTGAAATGGGTCACTTTCAACCCTTGGTTAACAATCTACTATTGCATAGGTCCAGAGAACCCTGCAAGGGCACAGCAAACTTAAATATCTCATCATCTTCTTAATGCATTGTTATAAATGTGATGGGGTGTCAGCTATTGGAATCAAGGTGTCGATAATTGGGACGTTTACCTTACTTAGGGCTTGACCATATAAGGTCATCGCTTTTTCTCGATTTTTGTCCCCCCCCCCGTCATTAATATCCTGTTAATTCCTTAAATTGACGCATCCCCGCAGACAGGGGTCTCCTGAAATGACGTAATATATGGACAGCCCCTAAGGTCGCAATGGCACTTTTACAAGTAAAAATCTACCAGCATTTCTGATAAAAACGCTGTCAAGAAGAATACACCAAAACCAACTCCATAGTCAGCAATTATTTTGCAAAACAAAGCTTACAAGTAAGCTCTGTAAGGCTTTCTTGAGGTTAAAAAGTGGGTCCAGAAAAAAAACACGACTTAAAAACCGTGTTTCACCAAGTTCTTTAATAGCGTAGCAAACCGTGCAATAACAGAAGCTGCCTGAAATTACAGACTATTATTTTAAAAGCACATCTGTGTTTGGTCGGGTAATGGTCGTATAACGGTCGGAATCCAGACGTTATGAAAAGCTCTTAGCGGAGTGCAATGAAATGCACTGTTCCTCCATTATTTTAAAACCTAACCTCTGCGGACCCCTAGTCACAGAGTAGACAAAAGTACTTACGTACCTATAGACAGCGTCGTATAGTGTATAGCAGCCAAAATAGCCAAATATATCGAAACACATCCTTATTCTTACAGTAATAGCCCAGGAGTATTAGTCTCAAGACGAGAGTCTTTGACCAGTGTGTGTTGCCAGTGATGACACGTGGTCGCTTACAACGGGCCTCATAAAAAGGCTCAAAGTCACCCAAAGGTGGCTATGTTGGGAGTTTCTCTGCGTGATCGTATCAGAAATGAGGCTATCCGCAGCAGAACCAAGGTTACCGATATAGCCCTCCAAATAGCTAAACTAAAGTGGCAGTGGGCCATTGGGAGGAAAGGTTCTCGAGTGGCAACCACGTACCGGAAGGCGCGGCGTGGGTAGGCCCCCCACAAGGTGGACTGATGACCTGGTAAAGGTCGCGGGAGTCCGCAGGATGCGGGTGGCGCAGGACCGGTCATTTTGGCACTCTTTGGGGGAGGCCTATGTCCAGCAGTGGGCGTCTTTCGGCTGATATGATGATGATGATGATGACATAAAATCCTTCATAACAGCTGAAATTTGGTATGCTGACGGTGTATTTGATAATCCCACCAAAAACATAAATGTAAAAAAGGAGAGCCAAGTTCAATACAAAAATTATGCTTGGCTGTGGGCTTCGCCGCAAAAAGAGATCTAAATGAGTGCCAAGTTCTATGCAAAATCCAAATATGTATTTATAGGAACAAAATAACATCATGAAAAAGTATTAAACTCTATCTCTTTGCTTCATTGGATAACAATTGCTGTTATTTAATGAGATCTTAAAGTAGGTTAGATTTGACTTGGCTAGTTTTCATTACATCAGTTATTTTATAAAGTTATCAACATATATATATATATTTTTTAATTCTAATAAAAACTGGCCAAGTCAAATCTAACTTACTTTAAGATCTCACATTTTTAAATAACAGCAATTGTTATAGGTAGGTACCTATCCAATAAAGCAAATAAATAAAGTTTTTTTAGTATTTGTTGTTATAGCGGAAACTGAAATACAGCATCTGTGAAAATTTCAACTGTCTAACTATCATGGTTCATGAGATACAGCCTGGTAACAGACAGACATTAGACAGACAGACAGACAGTCAGACGGACAGACAGACGGACAGACGGACAGCGGAGTCTTAGTAATATGGTCCCGTTTTTACCCTTTGGGTACGGAACCCTAAAAAGAGATAGGTAGATATGTCGTCTATACGAAATTCCTTGTTTAATAATTTACTTTAAAAACAAAGTTTTAACCGATGAAAAATCAATCATCCCCTATTTTCCTACCCTTAAGGTTGTTTTTTTTTCCAAATTTATATTGGACCAACTTTGAGGTATACCCTTTCCAATTAAAAAAAAAATATCAAAATCGAACTACTCTGTAAAAAGTTAGGCGTGGTCATACATAAAAAATATATATGTATAGGTACGCGTCGACTTGAGAACCTCCTCCGTTTTTTTCGTCGGTTGAAAATGGCCAGGCACATCTGACAGATGAGACACGTTTACGTTTGCATTGACGACGCAAAACTGAGGCAAGTAAAGTTGGTGCAAGTGACTCAATTTTAGTGTGCCGTTTGTGGAGTGCTTATAACCTATCTACCTCTTTTTCAACCGACGAAAAAAACGGAGGAGGTTCTTAAGTCAACGCGTATATTTTCTTTTTAAATATGACCACGATTAACTTTTTACAGAGTAGTTCGATTTTGATAATAATTTTTTTATTGGAAAGGGAAGTTGGTCCAATATAAATTGGAAAAAAAAACCAACCTTAAGGGTAGGATAATAGGGGATGATTGATTTTTCGTCGGTTAAAACTTTGTTTTTAAAGTAAATTATAATATTACATCATTGTCGTATTTAGTATATTATGACTATTCATACTGTATCTACTTCCCTCATCAGTTTCCTCACCAATAACGTGATAGTAAACGGTAATAAGCTAATAAGGCCTATTTAATGTACCTACATAACGTAAGCATTATGTAATTAAAATTAATTACATAATTATTACGCGTCATAATATAGGTATTATGTCATTCTCCAGACGCACTTTCCTTACCTGACAACGCATATGATGACTGAGTTGACTAAGTATTATGATACGATTGTTGTTTCAAAATTGTAGGCACTTACTTTCTACTGATAGAATTTAATACGAGTGGTCAATACTACTCGTTTTTAAATTTTCTTTGTCTATTTCAAAATAGCATTACATCATTTTTTACAGTTTTCGAGTGTATGGGTCATGCACTCGAAAGTCAAAAACCGGCCAAGTGCGAGTCGGACTCGCGCACGAAGGGTTCCGTACCATCACTACATAGTATAAAACAAAGTCGCTTCCCGCTGTCTGTCTGTCTGTCTGTCTGTCCCTATGTATGCTTAGATCTTTAAAATTACGTAACAGATTTTGCTGCGGTTTTTTGTAATAGATAGTGTTTCAAGAGGAAGGTATTATATGTATAAAATATGCATGTATTATACATAATAAACCCGTGCGAAGCCGGGGCGGGTCGCTAGTTATATATAAAAACGGAAAAAAAATTACGTTTGTTGTATGGGAGCCCCCCTTAAATATTAGTTTAATTTTATTCTAATTATGTATTTTTAAAGTGAATATATAACTTAATATTCAGTGCATATTTCAAGCGTCTACCTGTTGCCATTATCAATATCGACCAAAAACGAGCAAAAAAAAACCTTTGTTGTATGGGAGCCCCCTTAAATATTTATTTTATTCTGTTTTTTAGTGTTTGTTGTAATAGCGGCTAACTGTCACGGTTCATGATATACAGCCTGGTGACAGACGGACAGACAGACAGATAGACGGACAGCAGAGTCTTAGTAATAGGGTCCCGTTTTACTCTTTGAGTACGGAACCCCAAAAATCGGTCCCCAAGTGGAGTGCGCATGTTCTGATAGCATGCGCGGAGTACCGCGCTGCCCCGTTGCTAATTTATGGATAGTTTTGTTAAACTTTTATTACATCGCCTCAAAATGTTTCGTCCATCTATCGCATGTCGCATTACAGAAACAAGTGACAAGCGCTCGGCAGAGCAGCCAATGCCCATATGGCGGCGCTATTCTGTAACTTGTTTTAAGCTCACCTCAACGCTCACCCACAAATATATCTTGACGCCGCGATTCGTTGTAACTATGCGTAGGTAGAGGTCTAGTTTCGGTAGGCGTGACGGGTGGGGTGAGGCGCATGACGCGTAAACAATAACAGCCCTGCTGATCGTGAGTTTCACTTGCATCGTGGTTTCATAAATCCACACAATAGTTTTGTATACCATGTCGGTGGCAAACAAGGTTACGACCCACCTTGTGGTAAGTGGTTACCGTAGCCTATGGACGCTTGCAACTGCAGGGGTGCCACATGCACGTTGCAGATCCTTTAAGAATGTATAGTTATATGTTACCGTCAGATTATCAACACCTTCAGTTTATAATCTTACTACGCGATATTATAAACTGACGAAAAATTGTGATTTGTCAAAACCGTTCACAATTTAACGCATTATTTTTCGTTAGTTTATAATCTATCAATAACGGATCGTCAAATTGTGAACTGGATCAATTTGGTATGATTCGGAGCGCACCATGTGCGCTGATTGGTTGAATTAATTATTGCTCTTGCATCAGCTTCCACTTATGACAGAACATGATTGTTATTTTTTTCATCCAGACATTTTATTCCATTTATTTCGTCATCCAGCAATGTCGACGGAGCCCCGCTGCGCGTGGCTCCTATTTCTGGGCAGTTTGCCCTTCGGTCAACTGAAGCTACCTAACTAACCTAACCTGCCCGTCTTTGTGTATCCGGTCCGTAGCATGCCGATTTGATCTCGGTTGACAATTTGACGACTCGACATTGATAGTTTATAAACAAACGAAATATAATACGTTAAATTGTGAACTGTTTTGACAAATCACAATTTTTCGTCAGTTTATAATATCGCGAGTTAGATTATAAACTGACCGTGTTCACAATCTAACGGTGACATATTCACTCCTTTTTTGAAGTACCCCATACTGTAGTCCCTCGGGAAAACCTCGGCAGGCAGCTCATTCCACAACCTGAGCGTCCGAGGAAGGAAAGATCTCTGAAACCGTACATTTAGGTTCCAGTGTGTGAGGATGAACGCCCTGCCGACGGCGAGCGGTGCCGTGGTAGAACGCAGCCGTGGACATCATGTCGAACAGTTCGGAGCACAACCCATTATAATTTAGGTATCACAGACAGCCCCATGTGCAGAGCGTGCATGGAGGCAGAAGAAACGACTAAACATATTCTACTGGACTGCAAGCAGCTAGAAGTACCTATACAGGATAAAGCACATAGGTTCTCCAGACATACTACGGGACGCAGTCAGCAACACCATGGCACTCACCAACTTTCTAGAGGAGTTAGAATAGCGCCACACTGCCGTTTCACGCAAAATAGGCACGGCATATTGGATGTCGATTTACTAACTAACAACCCATTGTAGAAGATATAGAACACGCACAATTATACTTAAGGGTTCAATAGCGCTTGTGAGTTTGGGATTTGGGATCCTCTACGATTAGCATAGCACGTCTCTGAAGCGAGTATGGATCCGATAGTCAAAACAATTGGGTGGAGATTACCTTAAAAATTAATCGGTGGTCGCTGTCTCACCATTATGCCGAGGTGTCAGACAGACACCTACAGCGCTGATTTTCAGACAGCACCGTACGTGACCCATGGAACACAACACAACATAAGACACATAATAAACACATAATTATTGTATACCTACACATTAAGTGCCATATTCAGCTTACGGTCTGCCTTGTACATCGTAGCCAATGAACGCTTGCGCCTCTAGAGAATCCTTTAGTGATTTGTAAATTCGTTCTCTTGACAACTATAGTCTATAGAGACAAATCCGCTGGTCGATCGCGTAACGTATTGTTCGCGCGTCAGTACTTTTAGCGTGGGATTGACGTGAGTTGCGTTTACTACAGGCGCTAGCGCCTATCGTCAAGATTTAGTATGAAAAGTCTATACACCGCCCCTGGTGGTCACTCATAGAACTAAAAATCCAAACTGTAACGTGAGGCACTTATACATTACTTAATTCGCCATCGACTTCACGTTCGTTCACGATTTTCCAATATTCAACCTTATATCACTAGCATTTATCGTTTTAATTTAAATGTTTGTCGGTTATGACATTACAGAATACGCGCATCGCGACGTCGACAGTGTCCACTGTCGATACAATATGGCGGCGCGGGGGCCATTTATTTGCATTTTTAAATACAAAATACGCGACAATCCGAATTTTGCGGATATATGTTGTCAATTCAAAACCCTTATTTTTATAAGTTCTTTAATTTGAGATAAATTTCGATCGGATCTACGGTAACTCTTGACGGAATAATACGATATCACGGGCCATTTTGCAAGTGAAATAGTAAACTACAGTCACTACGGTATTCTTCGATACGAAATGTCAAATTTGGGTCACACACTACCGATTGGTAGTACAAATCGAACGTTAAATTACGCATCGAAAACTAAACGCTAGAGCCTAACGTTTTGCAGTTGGTTTCGTAGGACAACGGCATTGTGAGTTACAAGTTTGACGGGTCGAATCGAAGAATACCGTAGCGAGATCGAAATCTATTCGAAGCGCGTTTATTCGATCTCGTATTAGTTACGTAACGTTAGGTTACGATTGTTATCTCACAATAAGGGTACTGGTATATAATCAACCGACGAAAAAAACGGAGGAGGTTTGCAAGTCGACGCGTATACTCGTATATATATTTTTTTTTATGTATGACCACGCATAACTTTTCACAGAGTAGTTCGATTTTGATAACTCTTTTTTTATTGGAAAGGTTATACCCCAAAGTTGGTCCCATATAAATTTGGAAAAAAAAACCAACACTAAGGGTAGGAAAATAGGGGATAATTGATTTTTCGTCGGTTAAAACTTTGTTTTCAAAGTAAATTATCATAGATCTAAATGCTTCGAGCAACACGGAAGGGCGTAAGCATTCACACCATTCCCCATCTGTCAATGTACAAGCCCAAGTGGGCATGCTTCGTACACAAAAATTGATGAAGGTGTGCAAGTTTTTTCGCTGTAATGTATCTTTTTCAGGGTTCTGGTGGTTCCGTACTCAAAGAGTAAAACGGGACCCTATTACTAAGACTCCGCTGTCTGTCTGTCTGTCTGTCCGTCTGTCACCAGGCTGTATTTCATTAACCGTGATAGTTAGACAGTTGAAATTTTCACAGGACCCTATTACTAAGACTCCGCTGTCTATCTGTCTGTCTGTCCGTCTGTCACCAGGCTGTTTTTCCATGACCAAGATAGTAAGACAGTAAAAAATTTCACAATTGATGTAGGTATTTCTGTTGCCGCTATAACAACAAATACTACAAATACAGAATAAATAAATATTTTTTTTTCTTTTCTTTTACAATCTTACACAAATCTACCTAATCCCAAACTAAGCAAAGCTTGTATGTAATATGGGTACTAGACGACGATAAACATACTTATATAGATAAATAAATATTTAATGCTCATCACACAAATAAATGCCCTTACCGGGATTCGAACCCGGGACCTCCGGCTTCGTAGGCAGTCACTACCAACTAGGCTACAGGGGACTCCCATACAACAAACGTGATTTTTTTGACGTTTTTATAGATAATGTCACAGAACCCTTCGTGCGCGAGTCCGACTCGCACTTGGCCGGTTTTTGATGTATTAGTGTCATCATTACAGCAAATCCCCCTCTACTCCCCCCCCCCCCCCCCCCCCCCCCCCCCGACCCGGTCCCGCAAGAAATGACAGAATTATTTGTTGCTCGTTTGTATGGGAAAATGACAGTTGAATTGTTCTAACGCCCGTTCGGAAAGTTACGTGATCATCCACTACCAGAAACATAACTACATATTCTCAGTAGCTACGCTAAATATGAGTATTGGAATTATACAGTCAGGGAAAAATTTTTTTATACACATGGACTCGCCTGCTCCTCGGGTGCCGGCCGCTTGTCCCGTCACGCTGCACTCAACGACATCTTAAGAAGGGCGCTTGCCAGCGCCTGCGTCCCCGTGGCTCTTGAGCCTCGGATTGTACGGGACGACGGCAAGCGTCCGGACGGGATGACGTTGATCCCCTGGCGAATGGGCCGTGCGCTGGTGTGGGACGCTACTTGCGCTGATACGTTGGCAGCGTCCTACTTGCCAGTCACGTCCAAACTAGCCGGGGCAGCGGCGGATGCCCGAGTGCGATCCAAGGTCGGGAAATATAGCTGTCTCGGCGCCCAGTACGACTTTGTCGCATTTGGCGTCGAGACACTCGGCCCTTGGGGAAAAAGCGCGCGTGGGCTCCAAGGGAGATCAGCAAGCGGTTGAGGGATGCAACGGGTGACCCTCGCGCAGGCAGCTTTCTCGCTCAAAGAATAGCGATTGCTATTCAACGCGGGAATGCTGCCTGTGTGATGGGCACCCTGCCTATAAAGGACAAAGTTTTGATACGTCTCTGTAATTTTATTTTATTTTTAAGTCGTTTGCAAATAATAAATGTACATAAGTATATTAGTAAATGATGAATAAAGTCCTTTGGAACTATAAAAAAAAAAAAAATTATACACAGATTTTTGGTATATCAAATTCCTCTTCAATGGGAATTCGAAATATCCTTAAGTAGAGTTGACAACTAATTCAGAAACAATTGGGTCGGTATTTTGTGAAATCATCAAATGAACGGGTAAAATGGTAAAATTAAGGGAAAAGGCTACGCGAAATGATCGCTCTTGAAACGCTCAGAAACGAGTTGAAAAAAAATTGAAATTGGTTTGTCTGAAATTTTTGATATTTTATTTTAATGTTATAATCAAGAAATCTTGTAATGAGGCTGTTATCAATTTATTTACTACCTATTCATTGTAAACCTCATGTTTGAAATTCTGAAAGTATCATTGGTTATGTTATGAGTTATGACATCATGATTTTTAGGGTTCCGTAGCCAAATGGCAAAAAACGGAACCCTTATAGATTCGTCATGTCCGACTGTCTGTCTGTCCGTCCGTATGTCACAGCCACTTTTTTCCGAAACTATAAGAGCTATACTGTTGAAACTTGGTAAGTAGATGTAATTTGTAAACCGCATTAAGATTTTAGACAAAAATATTAAAAAAACCATAAATTTTGGGGATCCTCATACTAAGAACTGAAACTCAAAAATATTTTTTTTCATCAAACCCATACGTGTGGGGTATCTATGGATAGGTCTTCAAAAATGATATTGAGGTTTCTAAAATCATTTTTTTCTTAACTGAATAGTTTGCGCGAGAGACACTTCCAAAGTGGTAAAATGTGTGTCCCCCCCCCCCCCCCGTAACTTCTAAAATAAGAGAATGATAAATCTAAAAAAAATATATGATGTTTATTACCATGCAAACTTTCAACGAAAATTGGTTTGAACGAGATTTAGTAAGTAGTTTTTTTTATACGTCATAAATCGTAAAAAGCAATTTATTTAACGGAACCCTTCATGTGCGAGTCCGACTCGCACTTGGCCGCTTTTTTATATTCGTACTGTCACGTGTTGGTCCGCGTCCGTTTAAAATGAGAACCAAACTATTGTATGGAGAGTCAACTTGAGCCTAAATCCCAGACTATCTCGTAATTTCAAGTCAAGTAACATCAAGTTGACTAATTCTACAATTCATTGTATGCCGGTTCGCCAATTAATTCAGAATTCCGATGACAAACTTGTACGAAGCGGTTTAGAGTTACAAACTAATTTGGCATTTCACATTAAAATTAATAAAGTTGGGGTGTTTCACTTAGCTGGTTAAGTCGCTTAGTTTGTTTAGTATGCAAATCTGAAGGTTAACTTAGACTAAATATAGAAAATCCATAGCTTATTCCGACGTAGCGAGGCGAAGGGTTGTTTAAGTCGTACCCTTGGTAAAATAATGCAATATGTGACGATACGTCAAAAGTGATTTTATTATGGAAATAGCCTTAAAAAAATGCGTTCTACAATACACGAAAAGAATTATATTTTTAACTTTTTTAGTTCCTGAGATATTTACTCGGAAAACGACGTAAGTTATCAATGGACGTAAAATAGAGTTACAAATGCGGTTGCTTCGTTGTTTAACGTCGCTTCCGCGAGCGATGTCAGGCGCGTGCGCCGTCGTAATGTCAGTCGCGTCAGTGTTCCCGGACAGTAAGTATGTGTCGCGCGTTGGATCGAAATTGGCAAAAATGGATGTGGGACATAAAAGTCTCAACCGTGAGTAATTTCAAATGTTAATAAGATACTTTTGTACAAAACAATTGTAAGTGCGCATACGGCTGTTTGGGTATTGATTATAGCAATAAAATAGGCAGTCGCATCATCATATGCGATACTATTATTGATTTTTGGCATTTGCATGAAAATGCTTTAAAAAACTTATGAAGTACATTTCCCTGATATTATGCTATGAGTATTACGTAATTTTAACGTTTGTTTAAATGCTGGCCGCAAGTTCACTTGCGCTTTTGTTATACGAACTATTCATGGCCGCTTGTGAAGATATTGCGTTATATGACGCAACTGTGGGTATCGCGTGTGCACTTACATCGTTATATTAGGCCGTTAACTAAGATGCGTCGTTTTCAAAAAGTTTGATTGCATATAAAAGGCACGTTTTTCGTACAAATGTTACATTTCTATATTTATTTGTTTTGTAGCTTGCCTAAATAATACTACTAACGCATTTTTAACCTCATTTATCTTTTATTTATTTTTTACACACTGTATAAACTTTGTGTTTTAAAATATGTGTACGTATAAGTGGCTTATTTTATGTGTTACTTCCAGTTTTGAAAGCAGTTGCGGAGTTTTGGGGCATTTCATCTGATGAAGAAATCTTCGATAAAGCTGACTTGGAGAGACCTACACAACCTGCCCGTTTACTATAAAGAAACTATTTCTAAATTGGTCCTACCATATCAGCCAGATGTATCAGATAGTAGTCCTTTCAGATTGCAGTTTAAGGCCAGATGACAGTTTCGAAAGCTCTCCATCTACGTCTATTTTGATCATTCTACGGGACAAAGTTAATATTCCTACGCCAATACCATCCCCTGAGCATTTCAGATGTGAGGATGATTGTAACGTCGAGTTTTGTGCAAAACATGACCAGCATAGGAGTTTTAACCGAACACCTCTTTCTCGAAAACGTTTTGCGTGAGAAATAATGCAAAGACATGTGTCCAGGATCATCAACGTTTCACACTGTTATCAGACATGTCCCCAGCCACATCTGTTCCTCCAATGCCTTCTTCAGACGTTGAAAATGATCAAGTGTCAGATTTTGCTGTTGTTAATGAGAGCGACGAATCCGACAAGGAAAATAATACCGCCGACGGTACAAACGAAGCATGCATGGTTCCAGGCGCAAGAGGTGAAAAAAGACAGTTAATAGGTGGAGACAAATGGCTTCAAAACCAATGACAACGCTTAAATAATTTAGGCCAAGAGTATATACTACTAAAGGTGGCAAAACTATGGTCGAAAAAGAAATGAAACGCCCTTGCGATTGCCGATTTATATGTAATGAAAAAATAACTGACGCCGAGCGCAATACTGTCTTCAAAAAGTTTTAGCTGTTAGGAGATAGGCAAAGCAGTGGACTTATTTAGTAAAGTATATCAAAAAGATACCCAAAACTAGATGTCTTAATCAGGACACCCCGAACAACCGCAAGTTTACTTACAAATTACGAAGGTGACAGTGTCCATTCGACACTTGAAAGGACCTCGTCATTAAATACTAAGTATACTCCTGAAGAGTGGAAGCTTCTTGTCAGATGGGCTAGAGCACCTGACAATGAACCGTATTTGGTCAAAAAGTGGCTGAAAAATACTCAGGGTGTAATGATAAGATGGACGAGTGTGATATAAATAGCTGTAACAAAATCTGACACCTTTAGACTGAAATTGAAACATAATTTCAACTAATCCAGACCCGGAGCAGGACCCTAACTTTACTGATGAATACGAGTATGACAGCGAATAAGGTGTTTTCAAATTAGTTAATAAAGGTTATAAATGTTATAATGCCTCGTTTGATCTGATTAAAACGTTTAGATGTTTGTTTATCTAAGAATGAAGGTGGTTATTTAATTATAAAAAGGAAAGCTTTATTTTCTTAGTTATTTTATTTGCTAATTTTACAATTTCGGGTAGGTACTGTTTATTTAAATGATTGCTGTTATTCTTTTCATTTCCTAAAAGTTACACACATTTAAGTAGAATACACTTGGTAATACATTGAAAAAAAAATTGTTTGTAACATTAAGTACAATTAAAATGATCATGTTGATTAAATACATTGTTTTTGCATGCCCTTACACTTACAAATACAAATACAAATATTTATTCGTAACAATTGTTATAGGTATGTCATACAGAAATTGGATACCTATCTAACTAACAAGTATGTTACTTACACTTAGTACCAAACCATGACTATTTAAAATTATTTCGAACCAAGGCATGTTTTGTCAGTCAGGAGTTGTAATGCTAGTTATTAAAGTTATAAGTGCTTAAATGTTTTGTTTTACAAAGAAATATCTTGGTTCATGCTAATGCGACCTAATACTATTGAAGATTTTCGGTGGAAAAACGACGTATCGTTACATACCTCATAGGGTGCTTCATAAAACAACGATACATGTGCACATACGTTACATAGTATTTCGTTAAATAACGACGGATCAGCACATACGTTAGCTGATAGTTGGTAAAACAATGCCACATATGCACATCCGTCATTCGATTTTCAAAAATAATGCATTAAATAAGAAGGAATACAACGCATGCAATTAATTGCATTTACATAAATACATATGCAAAATTATAAGAAAAATAATTTAAAAGCAAAAAAGTTATCCTCCAAATTCAATCATGCAATCTTTAAACCTCTCTCCTGTAAAGTAGACTTTTTGCAGATGTGGCTTTGTTTTACCAAGGGTACGAGTATCTTCAAGGTCAACAGTACAGTCAGCATCGAATATGTAGCAGCCAAAGTAGCCAAATAAAACATATTACGGGACAATCTTAAGCAAATCAAATGCAAACCCTTGAATCCCTCGTTACGCTCAAGATTCTACTTTAGAATCCCTCGCTACGCTCAAGATTCTATATAACCCCCTCGCCGTAAATATATCATTGTGCTCCCTTGAGACACTATCTATTGTAGTTTTAAAGCCGGTAGCAAATTTTTAAATGACGATAGCCTCTTTTCAAGAATGTCTAGTAGGACATTTAAAGTTAATATTTGCGAATGAAGGAGACATTTTGAGGACTACCGTCGCCTTAATTACTTTTCGAATTTTAATTAAATTAATAAAGCTTGCCAGAAAGCTGTTAACTTAATTAAATTAATTTACACGTAAAATATTTCAAGGGAATTTGGCGTATGATCCAATTTTGGTTTAATTATATTTTAACTTGTTGAAATTGTTCAACATTGGAGAATATGTTATACACTGTTTCGAGCTATAGAGTACGAAGTATGACTCATTGTCCCGTTCCGCTTGAGCCGAGCGTTCGGCTTTATGACATTATCACGTAAAATTATCGGCCGTAAAACGACTTTATAGACAACCAATTTTATTGTTACTTCAAAAGAAAGAAGGCAAAAATTATGCTTAATGACAAAAATCCTATTCCAATTTCTCAAAAAAGTCGGAAGATACAACCGTTTTAATATTGCTTGGTAGAGAGAGAAAACGCTTAAGACCAATGACGTCACGGATTTCGAGCGTCGTACCTACCTAGCTAGAATATGACAATCGTTTCATGTAAAGATGCATTTTGTGGAAAAAGGGACAGAGTATAATATCCCCTCTTAAAACTTTGACCACTTATAACTTTGTGATCATTTTTAGGGTTCCGTACTCAAAGAGTAAAACGGGACCCTATTACTAAGACCTCGCTGTCCGTCCGTCCGTCCGTCCGTCCGTCTGTCTGTCACCAGGCTGTATCTCAAGAACCGTGATAGCTGGAGAGTTGAAATTTTCACAGATTATGTATTTCTGTTGCCGCTATAACGACAAATACTAAAAACAAAATTAAATATTTTTTTAAGGGGGGCTCCCATACAACAAACGTGATTTTTTTGCCGTTTTTATAGATAATGGTACGGAACCCTACGTGCGCGAGTACAACTCGCACTTAGCCGGTTTTTATTTTATTGTCTTGTGTTACTTTTTTTCTCCATGTGACTATATTTTTAATAATTTTTGGAGAAAATTCAACATTATTGATCTGGGGGCACGATAGCGCCCCCGCGAAGTCGATTATTTTATTTGGTGGCACCATCACTATTGTTTTACAACCCTACTTGAAGATAACAATAAACCAATAGATGTCCGTAATGGTTGGTTTTAAGTACTTTTGGTCATTTTAACTGGAACAAACCATACCTATGGCAAAAAAAACTACGATTGAAGTTATATTTTACCCATCATATTTTCACTTCGTAAACTTCGGAGATGACACAGGGGTATGGTATTTTTTTAACAATTTCCTTCATAAGTCGAAGCTTAACCACTGTAGAAAATAATAAAAACTGTTTTAGAGTTTGCAACTCAAGGTCTTTCATATGATAGTGTACGTAATAACTAGACCGATATTTTTTTATAGAAAAGTAAAATATATGTTTAAATTATTAATTTACTTTATAACGAAGACGAAGATATTTAACGTTGTGACAGATGGAAAAAGTAAGAGAAATTCTTTTTAAAAATTATGGAACCCTAAAAATTAAATTACAGTTTAATTACAGTTAATAATATGTCGTAACGCGCGTTCGCAGAACTCAACTAGCCATAATGATTTCAGGTGTTGGTAGCAAGTTCCACAACACGCCGCCATTCCTCTCTGACAGTCGCCTTCCTTACGCCTTGGCCACGACATTGGTCTTAAGCGACCTGCGACCAGCGTTTTATCTGTTCATTGCGCGTGATCCCAACTAACCACAGTGCGTTGCGCGTTTCGACCGCGCAATGAACAGATAAAACGCTCACTAAACGCTTAATCACGACCGAGACGGTCAGCGCGTACCGCGGTACGCGCTGACCGTCTCGTTCGAGCACTGTTTCCAGCCTAAGCATCTCACTGGCTGGCGCGGCATGCGGTGGCAAGTCGATAGTAGGTAAACTTGACAATTGCTTTCAAGTTTACTATTGACCTAACCTATTTGTCTACGGTACTGTTGACCGCCACCGCATGCCGCGCCAGTAATTCAGGCTTTAGTCGTTCCTTCCTTATTCATTGACCTAATAGCACCACAGTCACCAAAAAGTACTTACCAGTGACGTAAATCAGTCTAACATTCTACTGGAATGGATTCCATATGGAAGTTTTTATGGACATCAGGAAGGATGGCTTTTCTCTTAGTAACGAAGCTGCTTAGTATTCAAAAATTCCTTCCAGATTTGGTGTGAATCGAATGGGATCATTGAGTCTGTTTTATTTGCAATAATTAGTCATCATAATAACTTGTCATCTCTTCTTTAACCCTTGACCGATTAACAAATAATTATAATTATTTCGAATGAGTCAATGAATCATGGCTATGAGTAATTTTTCTATCTGTCATTGAGGGCGAACATTGGAAAATATAGCGTTCTTTAAAACGCCGTTCTGACCAGATCGGGAAATAATAAGGAGTGATTTCAAGATATATTATAATTGACTATCGTTTGTTAGGTATCTGATTTAACCTACACATATGATTTGCTGTGGGACAAACTAAATAAAACTTCGGTGCCAACCGAATGTGTGTCCCTATTGAGATACTGGTACGCCAATCAGGTGAATCAGGTGAGGTGGGCTGGAGACTGGTCTGACCAGTATAAACTGGAATCTGGAGTGAGGCAGGGTGGGCTGACTTCTCCTGTCCTCTTCAATTTGTATATAGATGAGTTGATTGGAGAGCTGAGCAGCATGCATGTCGGATGCCATATTGACAATGTCTGCGTAAACAACATTAGCTATGCTGATGACATGGTGCTGCTTGGTCCCTCAATCAACTCCATAAGGCAACTGATTGCAAGGTGTGAGAGCTATGCTGAACGACATGGTCTTAGGTACAATTCAAATAAAAGTGAGATGGTGATCTTTAAAGCCCGTAAGTATAATCCGCAAAGTGTACCTTCGGTCATGTTGAACGGTGAGGCCCTGAAAGTATCCAGTAAGTTTAAATATCTGGGTCATATAGTAACCGCGAGTATGAATGATGACCTGGATATCGAAAGGGAGAGAAGAGCCTTAGCAATCAGGGGCAACATGCTCATCCGTAGATTTGCACGGTGTACAAGGGAAGTCAAGTTGACACTCTTTAAAGGCTATTGTACGTCTTTTTACACGTGCAGTCTATGGATGAGGCATACAAAGCGAGCCTACAATGCGTTACGTGTGCAATTCAACAATATCTTCAAGATGCTGTTTAAGCTGCCTCGTCACTGCAGTGCGTCAGGCATATGTTTGCCGAAGCGCACACTGATGGCTTCCATGCCATCATACGCAAGAGGGTCGCCTCGCTGCTGAGACGAGTGCGAGGAAGTGAGAACAGCATTCTGAGGATATTGGAAGGACGTTGGGATTGGAGGGTAAAATAACTCTGAGTTTTGCCCTAAACGACACAGTGCCTCTCAGCGTACAAATTATACTTTTTTTTTCTTTTCTGTTTTGCCTACTAACACTTAGCTTTAAAATAATTTTATGTACTAACAAACTTATGGATTCTATGAGTCTGAAATAAATGATTTTTATTTATTTTATTTAAATATTTTCCAAGTCTTTATTTTCCTTTTTTGCCTCAGCCTACAATACATTATTAAACGAAACAATTACCTAAATTAAAATAATGGTATTTTACCTCATCTAACATCTTACATACGGAAATGTAAATAAAACTAGACAAAGTTTGAACAAATAATTATGGTCCGGTCGTTGCATGGTTCCGTTGCATATTTGTTACCAATTGTATTAAAAAACGTTGGTGAATGTTCCTTTTAGTTTTATTTAGTTGACATTGACATAATAATTAATTTTTCTACATTGACAACTAAAACATGTATGATTGCTAAACCTCATGAAGGTTCTATCTGATCTGTGAGACGGTTGAACAAAGTTAGATATTGATCATTATTTGATAAAAAACCGGCCAAGTGCGAGTCGGTCTCGCGCACGAAGGGTTCCGTACCATTATCTATAAAAAAAAACGATGTTGTTCTGTGTTTTTAGTATTTGTTGTAGGCCCCATTACTTCAGGGTCTTTGTCACACAACGCTAGCCTTTTTCGATTTTTATGAGCCGATGTGCATTTCGAGAGTTGAAGTTATTACCTTCATCGCCTCGTTTAAATGTTTTTAAATCTCGTTTTACATGTATCACTGTGTCATGTTTGTACAATGAGCTTACAGTTAATATTTCTTTGGATTTAAATAAGGCTCGACAAGATGTCGTCCTTGACACTCCCGTTAAAATGCGAAGAGCTCTCTTTTGGAGAATTAATACTCTTCTACTATCCGTTGAGTTTCCCCAAAGGACAACACCGTAGGATATGATAGAATGTATATAGGCGTAATACACTTGCAGGAGGGTTTCCGACGACACTAGTTTGCTCAGCTCACGCAGTGCGTATATCGAGGTAGACAACTTGTTGCACACCAGTTCAACGTGCGGTTTCCATGATAGTGTGTTGTCAAGTTGGAAGCCTAAGAACCTAACTAGTTTTGTCACCTGGATGTTACCATATTATGAATTATTAAAGTAATAAGAAATGAACGAAAACAACAATCGGTAAGGTAAAGAGACATAGATTTAAGTCTTATTTTTTAAGATATCTGCTTTGCAACAATCCATGGCTGTTGTAATTTCATTTATTTAAAAATATTTAAATATTCGCGGACAATCTTACACAAATCAACCTAGTCCCAAACTAAGCAAAGCTTGTACTATGATAATAAGTATAAACACTTAAATACATAGAAAACATCCATGACTCAGGAACAAATATTCGTGTTCATCACACAAATAAATGACCGTACTGGGATTCGAACCCAGGACCTCTTGCTTCGTAGGCAGGTTCACTACCAACTAGGCTAAAGCGGTCGTCAAAACTAAACAATTTATCTGCGAAATTAGTCAAAAAATATCTGTTGGAGCATTTTTTAAGGAACCGGTTGTCATTTGATTAAATCCCTGTAAATTTATAATCATTAGTGAAACATGGGTGTATACACCTTACAACTGTTATAATTCTTGCTAGAGGGGTTTAAGCTGCTTGGCAACAGAATTATTTAAATTCAAATCAAAATCTAGGTTCACAACCATACAATCTATTTCGTTTCTTAGCCATCGCCAATCATAATCGTATATTACGACAACCGATTTAAACTAGCCACAACTTAAAATACGTCATTGTGAAACTCACAAAAATCTAATCTTAGGATGCGGATAAGGGAAGATTCTACATGGAAACTAAACTTAAGGTGTGTTTGACGCGTCGGCGTTGTGACGACTGTTGCGAGACGTGTGCGATAACGTGAGGTTCCTCTGCGACAGATATCTGGCGTCGCTGGAGCTGATGTTGCTTCAGTGCGGAGGTAAGACTTAAACTTAGGGTGGTGTTTGACGCGTCGGCGTTGTAACGACTGTTGAGAGACGTCTGCGATAACGCGAGGTTCCTCTGCGACAGATATCTGGCGTCGCCGGAGCTGCTACAGTGCGGAGGTATAAGACTAAGTAATAAACTTAAGGTGGTGTTTGACGCGTCGGCGTTGTAACGACTGTTGAGAGACGTGTGACGTAAGTCTAAAGGAAGATCACATGAAAACCAAACTACTAAACGTGACCACAACTCAAAATTAAGAGTAGTTAGTAATGCGTCACTTTTCTCTCTCATATTTTAACCATAAAAGGTAATTAACAATAACCACAATCATTATTTATCAGTAGGTAAGCCGACGTCATGTTAAGTATATAAAGTAATGAAACCCAATGTTGTTCATTCAGTCAACAGTTAACTCTGAACTGTGTAACTTACATTTCCTTGTTTTGCATCAGTTATATTGAGGTAAATATTGTTTTAATTTTATAGCAATTAAATTCCAACTTTGTTATAAAAACTAGACTTTAAAAAACCAAAATAGAAATAATGAAGTACTCAGCTCCTAAAACGATATATGTGCCTAGTGTATTTATTACTGATTTAAATGTACCATGTTATTAAGTCCCTGAATTACGTAATTGCATGTTATTCTAGCATGTTGTTTTAAAATTAGAACCAATTTACGTTTGTATCGAGAGCCGAGCATCCTGGCGACCCTTGAGTCACTGACAATGTTGACAGTGTTGACATTATCTGTGCTAGATTTTTAGGGTTCCGTGCTCAAAGAGTAAAATGGGACCCTATTACTGAGACTCCGCTGTCCGTCTGTCTGTCTGTCACCAGGCTGTATCTCACTGATACCGTGATAGTTCCAGTTGAAATTTTCAGATATGTATTTCTGTTGCCGCCATAACAACAAATACTAAAAACAGAATAAAATAAATATTTTTATAGATAATGGTACGGAACCCTTCGTGCGCGAGTCTGACTCGCACTTGGCTGGTTTTGTTATAGGTACTCGTGCTCATATTCAGTATCGCTATCTACTGTCGTACTGTAATCATATACTCGTATCTATTTTATGAATGAGTATGAATATTAATATTGCTTTGCTTAGTTTGGGACTAGGTTGATTTGTGTAAGATTGTCCGCAAATATTTATTTATTTATTAATTTATTTATTTATTGTTTTTTATACTGTAATATACAAATAAATGTTTTCAGTCCCTGTAAGTACATAATTTTCGATTTACTGCTTATATCGCAATCCGTATTCAAAAACCGGCCAAGTGCGAGTCGGACTCGCGCACCAAGGGTTCCGTACCATTATCAATAAAAAATATTTATTTTATTCTGTTTTTAGTATATTTTGTTACACAAATACATAATCTGTGAAAATTTCAACTAGAACTATCACGGTATCAGTGAGATACAGCCTGGTGACAGACAGACGGACGGACAGCGGAGTCTTTTAGTAATAGGGTCCCGTTTTACTGTTTGAGTACGGAACCCTAAAAACCCTCATGGTGTGACTCCGTCCGTCAGGAACCAATTATCCTTTCGATTTAAAATGTGTAATGATTAATAAGTCTAAAAATGAAAAATAGCCACATACAGGGTGTCCGGTAAATAATGGACAACCTTCTAACCACGAATAGGCACCTTAGACTGGTCCAGAAAATCGACTTTGAGGTTTAGTAAAAGCCCCCTGGTTTTCGAGATATTCGCACTTTTCGAAGAGCGAATTGTACAATAAATTGTACAAACAAGGTGTTAAAAAGTGAACATTTATAGCAACATCTTTATTTGTAAAGATGTAAATGGCATTTGTTATATCATTTTAGAATCAGTATTAGATAAACAATTTTTCAGGAAGTTGGCCACTCTGGTCCTCATTTTTTTTTTCACTACAAGCAATCAAACTTGTAGAACATTTTAAAGAAAAATGTGATTCTATTAATTAAGACCTAATTAAACAGAAATCGGTCTGGCCACCATAAAACTCTAATACAAGTTCATTAGCATCACTGTTAGGGAATATTTCCAAGAATTATGAACGTCCGTCATTAAAGTGAAATAAGGTGCAAGTGGTGCAAATAGTGCACCTGATTTCACTTTATTGACCTGGCCCCGTAGCATGGATGGCCTTATTTATTTAGTTATTTATTTTGGTTCACCAACAATTGTTTACACTGAAGTTTACAGTAACCCAATTATCATAACTACTTGCTAAGTGTAACAATCACTTAAAGGTAAACGCCGCATGCAAAAAGGTAAACACCAGTTATCACGCGATAAGTGATAGGATAAGCGCGTCGTCTCATTCTATCGAACGGTGTCAGCCAGGGACGGATGCTCTATCCTATCACTTATCGCGTGATAACGCCAGCCATGCTACGGGGCCTGGACGTTAATAATTCTCGGAAATATTGTCTAACAGTGATGCTATTATGATAATACAAAATATAATCGTCAGAATCGATGCAAGACAGATCGAAAATACATAGATAATTCATTTATTTAACTCATATAGCTATAATTCTACTGCAGAAGTGTTTTGCGGTACCAAAGGTAATGTACCTGCTGCGTACGGCCCCAGCGTGGCTATTCCACAGCGACGTCGATTCTTTCGACGCAACCATTAAATGTTTAATAGAGTCGATAGTCAACGTCTCCCTGAGCGATGTACAATGGACACAAGCGGCTCTGCCAATCCGACACGGAGGCATTGGGGTACGGCGGGTCCGGGATGTGGGTTTGCCGGCCTTCTTGACGTCGGTACACGGGGTTGTAGATCTTGTCGCTAACATATTACAAGCAAATGGTGACAGGACAAACATTCCGTATATGGCTGACGCCTTGATAGCGTGGTCAGCTCTCAATCCAGGGGCTACCGTACCCGAGAACCCCAAAGCCCAGCGCGCATGGGATGACATAGGCTGTAAAGCAACAATCTCTGGACTTATCGGTGAAGCAACCGGTGTCGACCTCGCAAGACTCCTGGCGGTATCGCGGTCTGAGTCAGGGGCATGGTTGCACGCGCTGCCGTCACCACAATTGGGAACCCTAATGGACGGTGACTCATTGCGTGTGGCCGTTGCTCTCCGCCTGGGCTGCAATGTGTGCCAACCACATGTTTGCATCTGTGGTAGCATGGTGGGTGCTGACGGTCATCACGCTCTGAGTTGCCGCCGGTGCTCCGGTAGGCACCCCCGACACCATGCCCTCAACAACATAGTCCAGAGGGCCCTAAGGTTGGCAGGTGTTCCGTCTATTCTTGAGCCGCCGGGCCTTAGTCGCACTGATGGCAAACGACCCGATGGCCTGACGTTGTTGCCATGGGAAAGAGGGCGGTGCTTAGTGTGGGACGCAACGTGCGTCAGCACCTTCGCGGCATCCCATATTAACCGGACTACGCGCGCGGCCGGGGCAGCAGCCGAATTTCAGGCCGCATTAAAGCGACAAAAGTACGCTCCCCTTACATCAGGCTATATTTTTGTACCCGTGGCAGTAGAAACAGCGGGTTGCTGGGGGTCGGACGCAAAGAAATTTGTCCGGGACATAGGCCGTAGGCTCAGGCAAAAGGGTGAGGATGCCCGCTCCGAGTCGTTTCTGGTACAAAGGTTGTCTTTAGCCATTCAACAAGGTAATGTGGCAAGCATAATGGGCACCTTTGCACCAGAGGCGACCAGGGGTGGTTTATTTGACTAGGGTTTTTTTTTTTTTTTTTTTATTTATAGGTACCTATTTAGTTAATGTATTTGTTACTGTTCCAACCTGTATGCCATACGATTAAAATAAATAATCTATTAATAAATTAACCAAATAATTCTAAAGAAAACATTCGTCCGCTCCAGACGGTAACGTAAGATACCGAAAATGAAGCGAGAAAAATAAACATGGCATTTCATCATAGCCTAGAGTAGGTAGTTAATTTTTGATTTTTTTATTGAAATACCAAAGATATACAAACATCTTCAGGCGATACTAGTTTTGTGTCATAACTGATACCAAATGTTCTTGACACCCGAAGGATATTTCTACCACAAAACAGTTTTAAATACGAATATTTCTACCACAAAACGCTGTCCATAGGCGACCAGTGTCTACTTATCATTAGACAGGCTGTTCCTTTTTTGCCACCGATATGAGGGGGAGCAAAAACTTAAGCCTCTGCTAGACGGTCGCCAACACCTCCCTCCGACCGAGCGACCTTGGTCCGCACCGACCGTGTAGACAGTTGTTTGCAGCAACATTTCATACTACAGCGGTCGGTGCCGACCAAGGTCGCTCGGTTGGAGGAGCGTGTTGGCGACCCTCTAGCAGACGTTTTAAAGTCAAATCACTGCGGCGCTACCACGAACTTCGAACTTCGTATATCTCCGTCTCTGTCGCTCGAATGCCATAAACCATAAGTGCGATAGAGACGGTGATATACGAAGTTCGAGATTCGAAGTTCGTGGTAGCGCCGCTTGTATGGAACAGAGTATGATGCTAAATCCCTTTACTTACAAATTAAATTGGCAATTGAATCACCTTTGTATATAGGTAATAGTTTTACTTGAAATTATTATAAGATTATATTGAATATAAAGTTTGAAATATTATCATCAAACCCTCCATAGAATAAAAATATCACTTTAACAGTACGCCCACTACGCCCAGTACAAGGAAATAACATCTGCCTATTATTTTTCAGATATCAACATGAGGAAAATAACATATGCGTTGTTAACATTATCGTTAATTAACTTAAACATGGCGAGGACCATGAACCGACCGAGGATATATTTTAACAGACACGCCGATTCTACCAACAACATTTACGACGGCGAAACTGGAAACCACGCCGATGCCAACCTTCACGCCGACGCCAAAAAAGAAACAAGTGACAACAGCCTTCGTATATTCTTGGATGAATTGCATCAAACTGACGTCGCTGAGTATGTCGCCGAGAATAGCAAAGCTGTGCCGATAGATGGCGCTTCTTTCAACTTCGACGTGAACGCCGTTAATTCAAAATCTGTGCGTAACAAGAGAGGTGTCTTAGGTTGTCCTGGCGGATGGACACTCATGAATTTGAGAGGAAAGGGAACGAGATGCGTTCCTAACGGAAACGTGGATTCATATTACAACAATCGTATTTGATGTTCCAATAAACCAATGTTATTAAATATTTTTTTATTTATTGCCACTTCCAACAAGTTTATACACAGTTCCAGATACATTCCCCAAAACGTATAGTTCAACTTATAGTTTCTTCCAGATTAGACGAAGAAAAGTTCTTAAAAACATATAGAAAACTTTATTTATTTATGTTAAATCCGACCGTAACCGACATCTTTGTGACACCAAATAAATATGTATTTTTTTCTTTCTTTCTATTTATTATTTGATTGTGAAACAATTACGCATAAACCATAGAACAAACCTCAGAGCATAGAATACTAGAGAGAGGACAAGCCGCCGGCGGCCGTGTCGCAGCTGTATGCTCAATGGGCATACACTGCCATACTGTGCACGCGTGCTGATCGCAGAGAATATTACGTTTTTTCCCAAAATGCCTGATATGATGCGCGTTTATTGTCAAATAAGCGTGTAGGTATACAAGTGTGTGTGTTTTAGATGTGTGCGTGCTTTGTCTTGTCAATTACTTGGGCGTTGTGTGGGTTAATGTACTTGCGACAGGCTCACTCTATACAAATCGGCCGCCATGTCCGATCTCCTTATATTCATACATCTGTGGAACAAACAGTAGCTACTCCAGGGGTGATCACCATACATGTGCTAACTCGGGGCACCTATACTAAAGTGATGTAGCAATAGTACATTACTATAGAGGCCGGGAAACGAAGCGTTGCAGGCCAAGTAGATATAGACCGGATAGGGTTACGCGGCCGGCAACCCCGTTTTTGGCCGAGATTTATATAGTGCTTTTCTCAAACTTGCAATGAAATAAAAAGTGGTCAATTTGTTTTATTCGTACAACTAAATAATACGTTTCTGATAGCTGTCAGTGCTGTCACATCATAATCTATAATTGTGTCCCACATTTGTTACTTACAAATATTCCGCTTATTTCCTAAATTAAGTATTAGTTTATAGTTACATGAACTTATATCTAACTATAGAGACGAGGCACTACAACAAAGAAAACACTTATAATTTTTATGAAATTTTCATACGCCGTCATGTACCTAACTTTTGATTTCGGGGGTAGTAAATTATTCATGGCTACTTCTGCTCGCAATTCCGGAGGCATACAGTTCAATTCCATATCATTTTCGTCCAAACTCATTTCGAAATCGATGGCTTTTATTAGAAAGTTTCAAAATAATTACGAACTATTGACAAATCCGGCCAACAAGAAAAAAAAACTTTTTTCAATTTACGCGCCTACCTTTTTTTTCACCTATTTGAAGCAACGTTTTACCCGGTGACATTGACATTAGTCCTAATCTTTTTTTTTTTTGGTAACAGAACGTCTTGGTTCTGTCACAATTTGACGTTTATAAACAAAAGACGGTTGCTTTGCAGGCCTAGGTGTGTAAGGTTGTATGAAATTCCTTTACATATCATCTTCACTAGTCGCGCCGGATACAGTATTTCCGGACCTGATTTGAAGTAAGTCATGTCAACATTTCATTGCAAGTTTGAGAAAAATATTTTACCGACAATAAAATATATCGATGTTACTGTCAACATCTAAATGTTATTCAACATAAATAAATATTGTTTATTTTCTCTTCATTTTAAAATAAAAACAATAAACAACAAATTAAAACTTGTATTTATTTGTTTATTTTAAAATAGTTTTCATAGTATACAATATATATTTTTCCCATAATCGTCGGTAATAAATATTGCCGTCTAGATGAAAATATCCACTTTAAATTACAATACGTTATCTCAGTCGGTCAACGGGGTATTCTTAAAATAATTATGTATACTTAATGACTTTTGAGTCAATATAAAACAGATATGATATTTGTTCAGATATGTAATCGACTACTTTTTATAGTAAGTAATCGAGAAATTTCATGACATGTTTTTTATCGATATCAAATCCCTAAAACGTGCCCCGAGTTAGCACTGTACCCTTATTGTGAGATACAATCGTAACCTAACGTTACGTAACTAATACGAGATCGAATAAACGCGCTTCGAATAGATTTCGATCTCGCTACGGTATTCTTCGATTCGACCCGTCAAACTCACACTGCCGTTGGACTACGAAACCAACTGCAAAACGTTAGGAACTTTGCGTTTAGTTTTCGATGTGTAATTTAACGTTCGATTCGTACTACCAATCGGTAGTGTGAGACATTTCGAATCGAAGAATACCGTCGCGACTGTAGTTTACTATTTCACTTGCAAAATGGCCCGTGATATCGTATTATTCCGTCAAGAGTTACCGTAGATCCGATTGAAATTTATCTCAAATTAAAGAACTTATAAAAATAAGGGTTTTGAATTGACAACATATATCTGTCACCGTTAGATTGTGAACACCGTCAGTTTATAATCTTACCCGTTATATTGTAAACTGACGGAATATTGTGAACTGCCAAAACCGTTCACAATTTAACGCAATATTTTTCTTATTATAAACTTTCAATGTCGAATCGTCAAATTGTGAACTGAGATCAAATCGGCTTGCTACGGAACGTACACAAAGACTAGGTAGGTTAGGTTAGTTAGGTATCTTCAGTTGCCCGAAGGGCAAAGTGCCCAGATATGGGAGCCCCGCTCAGCGGGGCTCCGTCGACACTGCTGGGTGCCGAAATAAATGGAAGAAAATGTCTGAATAACAAAAAAAAACAATCATGTTCTGACGTAAGTGGAAACTGATGCAAGTGGAATAATTCGCTCAACCAAACAGCGCACATGTTGCGTTCCAAATCAGGCAAATTTGATTCAGTTTACAATTTGACGATATGCCATTGTTAGTTTATAAACTAACGAAAATGAATGCGTAAAATTATGAATTATTTTAGCAGTTCACAATATTCCGTCAGTTTACAATATAACGGGTTAGATTATAAACTGACGGTTTTCACAATCTAACGGTGACATATCCGCAAAATTCGGATTGTCGCGTATTTTGTATTTAAAAATGCAAATAAATGGCCCCCGCGCCGCCATATTGTATCGACAGTCGACACTGTCGACGTCGCGATGCGCGTATTCTGTAATGTCATAACCAACAAACATTTAAATTAAAACGATAAATGCTAGTGATATAAGGTTGAATATTGGAAAATCGTGAACGAACGTGAAGTCGATCGCGAATTAAGTAATGTATAAGTGCCTCACGTTACAGTTTGGATTTTTATTTATTTATTTTATTTTTATTTTATTTATTTCCACACTTACAACTATCTTTACAGGTACTAAACCTAAGACAATAGTGTAACTATTTGTACAACCATGTTACCATGTATATCTAAGTATTATTATAACATAATATAAACAATGCTGATGTAGCGACACATTTATGCATACCTAACATGTATATTATCGATATATGTTAGTGAGGCAGGCGGGCTCGCCAGTAGTCCCTTACCCATAGGCGAATGTAGACGCTATGGTAAATAAATAATATATAAGGAACTTTCGGTGTTTACCTTAACAACCAATTGTGGAGTTCCTATATCTGGTGACCCCTGTGAACATTATTAGTGAACATTGCGAGTGAATAATTTAACAAGTGAACATTATTTTTTTTTGGTGAAACGGGACTACTCCTTCCTTTGGGGTACCACACAGGAAGAGCTTATAGGCATACAGCGTCATCATTACGCTGAGAAATGACAAATGGACAAGCGCCTCCGGGGCCCCAGTACCCACCACCTCCACAACCCCCGGCGCAGTCCACGGCACAGCCTACAAGGCAACCGGCAAGGTGTGATTCCGCAAGCAATATAGGAGAACTGGCAGCGGTGTCGCTGTCAACCAGAATTCCTGATTTCTGGGCTGATCAGCCCAAACTTTGGTATGCGCAATTGGAGGCTATCCTAGAGCCGCAACATCTGGGAGACGTACAAAGATTTAACATAGTAGTTACCAAGCTGGGGAGGTCTACAATCCAGGCAGCTAGTGACATCTTACTGGCACCACCGGACACGGGTAAATACGACGCCTTAAAAGAGCGATTATTGGCAGTATTTCAAGAAACCGAAGAAAAAAGGCACAGAAGGCTGCTGCATGAGATGGAGCTCGGAGATCGAAAGCCCTCTCAGCTCATGAGGCAAATGTTAGACCTTGGCGGAGGAAAATTCCCGGATTCGACTATCCGCATGCTATGGGTTGGTTTGATGCCCCAGGCGGTAAAGGCCGTAGTAGCAGGAAGTGAAATAACAGACCTTAAAAAGTTGGCTAACCTAGCGGACAGAATTGCAGAGGCTACAGAGTCTTCGGTCAGCATAGCAGAAGTGGCGTCGGGCCACCAACCAGCGGCGGAAGACAGAGTATTGTCAGAGATAGCTAAGATCAGCACGAGGCTCGAGCGGCTTGAGCGGGGAGGTGCATCGGGTGGACGTGGTAATAGCAGTGCTCGGCAGACCCAACCGCGAAGAGAGACCCGGCAGAAGAAGAGCCGCCAGGATCCAGACTGGCTCTGCTACTACCATTTCCGTTTCGGACAAAAGGCTACTAAGTGCATCAAACCCTGCGGCTGGAAGGGGGAAAACTAGCAGCGATACAGTCGGAGGCGGGTTACTGTATCGGCTCTACCAACCACCGCCTTGTGGTGACTGACGTGAACACGGGCTTACGATTTTTGGTGGATTCGGGAGCCAATATTTCTGTGTTACCGCGGTGCAAAATTGTAAGTAATAGTGGTAAAGTCGAATTAGATTATAAGTTATACGCGGCAAATGGAACGCCAATCAAAACTTATGGAATTAAGACTCTGTTGTTAGATTTTAAGTTAGCACGTGTCTTTCGATGGACATTCGTGATTGCCGACGTTAGCCAACCTATCCTAGGGGCGGATTTTTTAAGTTTTTACAGTCTAAGCGTTAATCTTGGCTCAAAAAAGCTTGTTGACACAGTCACACTAAATGATGTCGTCGCGACTATAGTTAACTGCAGCAATGATTCGGTGAATACAGTTAGCGAGAATCACCCTTTTTGCGACCTGTTGAAACAGTACCCGGAAATTACTAAACCGATTAGTTTCAAAGAGGCTCCCAAGCATACGGTGTGTCATCACATCGAGACCAAGGGCCCCCCGGTTCACGCGCGCGCGAGGCCGCTGCCACCAGACAGGTATAAAAAGGTGAAGGATGAATTTGACTTTATGATGCAATTAGGCATTTGTAGACCTTCAAAAAGCGCGTGGTCGAGCCCGTTGCACGTGGTGCCAAAGAAGGATGGTGGTTTGCGGCCTTGCGGCGATTATAGACAGTTAAACGCATGCACTAAGCCCGATCGCTATCCGATTCCGCGCTTACAGGAATTCACGTATATGCTTGCAGGTAAGACAATATTCAGCAGAATAGATGTGAATAGGGCCTACCACTTTATACCAGTAGCGGAAGAAGACATAGAGAAAACGGCGATTCTGACTACATTCGGTCTTTTCGAATTCCCAAGGATGACCTTCGGACTCCGAAACGGGGCGCAGACCTTCCAGCGCTTCATGAACCACAATGTGGTGAGGGAACTCGATTTTGTTTTTTGTTATTTGGACGACGTACTAATAGCCAGTGTCGATGAGAGGCAGCACCGAATACATCTAGAAAAATTGTTTAGTAGGTTAGATGAATACGGCTTAACAATTAACATCGCCAAATGCAGTTTCGGACGCCCGAAGGTAGAGTTTTTGGGGTATGAGGTTACAAAGGATGGTATTAGGCCGTTACCCGAAAAAGTGAAAGCTATAACAGATTTCCCCAAGCCACAGTCGGTGGAGCAGCTTAGACGTTTCCTGGGCATGGTAAATTTTTATCGGGCACATTTAAAACACGCGATTAAATATCAGGCCGTATTAAACAGGTACTTAGAAAATTCCAAGCGCAAGGATAAAACTGCTATACAATGGACAAAGGAAGCTGACGAGGCGTTCGCACTGTGTAAGGCTAGTTTGCAGAACGCGGCGTTGTTAACATACCCGGTTGAAGGCGCGAAAATGGCCCTTATGGTCGACGCGTCGGACTCATGTGTCGGTGGCGCATTACAACAGCGGGTCAAAGGTAACTGGAAACCTTTAGGCTATTTTTCTAAGCGCCTTACCGACACACAACGCAAGCGCATATGATCGGGAATTGTTAGCCATCTATTTAGCAATACTACATTTCAGAAATTTGTTTGAGGGCCGGCCACTAACGGTATTCACCGACCATAAACCACTAATTTACGCTTTCAGTAAATTAAGCAGTGACAAAGAAACTCCTAGACGAACCCGACAATTGTTGTTTATCAGTGAATTCACTACTGACATACAACACGTGTCGGGTAATCAAAATGTGGTTGCCGATGCATTGTCACGGGTAGAGACAATATCAACACCCACGACTATAGATTTCAGCGAAGTGGCTCGAGCTCAGGCCACAGACGCTGAGTTAGCACAGGCGTTGCGGGACAAAAATAGCGCGTCGCGTCTCAGGAGTGTTCAATTACCAAGTACAAGTGGCGAGATTTATTGTGACGTGTCAACAGGCAGAAATAGACCTTATTTACCATTAGGTTTTCGGAGATTAGCATTCGATACTATGCATGATTTAAGTCATCCGGGTATCCGAGCTACACGCATGATGGTAAGAAAAAGTTTCTATTGGCCTTATATGAATCGTGATGTAGGGGTCTGGGCTAAAACATGTATACAGTGTCAACGTGCGAAGGTTCAAAGACACAATCAATCAGAATTGGGTCGCTTCCCATGTGTAGGCAGATTTGAGCATTTGCACGTGGACATAGTAGGGCCCTTACCTACGTCGGCGGATGGTCATAGGTATTTAGTCACATTTATAGATCGGGTAACTGGCTGGCCAGAGGCTTTCCCGGTTAGCGACATATCAGCCGAAACTATAGCTAAAGTAATTTACGAAGGCTGGATTTCGCGTCATGGTTGCCCTACTAAGCTTACCAGCGACCAGGGCAGACAGTTCGAGAGTGGTATCGTTTCAGAGTTAATGAAGTACCTGGGCATAACCAAGTTGCGAACAACTGCATACCATCCCCAGAGTGATGGGGTGCTGGAACGTTGGCATCGTAGTCTGAAAGCAGCCCTTAAGGCAAGGCTTACATCATCGGCATGGGAGCAGGAACTGCCGACCGTCATGCTGGGCTTGCGCGCGGTTCCACGTAGCGATACCGGAGTGAGCGCAGCAGAGTTAACGTTCGGCAGATCACTGCGTATGCCGGGAGATTTCTATGACGCGAAAACTAGCCTGGGTTTCAACGCAGTTAATTACGTTAGAGAATTAAAGGACGCCATAAGTAAAATAAGGCCCAAGCCATTAGCGCAACGCGACTCGCGTACGATATTTGTGCATCCGGATCTTAAATCATGCAATAAAGTATTTGTACGAGTCGATGCTGTTAGAAAACCCTTGCAACCCCCATACCAAGGCCCGTTCGAGGTCATTAAGAGAGGGGACAAGTGTTTTAAGATACAGTTACCTGAAAGGCAATCACTGATTTCCATCGATAGATTAAAGCCGGCATATTCACTAAATGAGGAGATGTCTTGTTTAGTTGAACCAGTTAAGGATTATTGTTCAAAAAAAACAAATAATAACAATGTTACCGCTGAGCCACACCGTATTAATAATAAGTGCGATGCGCCCACATCGGTCGTTACCGACCCGGCGCATGTTACTTGGACCACACGTGGAGGCCGTACGGTTAAGCGGCCACTGCGGTATCAGCAATAACAATGTTATTATTCAAAACATCAGTGTTAATATTATTAGTTGATTAGTTAGGTACTTTTCATGTTGAAATTTAGGTGACCACCTTGCATTTATTAAGGTAGAGCGTGCAAATTATTTTGATGATGTTTATTATTAAATATCCTGACCTAGAATGTATGTAATAAAGTTAATGCGTAATTCTGTATTTGACCATTCGACTGTTCGCTACGACAAGTTAACAACATGGGTTACAACCAGAGCAAAAATAAGCAAGATGAATTTGAGGCCAATATCAGCGCGAGACATACAGAGTTCGAAAGTCGAATTGCCAACTACGGTATTCTGATCATAACACTGGTTGTGCTTATAGCTATCGTGGTATTGTACACCGTATGGAGGATCTGCAATAGAAGGCTCAAAGGGTGGATTAGGCAACAAGCGGCAGCACAGCCAAGTGCCGTGGCGCGTGGGTTTGCTACGCAGTCGCAGCCAGTGCACGCGGCCGCGGCCGGATACGCATAACAAGTGACAGTGTTTATGTGCCCTCCTATGTATTTAGCGTTAATATGTTTTTGTGATTTATTATTTTTGGTATATTTCAAAAAAATAGCTTTTGTAAGGGGGGGGCTACTGTAGCGACACATTTATGCATACCTAACATGTATATTATCGATATATGTTAGTGAGGCAGGCGGGCTCGCCAGTAGTCCCTTACCCATAGGCGAATGTAGACGCTATGGTAAATAAATAATATATAAGGAACTTTCGGTGTTTACCTTAACAACCAATTGTGGAGTTCCTATACTGACTTTGTGAATTCATTCAGAGAACACGAAAACAGGTCTATATTATCTGCTATTAAGTTGAGGGTGCACAGGGCGCGGGTCATCGGCGCCATACCGAGCAGGTTGGTGCGCCCGCGCGGCGCGGACAGCAGCTGCGGCCGGCGGCGGCGCCATACGTATCTATCGGGGACACTCAGACTCACATAACTCAACACCTGACTGTTGCATATTTTGCCCCTAATTAATTTAAATACGTACGTGGCCAGACATAACTCTCTGCGCACCTGCAGCTTGTTGTACCCCACCATTTAGTTCTATGAGTGACCACCAGGGGCGGTGTATAGACTTTTCATACTAAATCTTGACGATAGGCGGTAGCGTCGATAGTAGACGCGACTCACTTCAATCCCACGCTAAGGGTGCAGGTATGGTGATCACGTGACTTTTCTTACGCGCGTTAGGACAATTTAACTGTCATTTTTCCATATAAAAGTGACATTTAGACCTACCCGACTTTCATACAATGCGTTACGTGATCGACCTACTGCTCTACACATGCCACGCTTCGGTCAGTTTCATGACGTCTCTTTGTTATCTATCGCTTTTATATTTAGCAACAAAAGAAGTTGCAAAGTCCCACGTTAAGTACTTTTCGTCATCGAAATTTGAACAAACTATACTAAATATTACTGTCACAGAGAACCTAGGCAGAACCGAGGGCTAGAAATATAACCTATGTCCATCCTTCAGGGTGGTTAAGGTACAGTCGCCATCGGATATATCGGAACGGCCAAAGTGCTCTCTATTGTCGAGGTATTAGAGACTTGTTTGGATATTTGTGAGCACTTTGGCCGCTCCGATCATTCTGATGGCGACTGTACAATGCTTTACAGGGTCCGGTAATAACCTATAAGCAGTGAGCGGACAAACGGATGTCATTACTCGCAAGAACATGGACATGACTCTAAAGATTAATTAATTAATTAATTGATTTCTTAGTGAATATTGCTAAGACTTCAATGGAATAATAAAAGAAAGATATCATACCTTCTTTGATTTCCTTTTTAAAAATACGATGATTTTTTTGACATTGATTGTAATGTGCTGACATTCATTCAATTTACTCTGTGATTCTTTGCGTGTATCACGAAAGATATCGTAATAAATAAAGTCATGGGAAATTTTTTATTTTCGCCTTTTGAATATCGTCAATTTTCTAACGAGCTCATGGCGAAAATTGAAGTAAATAAAATACGACGTGGCAATGGTATCTCAAAATTATGTTTAATTATTTATAGTTATAGCTTATCTTAAACATTTCGAATGAGAACTCAATAATATTTTCTTTTACATACATATTAGGCAGCGAAGAAATATGTCTGTGTCGCTGTTATTTCAACTTCAAAGAAAGGTGTTTGAAGTATATGTTAAAAAGCATTGATACATCCAAATTCGATGAATGTTGGGAGGATAGATAGATTGTGAACGGATTTTTTCAGCTCATAAGTATATTTTGGATGTGAAAAAGAACCAACTTACCCCTGAAAATTTAGAAAAAATACTTTTTATTTTCTTTAATAAAGATACTCACTAAATCTGTGTTTAATTTATTTATTAATATTTGACTAAGTATACAACTTAAATTACAGGCAAAAAATAATGAATTAATCTTTGAAGTCATGTCCATGTTATGCGAGTAATGACATCCATTTGTCCGCTCCCTGCCTATAAGATAACATAAAGATTAAAATTCACATTTGTAAACCCATTAGTAAATTGGCGCAAATTGTGTGAAACATCATCCTTTGACAAAATTGTTTTGTTTGTTTTCATTGCAATTAATTTATTAGAGTGCACGACGGGCGCGGCCCATTAAGTAATGTTTGTAGATCATACAGGGTAACAGCTGGGTGACAAAAATATTACACTCCTTCCTGCCCCGCCGTTATTTTGTAAATCGTTTTAAGCTCACCCACAAAATGTACTGTCCAAAAGTGTAGGGATCAAGTAGGTACATTTTAGAGTATTGGCACAGAATAAGTAAGAGTACAAGCACAGAATAAGTAATAGTACTAGTACAATTAGTATTGCTGCTATTGAGGTTAGCTATAGTTGGCTATAGTAAGAAGAGAAAAGAAGTGAGTGATGATATGACGGCTGACAGAGAAGTATGGAAGAAAAAGACATGCTGCGCCGACCCCAAGTAAATGGGATAAGGGCATGGAAATGATGATGATGACTCTCTCTCTCTTTTATTCTGGACTTTCAAACTTCAATTACTTCGGTATTGTCATTATCGTCGCTTTTGGACGGGCTGGTAAAAATATAATTTACTTGATCCCTAGACACTTTTGGGCAGTGTACTCGTATATCTTGAGCCGCGATTCGTAGTAACTAAACGTAGGTAGAGGTCTAGTTTGAGAGAATTGAGGCGCATGAGTGCGTATTTTCTTTATAAATAAAGCCCTGTAAAGTCATTCATTTTGAAACGGCATACTGGAATAACCTTAAACTCTGTATGAACTATAGGATCCACTATACCTAGGTCCAAAACTAGTTTATATTGCTATAGGTACATTTTACTAGAAATGAAAGAAGTGATCAGAGACTGTGTATGTAAAACGTTCTACTCGCCCTTTTTACAAGCTTTATATTAACTTGCACTGTTCGTATGTATGTAAATATGTAAGTTGTCCGTAAAAAATTGTAATCCATTTTTCAGTCGCTTCCCGTTATCCAATTGAGCTGAAATCTTGCATGCATATGTATATCGCATGACAATTAGATTAGATTAGATTTTTATTTATTTCAGACATTTTTTTTTGTACATCCATATATTGTTAGTATAATCTTAACCTAGGTATATTAGTATTAGCCTCCATAGTTACTTAGATCTAAATTTTGCGACCGATTTAATTTGACCGATCCAATGCGCCAACATAGGACAGTCGTATCTGTCGGCAATGACACTCAGAATGCTGTTGGAACTTTCCCTTACCCGGCTCAGCATCGAGACGATTTTTTTGCGTATAATCGCTTTAAAACCGTCCGTGTGGGCCTCAGCGAACATAAGCGAGGCGCTACACCACCGGGGTAGTCCCATCAGCACTCTGAATGCGTTGTTATATTGCACGCACAGGGCATTATAGGCTCTTTTGGTATATTTCAACCACAGGCTGCTCGAGTAGAAGGACTGGCTAATTGCATTGACAATGCAATATTATGATGACTTGGAGCTGATCTGATGCTAGAGCAGGAAGTTGGCCGTAGGAACTCTGCAATAAAACGACACAACCCCATCGAGTTCGGGCTCGTTCGAATCGTCTCAATGAGTAGTTGATGATGGTATGCAGAAAAGTACAGTCAGCAGTAAAAGCTTGTACCAAAAATTATTTTTTTGACAGGAACTTATTCCATTTTAATTTCTAGCAACCAAAGCTAGCATCTGTCCTAGATATACAAAGTTTCATGTTATGAGAACCTAACTACGTTTGTAATGGAGAGCGTCCTGGCGACCCGACCATAAAAGCGACACAATACAAAGGTATTCAGCGCCTTATAATGTCGGTACATGCTTAATGTGCTAATTTGAAAATGTACTTAAAATGTAGGCCATTCTATAATCTTGATGAATTTTTTGGTAAAATATTTGACTGAATGAGATTGTAATGAAATTAATGATACTATTAATTTAATAATATAGGCATACTGACATTGTTATTTATTCTTTATTCATTTGTAAAGCCATGTACATTTCAATGATTCAAGTTTAATTTATACTAATTTGTTATTTTAATGATTCTGATTTAATCTATTTTAATTTGTTATTTTAATGGTTCTTGTTTAATTTATTTGGTTACTGTTTACTTAATGATTTTGTTTATTTTTCGTACCTGAATGATTGTGTGTTTGATTACTTTGTTTATATTAATTCATTTTTTATTACATACAAAAATTTTATTTACTTTGTTAACTGATGAGTGATGACCTACTTACTATGATTATTCTTCTTATTACTATTATTTTGACCTTAGAGCATTAAACCAACTCTAAGATTTTGACACATCTGATCTTAATATTGTTCTTGATTATTATTTTTAAATGTTTGTTTTTATTATTGTACCTACATATATGTATTACTGCATGGATTTACTCCTTAATGGCAATAAAGAAACTGAATACTGAATACTTAATAATAAGAGAGTCGCATGTAAAATATTAGACGATTATGTATACCTAGGACTGTCAAGTTAGGTAGGTAGGTGCAACTTCGAGAAAAAGATCAATCGTCGAATCCAACTCGGCTGGGCAGCGTTCGGAAAGCTACGGCACATATGTTCGTCCAATATTCCGCTCAAGACGACAGTCTTTGACCAGTGTGTGTTGCCAGTGATGACATATATGGGACTGAAATGTGGTCGCTTACAATGGGCCTCATAAGAAGGCTCAAAGTCACCCAAAGGGCAATGGAGAGGGCTATGTTGGGAGATTCTCTGTGTGATCGCATCAGAAATGAGGCTATCCGCAGCAGAACCAATGTAACCGATATATTAGCCCTCCGAATCGTTAAACTTAAGTGGCAGTGGGCGGGGCACAATGCACGTAGAAAAGATGGCCGTTGGGGCGAAAAGGTTCTCGAGTGGCGACCACTTATCGGAAGGCGCGGCGTGGGTAGGCCCCCCACAAGGTGGACTAATGACCTGGTCAAATCCACGGGAGCCCACTGTATGTGGGTGGCGCAAGACCTGGCATTATGACACTCTTTGGGGGAGGCCTATGTCCAGCAGTGGACGTCTTTCGGCTGGTATGTGGTAATGACGATGATGATGTAAAATATAGAATTTAACGTACCTATACTTATGTGTTACAATGAACTCAATTAGGTGGAAATATGCAGGCGCGGTAGTTAATTAGCATTTTTCGCAGAAATGGCCGGCGTAAATGTCAAAGGTGTAGGTATTATAGGGATCAGCAAAAATATGTAGGAATGCGTTTTAACTACAACTTTTTAGTTTTTTTTTTAATTTCGGAATACGCAATCTACAAAAAACTACATTATTACTTATTGCTGCTCACAAAATATATCCTCGTGAATCGGTTGAGAAATGCGACATGTAGAAGAGATCAGTCGCACAGACGGATACGGGGGGGGGTTCTTTACTTGGATTGCAGCCCAACCAGGGGCGGTTCACTCTGTGATTTCGTCGCGCCGCAACAAGTACATGCCGGCCGGTCCATTAATAGTTGCCGCGCGCTGGTACGGGACGCACGCACGGGTCACAGCGCGTTGCATGCAATAGAAAGGGATGGCCACATTTAGGCACGTTTGGCGTATCTAAACAGGGAACTTGTTAACAGAGAACCTTCTGTACGTAGTACTATTACTTATTCTGTGGCCCAACTGGGGTAGTACCTCCACCTTACAGAAGATCGAAGTCATAATAACATGCTCTACAGGTATGTGGTGTTGTGTTCCTGGGAGTGTCTGCTAGACGGCCGCCAACACGCCCCTCCGACCGAGCGACCTTGGTCGGCACCGACCGTGTAGACAGTTGTTTGCAGCAAAATTTCATACTACAGCGGTCGGTGCCGACCAAGGTCGCTCGTTCGGAGGGGCGTGTTGGCAACCGTCTAAGTAGCAGACACTTTAAGGTCGCCAGAGCTGCCGAGGATGTGTTGTGTTGAGAGTGAGGGACCCGCGCCCGCGTTCGTCTCACAACTAGTTATCAACACAACGAATCCTCAAATCAATATAAGGTTGGCAACGCGCTTGTGATTCTTCTGGAATTGCAAGCGTCTATAGTGGTCTATAGACTACGATGTCTACTCACCCTCAACTGTATGCTAAATTGCTGCGCCCCCTACCAGGTTCCATATGAGTCCGTATGTACCTAGTTATTAAGACCTGTATAAACTATGGTTGCAATAAATGCTATGATTATTTGCAATTATCGTATTATGAAATAGTAGTTTAGGTGACTGTACATAATGAAGGGCATTAAACACGAGTGTGGTGTTATGAAACGAGCATCAGCGAGTGTTTTAATGCCTAATTATGTATTCATATTCATATTCATTTATTGCGATCATGTTCATTGTCCATACAGTAGATCTTAAGATAGGTTATACAGTAGGTACATGATACCCTGTTAGGGCATTGCAATGTTCTGACGTACTAACATGCTAACAACATAATTTAGTTTTATTTATAAAAGAACACAGTATTGAAAAATAGAAGTATATCATAATAATATTAAAATTTAAAATTTAATTAATTGTTTATATCATGTTATAAAAGATTGAGATGAGATTAAAATATACAGTTACATACACTACTTTATCTACCCACAATTATTATAAATCCTAAATAACCGTTCGGGAACCATTGGAATAACCGCCATTGCACCGCCATGACCAACTAGATTTCAAATCATGACCATTTTTTTTTTTTTTTTTCGTGGAGAAATCCTTTGAACCAGGTACCCAGCTCTCGGGGAAGGTCTGGGTTATGTGGTATTTCTACCCACTAAAAACTCCACGTCAACCGCCATCTGCGCTAAGTAATTCGGAGGACTCTAGGATCTCAGGTTGAACGCACTAGAGCCCTCCTCGCGCTTTGCCCCTGCTGGCTCGTTCTGGGCATCTTCGCCGCCTTCTCTGGGGTGGCCGAGTGCTATGGCCCCCGCCACAAAAAAATCACTGGCGACCCCGTTGACCCCCTTAATTCAATTCAATTCAATTCAAAACATTTTATTCAAAGTAGATTCAATACAGAATACTTTTCGAATGTCAAAAATTACAAGAATCTTATAAAATAGCATTCATCCAGAGGTGGAGTCGTTACATTAGTCCATTAACAAATACTCATTTATATAAAAATAAAATGCTTACTATGTACCTATACTTAAGTGCTAGGGGATCATCATACCAATCGCAACATATCACTTGACTGAAGCCACTGGAGGTATGACATCTGACCATATTTGTTTGTCTAACAAATACTCGTCTAATCTATAGTACGCTCTACTACTCAATGTTTGTTTCACAACAGCCTTAAATTTATTATCTGGCATACATGTAATGGCACTGGGTAACTTATTATAACAGAGTGTACAGAATCCCACAAAAGACTTCTGAACCCTACTTAACCTAGTTCTTAGTGCTATCAATTTATCTTTATTTCTTGTATTGTATTTATGAACATCACTATTTTTACGAAATTGTGTAATGTGTTTTCTTACATACTACATGTTTTCATAAATGTACTGGCAAGGCAAGGTCATTATATTAATTGATTTAAATAGTTCCCTGAGTGATTCGCGGCTTTTTAGTCCGTACATTGCACGAACTGCTCGTTTTTGTAGGATAAATATGGACTCAATGTCAGCTGCTCTGCCCCACAGTAATATAGCGTAGCACATGATGCTATGGAAGTAGCTAAAGTAGACGAGTCTTGCTGTAGCCACGTCAGTTAGCTGTCTTATTTTTTTAATAGCGTACACTGCAGAACTTAGCCTTTTAGACAGTGCTGCAATATGAGGACTCCATTGCAGTTTGGAATCTACAGTGATACCCAAGAAAACTGCATTTTAGACGGAACCTAAATCCTGGTTATCTATTTTCAATCCTTGTATGCTACCTTTGACGTTAGGTAGCTTAAAGTGCATTGGTTTTTATGGCGTTTAGTACCAGATTATTAGCCGTGAACCATTCCTGTATCTGTTGAAGTGCATTGTTTATACTGTATGTGTCCTGGGTATCTCTATTTACTTTAAATATGAGTGATGTGTCATCTGCAAATAACACTATTTTCGATAGTTGTTCCGCCATAAATGGAAGGTCGTTGACATATATTAGAAATAAGAGAGGTCCTAAAATCGATCCTTGTGGAACTCCTATTCTAACTTGATACCCTGCTGAATTAGTTCTATTTAAAACTACTGTTTGAGTCCTATCTGTTAAGTATGACCGTAATAAGTCGAGTGATTTTCCTTCAATACCGTAGTGGTTTAATTTAACTATCAAAGTCTGATGATCCACGCAGTCGAACGCTTTCGACAGATCACAGAAGATGCCAATCGCGTCCTCGTTTTCTTCCCATGCTTCAAAAATATACTTAACTAAACATTTTACCACGTCTATTGTCGATCTGCCTTTGGTAAATCCAAATTGTTGCGAATGAAACAAGCTATTTTTATTAAAATGGGTAAGTAGCTGTTCCATTATAACCTTCTCAAAAATTTTACTCAGCACAGGCAAAACAGATACAGGTCTAAAGTTTCCAGGATCCTTGGTATTGTCGGCCTTAAATATGGGTATAACTTTACTCTCTTTCATCAGATCAGGAAATATGCCTTCGTCTATACATTTATTAAATATTAAAGCTAAATTGGGTGCCAGAATGTCTATGATAGCAGTGCATACTTTCACAGACATCCCCCACAGATCTTCTTTAAATTTAATTTTCACTTCTTTAAATGTTTTTCTAATCTTTTCTGAATTGACGTGCTGGAATTCAAATGTATGTTTACTTTGGTTTACGTGTTTTATAAGAAAATTCTTAGCCCTACTTGAAGAAGAATTGAGTAATGCAGTGGTTTTAATTGGAATGTTCGTGAAAAACTCTACGAACTCTTGGGCTACTTCTAATTCAGAACTGATGATTCCTTCTGAGGTTTTGAGTACTATGTGATTGATTGGGGATCTGATTTTCCCAGTTTCTTTCCTAATAATGTTCCAAATCATTTTAATTTTGTTGTCAGCTAATTTAATCTTATTACAAATAAAATTTGATTTTGCCGCCCAGCAGACACCCTTAAATATTTTTGAATAAGTTCTGACATACTCCGTGCAACTTTCGGTTCGTATTAGATTCTTCAATTCATACAATTCAAACATTTTTTCTCTGCTTTTACGGATACCGGAGTCGCCCAATCACTAAACCTAAAATTTTGTTTAACTTTTACTACTTTGATAGGAAAAGTTTTATCAAATTGAGTTCTTACTATTGAGAACATTTCCTTGTATATATTATTACTACTAACACTTTCTAGCCCTTCTGTACCATCTTGCGATATATAATGACGTACTCTTTCATTAAATTGTTGTAATCGATGATGTGTAACTGGGCGTGATTTAATTTATATTTCAGTAACTACTGTTTAAACTTAAGTCGCCTTTTACGACGGGCGGGGGAGACCGTAGACCTATTCTTGCCCGAGTCTACACGGGTTGCACCTGGGGCTCACGGAGGACGATTACGCCCGCGCCCTCTGCGTCATCTCCTACGAGAGGGCTCTGCCCTCTCCCGTTCCCGTTCGGCAGTTTCCTTCTGGAGCAGGACGTTCTCACAGAAGGAAACCATGGCCCTCCACGTCGTGTCCGCTGCCAGCATAGCTGTCACAACAACTGGCAGGGACAGGTTCGTGCCTACTACGCTGACCAGGGACGCCCTTTCGGAGTCCCACGCAGGGCATTCCTGGGCGGAGTCCTCGTCAAATCATGACCAACTAGATTTCCATAATAAAATCGTTATCGATGTTATTATGATTTTTCATATATTATAATAACACTAGCACAGGTTAAACGCTGATGTTACGTTACTGGTTGCAATAATGGTGGTCATTAATGTCATTGTATATATTATCCAAACACATTATAGAGAATTTATGATATGGTGTAGATAAAAATGTTTTTTAATTACGCCTGACTGAAATTTGTATCTAAATTGTACCCTTTTTAAAAGTGAAGGGCAAGGTTAACATAATGTAATTTCAGCTATGCCGTATTATAATTTATAATTAATGAATGGTTTCTTTTACTAACGGGCATTTATGTTAATTTTGAAACATGCAAGTGGAAATAAATTACAGACCTTGTATTTGTGGGAAACATAGGTACTAACATTGTATGGAAAAAAAAAGTCAAGTGTGACTTGAACTCGCGCACCGAGGGTTCCATACAAACAATACTATGTATACACGAAAATATGTGACCTAAACGGTGTGTATCATAACTGTATCGAATGTCCGAATTTTCATTTCGGCAAAAAGCCAGTTTTCTAGAAGAAACCCTAACCCATTAGGTTAGGTTTGTATTGAGTATAATTATCCTGAAAACTTCAGTTTTAGAGAAAAACGGTTTTTATGCCGAAATGAAAATTCGTATCTACTAGTACTAACTATAGGTGCCTACGGTAGGGAAATCAAATTTTGTGACTGTAATTGTAAACACGAATAGCCTTAAGTTCATAAACGTTCATTAAACCTACATTCGTTTTATTAATAAGGGGTATAAATATTTACCTGATACAGGGTGCCTGAGAAATAGGGGTTGCGAATGCTACAATCGTTCACTACACAAATCCATAACCTACAGCATTTTACACATTTCTTTTTCAACTAACTACCTATTTTATAATATTTTTTTTCCTTTGTCCTTATGACCCAGTTTGCTACAAGCATGAATATAGAACGTAAGCAAACAATACTGTAATACTTATCGTTTTCTGAAACCATATTTGAGATTACGCTCTAAGCTGTATTATATTTAATATGAATAAATAATTCACTTTCCATGTATTACTTGAGTTGGAATATGAGACGGATCAAGGAAAGTGTCTCTTTCGCCGTCCTAAACCCGAAACGTAAGTGAGGAAACTGTTCATATTTTTCTCAAATATTTGACGCAGCTGAAAAGTTTGCAACTTTTTTCTGGTAAAATGAAGAGGAATGTTATACCTATCACCTAAAAAAATAATTGGAGACTTTTAAAATTTTCATCCATTCCCCATTGTTTCAATGTACTATTGAAAAAGCAACTCTACCAAAGTAGGAGATTCCAATTTCAATGACAGTTGCTTAAAAAGTCGGAACAATTAAATAATCTCAACGAAACTTTTTTTACAAGCAAGTTTATCCGACTGAAGGATGATTACATATTTGCTTGATTAATCTAGATTTTTTTATATTTATTGTAGTCAAGTACGTATTAAAAAAAGATAAAAAGTCATGAATTAGACCAGGATTTTTCTCATATCCTTTGGTACCTGATATATTAATTTCTAGATTCACGAATTTAACCTTTTGATTAAAATGAGAAAAATCTTAAAACATGGAAGTCTTTGTTGTTGCATCATAAGCGATTGTCCTAATAGGTACTAGTACAATGCGACTACGCGATTATCGCAAGTTCGCGCGAACGCGCGATCAAACATAATGGACTCGAATATGTGTCCTAATTGACAATCGCGATGTCAATACCTATTCGAGTCCAATATGTTTGATCGCGCGCTCGCGCGAGTAAAATTCGCGCAAACTTGCGATAATTTGTTTTAGGACGATCCCTAATAAATATTGTTTAAAACTGAACAACAGAAAAGTGCAATGTTTGTCAAACATAATAATAATACACACACCTGTCAAGGTTTAATTCAAAGTTCTTATGAAAAGGGAATGATCATTAAATTTGTTTAAGCCTACTTAATAGATTCTTGTCCCTATCAACGAAGTGTCTGTATATGTAACAAAATGTTGCCCAAAAAGATTCATAATAGCTTGTTTTTATAAGGCAGACAAAAAATTGCGTTGTTTTCAAATTAAGAGCGCTAATACTGTCTCTATAATAATAACATTTCGTTGTTTTAGCTACAAAAAGATATAGTAGGGCAGTTTCAGGTGGCCTTGTTAGGGGCCCCAAACTCTGTAGCAGGTGGTAACCTGCACCAACGCAACGAATGGCGCGCGGGAACACGCGCAACGCCGTCTCGGGCCAGTTAGTGACGCGGCCGACAGACTTCCCCAAGCCTGCCGGCCCTGGCCACAGTTAGGGGGGAATGTGGCGAGCATAGGCTACGAAACCCTTCGGGCGCGAGTCCAACTCGCACTTGGCCGGTTTTTTTTTACCCGACGACTGTCCAAATCTCTATGAGAGCAATTAGGCTATTAGTAGGGCAGACTGCCGGAACAAATTGTCGTAAATGTGGACACACCGGACAAAAGCACCAAATTCTTTTCAGGTACTAGTTAGGTACATAGCTTTAAGTTTTTGATAGGAACCAACTCCTCCGTCGGCCATCTTTTTTTTATGGGGGTCGTTTTGAATTATAGGTATATTATTAATATCTCGGGCTCTAAATCACTTAGAATCACAAACTTGTTGTCTAAATATACATATTTGGGGTCAGGGAATTCAACTAGATATTTTTTAGGGTCGAGTTTCCAAAGGATACCATACGGAACCCGTTACCAAGCCTCCGCTGTGGGTCCGTCTTTTTGCGTGTCAGGAATAGCTAGACTGTTAACCTTATTATTCTTTTATTATTTGTAATTATCTTCTATACATATAATAAAGCTGAAGAGGGTCGAAAGTCTGTACATGGAAGATAATCGAAAAAAAATTGGCTAGGGATACTTAAAATCGATAACAGAACACGTTCCAACAGTTTTTAGAATTTTTGTCTGTTTGTCTGTTTGTCTGTTTATCTGTTTATCTGTTTGTCTGTTTATGTGACCGCGCATCAAGTGAAAACGGCTGAACCGATTAAGATTAAATTTGGCATAGAGATAGTTTGTGTCCTGGGGAAGGACTTAGGGTAGTTTTTATCCTTGAAATCAACCCCTAAGGGGATGAAATGGGGGGTAGAAATTTGTATGGAGCTACTTAAACCGCTGCACCGATTTAGATGAAATTTGGTATATGATTAGTTTGAGTCCCGAAAAAGGTTAAAGAATAGGTTTCATCCCGAAAATCTTCCCTTTAGGGGGTAAAATGGGGGGGTGAAAAATTGGATGTAACCCATTTTGATGAAATTTGGTTAAGACGTAGTTTAAGTTCTGGGGAAGGACATTGGATAGTTTTTATTCCGGAAATCTTTCCCTGAGGGGGTAAAATGGGGGGTGAAATTTGTATGGAGCTACTTAAACCGCTGCACCGATTTAGATGAAATTTGGTATATGATTAGTTTGAGTCCCGGAAAAGGTTAAAGAATAGGTTTCATCCCGAAAATCTTCCCTTGAGGGGGTAAAATGGAGGGGTGAAAAATTGGATGTAACCCATTTTGATGAAATTTGGTTAAGAGGTAGTTTAAGTTCTGGGGAAGGACATTGGATAGTTTTTATTCCAAAAATCTTTCCCTGAGGGGGTGAAATTTTGGATGGACTCCGTTTAGATCAAATTTGGTATAAATATAGTTTGAGTCCCGGAGGATGACAATGGATAGTTTGAATCCCGAAAATCATCCCCCAAGGGGATGAAATAGGGATGAAAATGTGGATAAATCCCATTTAGTTCAAATTTGGTATAGAGATAGAAGGAGTCCCAGGGAAGGACAATGCATAGTTTTTATCCTAAATCATCTCCTGAGGGGGTGAAATGAGGGGTGAAAATTTGGATAGAACCGATTTAGATGAAATTTGGTATGGAGATAGTTCAGAGTCCTGGGGAAGGACTTAACATAATTTAAGTCCAGAAATCATCTCCTAAGGGGGTGAAATGGGGTATGAAAATTTTGATGGAACCCATTTACGGTATAGCGAGTTGGAGTCTTGGGGAAGGACATAGGATAGTTAACTCCTGAAAATCATCCCATAAGGGGGTGTAATTGGGGGTGAAAATTTGTTTGTGACCCATTTTGATGAAATTTGGTTGAAAGATAGTTCGAGTCCCGGAATATGACAACGGATAGTTTTGATCCCAAAAATCATCCTCTCAGGAATAAAATAGGGGGTGAAAATTTGGATAAAACCCATTTAGATGTAATTTGGTAAATAGATAGAAGGAGTCCTAGGGAAGGACAATGCATAGTTTTTATCCCGAAAAATCATTTCCTGAGGTGGTGAAATGAGGGTTGAAGATTTGGATAGAACCCATTTAGATGAAATTTGGTATAGAGAGAGGTAGAGTCCTAGGAAAGAACATAGATTTTTTTTTATTCCGGAACACATAAAAGGAGGAAATCATCCCCTAAGGGGGTGAGAAATGGTGGATGAACATTTGGATTGAACCCATTTACGATATAGCGATAGATAAAGAAGGACATAGGATAGTTTTATCCCGAAAATCATCCCCTAAGGGGGTGTAATTGGAGGTGGAAATTTGTTTGTGACACATTTTGATAAAATTTGGTTGAACGATATATTGAGTCCTGGAAAAGGACATATAATAGTTTCTTTTCCAGAAATCATCCCCTAAGGGGGTCAATTGGCGGTGAAAATTTGGATGGAACCCATTTACGGTATAGCGGTAGTTGGGAGTCCTGGGGAATGGGAACATTAACATTACATAAGTAAATTGACGTTCCAAGGGTAAAGGTACCTTATGGCGGCCTTAGTTTTGAAGATGTTTTGTAAAACGGGGTAAAAAAGACGTTTGATTATGGCGATTTTGAAAACTATTAGATGTAACATATAAAATGTTTAAATTACAAGACAGTTAATTTAATCCTACGGTTTAGTAGAAGAGGTCCTTACGGCCGTGTGATATGAAAATATGCAAAATAATACTGAAAAAAGCCTACATGCATCGATACCCTTTCCTTCATACAATCCATACTAATATTACAAATGCGAAAGTAACTCTGTCTGTCTGTTACCTTTTCATGCTTAAACCGCTGAACCGATTGAGATGAAATTTGGTATAGAGATACTTTGAATTCCGGGGCCTTCCCAAAGAGTCCTTACTAAAGATAGTTTTTATCTGGAAATTCATCACCTAAGGGGGTGAAAAGGGGGGAGAAAGTTACGATATAAACGAGTTCCGCGCGGACGAAGTCGCGGGCAAAAGCTAGTAGTAAATATAGTTATACATAGTCTGCGGAAATTTCAAGTGTCTATCTATTACGGTACTAGATATATACCGTTTGTAATGGGCGAGAAAAAAAACGCCTTAAAATGACTTTCAATGTGTAATTTTTAATATATTTTTATTTTTATTAATTTTAGATATAGAATTTGAACAGTCTAGCTATTACTGATACGCAGATAGACGGACCCACAGCGGAGGCTTAGTAACAGGGTTCCGTTTGCTATGCTTTGGGAATTCGACCTTAAAAATATCTAGTTGAATTCCCTGACCCAAATATGTATACTTAGACACCAAGTTTGTGATTCTAAGTGATTTAGAACCCAAGATATTAATATTATACCTATAAATCAAAATGACCACCATAAAAAAAAGATGGCCGTCGGAGGAGCTGGTTCCTATCAAAAACTTAAAGCTATGTACCTAACTAGTACCTGAAAAGAATGTGGTGCTTTTGTCCGGTGTGTCCACATTTATGACAATTTGTTCCGGCAGTCTGCCCTACTAATAGCCTAATTGCTCTCATAGAGATTTGGACAGTCGTCGGGTAAAAAAAAACCGGCCAAGTGCGAGTTGGATTCGCGCCCGAAGGGTTTCGTAGCCTACGCTCGCCACATTCCCCCCTAACTGTGGCCAGGGCCGGCAGGCTTGGGTAAGTCTGTCGGCCGCGTCACTAACTGGCCCGAGACGGCGTTGCGCGTGTTCCCGCGCGCCACTCGTTGCGTTAGTGCAGGTTACCACCTGCTACAGAGTTTGGGGCCCCTAACAAGGCCAGTCACCGTCGGGTCGCGGAAGAGTGCTTCGGCGTGCCCGTAACCCGGCACCTTGGTGACGAGATGGAACACCGTGGGAATTTAGTCGGTAGCTCGGGCAGTTCCCGGGAGTCCGACATAACTGCCCTGGCTTCCCTGGCCGGGCGAGATGAGCAATAGCATTTCCCCACGTAAAAAAAAGGGAACATTACGCAAAACTCTTCGTAGGTGGCGACACCAGCAGCGTTGACATTGTATCTCGTTCTCACTTGCGGTATTGTTTATGCAAGCATCCTTGTCACTCATTTGACAATCAATTGTGCATGTGTGTGTGAATCCCTATTTTCCTATACTGGTTTACTATTAGTGGTAGTGCTGCCTCTGGCGGCAGAACATTGCAGTAATGTTCCCTATTACAGACCGATCAACGCTATGAAGCATGTGGTGTTGTGTTCCTGGTGGTGAGTAAGGTCGCCAGAGCTCCCTAGGATGCACTGTGTTGGGAGTGAGGGACCTGCATGTCTCTATCTGCAAACGAAGCGAATCCTCAAGTGAATAAAGGGTCGGCAACGCACTTATGATTCTTCTGGAGTCACAAGTGTCCATAGGCTACGGTACCAGCTTAACATCAGGCAGGCCGTGAGCTTGTTTGCCACCGTCGTTGTATAAAAAAAATATATGGCGCCGGCAGCTGTCATTCCTTAAAAACTTGACAAACTTTAGATCACCATCATCCTCCTTGCGTTTTTCCAGGCCCCTATTGCACCAAATTGACAATTGTCACCTGACAACGACAACTCTCCGTGCATTGCTGGTTCCACAAGTAACCTAGCGACCACCTTAACGTCTAGAACAAGCAGTGTATGGCGATGGCAATGTGCCCTAATAGATAGCCCTGGGTCCGATTTGGCATCCAAGTCCAAAATTTGGCGAAGGCACTAGTTTTACGGAAACTAGACCTTAATTGGGATAGACCGGTTTTCTCACGATTTTTTCCTTTACCGAAACTTTCAAAATCACCAAACGAACAGGCTTTCGGTAGATTCAGATTTTAACGAACACATCTTCCGATTACACACAGTTTTTTGCAACCCGCCCTTATTCTGTGATAGAAAGTAAGTAAACGTAGAATACATAATAATAATAAAGACTCTTATACACGTAATCTCAGTATAACGCAAGTCGTTTACGATGTAATACATTTTCCTTTATACAACCTCAATGCAAATATGGCGGGTTCGTTTAAAAAACCCCGCCCGCGACACCAAATCAATTAATTTTACGAGCTTTAAGAGAATTGAATCATCTTGCGACCCAATTTTGGTGCTTACAGGGTTGAAACGCACAAAACAGGGCATACACAGGGTGTGGCCTGTAACATAAGCAATTTTTATCCTATATCGGTCCCAGTGTTTCGAAATGATTGAATTCGGAAAGAATGCTATTTAATGTTGTAATCATGAAATTTTACATCTCAATATCGTAGCATGTAACTCATGAAATATCTTGAATAGTAATTATTATTGTTTCTTTGTTTTCCATTAAAAGCCTTTTTTAACATTAAAAAGATTTTTTTATATTTAAAATGTTCAATAATATCAATGGTATTTCAGCTGGGTAAGAAAACTCACGAATGGCTACTTAAACAAAATCTCTTTTAAAGGACCAATTTTTTTCTAGTTCTTTTTTTGTTAAACTACTTGCAACTGATTGCTGATAGGCTTGATAATCCACCGTTTCATTTTTTGCTACTTTTACAGGCTACTTATACAGATACTCTTGGCGACATAAAGGGAAGTTCGATGGTGTCAACTGTTAAGTGGCTTTGCGACTTATGACCTGATTTATCGGAACATTAAATGCCAAATAATGACGTAACTTTCTTTTCTGTCACGGGAAAGAGATCCAACACAAATATAATATTTGCAAAGTACACCCAAGTGCAGTACTTACAACTATAAGGCTGATGCTGATGTCATCGATGTGGTTGCACACACACACAAACACACACTAACCTGTCTCGAGACACATCAGGCCGCGGCAGCACTCCCCGTTGGTGGAGCAGGGGGCGCTATAGCAGTGCGCCGGCTCGTCTATGACGTCATCTATGCGGTTGCCCTCCAGGGCCTCGGCGTAGGCCTCCTCCGGAGCGACGTCCTGGGTACAAAGGAATCCTTAATTTAAAAACTGTACTGGCAACGCACTTTTATCTTGATTTTCATCTGGATTGTGATGGATTGAATTCTGGATTGCATAAATTAACACTTTATAATCAAGCTACACATGTTTACAAACTAGGCTATAGTGGTCGTCGAGATGACAAGTTTCGCGTGACGTCACATTATGCTAAAACGTGTACCATAATGTGACGTCACGCGGAACTTTAACGGGCTATATCCTCATATTTTTTTAAATGATTGAAAAATTAAAAAAAAAAAAATTGACAATAAATAAAAATAAATAAATATTTGCGGACAATCTTACACAAATCAACCTAGTCCCAAACTAAGCAAAGCTTGTACTATGGGTACTAGACGACGATATAGATAAAAAAAAAAAAAAAATTAAAATTTGAACTGTTTATTTTCAGATCTGTGATTAAATTATATATATCAGTTACATTTAGTACAATCTTTAATATTTAAGATTATTTACTAAACTTTTTTATCTTAATAACTAGTTATATTTATCTATGTTACTACTGGGGGCCATAATGAACATTTTCTTAATTATATTATTAGTTTTTGTAGGTTTACTTTCTATATTTTCTACAATAGTTTTGGGAAAGCTGTTTAATACAAAGGGTAGGTAGTTAGACCACACTCTTTGCCCATATGTGTTGTTATATTTGTTAATTATGTATACATTCTTACTGGTCAGGGTTCGTAGGTTGCCTTTCCTTGTGTACTTAACAAGATCTCCCAATTTATGTTTATATTGCATTACAATTGCCATTTTAACTTTATCGAATACATTCATGACTCTGCAGTATTTAAATAGTTTATGATAATTATCTCTATATTTATATTTAATTTTTAGCGGGACTATTGTTTTCAGTAGTCTAATTTGTAGGTTATATATACGCTGTAAATATGTTTTGTATGTTCTACCATAGCTAGAGATTCCATAGCTTATGATTGAGTCAGCCATGGCCATGTACAGTAGTCGCAGAGTAGTGTACGGCATTTTATGTTTAAGTATGTTAATGTTACATAGGATGGCTCTTAGTTTTTTACATACTATTTCTATGTGATTATTCCAGTTAAATTTATTATCTATAGTAAGGCCATGGTAAGTGTGATGCGTAACAACTTCTAGGGTATCACAATTACATGAAGTGTGAGTGGTATGCATGCATGAGTGTGTATGGGCCACAATCCTGGGTATCATATTAGTTTTGATGTAAGGAGAGTGTATATGCATTAGTTTAGTTTTTTGATAATTAATAGATAGTCCAGCATCATGGGCTTACAACTTACTATAGAGAACTAAATACTTAAATACATAGAAAACATCCATGAGTCAGGAACAAATATTCGTGCTCATCACACAAATATGCCCTTACCGGGATTCGAACCCAGGACCTCTTGCTTTGTAGGCAGGGGCAAACTGATGAACCAATTTTTTTTTGGAAAGTATCATTTTTTGTAAATTTTTCAGTATGTTACAGTGGGTCAATCAACAAAATATTTTTTGTTTGATTGACAAAATAAATAAATCTAACTGACGGACTATTTTTTTTTTCTTAGCCTGTTTAGGTGTCCCACTGCTGGGCAAAGGCCTCCCCCATTTTCCTCCACTCGGCCCTATTGCTGGCATGCTCTCGCCAACCAAGGAAGCAAGGAACCAACCAACCATAATAGCATAAGTAATACCGTACATATATATTACTATTCATACAGCTTTTAGCTAATAAAATGTAAAATCAATTAGGAGCGTTGTTTGCCAACAAACCGCATTGTGGTTTCGCAGATTAATTGTACCTATGTAAATTTAGCTATAAGCCTTAAAGACTCTTCAGTCTGTATGTGAATCGGTTGATTGATGAGCTCAACAACACTATGACTGGATGCTCAGTGGATGGCACATTTGTGAATAACATTAGTTATGCAGATGACATGGTGTTGTTGGGCCCATCGGTCAATGCCCTTAACAAGCTGCTCAGGGTCTGCGAAGAGTATGCGGTGTCCCATGGGCTCAGGTATAATACTTCCAAGAGTGTGTTGCTGGTATTTAAGGCGGGGTGCAAATGCTATCCACGCGTTCCACCGGCTTATCTATACGGCACACCTCTGCAAATGGTAAAGGAGTTCAAGTACCTGGGTCACTGGGTCACGGAGACCCAGAGTGACAACAAGGACGTGGAGAGGGAGCGTAGGGCACTCTCAGTCAGGAGCAACATGTTGATTCGTAGGTTTGCAAGGTGTACCACCGACGTAAAGATTACCCTTTTTAAGGCGTTCTGCCAATCATTTTACACCTGCAGCCTATGGATCAACTATACGCAAAAGGCTTACAGTGCCCTTCGCGTCCACTATAATAATGGGTTTAGGATGTTGTTGGGGCTGCCGCGCCATTGCAGTGCATCAGGGATGTTTTGCGAAGCGCACACGGATGGGTTTCACGCCATAATGCGTAAGCGGGTTGCGTCCCTGATGAGGCGCCTGCGCGGCAGCCCGAACAGCCTCCTGCAGACGGTGGCGGCGCGCTTGGATGGTCCCTTCCTGTTCCATTGGGATAGGTTGCATAGGCCATCCAACTGCTAATTGTAAGTGTGATAAAATACCTACTAACATAGTGTTAAGATCACTGTTACTAACAAATTATGGAAATAATATTTCTGATGTAAATTATTAAATAAAATAAAATAAAATAAAGAGAATAAACATTAAAAAAAAAACCAACAAAGGACTAAATATAATAATTATTTTTTTATCCAGGAAAGTACCCAATTGTGTCCTTTCTCAACCAAAAGGTCCTTCCTTATATGAAATTGAATTGAAGTTATCGACGTCAATAAGGAAGATTTCTAATTGCGTTTTTACGGAAATAGGTAGTATCTTATTGAAACCGCCACAGTAGGTAGGATTAAAAATGCCAAAAATATCCAACACTGAATCATAGAAAAACAATTTTCCACTGCCCACAACAGTTCAAAACCGAATGCGTAAATCTTGTTTGTCACGATATTGGATTCGTATGCAAACATTCCCTCGCAAATCAGGTTTGCGCGACCCTCACATCCGATTTCAAATAATTCAAAGGAAACCCTTGAGGAAGGGTCCAATGAAATCTAGTTTAAAGTACGGAAAGGGAAACTTCATACCACAATACGGTCTTAAGTATTCCTTAGGGTCTCGTAGCTTAGCAACGACCTATTCTCGTATTGAACTGGTAACATAGATAACTGGGCTCCGTGTAGTTTCCGATTTCTTCCCGACCGGTATAGCCCTCTGAATTGCTAAACTTAAGTGGCAGCGGGCTGGACACATTGCTCATAGAATAGATGATCGTTGGGGCGGAAAGGTTCTCCAGTGGCGACCACGTACCGGAATGCGCAACGTGGGAGTCCACAAGGTGGACTTATGACCGCAGCGGGTGGCGCAGGACCGGTCATTGTGGTACTCTTTGGGGGAGGTCTATGTCTTTTTTTCATTTCATTTCATTTATTCCTTTATAAAACGTAGTTTTACATGTCAATTTATAGATCTTAAATATGTCTTATAAGTATGTCTTAGTTTAGGTACACTGCAGCGTATAGTCAACGAATTAATTATGATTAGTACATTTATTTGTCAAGTTACTAGTAAGTTAAGTACACATCGTTAAAATGTCCTTAAATATTACATAACTATTGATTGGGCAGCGAGCCAGTTGAAAAGTCGTTCGGTTTTCAGCCATTATTGAGAAATTCGTCTATGGAATAGCATGCATCGGATGCTAGTTTAATTTTAAGTCTGTTCACAAAACACCTCATACTCGGCGCGCTTTTGACTTCTTGGGGCAACTTGTTGTATAATTTGGGCCCTATCGAGTGGAGACATTTTTGGGCCTTTGCAAGACGTGTGGCGGGAGCGCGCAGATCGCCGCGCCGCCTGAAGTTAAGATTGTGTGAGTCACCTCGCGTCGGGAACTGTTCAAGGTTACCTCTCACGTACTTGGCTACTTCTAGGACGTACAAGCTAGGAAGGGTGAGAATTTTGGTTTCCTTGATGTCTGATGTGATGTGTCTATGATGGTGATGATGAATTTCTTAAGACACCTTAGCCCAAGGGCTACACACATCCTAATCGATTACCCTTGCCTCATGCGCAGTTGTAACTCCTTCTTGGGCAAACACATCATGTGCCCGGAGGAGATAAAATTTCTTGAGGTCAACAAAGTCCTGCAATTCTTCGAGTTTGCAGGACTTGACCAAGAATTGTAGTAAGTGGCGATCACAATAGAGCGATGGTCGCAGTGATACAAGGGCTCTTAGAGCCTGGAAGCCACTACCAGAATAATAATAATAGCCCGAGGGCGTCGCCAGCCTATGGCCTAGGGGAGGGCATGTTCATACATAAATGTTTCTTTTTTTTGGCTTGCCTACATTTTGTTAATGTCTAGGTGGGGCAGCTGCCTCACTGCTAGCTAGTCCGCTGGATGCGGGTGGCGCAGGACCGGTCATTATGACACTCTTTGGGGGAGGCCTATGCCTATGCAAGGGTGCCAGCTGATGGCCTGAGGGGGGGAAGTTTATACATATACATTAATGTTTATTTTTTTGGCTTGCCTACTTTTTTTTTATGTCTAGGGGCAGCTGCCCCACGCCCATGCCATAGCGTATGGATGCTTGCTACTCCAGAAGGATAGCAAGCGCGTTACCAGCCCTTTATTCTCAAGCACTTTGTCAGCACTTCATCAGGAGCTGTGGCAACCTCACTTACAAAAGACCGAAGTCATAATAACACCACTACTTGCTTGCTATTCATTATTATTATTTATTTCAATATCAGACCTCATTACAATTGGTCCATAATCTTTAGTAAAACTTAGCTAGGGGTTAGTAACTTAAACTAAATATATATTGGTCTACTTAACGCCTAGCGGTCATAATAATGTTATATTTAATACCGCATGAAAAGATAACTTTATATCTGTCTGTTATAGTGGCTAGAATGGGGTTTGAGCTGGCCCGTACCATGCAGAGCAACGCGATGGTTTTTTTTCGCATTATAGCGTAGAAATCATCTGTGCGAGCTTGCGCAAACATGTCCGATGCGCTGCAGAATCGGGACAACCCCAACAGCATCCTGAAACTGTTATTATATTGGACACGCAGAGTGCTGATGGTCTTTTGCGTAGCACTGGTCCTAAGGCTGCACGTGTAGACAACTTTACAATATGATTTAAAGATCTCTGTAGTGTAGGTAAGGACAGTGCGGCCAATTCCGTCTGCGAGGTATTTCCATACGACGCCTTTTGTGGCAATTCTAACCACTGCAACTGTATAGTCGCTGCTTTATCGATCGAGTTGGCAAGTGTGTAGTGTGGTTAGAATTGCCGCAAAAGCCGTGTTTACCGCTAATAATAAGCATAAAAAAATTAAATTAAAATCATAGATTAATAACATGATAACCAAAACATAATTATAAAGAGTGTATATTCGCCAACAAACTGTTATAAATGCAGTTTGGCAAAGACTTAGACTAAGTTTATAGTATTTTTTGTTGAGAAAGAAAAAAAAAGTGCCTGTGACTCATCTGGAGTCGCAAGAGCGTCTTCAGGCTACAATATCTGCTTGCCATCACGTAAGCCTTGCCTCTGTTATCGTATTAATTCATTCAATCCACCATATAACTCACTCGATTTCAATCTGCAAGAAGGATTGAAATCCGAATGGAGCAAAGCAACCGTTGGAACGACCGTGCACCTCGACCCTACGTTACCGGGTTTCAGCCTACCATTGGTGTCGTCTGAACAGACTCCGGACTGGACACAGTCGTTGTCATTATTTCTGATTCTGGCACAAGTGGGGTTGGAGAGATGTGCTGTGTGAATGTGGCGAAGAAATCCCGACCATGGACCACATTGTCCAACGCTGCCCTCTGACATGTTATATTATAATGAACCCTGGATATCTGTTGGACCTTACCCCTGACGCAGCCAACTGGCTTAGGTCTCTTAATCTGGGGGCACGACCGTGCGCCCGCCAAGTCGAGCAAAACAAAGAGGCACGGCCGTACCATCCTTTTCTCGAAGCCATTCAGGCCATTTTCAACATCCTGTAATTTCGTGCTGGCTAAAGCCAGAACCCTGAATTTTCAGTAACATATAGGGCATAATATGGCTTATATACATTCTCAATACCATTCAATTTGAACTTTTAGTTTAAGAACTATTGCCCGTCAGAGTTCCTTAGTTTTGTCTCTGACATACTCACTGACTCACTTATGATTATCGTAATTCTAAGGTACTTCTAGCAGACCCACAAGCTCCAAATTTTGACATAATTAGTTTTTAGCCTATCCATTCATAAAAAAAGGTAAAAATATTGCAATTTCCGTCACGATTCAGAGATATACAAACTGCATAAGTAAGGTTGTAATCCTATACAAATACATGCCATTATAAAGTTACTTTTGCAGTTGCTTACCGCAAAACTATACAAATGTTATTTGCGGTTGCTAAAATAACATTGCCATATAAAGTTGATAACACAATAACCTACAAAAAGAAATGAGATCCCATAAAAACATTCCATGTAAAAAGAAGGCCAAGTCTCGGAACTCTTTTGTAGAGCCAAGTCAAGCATTTCTTATTAATCTTTATTTGATTGCTAAATAAAATTTTGTGACCTGGCAATCACACTTACATAGTTTAAGGTATGCAAACATTTGTAAATGCAGCATAGTTGTGTGATTCCTAAGTTGCAGAATTTTATTTTGCAAGCAAATAAAGATTAATAAGAATGCCTGACTTGGCTCTACAAAATATCACACCACTTTATACTGTGGAAGAGTTCCGAGACTTGACCTTCTTTTTGCATGGAATGTTTTTATGGGATGTCTTTTTATAGTAGCCTTTTGAATGTAAGCCATACGATTAAATCAAATAATCGTATTCATAAAAGCTATTGGTAAAGCCTTGGCACTATTTGTTGACGTGTGAATAATTTATATTAAAATGTGTGTCTATTAAAAATAGAAAGGTCTAAGGCAGAATAGACCAATTACTGATTGACCTGTAAACTGACCTTTTCTTAGAAAATAACCCGAGCTATAACCAGCGTTGGCATTTATTTATGAAGGCTTATTTTTAGCCCTGACTGGGGCAATTTCTAAAAGCGTAAGGTTGGTGTTATATTTATGCATAATAACTATACATACACGTCTTTGTTCTCAGAAGGAGTGGGCAGAATACAACGTACAGAGACTTCTTGTAATTTGTTGTGATAGTTTGATGATTTACTATCCATATAGGTACTAGAACCAGGCCTATCCCACTGTCATTTTGGCGCGAAATTACTTTTGTTTATGGTAGCCTCCTGTGGAGGTCTAGATAGGGCTGTACAGCGCATCCCACACAATGATCTCCACTTATAATAAATCTCTAAATTAAAAAAAGAATCAGCCAGTTTGAAACTAAGCTTTGCGTGGTACGAATGTTCTCAGCATCCCATGAACGGAAAAATATGAAACATTTTATATAGATACATTATTATTCTAGCTGCAACTTAGGATAGTTTTTATCCGACTGCGACAGTTAATTAACTTTCCGAAATATACGACTTCATTTAATTTTTCATTTATTTTTATTGTAATCAAACGCTGCTCCAACTGTCAGCTATAAGAAACGTCAAATTTTCGTCAAAATGGCGGAATTTATTTGCCTTTCACCTATTAATAATTTAAATCCAGTCTACGATAGACCTTTACGATACACATGCCAAAAGTTAAACCATAAAAAAATATTCGATTGTGATATGAGAACTTATATGCGCAAATGTCGCATTATGGATTAATTTCAATAAATGTTTCTACAAATTTGAACAATATAATTAACACGAATTTGTTTTTTTTGAATGGCAATGGCACGCGCTCTTTGCACATCCTGCCAAAGTGCCTGCGGCGCTACCACGAAAACCGAAACTCGAAGTTTGTATAACTGCATCCCTGTCACTCGAGTATTGTTAGTGATAGAGATAGAGATACCCGAATATTTTCGAATTCCGAAGTTCGTGGTTATAGCTCAGAATCGAAACTACACCCCGTAAGCCGCGTCCGCTGCGCCATGTTTTCGTGGTTTTTAAACGTCAAACATGTTTTGCCAATCAAAACAAAACCCAATTTGTTTGCCGAACCTGACGGAAAACATGTTAGATGTTTAAAAACATGGAAAACATTGGACCCGGCTATAGGTAGGCACTAAATAAAATAATCATAATGTATTTTCTCGAAAAAAGGATAATAGAGAAAAATCAACGCAAGAGGTTATATGTATAGGTAATCACTAAGTTCCAAAGTTTTATGTTCTGTCCCTTTTCCACAAAACGCACCTTCATATGTAAGTAACGATTGTTTTTTTACTATGACGCTCGAGGATCTTGACGTCACAGTCCCCGATCGTTTTCTCACTCTAACAAGCGACATTAAAACGGTTTTGAGATATTTGAATGGGATTTTCGTCATCTTCTATCTATCTATACCTACATATAAATGCCTATGTCCTGACTGACTCACCCACTCACTCATCAACGCACAGCCGAAACTACTGGGGCTAGAGAGTTGAAATTTACACCAGAACTACCTTTTACAACGTAGGCAACGGATAAGAAGGGATTTTTGGAAATTCTATCCCTAAAGGGGTCAAATCCCTATTTGCACCCCTGTGCAAAGTTTGTATGGGGGAAACTTTATTTTTAGAGCTAGAGTAGAGACTTAAAATGTTGTATAAATATAACTTATTAGAATACAAATAAAATACTTTCAACGTTTAGGAAAATTATGCCCCTAAGGGGGTAAACAAGAGGTGCAAATTTTGTATGGGGAAACTTTATTATTTTAGCAAGAGACTCAATACGTTGTAGAAAGCTTACTTATTAGAATACAAATAAAGTACTGTCAGCGTTTTGGAAAATTCAGCCTCTTAGGGGGTTAAAAAGGGTTGCAAAATTTGTATGAGCGAAACTTCTTTTTGAGATAGAAGCTTAAAAGTTTGTAGAAAGATTACTTATTACAATACAAATAAAAAAACAGCGTTTTGGAAAATTCCACCCCTAAGGGTATGAAAAATGGGTACAATGTTGGTAAAGGGGATTTTTTTGAGCTAGAATCTCAAACCTTTTTAAAAAGATTACATAATAAAATAAAATAAAAGACTTTCAGCATTTTAGAAAATTCCACCCCTAAGGATGATTAAAACAGGTGAACATTTGTATGGAGGAAACTTATTTTTTGAGCTAGAGACTTGAAATTGTGTCGAAAGATTATTTATTAGAATACAAATATATAGGTAAATTACTTTCAGTGGTTTGAAAATTTCCACCCGCTAAGAGGTGGATATAGAGGTGCAATGTTTGTACAGGAAAACTTTTTTTTAGGTAGAAACTTAAAACTCTGTAGAAAGATTAAGTACCTACTTATTAAAATACAAAAAAATACCTACTGCCAGCGTTATGGAAAATTTCACCCCTTAAGGGGTTAAAAAGGGGTGCAAGGTTCGTATGGGAAACACTTTTTTTTAGCTAGAGACTAGATAGTTTGTAGAAAAAATACTAACCTATTACAATAAAAAAACCGAGTGTTTTATTTTTAATTTTTCCCTGAAAAGCGTTCAAAGTTTGTTTGGAGAGATTGGAGAGCAAGAAAATGTTAAAGTATGATATTTGTAACTTCGATCTTAGCCTGTTTAGACTACAAAACTTATTTTAGCATTTTTTGAAATATATCCCCTAAAGGGGATTATAAGGGTGTTCAAAGTTTGTATGGAGAGCAAGATATTTTTAAAGTAAGGGATTTGTGACTTCGGCTTTAGACTGTTTGCTAAAATACTTCAAAACTTATTTCAGCGTTTTTTTTAAAGTTAAAAGGGGGTTCGAACTTTGTATAGAGAGCAAGACATTTTTAAAGTAAGAAATTTGTAACTACGGTTTCAGACTGTTTACTATGAGGGTTCAGAGAGGGTTCTAAGTTTGTATAGAGAGCAAGAGATTTTGAAAGTAAGAGATTTGTAACTTCGGTTTTAGATTGTTTTCTAAAAGACTAGGTACAAAATTAATTTCAATGTTTTTTTTTTAATTCACTCCTTCAACAACCATTTAGACGATAACATGTTACCCGCGGACGAAGTCGCGGGCAACAGCTAGTGTTTCATATATACGTTCCGTTTTACTACGTACGAAGTAACAACATAATTTAATTGATCACTTTTACAACATTTTGCTAACATGACGGTAGAATCCCATTGCAAAATATGAACTGTTTTGTAAAAACTTAATCTGTATTGTATTCATGTATTTTTTTACTTAATTCTGACTTCCCAGACATCGTTTATTTATTATCATATCATATTATTGTTTCCAAAATTATAATTGTAGATATTCAGTTATGTGGTCCGTCGACAACTCTATCCCACTCGATAATTGTCTATTGGCAAAAAAATTACAGCTAACGTTATCACTTAGGCAGTGGACCTTCTGTACCTTTAGGTACTATTAACCCTTGAACCGCTTAGAAGCATCATCGGGCATTAGGGCTTGCATATGACCGATGAAGGTCCCGTAAAAAGCAAATCAAAACTTTGTCTTACATATCAGACTGCGGCGAAATGAGCTGGATATTTTATGTCTTATAAATCAGAATATGGCGGTTAAAGGTTTAATATTACGCGCACCAACGCCGGTGAGCGCGCTCCTCTGCGCAGGCTCGTTCACAATTACAATGTACATTTTAATCACATAGATATATTTGGCTTTAGTATTAGTTCATACAAAAAACAAATAACAGATGTACTCAAAAACAATACAAACTAACTGAAACACTTTGATGTTGTTTAAGCACTTAGTTTAACCATATTAACTTACATACTCAATTATCGCTCTTAATGTCACCGGGCATGTGTTTTTATTTTATTATTTTTCTTTCTCTTTTTATATTTTGTTAGTATTTAACCCCCCGGATTCACAACACTTCAGGGGCTGCACCCCTGACTTACTCCGCATGATGATGTAATATAAAATAAGTAATAAGTGGTGAACGGTGTTGGCGACACATATTGTATTTATTTTTAAGGCTAATAATTTAAGACTCACTTGTAGTGGATGTTTGTTTACCTAATAAAAAAAAAAAAAAAAAAAAAATATTAATTATTCTGTGCGCCCTTGCTGTAATTTTTACCATGCGCCAACTTTCTGCCTAATTAAAGAAGACAACTGCCGTGCTTTTTTAAAAGGCAGTCTTTTTCATAAAATTTTCATTATTTGGCTGCCTTTTTAAGAATCACGGCAGACAACATATGGCGCCGGTACACTGAAAAATTCCGAAGAATCATCCGTCCGAAACCATCAATATTCCGATTTCATATTTCCGAACACCATTTTCCGCGAAACGAAAATTTGGTCGTAGATGATTTAATGGAATATGTAAATAGGTTAGGTGGATACTTCTTTTCTCGCGTTTTTGTATAGCGGTACAGTTCGAAATGTATCATGTGACTTCCTTTCCTTCCTTCCTCCTTTCCTTCTTTATTTGCCATTATTGTTAATCACAAAATGTTATTAAGTGTATGTGGCGGACATGAAAATAATGCTGAAATTACCGCCATTTTCAAAGTATCGCGAGTCAAATGAGCTAAGTCAGTCAATGTTGCCATATATACCGATTTATCTGTACGTATACAGATTTTAGTGAATTAATTCAGATATATTCGGGTTCCATAGCCAACAAAGAAGTATCCACGTAAACTTAATTAATGGTTGTATCTCCGACACAACCCGCTTCTTTTTCAATTATCTTCTATTACTAGATGATGGGTTAAAAAAACGATTAGTAGGTATTGGGCGGGACTTGGGCAGCAACTCCATCAATCTTTAAATGACAAAAAAGATATCCCTAGGATATCACTGTTATTTCGTGTCTCAGCCATTGTCAAAAACAGAGTCATGAAAGTGGAGTTATCCCTCTCAAATGCCCCGTAAATTTTAAAAAGAGCCCAGCAAAGATCTTATTCATAGTTTGGAGCAGTCCATCACATGTGGAAGTACCTCCAGCCAGACATGTTCACACTAGTTCGTTTTGCAGGCGTAGGTACCATCGTGAAAGGCTAACCTTACGCCGATTTATATATGAGACACGTTTCATTTCAGCCAGATTTACTAAGCATCTTCCCAAGGGAACTGACCCTTGTAAGTAGCTCGTGAAGATTTAATGCCCTCACGGCATGAATGAATACTGAATGTGTCACCGACAGTGGATTGAGGTTGTGAATAACGAGGTTGAAATATTTTAGAGATACTAATGTTTTTAAAACATTATAGGAAACGCACGTCAATGTTGTCGTTTAGTGTTGTTTATTTAATTTCATGACTATTTTTATTTTTCGTCAGAATAGGGGGGGTGTAGACTCAAAATGTATTATTTCTTCAAAAGAAAGAAGGCAAAAAAATATGACTAATGACGAAAATCCCATTCGAATATCTCAAAAATTACGAAGCTACAACCTTTTTAATGTTGCTTGTTAGAAAGAGAAAACGCTCCGGGATCGTGACGACACGATCGTCTAGCGTCATAGTAAATGACAATCGTTTCATATGAAGGTGCGTTTTGCCGAAAAGGGACAGAACATACCCCCTCTTAAAACCTTGGATGCTTATAACTTTGTGATTATTTAACATTTTGCGTTGCTTTTTTCTCCATTTGACTACATTTTTAATCCTTTTTCGAGAAAATGCAACATTATGGATTATTTTATTTAGTGTCTTCACCCCTATTGTATACAAGTAGGTACTGGGTAGGTTGAAAGAGCTCGTACTTAAAGTAATGCCCAACATTCACTCCGATGGCCGACAAGGACACGGACAAATCCACGTGTGTATGCGGCGCTAGGCGGACCAGAGCGAAGAACCGGAGCCCTATTTGTGAGGCTGCGCGGAGAGTCGTCCCGTGCCCACGTCTGTAGTCCAGATTCGCCATGATATTCTGAAGTACGATCGAAGTTATTCTAAACAGATAGAGCCGCACATGGGGTCACATTAATGTAGTGCCGCCCGCGTCCGTAGCAAAGTTTGGCCATGATATTCTGAAGAAGCTATCAAAGTACTTCTTGAGCTCCGATGACGAGTCGTTTTCCAATCGGTGCTGTATCAGAAACATTTTGAAGAGTGTACGCGGGAACAAAATTACTTATTTCCACCTTCCCCGTTCCTTCACCAAACGTCCAAGCGTGGGAAGGGAATGCATCCTTACCTTGTTGTCAACATAACATTTATTTGCACGAAGCGATTAGCCACGTCTTTCTTCATGCGAACAGTAGAATGCAATTCACTCCCATCATCTGTATTCCCTCAATTATGGTATCGATACCTTTAAAGCAAGAGACATTTGGCTGAACCAGTGAGCTTCATTTTAGGCCTGATCGTCACTTACCATCAGGTGAGACTAGGGTCTCGTATCGAAAAACAAAGTTACAACTATGCGGGTGGCGCAGCACCGGTCATTGTGGCAAGCTTTGGGGGACGCCCTATGTCCAGCAGTAGACGTCTTTCGGCTGATATGATGACCTGGTAAAGGTCAGGAGTGCCCGCTGGATATAGGTGGCTCAGGACCGCTCATTAAGACTCTGTTTGGGGGTGGCCTATGTCCAGCAGTCGACGTCTTTAATGATGATGATGATCAGTACCTGTCCGTAAGAGTAGTGGCGGTACGGGCCGCGTCCGTAGCCCAAGTTGGCCAGCATATCGGAGCTGAATCGGTTGAACAGCCCGCCCCAGCAGTGGATCGTGGCTACTCCACACAGGAGCAGCAGCGCGCTCAGAGGCATGGTGGTGCTGTGGACAATAAATAATCTTCTAGAACATCCAAAAAATATAATATGTTTTTAATACTACGACAGTGGCAAATAAGAATAGGATCTGGCTGATGACAAACAAACACCTTAGCCTATGGACGCTTGCGATTCCTGAAGAACCAGAAGTGGGATGTCGACCCTTTATTGCGATGAGGATTCAATATGGCAGACAAAGGGTCATCTGAACACAGCGTGTCCAGGGGAGCTCTTGCGACCTTACTCACCACCAGGAACCCAAGACCAGAGCTACTAGTAGTGTTATTAGGGGTCTTCTCAATCTCAATTATTGTACTGTCATATGTAAGTAAATAAGACTATTTAAAAAAGACCCGTAGGGTCCAAGCCCTCGAAAACTTTTTAACGAGCTTAGTAAAAGGAACAGGTGACCAATTAGCTGGCAGCATCCTCCCACAGGGGATTAGTAAGAGTATTGAATTGCTATTCAGCGAAGTAATGCTGCTAACATCTTTGGTACCATGCCACGGGGGCCCTTTTTAACCCCAGACGCAAAAGAGGGGTGTTACATGTTTGACGTGTCTGTGTGTCTGTCCGAGGCATTGTACTTAGTTCCTTATCGAATGATTTAAATGCGTTTTAGCTACGTTTCATCAATATCGGTTCAGCCGTTTTTGAGATATTGAACTTTGAAATGGAAATGTCCGGGGTTTTTCAACTTTTTTAAGTTGTTAATTATTAGAGATAGTTTAAATTTTTAAGTTAGCTTTAGTTTCAATAAAATTCTATCATTATTTTAACCGTTAATAGTTTTATATTCGTTCTCTTTGTATAACATGTTACATATTTCTAATGAAATTATGTTTGATATAGAAATCTGTTTATAAAAGTCTAGATAACCAGTGCAAAGTCGGCAAGCAAATAAATAAAGTGGATTACGTGATATATTCTTCTTCCATCTAATATGTATTATTCATATCTACGAAGCCAATATCATAAGATCACCTCCTAACCCCTTAAGCCCCGAGACAGCTAAGATAACCCTATAGCAGGATTCCCATTAACGAAATGACCGTAATTCGTCCACTGATCCTTATAACGTCTGGGTGAACACCGGGTTTTATGACGTAATTTTAACACAGAATGAGGAGTCTATAGGGCTCGATGTTTTGATGAGGTGTTCAGTGTGACATTTGGCGCCCAAACTGGCTTGGACGCGCGCCAAATTTATTGGTGGGTTTCCACTGGCAAGGCGATGCGATGATTCTATATTTCAGCTGGATATATTGTCATATATGTGGATACTTGGAAGTCTTGATTATACGTTGCATCGGAAGTCGTGTTTTATTACTGATGGTCCTAAATATTGCCTAAATATCTTACTGGCGACCAGTTCCTCGCTGACTACTTCAAATCATCCAACACCGCAACCGACAAGTGTTGGAAGTAGACATACCTACTTCTAAATATATAAAAGAAGAAACTGAATGACTGACTGATTAACAACGCACAGCTCAAACCGCTGGTTCTAAAGATTACAAATTCGGCACGTAAGTTCCTTATAAGGTCTAGGGGTACACTAAGAAAGGATTTTTCAAAATTCATCCTCTAAGGGGGTGAAATGGGGGTCCAAAGTTGTATGGGGAAACAAGATTAGTCAGACTATTTTATTCGAAATTTCACACGAGTATTCCTAACGATAAATGAGTAAATACGTGTTTCAGGATTTTTGAGGATTCAACCCCTAAAAGGGGTAAATGTTGTGACAAAATCTGAAAATCAACATGGGTATTGTTTCTATGGTTTTTCGGGTCACTTATTACGAAACAAAGAACGATTTTAAAATCCAAAGTGGCGGACGTGAAATTCCATCTCCCTGTTGGGGTGCAATGGGGTTGAAATGTCTAAATATCAATATTAGTGTCGTTTTTATGGTTTTTTGTGAAGTTAATTACGAAAATGGCATCGATTTTGAAATTTAATGTTGTGGACATGAAAATTCTTGAAAATATTTAGTATGTAGGTATATGTAGAGTCTATATGTAGAGTGTGAACCAATTTCAGGGTTTTTTTTTAAATCATTCGTTAAAAAAACATTTACATTCTACGCGGACGAACTCGCGGGCAAACACACAGACATACCCATAGGATAAGAGGGGTGGTGGTGTGGTGTGGGGGAAACTACCTGCATCCGTAATTAATTAGTACATTCAAGGTGCTGCAAGAAGGTGGTTGTCTGCTTGCTTTCGATAAGTTTAGGTTTGCATTCTAAGTGAAATGCAGAAAATCGTAAGTATCTACATACATAATTACATATATCTACCTACTTACGTTCCTCAATTATTCATTTGATAACATGTAATATAATTGATAAATATTAAGCACATAATATTCTGTGTATGCATTAATTAACGTTATAAAATCTTCTTTTGCAGCCAGAAAACACATTTCTAATAAAGGGGTTAAATAGGGAGGTGCAAAGTTTGTATGGAGAAAACTTTATTTTCTGAGCGAGAGACTTCAAAACTTTGTGAAAAAGTTAATTGTTAGAATACAAATAAAATGCTTTCAGCGTTTTGGAAAATTCTGCCTCTAAGGGGGTTAAAAGGGGGTGCAACATTTGTAAGGAGGAATTTTTATATTTTTTCTAGAGACTTAAAACGTTGTAGAAAGCTTACTTATTAAAATACAAATAAATGACTTTCAGCGTTATGAAAAATTCCACCCCTAAAAGGGGGTTAAAAAGGGTTGCAAAGTTTGTTTGCGTGAAATTCTTTTTTTTATATAGAAGCTTAAAAGTTTGTAGAAAGATTACTTATTGAATAACAAAAAGTACTTTCAGCGTTTAAGAAAATTCCACCCCTAAGGGGGTTAAAAGGTATTGCAACATTTGTATTAATTTTAGCAAGAGACTTAAAACTTAAAGCTTACTTAGTAGAATACACATAAAGAACTTTCAGCGTTTTGTAAAATTCCACCCCTTAAGGGCTTAAAAAGGGGTGCAAGGTTCGTATGGGAAACATTTTTTTTAGCTTAGATACTTGAGAGTTTGTAGAGAAAATGCTTATTACAACAAAAAAAACTCTTCTCCTTAATTTTTCCCTGAAAAGCGTTAAGGGGGTTCAAAGTTGGTATGGAGAGTCAGAAAATTTTAAAGTATGAGATTTGTAACTTCGATCTTAGCCTGTTTGCTAAAAGACTACAAAATTTCGGTTGCAGACTGTTTGCTGAAAAACTACAAAACTTAGCGTTTTTTTTTTATTCATTGCCTAAGAAGGTTAAAAGGGAGTTTGAAGTTTGTATAGAGAGCTAGACATTTTTAAAGTAAGAAATTTCTAACTACGGTTTCAGACTTATACTACGAGGGTTCAAAGAGGGTTCTTAGTTTGTATAGAGAGCAAGACATTTTGAAGGTAAGAGATTTGTAACTTCAATTTGTACAAAACTAATTTAAATGTTTTTAACTGACGTAAAAAAGGAGTTTTTTTTTATGTATTTTCGCCGATTTCGCCGTCAATTGTGGACCAATTTCCAAAATTCTTTTTTTATTCCGAATCCCATTGTCACCAAATCAGGATCTGATGATAGGATCCCAAGGAAATTGAGGACAACCCTCATATTTTATTGGCACGCATGTAGTGATTTCGTTATTTTCTATTATAATTCGTGTATTTATCTTCGGAAATCGCAACTTTGGTGAAGTGGAACTGATTATGAAGACCACAGATGACTTATGGAACTCCTCAAAGATGTAAAGTACGTCAAAAATTCTGACATGATTCCGTTGAAGTAGCAACTCTTGAAGTGTTAATTCTGAGATCATTTAGGAATCGACGGAACTCCTCAAATATTATCAGCCCACAGATACCGAATTGGGTTTTTTTCTGTAATAATCAACGCATTTGCTCTCGGAAAGCAGTGCATGTGGTAAATTGGAAAGGAAATGTTCATGTACCTATGTGGCTTGGCGAAATACTGAATGGAAGTCGGTTTAAACTTTGTTTTTAAAGTAATTATATGAATTAATTTCTTGAAGTCCTTAAACAAACATTTAGACGATAACATGTTCTACGCGGACGAAGTCGCGGGTAACAGCTAGTATTTAGATAAATCGCATCAAGTTGGTTGTCAACAGTAGGCCTTTTGCAGCCAAGTTGTAGTTTTGTACACATACACAAATTTAACCTTATGCTTTAGACTTAAGTACCTACCTAAGTACAAACTATAATTATTTTTTTCGCATGAAGCCGTGTCAGAAATGTTAAACAAAATAAAATTAATTGTCTTAAGTGCCAGGTGAGTGATTAATCGTTAAGTATTGTGTGTTATTTATGGGGTGGATATTAAGTGGGGAGGTGTCATATATGTTGGTACTTGGCAGTCTGGATTATACGTTGCATTGGAAGTCGTGTTTGATTATGCTGGTCCTAAATATTGCTTAAATTCTTCGTCTAATATTTACCCATAATACAAGCTTTGCTTGGTTTGGGACCAGGTCGATTTGTGTAAGATTGTCCGCAAATATTTATTATTAAATCTCCTACTAAATATCTTATTAACGCCTCAGCAGTGGGAGCGCAGATCAACGTGTCAGACTAGTACATATAATTATGACTCCGTGAGACCGATGATGAGATAAGTTTCCTTAAAAAAGAAATCATTTTTGGTACAGTGGTCCTCATAAGTTGCTGAACACCTAAGTACCTTGTCGTTTTCACTCGTTTGACAACTTCATATGGCAGTTTAACATGACGTTTAATGAGACACGGTACAAACGTGTTAAGGCCCTTGTGAGGCTGACCGTAGAATATTTTATTGCCGACTGTAATTTATGATTTACTATACTTTTCTGTATACCGTCACCAACTACTCATTGAGACCACAAGACGAAACCACAGAATAAGTAATAGTACTACGTACAGAAGGTTCTCTGTTAACAAATTCCCTGTTTAGGTACGCCAAACGTGCCTAAATGTGGTCATCCCTTACTATCGCATGCAACGCGCTGCGACCCGTGCGAGCGTCTCGTACCAACACGCGGCAACTACTAATGGGCCGCCAATTTGGCGGCCGCCGGCATGTACTTGTAGCGGCGCGACGGAATCACAGAGAGAACCGCCCCTGCCGAAACTCAACGGGGTTACAGTAGTACCCAACTAATATGGCGCGCGTCAAAGTTCTTAATTCGTTGATCGAAATGCTATTATTGCTTAATCCGCGCGCCATATCAGTTGTGTACTACTGTACATCGGTTAAGCACTGAATTCCCATGGCCACCCTCTCCATCATCAAATCAGCTCAATGGTACCATAATATTGAATTATCATTTACACAAAATTTCAGCTCAATCGGTTGAAGATATCTGCTTCAAAAATTGAGTTTTAAGATTCTACCCGGACATACATAGTTTACATAGTTAGTTAGGTTAGATTTGTAATAAAATAAGAATGTATGGAGATACTTACCTTAGAATAGAAGTCAGCTTCCGAATACTTCGTAACTATTTAATACCTATTATATATAGTATTCTCAACAATATAAATGATCAGTTATATTATTTTATCAACACACCCACTGAATGCAACGCACAACAGACTAATGGAAAGATATTATAATTCATAAGGTCAGTTTTAGGTCAGCATGTACTCATTACTGAATATCACTAAACAACACATTAATGCGATTAAATTAAACTATTCATACACATTTTTAACAAACAGAGAAAGATATCCGTCAGCCCCAAACTAGGCACAGCCTGTATCTTGGGAGCCGAGAGTACAGATTTTACAAGTATCATTTAAAATAATGGAACAAGATGACCGTGCTAAGAAAATATTAAATCTAAAATAATAAGATAAGTGTGTGAGTGTGACTGTGTGCGTGTGTGTCTGAGTGTATGTGTGTCTCTGTCTGTGTGTGTGTGTGTGTGTGCGTGTGTGTGTGTATGTCTGTGTTTGTACTTCGAGCTAGGTTTTAATAATGTCCTCGGTTTGTTCATTAGTAAGAGACATAAGCCATTTCTTTATTTTGTCTTTGAGGATATATCTGGTGAAGTCGTCGATGGAACACGCCCGGGACACCCTGTTGTAGGTATATAATGTGAGCAAGCATAAACCTATGTAGTTACAATAATCCCGAGTAAGGTCGCCGAGGATACGCTGTGTTTGTGAGTAGGGTCTGTGAGCTATGAGCCTGTGATATTGCATTGTTACGAACTTAAAAGTATATCAAACTTCGGCTCAAACAAATACCGGCCAAGTGGCTCGAAAAAAAATTTGCAAATTTTGAGATCTTACATTCGAACTGTTCAAGTTACATAAAAGCTCTTAAATAAAAAAAAAATCCTAGAAAATAACCATTAAAGTCCTTTGCTATTCTGTGAATTACACTACGGAATTTAAAACAACTTCAAAATAAATGAAAAAGTTTCAACACAAAGTACTAACTTTTCAGTTTAAATCCGAAGATCCGTCTTTCTCAAACTTCCCTGCTATCTGCAATAATCCTTTAAACCTTCAAAAAGAACAAAGACTACTTGACGACTTTTCTCGTTTATAAAGCGTCTTAATTGACCGCGTTTAATGGTTTGTACTTCTAAAAGGACATTGTGTAGTTTACACTTTTTGTACGTAGGTAGACTAGGGTAGTACATTAAGGCCGCTTTATTTATTACAAACTGTGTTTTATTCAGAACTAGCTTTTGCCCGCGACTTCGTCCGCGCGGATCTCGTTTATATCGTAACTTTCTCCCCCCTTTTCACCCCCTCGGGGAAAGATTTCCGGAATAAAAACTATCCAATGTCCTTCCCCAGAACTTAAACTACCTCTTAACCAAATTTCATCAAAATGGGTTACATCCAATTTTTCACCCCCCCATTTTACCCCCTAAAGGGAAGATTTTCGGGATGAAACCTATTCTTTAACCTTTTCCGGGACTCAAACTAATAGTATACCAAATTTCATCTAAATCGGTGCAGCGGTTTAAGTAGCTCCATACAAATTTCCACCCCCCATTTCATCCCCTTAGGGGTTGATTTCCAGGATAAAAACTACTCTAAGTCCTTTTCCAGAACACAAACTATCTCTATGCCAAATTTCATCTTAATCGGTTCAGCCGTTTTCACGTGATGCGCGGTCACATAAACAGACAAACAGATAAACAGATAAACAGACAAACAGACAAACAGACAAACAGACAAACAGATAAACAGACAAACAGACAAAAATTCTAAAAACTGTTGGAACGTGTTCTGTTATCGATTCTAAGTATCCCTAGCCATTTTTTTTTCGAATATCTTCCATGTACAGACTTTCGACCCTCTTCAGCTTTATCTATACATATAATAAAGCTGAAGAGGGTCGAAAGTCTGTACATAAAAGATATTCGAAAAAAAATTGGCTAGGGATACTTAAAATCGATAACAGAAAACGATCCAACAGTTTTTAGAATTTTTGTCTGTTTGTCTGTTTACCTGTTTGTCTGTTTATCTGTTTGTCTGTTTATCTGTTTGTCTGTTTATCTGTTTGTCTGTTTATCTGTTTGTCTGTTTATGTGACCGCGCATCACGTGAAAACGGCTGAACCGATTAAAATGAAATTTGGTATAGAGATAGTTTGAGTCCTGTGAAAGGACTTAGGGTAGTTTTTATCCTGGAAATCAACCCCTAAGGGGGTGAAATGGGGAATGGAAATTTGTATGGAGCTACTTAAACCGCTGCACCGATTTGGATGAAATTTGGTATATAATTGAGTCCCGGGGAACCTTCCGGAAAAGTTTTCGGGGAAAAGATAGGTTTTATCCCGAAAATCTTCCCTTTAAGGGGTAAAATAGAGGGGTGAAAATTTGGATGTAACCCATTTTGATAAAATTTAGTTTAGAGGTAGTTTAAGTTCTGGGGAAGGACATTGGATAGTTTTTATTCCGGAAATCTTCCCCTAAGGGGATGAAATGGGGGGTGAAATTTTGGATGGACTCCGTTTAGGCCAAATTTGGTATAGATATAGTTTGAGTCCCGGAGAATGACAATGGATAGTTTGAATCCCGAAAATCATCCCCCAAGGGGATGAAATTGTGGATAAATCCCTTTAGTTAAAATTTGGTATAGAGATAGGAGGAGTCCCACGGAAGGACAATGCATAGTTTTTATCCTGAGGGGGTGAAAATTTCGATAGAACCGATTTAGATTTTTTTTTATGGAGATAGTTAAGAGTCCTAGGGAAGGACTTAAAATAATTTGTAGTCCAGATCTCCTAAGGGGGTGAAATGGGGTCTGAAAATTTGGATGGAACCCATTTACGGTATAGCGAGTTGGAGTCTTGGGGAAGGACATAGGATAGTTTACTCCCGAAAATCATCCCCTAAGGGGGTGTAATTGGGGGTGAAACTTTGTTTGTGACCTATTTTGATGAAATTTGGTTGATTGATAGTTTGAGTCCCGGGGTATGACAACGGATAGTTTTAATCCCGAAAATCATCCCCTCAGGGATAAAATAGGGGGTGAAAATTTGGATAACACCCATTTAGATAAAATTTGGTAAAGAGATAGAAGGAGTCCTACGGCAGGACAATGCATAGTTTTTATCCCGAAAAAAAAATCCCTGAGGTGGTGAAATGAGGGTTGAAGATTTCGATAGAACCCATTTAGATGAAATTTGGTATAGAGAGAGGTCTCAGTCCAAGGAAAGAACATAGAATAATTATTATTCCGTAACACATGCAAGAAGGACATCATCCCCTAAGGGGGTGAGAAATGGTGGATGAAAATTAGGATTGAACCCATTTACGGTATAGCGATACTTAAGGAAGGACATAGGATAGTTTTATCCCGAAAATCATCCCCTAAGGGGTGTAATTGGGGGTGGAAATTTGTTTGTGACACATTTTGATAAAATTTGGTTGAAAGATAGTTTGTGTCCTGGAAAAGGACATATGATAGTTTCTATTCCGCAAATCATCCCCTAAGGGAGTGAAATGGGGGTAAAAATTTGGATGTAGCCCATTTGGATGAAATTTGGTAAAGAGATAGTTTGAGTCCTAGAGAATGACAACGGATAGTTTTTATCCCGAAAATTATCCTCTAAGGAGGTGAAATAGGGGGTGAAAAATAGGATGGAACCCATTTACGGTATAGCGGTAGTTGGGAGTCCTAGGGAATAGGAACATTACATAGGTAAATATATGTATGTGACGTTCCAAGGGTACAGGTACCTTATGGCGGTAGTTTCGAAGATGTTTTCTAAAACGGGGTAAAAAAGACGTTTTATTATGGCTATTTTGAAAACTATTAGATGTAACATTTTGTTGACGTATCTTTATTTTTAATATAAAATATTTAAATTACAAGTCAGTTAATTTAGTCCTACGGTTTAGTAGAAAAGGTCCTTACGGCCGTGTGATATGAAAATATGCAAAATATTACTGAAAAAAGCCTACATGCATCTATTATGGTGAGGCGGGTCATAAAAACCAAGTTTGCGGCGGAGTCTATTTTGTAAAAAAAGGCGTTCGGAGTAAGCTAATCTATAAAATCATGCAACTCAGCCATAATGACCCTTTCCTTCATACAATCCATACTAATATTACAAATGCGAAAGTAACTCTGTCTGTCTGTTACCTTTTCATGCTTAACCCGCTGAACCGATTTAGGTGAAATTTGGTATAGAGATACTTTGAATTCCGGGGCCTTCCCAAAGAGTCCTCCTAAAGATAGTTTTATCTGGAAATTCATCACCTAAGGGGGTGAAAAGGGGGGAGAAAGTAACGATATAAACGAGTTCCGCGCGGACGAAGTCGCGGGCAAAAGCTAGTTATATGTATAGATTAAGGGGGCAGATTAGTTTCCGACCAGCGGCGCTACTACGAACTTCGAATCTCGAACTTCGTATATCTCCGTCTCTGTCGCTCGAGTACCATAAACCATAAGTGCGATAGAGACGGAAATATACGAAGTTCGTGGTAGCACTGCTGATATGTTGGATCCTCAGAGCATAAAATACTATTAAGAGAGAGGACAAGCCGCCGGCGGCCGCGTCGCAGTTGTTAGCTCAATGGGCATTCTCTGCCATACTGTGCACGCGTGCTGATCGCAGAGAATATTACGTTTCTTCCCAAAATGCCTGATATGATGCGCGTGTATTGTCCAATAAGAGCGTAGGTATACATGTGTGTGTGTTTTATATGTGTGCGTGCTTTGTCTTGTCAATTACTTGGGCTTTGTGTGGGTTAATGTACTTGCGATTGGCGTATTCAATACAAATCGGCCGGCATGTCCGATCTCCTTATATTCATACATCTGTGGGTGGATCTCAGGATGTATACATATATTCATGTAATTTTAGCATATCGTTTTGAGAACTAAACTACGTTTGTGTGGAGAGTTCAGCGTCCTGACGACCCTTAAGGTTTTGAAGTGAATTATTGCCTTTTCAGCATTTCGCATGCCAATGATATATCAATGTGATTCGCGCGTTGCTTTCTCACGTGCTTATTTAAGGTCTCAGAGCGAGTGAACTTTTAACCTCCTTTAAAGTTGGAAACGCACTGACAGCGGTGGCGGCGTGGTGCGGTGCGGCGCGGTGGCGGTACCGGTTGTAATGTTCGAGCTAATATGAAAGGTTCCGCATAGAACGGCGCCGGGGCGCTTATTTATTAATTTAATCGTAGGTATGGCGTGTGTAGATAAACGTTTCATCAATAAAAATTATAAGTCCACATTCAGGGTCCCAAGCCAAGTAAGAGCATCAGGTGTTAACTTATACAGATCTTCTGGAGGCCCTGAGTATGAGTGCAGAGGGCAGCGCTGTATGATGTGATCTATGTTTTGATCCTCCTCGCCACAGTCGCAGAGTGCGGAGTCCCGCCAGCCTCACCTGTGCCATAAATAGTTACAGCGGCCGTGACCCGTTCTCAATCTGTTCAAGCGGCACCAGAGTTTGCGTAGCAGGTTGAAGCCGTCAGGCTTAGCCGTGGGATCGATGGCTTGCAAGACAGCCCCAGTTGCTTGGGTACTCCACTCGTCCTTCCAACTCTGTCTGAGGTCAAAAACTTTCAACTTTTGGGCTGCAATACAAACAGGATGTCGAGACTTAAGCCGCTGCTGTGCGGGAGGGTAGCACCGCGCCGCACCGCCACCGCTGTCAGTGCGTTTCCAGCTTTAGTCCCAGATAGATTTTCAATTCCATTAGAATTTGAAACTCGATATGCAATTGTACTGTTACAAAAACACTAGGACGTACGAGATTAAATGCGACTGAGATGCGAGAAAAAGACGTTTTTTCTGAATTGTAATTTTAAAAAGAAAAAAAAATCGAGATTTGTTTGCTAATTAAATTTCTACACACATTTTTTTCCTAGTCCAAATCGCGTTAAAATAAGGTAGATATCAGGTCTTACCAACGCTGAACACATTAGATACAATTATGCCCGTAGTATACGTTAATTTTATTCTTCTGCGCATTCATTTTGACCTAAAGTAAATATAGCCGCGTTTTTGTGTTAGAATTAAAGGACAATGAGTAATTTTGGTCCATATCCTCAATACTTATGAAACCTTTGCCAGATGATAGCTTCAATGCTATCATTTATTTCATACTATGACAGTTAAGTCAAAGTCGCGGGCCAACATGGTCTTTTTTATATAAATATAACCCAGTACGGCAACGGTTTCACCATAGTTAAATAAATAAATAAATAAATATTACGGGACAATCTTACACACATCAACCTAGGTAGGCCCACGGTAAGCTCAGTAAGGCTTGGGTTGTGGGTACTAGGCGATGATATATATAATAGATAAATACATATAGATACTTATATACATATGTAACATCCATAACTCAGGAACAAATATTCGTGATAAACTCACAAATAAATGCCCTGACCGGTATTCGAACCCGAGACCTCCAGCTTCGTAGGCAGAGTCACTAGTCACTACCCACTGGGCTACGGAGGCCGTTAAAAGTTATACATATGTCTTAATAAACCGTGACCAAATGGGCCTAGAAGCGATATTGCAATACTATTGCACATGCCTTACGGGTAGACGCACTATTAGGAACCTGTGCTCATGTTATTTCTATATTGTGGTTCTTAGGTCGAGGTAGACTAGTGGGTTTTAATCCACCGGCACTTCATCTAGATGATTTAATTGTAGATATTTAATATTGTAGGTAGGTAGATGCCTATATAATACCTATGTTATTTTTTGATTAATATAAATTCAATGATAATAAAATGCATAACGTGTCGTTTTCTTTCTATTATAATAAAACATACTATGTTGAACCGTTGCCGTACTGGGTTATATTTATATAAAAAAGACCATGTTGGCCCGCGACTTCGACTTAACTGTCATAGTATGAAATAAATGATACCATTGAAGCTATCATTTGGCATAGGTTTCATAAGTATTGAGGATATGGACCAGACTCCATACTAAAGTGCCCATGGTCCTTTTCTTTAGTTAAATTAAATTGTACCTACCATTTGCTTAATTATTTCAGAATAGTAACAACTCTGTTTTAGCTTTTAATACTTAGCAACCTGTTATAAAGGAACAAAGAGCTTCCCAAGTTGGTAAGACTGTTTCAGTATGTATACACGTTCTTAATTCTCTTTTACGTGGATTTACCCTCTTGTAAGCTGTTCCTGTTCGTTTACCGACGTAATTGAGTGAGCTCGGCTTCACGCTTGCTGGGTTTACAAGGAGGTCCATCTAGCTCGACATGTTTCTTACCAATCTAGTACTAGGTACTAATGAATAAAAGTTTCTGTCTAAAATTTAACTTTTGGTACAAGCTTTTATTGCCGTGTAATTTTCTGTATACCACCATCAACTACTCATTGAGAAGATTCTAACGAGCCCAAACTCGATGGGGTTGTGTGTCGTTTTATTCCGGAGCTCCATGTCATCATAATATTGCATTGTCATGCGATATACATATGCATGCAAAATTTCAGCTCAATCGGAAACCGGGAAGTGGGTCAAATTTAAATTGCAAGATTTGATTACAGACAACGGGACAGGTGAAACTAAATAAAAGCTTGTAATAATATAAAGAGGTAAGAATGACCTGGCTCACAAGGTTACCGTCATGTGGGAGGTTGATTCGACGATCATTGTCCCGAGCCGATAGTCGTTTCGGCGAACAGTTTAATAGCGAAGAGTCTCGACCAACACCTTAAGAGCCTTTCGTTAGGTGGCTGGGTCAGATACAGAGGGCGGTATAGGTAGGTACTCCTGGATACTGCGCGGATAGTCAGGAGGTTTCTCTCTCTGTCGCCCTGACCACCGGCATCGGCAGCTTATGCCAACGGCACCCTAGCTAGGTTATGTTTATTTTTTTGTATCTGTCATCATCATCTTCTCCTAGCCGTATTCGGCCTCAGCGACTGCTAATCACTGCTGAGAGCGTCGCTGGTGCGCCCTCAGGTGACTGACATAGTCAATTTTTGCGGCGAATGTGCGGCCACATTCACCACACATCAGCACCCCTCCGACATAATTATACTGTATGGCCGCAGGTGGTCTGGCCTTTAGCTCATCGCGCTTTGTGTCGAGGTCTGCGCACCGTCTGACCTCGAAATGTATTTGTAATACCTAACCTAACATAAGATGAAAGTGTAATAAAGAGGTAATGTCTGTGAAATGTACGTTTGTAGCTTTGTAAATTTGCATGTCCCCTACATACAATGGAGACGTGCCCGCCGCCCTACATCACCTCTGATTCCACCGAAAATCGACTCCTGCGCAGTTTCTAAATACTTTAGTGCCGCGGTTTGTCTTTACTAAGTTTGTAAGTATGTAGGAGTAATCTCCGGTAGCACTTAATTGATTTCAAACTACATGTAGGGTGGGCCCTGTACCTGGAGCAAATATTCAAAAGGACGCTTCCTTAGAGCATTTGCAGTAACCCCTTGTGTATCATTCACTTTAAAAATTTTTGGTTTCGGAGAATTTTTGATCTAAAGATATCTTGGCACCACGAGATCATATCAAGGCAGTCAATGCAGATTTTGAGGTAATATCATGTAATGAGTCATAATAGTTTTTGCATTTTTGTGTTCAACAGATAGTTTGGTGATTTTTTTAATATTTTTTTGTTTTTAAAATAAAAAGTTACTCATAGCACTCCAGAAGAGTAAAAAATACAAGAAAACTTATTTTAAAGATTTTTTTTTCGCGAAAAACCACTTGGAAATAATTTTACACAAGCTTAATAATCTACCGTTTAATTTTTTGGTCCAGTTACAGGGCCCACCCTTTTCATAGGCTGTATTTATATTTTATTCCGTGTAATAGGGAACATAACGCAAAACTCTTCGTAGGTGGCGACACTAGCAGCGTTGACATTGTGTCTCGTTCCCACTTGCGGTATTGTCTATGCAAGCATCCTTGTCACTCATTTGACAATCAATTGTGCATGTGTGTGTGAATCCCTATATTCCTATACTGGTTTACTATTAGTGGTAGTGCTGCCTCTGGCGGCAGAACATTGCAGTTATGTTCCATATTGCTTACGCGCAGCAAAATGTTTTTTTAATGTTCCTACTTAATTCGATATAAAATACTTTTCATCCATTAAGCACATGAGAGCAGATCAATGCCTTTATTCGTATTTCCTACTACTCTATACTCATAGGCAGCACACAGGAATTTAGTTTGGGGGGGGGGGGGGGGGGGGTGCTTTAAACCTTTTGGGGCAGGGGGCTACTAAAATTAGATTTCAGCTGAATGTAAGATTCGTCCCGGAAGGACTGAGATGGTTTTGGGGGGGCTTGATTCGTCTACCCCCTGGATACGCTACTGCTCATAGGACAAATGGCCAGTCGCTATTGGCCAAGCGCCTCTGTGTTGCCTGTTAAAATTTGAAAAATTGTAACTCGAAGCTTCGTGAAACGGGCCAGTACAGGCATTTGACAGTTGATTAATTATTGCCATGCACGAGTCACTTAATGATACCATTGTTATGGCATTTGAAAGCTCTGATATTAAAAGGGCCCTGAGGCCTACTTGCAGATTAAATATTTAAATTTGAAGCCAAAATGTTATGTCGAATTGGCCTCAATTACCTACTTATTACGGGGAACAGAAAAATAAGTTGTACGTACTCAAAGGCTCTTAAGCTGGGGAGTAATTATGAAAGGCAAATTAATTCTCCTGGCTTCATAATGTGTCGTGTATTTTCGTGTAGAAAATAATGTAAAACATTAAAGTAAAATTTATGTAGGTAGGTAAGTTTTTTCTTAGTTAAGAATTCCAAAAACTTACTTTTTTGCTTTGTTACAACGTCAATAAGGTATAAAAAGTGTTACAATTTCCTTCGTCGTACGTCAAACTTTTAGATTCACAATATTTATTAAATACCTATACCAATATAAAATTAAAAGGACCACCTTTCAATGAAATTAGTTTTGATAATCAGTTCGAACTACGATTTTTTCCCGATTTGTGTTTTTCGATATTTGTATTGAATAAAGAACTTCATAACTTTTTTTAAAATTCCCAGACGCTTCATGAAACAAATCCTTCATAAAATGCTCTTTTCTAAAGATAGTCCCCACATTAAGGTTATAAATAAAAATAAAACCATTTATTTCAGACATCTAAGGTCCATGGTAACAAATACATTAAAGATACATACAATATAAGTATAAAACTACCTACCACAACCACAACTTAAGATAACGCGCAACCAAATTGTACTTTATAAAGAACAATAGATACTCGTACAATCAAGAAACTACTCAAGATATCTCAATAGCTCTTCAGGGAGCTTTTAACCTTTTTAAAGTATATAACAAGTTTTAGTAAAATAGGTTTGAACATCGAAAGATGCTTTATAGCTTTTGTTTTATCGTACTTACACTAGATTCTGCCTGCGAATTTGTATGAGTAAAAATTAAACGAAAATAAAATTGAAATCAGTTCACACCTACCGATCAGATTTTGGTATTAGTTTTAGTAGTTTTATTTTTTTGGTTATTTTTAAATGGGTTCCGGAAACGATCTAATGATTTCGAAAACATTAACAACACTGCGGTTAAATAACGATCTAGTTCGGTCTCGTTCCTAGGAAAATCGTTGGGTCCGTGTTCCCAGGTGTATTTAGTTAATACAGCAAACTGAGATAATTCTTATGTAGGTATACAACGTCATGGGCTGAAGCAGATTATATCAACGGAATTGCAATCAATGTTCATACGCCTCACAAGACGGAAAATAAGGAAAGGTCCTTACTTAAGGAACCCGAACAGGACTTATTGTAGCCTGGAGGGTGATTTAGGCAGCCTAACACCCCCTAGGGGCCACAAATCTAATCTTCTAGATGAAATGTTTACGTTTTTTGTACTTTTTTGTGTTTTAAGAACCTTTGTCATAGATTATATAACAGGGATTCAGGGCTTCATTCGAGCAATTTTTTTTTTGCAAAAGATGGCGTTTCATTTCCCAAAATATTCTTTTTTAATTTTTTACGCCGCGTATTTTTTAACCTTTTAACTAGGTTATTTAATTTATTTTCATGTGTAGGTTAAGTTAATTACTTAATTATAATTGCATTAAGCAGACAGTCCAGCAGACTTGTTTTCCCCCGACAGTTACGTAATCCAATGGATACAAAATTTGAGATCTTGCTGTAGTAAACGCCTTATGTTATTTAAATGCCATACGAGATGGACATTGTATTCAATATTACGACGAAAAAATACTGAATTTTCAGGTAATAATAATGTCGTATGGCTTTATTTTCATAAAAATTAATTTTCAGGTAATAATAATGTCGTATGGCTTTATTTTCATAAAAATTAACACATTTAATTTTTTTTTTATTAATTTAATTTAATTTATTTTTCCAAAAATAATAAGTTACATTTTTTATTACTTATAAGTTCGCCAAACATATTGTTTATTGGCGAGGATTGCACACACTTTCTTTACAATATATTTTTGTTTTGTGTAGGTACCTACATATCTTATTTATTACCTTATAATTAAGAATAAAAATAAAAACCTTATATTAGATTAAATTAGAGGGTATCTATTAGCAGTTTTTTAACCTCTTTTTGAAGATATCCTTGCTAGTACATTCTTGTTCAGGAAAGATTGTGTTGAAAAATACGAGGTCTTAAGTACTTTAATGTTCTTTCTCCGTAGTATATACAATACAATACCCTCCTAATCTAATTAATTTCTCCGTACAATAGTATGTAGGTGTAAGGTAGGTACATTTACAATAAAATATTCCCGTCAGGGCCCGCGACGGGCCCGCGTTCGATGTGTGTTTGAAGTGTAGTTTCAATGTTTTACAACTTGCGCGGGCCCGCGCCCGACCCGCGCACGACCCGCGCCCGCGTCTGGTGTGTGGAGGCCTTAAGTTTGACAGCCAATCCCTGGCATTCGCTGTAAGCGCGTACAGATCCCTGAGTTCTCCCGCAAAGTGTCTCATAGGGCACCCCCGTTGAATTTTCAGGTGTTTTAGTTAAAGTGTCATTGCCTACTTGCCGTTAAATTAAATTGAATTAAATATTAATTTATTTCGAACCATTCAGTCCATACACACATTACAAACATTATAAAAGTTCACTTATTTAATTTATTTATGCTATCTAGACATTATTACGTAATTAGTTGTGGAATTTACTGTTTCAAACTCGTTAATATACAAACAGACAAGGCCAATGACTATCGGCTGCCTGTCCCGGGATCAATAAGAAACAATAGCCACGTCCCAAATACTGCTAAAGATGCAATTTGTCACAACAACTGACAGAAACGCAGCTATAATTGGAAAGAGACAGATTCGATACATTATAAATTGCATTACAACATTTACGACAAATTGCAATAGTTTTAACCTAACCTAACAGTGACAATCTTCAAATTGTTGAAATAGACCTTCGCACACGCCGTTCAAATTGCCGCGGCCTCCAATGACACTTCAGTCTACTGCTAATACGTCTATAGCTTGTAAGTAACTATTATGTACATTTAACTCTGTTTGTTCTCCAATAAATAAAATAAAATAAAATAACTACAGTTCTAACTCATAACGACTGTGATTGATTGAAATGTTCTAAACTTTCCCAAGAGACGCAGAAGATCTTATTTAGATGTAGTAGAACCACCTAAGAGATCATCGGTGTACCTAATAGATTAAATGAGTGCTCATTCTTAATACAAAGAGTGTCTTTTTTCAACCAATCTTATTTTTATTTATTTTACAAAAAATGCATTTAATGTATGTAAAGAAAATATATGTTATGAAAATGCATTATTAAAGTACACTCGACATATTTATAGTAGGTAACGTAGTAGATGAAACAAAATATAAATATTTTGAGTCAAAGTTAAAGTGGAAAAAACCGCAAATAATGTTTCATTGTGCTTGACGTTTGTAGCTCAGTAAATTGAATTTTAAATTAAAATGAGTTACTGGCTTGTTTTAATGACTATACAGATCTTTAGAATTATATTTGTGACGTGGAATGGAATAATATAATATGTAAGTATTTTATTTAAATTTTCTAAATGTTTTAAATTACCCTATTTCAAGTTTTAAAGTTTGAAGCGATACCTACCATTCAGCTTAATATCTTCTATGAACCGATGAAATTTTGCTAAAGTGGTCCCTAGAGATTGCAATCTAATCTCTCAGTTTAACTACGATTTAGACTTCTGTCCTTTGTGAAGGATTGAGGATGAAAATTATTGGTCAAGTATGAGAGTTTTATAGCTCCGTCCGTATGCCATAGAAAAAACAATTGACAAAGGTGGGATTAGGTACAAATGGTACAATTCAGGCCACGCATGCTGGTATTTTTTTTAACAAAGGAGTTAGTTACACATATATATGTCCTTTTATTGTTTGAGAAGGCTATTTCAAGTGATAATTCATATACTTTTTGAACTATAATCACGATTCCTCTTATTTTTATAATAAATGTCTGTCAAAACTGGTTTATAACAACCAAACAGTCACGTGCGTAATTGTTTTTGCCGTCTGTTTCATAACATTTTGATTGCATCATATGAAAAATAAATCGAACTATTCAAATAGGTAACATCTCATGTATCCATACGTCATCCAATAGTCCTATTTTATTATCCGTAGGGAATGGTATAATACCATCAAATATGTAAAATAATGAACAATGCTCGATGCACCTATTTACTGAAAGACAAAACAGTAAAAACGTTTGTAAAACGCAATACTAGGCTAGACTAAAGAAGACTTATACAGACTTATCATATGAATGATTTAAAAATTAATGTAACCTCAAACGAAAATAGATGTCTTCTATAAGTGTGACACCGAGTACGTCACGATTTACGTCATAATCTATCAAAACAATAATTAATTGTTGTTAAATCCTAAAATTACATTATTTTCACACGTGCATACACTAAATTACACGTGTCTTTGAAAGTGCTCAATAATTCATAAAAAACTGTTTAAAGTTCTGCACAAACAAAATTCTATTTTGTACGAATCCTGCTGCACACAGCTCAAAACCGAAAATTATCATTATCAAAACTGCAAACGTAGCCCGTCACGTTCTATGTCCTACGGTAAGGACAATAGACAACTCCCGAGCTTTATACGTATTTCTAAGTCTACTTACCGATACATCGTGCGTCCTGCTGTGGGTCTGAGGTAGGACTGGATCTATATTGGGGAGCCCTGCGCAGCGCAGGTAGGGGTGGGTACATAATGGGCGATGTAGGGTGCGATCGTACTTGCGATTTTCAGTCGCATGACGTCAAATAAACTAAAACCTATTTAGGTACGTAACGTAAATAAAAAACAAATTTATATTGTATTATTTATTGTGTAATAAATTAATAAAAAAGCGAATCTCATGCGAAAGCGCCTGATGCGATTAAATCCGCCATTTTACAAGTTTTTATTTCACTTTTGGTTTTCCTTTGTAAACTTTTTTTCAGACAAGGTTAGTGGTATATACCCGCTCAAAAAGTACCTAATTGATGGTTGTGAAAAAAAAAGTAATTAATAAGTAGTTTATTTCTGTGAAATAATTTAAATATTGATAGCACTAGATTAAGCAGGCAGCAGCAGGGTGTAAAAGATAGAAGTGGGGTGGGAAAGAAGGCAAAAAAATATTCCTAATGACGAAAATCCCATTCAGATATCTCAAACAATGACGAAGCAGCTACTTTACAACCGATTTAATGTTGTTTGTTAGAGAGAGAAAACGCTGGGCGCCCGTGACGTCACGATCATCGAGCGTGTGCGTTTTGCGGAAAATGGACATAATAAAACTTTGGACAGTTACAAGTTAGTGATTATTTATCCTGTTGCGTTGCTTTTCTCCATATGAGTACATTTTTTATTTATCCTTTTTCGAAAAAATACAACATTATTTATTGGTAGGTACACTTCTTAACGAACAAATTATTATACCTACAACATTTTTTTTTGCTTTGATCTTGGTCAAATTTTGAACTATATGATTACAGATAACGAATATAATGAAAGAGATGTATATGTTGATTAAGGCAGTGGGCCTTTCAAAAAAATTCAGAGTGGTCGCTACTAAAGTGGATAATGAAATTAAAGATAAAAAATGTAAACAAATGTGTTGCCACTGCAATAAAATCAGTCCCAAGAAGTGGAAACTAAAAATTCGTTAAATACGCGAGATAAAAAATAATGCGACTAATTTATACGTAAAACAATGCCTGGAAAATATTCGTAAATATTTAAATAAGCAAAATGAAAACGTAATTATTTTATATTCATAAATATGTGCAGTTTATATTTACGCCACTGGCAATGGTTAGGAATTGTAAACCTTTGGTTCGTAATTTAATTAATATACCTGGATATTCCTATTCCTTATTCTTAATGTTCGAAGAAGGTTTAAAATTGGTGACGCCTCAAAGATGGAGTGATTGTGTGGCTCATGTAATAAAAGGAGAGGATAATTTGTACAGTCGCCATCACATACATAGGTACACTTTAGGTGTTCAAAAATATCGGCACATGCACCCTAAGGCCTTGAAAATAGAGGTGTGTTCCGATGTTTGTGACGTGCTTGTTTGCTCCGATGTATGTGATGGCGACTGTACCAACTTGACCACCTAATAGACAATGTAACAGAGACATTAATAATAAATGTAACTGAGGAGGATTCGACATCTTCCTCAGAAAGCGAGAGTGGAAGTGAATAAATAAAAATTTAAAAATCTAGTGTTATTTTCTTTGTGTTTTCCTGCCCTAATAAGACATATAATATGGCACGTCTTGCTTCCATCGCTTGGTGTGGTTCTAGTGGCTGCAGGCAATAGGCTTTTGCTGTATATCGTACCCGGACTATCGTCACCTACTAAGTACCTATTCATACCAACCTACGACATTAAAATGATCAAAGTAAAATATAAGATTGTTTTAAAAGTAGTGACGATATATTTATTAGTTAAAACCAAAACCTGGTTGATTGCCCCTGAGACGTCACTTCGACGTTGACAGTTCTTTGTTTACATTTTTTATCTTTAATTTAATTATCCACTTTAGGCGAATGTGATTGAAATATACGCTTCATCAGTCACTGCCCTCGTAGCTCAGTGGTGAGACTACTACTACTGGCCAGTACCGGCAAAACAGAGGATCTAGTCCTGTCTAGAGCTTTAGACGATGATGGTTATTTTTTCCAATATAATCGTTTGGAACGTATGCCTTAAATAACTGATCAGTACGAAAAATAATGGTGTTATAGAATTAATGTATTATTTTAGTGTTTAATATAGGTACGCATTTCATCATCATCATCATATCAGCCGAAAAACGCCCACTGCTGGACATATGCCTCCCCAAAGAGTGCCACAATGGCCGGTCCTGCGCTGACTGTAATACAGCCCAGGTTTCGACCTAATCGAAGGCTTTCTCGTAGTCCACGAACGCTAAACAGAGGGGCAGGTTATACTCCTCAGTCTTCTGATACCGTCTCTATACAGAAGACTGAGGAGTATTTATTACCTACTTTACTACCTGCTTAATCCTGAAAAAAACGGAATTTATTCGCAAAATGCAAACTTACGTAAGTATGACTAATTAGGTAGTCAAGTACTACGTATTTATTCACAATGTTAGGTCAAACAATACATATTACGTTACACATATTTAGGTACCTACCTATACATCTGAATGAGGTCAAATTATTACGTCAGCTCTGCGAAAGAGCTTGATTAACAATTAGGAATATTGACATGTGTCGTTCGTTAAGTAGTTTAGTACGCAGAGGTTGTCTTTCCGAACATGTGGTAGTTTATTGACATTCATAGGTGCATGTTATATATATGCTTAAATTAAAGAATAAATAACATTACTTTAATTTTACCCATCGAGGTGATTGCTCTATGAAATGAGAACTCAACATTAATTTCATATGATTATATTTTCTAATCAAATCCTTTTACGCGATTTGTTGGTGACCGGCCTGCCCTCGAATTAGCTATTTTATTCCATGGTTACGCCTGGTTATCTCTAGGGCAGCTAGTTTACCTACATAATTCCGAAGATTAATTTGTCTGAACCTCAGAGCATAGAATACTAGAGAGAGGACAAGCCGCCGGCGGCCGTGTCGCAGCTGTATGCTCAATGGGCATACACTGCCATACTGTGCACGCGTGCTGATCGCAGAGAATATTACGTTTTTTCCCAAAATGCCTGATATGATGCGCGTTTATTGTCAAATAAGCGTGTAGGTATACAAGAGTGTGTGTTTTAGATATGTGCGTGCTTTGTCTTGTCAATTACTTGGGCGTTGTGTGGGTTAATGTACTTGCGACAGGCTCACTCTATACAAATCGGCCGCCATGTCCGATCTCCTTATATTCATACATCTGTGGTCTTAACGCATATGTTTTCCGAATTTCATAATTCCGAAAACGAACAATATTTAACTGTTTACTATAAGTACTCCGCTAACGAAATTCCAAATTTTGATCATAGTGGAAAATTATTCGCGTCGAACGGGATTTGAACCCGCGAGCTATCCGTCCATCGTTCTAAACCAGGGGTAACCGGCAACCTTTTAGTAACCAAGGGCCACATAGGATCTTATTAAAATTACGTGGGCCGCACTTCTTATTTATTTGTGCCTTTATCACGTAATTCCAAAATGCCGAATTCGATTACCTTTACCTACAAAACAGCCAGGGAGACTCGCGGGCCAATTTATGTATTTAGGAAAATCGATTAAACTATACGAACGATCGTGAAGTCGATCGCGGGTAAAGTAATGTATAAATGACTCACGCTACGGTTTGGATTTTTAGTTCTATGAGTGACCGCCAGGGGCGGTGTATGGACTTTTCATACTAAATCTTTAACGTTAGGCGCTAGCGTCTGCGTAAACGCAATTCACTTCAATCCCACGCTAAGGGTACTGTGGCCGTATCACGAAGCTTACAAGTTTACAGGTTGAAATTAAACAGGCAACACATTACGAATAACGTCTGGACTTTTGCCGAATATCAAGTGCAGGCCGTATTGTTGTTTGCCACCGTCGCTGTATAAGCGTTAAAGTCGTAAGCACATTTAACATTTACCAAGATGGCCGCGCCCTAAGCTCTGCCCGCGTCACGATCGCACCGGAAGTGAGCAATACATCCTCGCTCTCTGTGATTTTTACGTAGCTTCACAGGAAATAAACAGGCTCTCGGCAAATGTCGTTAATGGCTGAACATTAGCGGGTCTATATTTGTTATAGTCACACTACAGCCTTGGCCAAAATTATTGAGTTGCGTTTTTGATACAAATCTCAAACTTTAAAAGGTAGGTACGTTTTTTTATATTTATATTGTTATTATTGAAAGCTGTATATCTACCGGAAGTAATTGTTATAGGTAGGTACATATTTAATAACATTAAGGCAAATTCCGTGAAAAAAAAATACAATTAGTAGTTTTATGTAAAATCCGACTTTTTCAAGCTTCAGTTTTCACACGCAAATTGCTATTTCAAGATAATATCTAAGTATTAATGATTTGCACATGTTCCTACTTATTATAGTTCGTAATTAAGCCCACTCCCAATACGCCCACGTCTCTCATGACAACACGATAAAATGCATGGCATTAGAATTAGAAGGTGTTTATTTCTCTAGTTTATATGTTACATTATGTCCATCAGACCGGTGGTGTGTTCGGCCTGCGGGTGTGTCAGCTACTTACAATCTACCTATGTATGTCTGAAAGATCTGTATAAGTGTCATGTTGTTTGTGCTGTGTGCTTAACAAGCACACAGCACAAACGTGTGTGCGTACATAATAAATTTATATAAATTTAAAAGTGGTTTCATTTTGTCCTATCTTACAACTATTCTTAAAACTAATTTCCTATAATCTATGAGGACGTGGAGCGGCCGCTCGCTTGCTGAGCTGCCGGCTCCTGTCTTTTTTTGGTACATAGTCGATTTCTCCTAATCTAGTGTTAGTTAGAAGTGGGTTGTGCTGCCTGCGTCCGATGTATGCGTTACCAGGGGTATCTAGGTCCGCAATGTGCATTTCCCTGAATCGGCGCAGCATGTCTTCATTTAGGTCTTGTGCGCGGAGGTGCCATGAATCCCAGTCGAGCATCTCCCAGAGTAGTGAAGTTTCTAGGCGTTTTGGGAACTGTCCACTAGTCTTGAGAGCCATTCGGTATTGACGTTCAATTCTGAGCAGGTTGCTCTTACTGTAACGTGAGAGTAATTGTACCACGCCATAATCCAATATTGGAAGTAGACAGGCCTGAATGACAGCCAGTTTCACCGTCAGATCCGTCTTAGCGTGCCAGCCTATAATGGAGGTTAGAGCACCGCGCGCCCGTCGTACTTTCTGCACTACGTAGTCCGTCTGTTTACCCATGGTCATGGTCTTGTCTAAGTGTAGATACACCCGAATATTTTATGCTGTTTTTATATTCAATTAGCTCGTTTTTGATGCGAATGGTTCTGCGGTACTTTCTCTTGTGAGTGAACATAGCATGTCAGCAGGTCGAGAAAGTTGCGCTGACCAAGAATCAGAAGCATATCGTGTTTTCATGAGACGTAGCCATATTGGGACTGGGCTTACAGACTAATAGTAGATTATACACCAAGGGGATAAAGCACTGTCTTATGTCACGGGAGCGAATTGAATCCCGAACGTAACGAAGGACCCATAATTTAACTCCTGAGCGTAGCGAGGGAGTTATAAGTTAATTCCTGAGCGAAGCGAGGGAATTAAGACTGAGTCCTGAGTGCAGTGAGGGGTTCAACCGCCCAAGACTAAAACAGTCTTATCCCCGAGGTGTATACTCTACTTTTCACACCTTATGCGAGACAAAAAAACAGGCTCAGTAGATAAATAATGTTTATTTAGCAAATTAAAAGTACATAGTAACATTAGACACGTTAGTCCAATTATGGAAAGATAAGGTAATGTTTTTATTTGTCAAAATCGTTGTAGGCTTTTAGGTATTTTTCCTTTGACTTCTCTGGCAGCAGATTGTTGACAATGCCTATCCTATACTATTAAACGAGCAATATTTGTATATATATTTGCAATCCCGTTCTCGGAAACGGCCCTAACGATTTTGATGAAATGTGGAGTGTAGGTGGTTACGAAGGCGAGAAATCTTTCTAGATAGGTCACATGTCCAGGAAAATTAGTTTTCTCCGTATTTTCTCCATTTTCATCCGAGCAGAGCTCGGTAGCCCAGGGACTGGCATCTAATTTGATAAACTCAGGAGTCAAAACACTTTCATCACTCGACATTTTCAATATTATTTTTGAAATTAAATCTTCTATAGGCACCTACAAGAACTCGATTTGTTCGTCACGCGTGAACAAATGAAGGCGCGCGGCGTTCCAAATTCGAAAGCACAAGCCGTGGTCCTAGATTCGAAATTCGAATTTCGAGCACCGCGCTCCTCCGGACCGGGGTTCACACGGAGGCAAACTTCATTTATTTTGTCAAATCAAGTAGGCCATGGCCTAGGACAAATTGTGTTTAGCAAAATTAAACTTTATGCATATAGTAATAAGAATTATGAAAAGTGAAATCATAATTATTAACCAGCGGGTTATAATGAAATTCAGTACAACATTATAACCCGGCTAATACCAAGGGATTTAATGTCTTGCTTTCGGTAGGGTTTACATGACCTATAATTCGGCATTGTCAAGCATGTGGTTTGAAAAATGTTTTACGTTTCCGTGTAAGTATTTTTGAAATTGAAAAATAATACTTTATTCATTAAGTTACAAAGGAAAAAGTGGGGTGCTCAATACTTTTGGCCAAGGTGTAGCTTTGTCCGCGTAAACTCCACAAGATGAAGTACTTAGGTAAAGATCCGCTGTCTAACAACCAGTTCAGATAACGCAACAGCGTATTTTAACTAATAGGCGAAATAAATATGCCGAACACTTTATTTGGTCGGGTTATAATGTTCCGGTGTCGTCGGCCCAGGCTCGGAACGGTTCTTAAGTTTGCAGTGCTTTCTAAAAGGTCGATTTTCAGATATGCAAATAGATACCCTTAGGGTTCCAAGAGTCGAACTATTGCTCTGAACTTGACCGAAGAGCATCAGGTTTACCTAACTATTTGACTCACTTCAGGCCAAGTGCCCAAAGAAACTAAGAATTGTTCCATAATCTATTGGCCACGGAACCCCATTTTTGGTGGGGAAAAAATTGCAGACCGGGTATCGCCTGTTTGTATAGTCACCTGAGGATGACTAGGTTAACTATGTGGTTTTCAATCGAATTGACTTGTAAAAGTGCCCTTAACATTTATTCTGCAAATACCTAGGCCACTATTTGCAGAATAAATTTGTTAAAATTCAAAATGTTTTATTTCAGACCAAGTGATCCATATACTGTTAGTAACAAAATAAACTTAAAAAAACCGGCCAAGTGCGAGTTGGACTCTCGCACGAAGGGTTCCGTACCATTATCTATAAAAACGGCAAAAAAATCACGTTTGTTTTATGAGAGCCCCCCTTAAAAAAATATTTTATTTTGTTTTTAGTATTTGTTGTTATAGCGGCAACAGAAATACATAATCTGTGAAAATTTCAACTCTCTAGTTATCACGGTTCTTGAGATACAGCCTGGTGACAGACAGACGGACGGACGGACGGACAGCGAAGTCTTAGTAATAGGGTCCCGTTTTACTCTTTGAGTACGGAACCCTAAAAACCGGTTGAGTGCGAGTCAGAGTTGCGCACGAAAAGTTCCGTACATTATATATAAAAACGGCAAAAAATCACTTTTCTTGTATGGGAGCCCCGTTAAATATTTTTTTTCTGTTTTTTAGTATTTGTTGTTATAGCGGCAACAGAAATACATCTTCTGTGAAAATTTCAAGTTTCTAACTAACTATCACGGTTCATGAGATTCAGCCTGGTGACAGACAGACAGACGGATGGATAGCGGAGTCTTAGTAATAGGGTCCTGTTTTACCCTTTGGGTACGGAACCCTAAAAACTACGCACCCGCTCAATCCAGTGCCACATTATGTTGTGGTTAAAAGTCCGCAGTAAGCTCGATTCTCCAAACAAACGTAGTCACGCTCTCATTTTAAAAACCGTTTGCTCTGAATCTTTGTACTTGGAATAAGTTAAGGTCTGTAATTAGTTTATGTAGCTTCAGATACCATAGTAAAAAAATAAAGCGAATTTATGTTTTTCGTACAAAACTGGTTTTTGCTGTATTTCGTTTTTTTTATATATAAACTGCAGCTGTATAAACTAATTACAGACCTAGATATACCTCATGTCATTGTATACGCAAAGTTTCGTAACAATCCAACACGTGTTACACGTGCTTTTAAAATGAGAACGAAACGGGCGGAAGGAGATGTTTGGCCGAGCTAGGGACTCTTAAGCTTAGCTACATGGTGGTCATCGCCTTCCCTTTTTAGGCGAGTGCTGCGGGTTATTGGCAATTAGTTGAGGGCCCCTTCGGGGCCCAACGTAGCAAGCTAGGTAGGACAAAAAAAGAAAAAAAAGCAAGTGCTCCGGCTCCCGCCACTTAGTATACTCGCGATCCCCTTTAATCACCTTTTACGACAAGCGAGGTTGGGTACGGAACCCTAAGCATAAAAAACCCCAATCTTAGCGCGCTTATAAAACTAAAGCCATTATTTGCACGTAAAAAACCGCAGCCGTCGGCTCGTAAATAGCAAATAGTGGACCAGAGATCTATTTCATCTAACATTTTGAGCCCCGACGCAAACAGGGGTTAACTCTGACGGTCGTAAGCACTGTAGCCACACAGGAGTATCACAAGCCTTTCGACCCTCTGCGCTTGAGACAGGTTATAAGCACAAGTTACAAGCTATACCTACATCGCTACAGACCAGAAATACACTGTTATGCGCTACGGCGTAGGCTCACCAACTTTCTAGACGAGCTGGGGTGGTTAGAGTAGCGCCACAGCGCCGCCGTTTCACGCAAAATAGTGCTCCGCAAGTCGACATCCATTGTGCCAATGGATGTCGACTTGCGGAAAACGCCCAGTATAACTAACTAACTACGGCGAAGCACACGTATCCTTGCGTGGTCTCGAATGGTTTAACAAAACGCATCTTTAGAGGATCCGGCAACCTTACGCAGCACCAGGAACAACACCACATACCTACAGATCTTATAGTGGCGTTACTATGGCTGATGTCTTCTGTCAGGTGGAGGTACTTCCCATTAGGCTTTTTTTTATACAACGACGGTGGCAAACAAGCTAACCATCGCCTATGGACACTTGTGACTCCAGAAGAATCACAAGCGCGTTGCTGACCCTTTATTCACTTGAAGATTCGCTGTGTTGGCAGATAGAGACATGCAGGTCCCTCACTCCCAACACAGCGCATCCTAGGGAGTTCTGGCGACCTTATATACTCACCACCAGGAACACAACACCACATGCTTCATAGCATGCATACATATAACAACACTACAAAGAAGTGGTGCTATTATGGCTGCGGTCTTCTGTAAGGTGGAGGTACTTCCCATTAGGCTGCTCCAAATATGTGCGAGATTACATCCGGCTGTGCCCTGCTTATGTTTTCCTTCACTGAAAAGCTACTGTTAAATCATCATCATCAACATCATATCAGCCGAAAGACGTCCACTGCTGGACATATGCCTCCCCCATGGAGTGCCAAAGTGACCGGTCCTGCGCCACCCGCATCCAGCGGACTCCCGCGACCTTTACCAGGGCATCAGTCCACCTTGTGGGGGGGCCTACCCACGCCGCACTTTCCGGTACGTGGTCGCCATTCAAGAACCTTTCCGCCCCAACGGCCATCGGTTCTACGTGAAATTATGGCATTTACCCCCCATGGAAAGTACTGTTAAATATCAAAGGATATTTAACAAAATATAATTTTTTTATTACAATTTGAGACGTTGGTAGTCTATCAGTCTTCTAGGTAGATGTCGCTACACGCATCCCTAAGGCGTTGTAAGAAGGAATTGATTGAAATAATTAATGGCTGAGCGAGACAGATTGTTCCGATAGCTCAGTTGGTTAGTAGCGACGGGCCATGTAGATATGCCTGTGGTGGCCGGTTCGAATCCGGCTCGGAGCATTATATTTGCCAATTTTTCCTTTAATTTGAAATTTATCAAAGGATATTTGGAGCACAAGTTTTTTGATAAACCTATATATAGTGGTACGTGCCGGGGTTAGATTCGAACCCACGACTACCAGATTGAAGGTCACGTGCCTTGCCACTCGGCCAGTGGCTCTGACGAATAAGTCGTTATCAATACTACGTCAATATGTCGTGTGAGATAGACCTCTGCTTTTACAGGTCATAAACCGGCACAGTTAAAGCTAGATTTATGTTAGGAAATTTTGTCTTTCACTCTTAAGAGCATGAGAAAGTGTATAAAACATAGCTGTTCGTAGTTCATCAGGATACTACGGTAAGTAGGTGACAATAAAAAAAAAAAAAAAAAAAAATAGTAAAAAAAAAACTTGGCCTGTGCTCGCCGGTTCGAATCCGGCTCGGAGCATGAAATTTTTAAAGGAGAATGCCCAAATAATGCCCTATGTCATCATAACCTCTTTCATTGTAAAGAAAAATCTTGATAATTAAATAGCAAAATCCCAAGTTTTTGATTAATTTTTGAAGGAGTTTTCGAAACCTCAATTTTTTTGCTTATTTTAATGTGTAAGCTCGCCATTTGTGCTTTTTTTTGTATTTTTTGCGATAAAGTTTAAATAAATTAATAAATAATCTACATATCGGGCATTTCCTTGTATGGCCGGATCGCAGCTCCATACAAATTTCACACGGGATGATTTCCGGGATAAAAACTATCCTATGTCCTTCCCCGGAACTCGAACTATCTCTATACCAAATTTCATCTAAATCGGTTTCAGTCGTTTAAGTGTGAAGAGCCTACTTAACAGAGACACACTTACGCATTTATAATATTAAGTAGGTAAGTATGGTTTTTAAAGATTCAAAATCGAAAATGGTGTCACCAAAGATAATCGTGTCGTCACTAAACTTATTCCTCTTTAAAACTTCATAATAGTATATAGTTCATACCAGATAAGAGTTTTTGACTTTTAATAAAAAGTTGCTGATATGACTATCAGTCGACATCCCTATTGAGTAACTTCTGAAACGCGCGTTGGGACAAATCAACAGTCATCATTTTAAGGCGCAAATGACAGTTAAACTGTCCTAAAGCACGTTCGAAAGTTACGCAATAACCCTGCAGGGCCGCCATTCCATTTGACTTAATTCACAGAACTATATCTCTAGAATATCGCTTTTATTTCATATTTTGAAAACAGAGACATGGGTAGTGGGGATATCTCTGTAACGCGTGCCACGTCACAGTACTCACAGTTTGATGCTCGAATCGGTTTCGACACTTTTTCATTAGTACGAGTACCTATAGGCAAAAGACTTCTCTATTTGGTCAGGATTATGTCTACTAACCTTCCAATTTATAAGGCCGCATATCGCCCTAGAACTTAGTACTGAGAAACGACTTTTCTATTTAGTACTGTAGCACTGAATGAAACCACCACCCAGCGAATGACGTTCATTGAGAACACGCGACAAATTTGCTAATGCTGTTGTAATCCGATCTCGTAAAATTGGCGACCTAATCTCAATGGCATTAGGTTGAGAATACAACTGATGTAGTTGTTTAATAGTTGCTAAAGCGTTTTAGAGGATTTCAGCGTTCCTAATTTGATTTTTCCGAATGAATAGCGTATGAGTCCTAGTTAGGGGGATGTTTTTGTACAGGTAAGTAGACTAATACAATAACTAAGAAAGAAATCGGATGTTTTCTGTCTCTGATTCGTTCTCTGTCTGGCTCGGTATAGTATTGATTTTACCTCGCCGATGGTCAATGCCACCATATTATGAATGATTTTTGCAAATAAGTAGGGTGTTTTTCATATTCTTCTATTATGAAGTGGATCGAAATCTATTGCGACTTTCTTTGACTGTGGTAGCTTAAACTTAAACTTTTTTCATTCATTTTCATTTTCATTAAACTTTAAATTAACACCAATCAAAAATAGTACCCACATTACTTACCTAGGTAAGTAATGTACCGCCCTAGGGCGGTAAAACAAAATTTTACGTATCTGGAAGTGGGCATGTGAGTGGGCCAGGAAGTGGGAATTTCCGCACGCGTAGCGTACTGTAATTGCTAATTTATGGCCAGGTATGCCGTAAAATAAATAATTTGAACATGATATTATTCTTTAAGTATACTTGCCTATTAAGCTCCGGTCATCGTGGCACTCTTTGGGGGAGGCCTATCTAAAAAAAAAAAAAAAAAAATTTAAATTTGAACTGTTTATTTCAATTGATAGACAACAAAAATTATTCAGGTACAACTTAACCCAATCTTAAATTTTAAAGATTATTAGCTAAGTTTAGTTAGTTATATATCATATCATTGACATTTTAATTAAAATTAAAATTATTGTTAGTAAGTTTTTGTTAGTTATTGTTAGTTAAGTTAAGAATTAACATTATTTTTTACACTCAGTATGGCTTTCTTAATTACATATTTGGCTTTATGCGGTTTATCCCTTATAAAATCCATTACATTTTCCAATATATTTGTAGGGAAGCTGTTTAAGATAACAGGCACATAACTGGACCAGACCCTTTGTCCATAAAAGTTTTTGCTGTTTGGTACCGTAAAGGTTTTATTACTTGTTAGTGTCCGGAGGTTCTGTGGTCTGCTATACCTATTCAGTCCTCCTAGGCATTGCCTATATTCTAGAATTACTGCCATTTTAACTTTATCATATACATTAAGGATTCTACAATATTTAAATAGTTTATCATAGTTGTTTTTGTGCTTATATTTTACTTTAAGTGGTACAATTGTCTTTATCAGCCTTAATTGTAACTTGTATATACGCTGTAGGTATGTTTAATATGTTCTTCCATAGCTAGATATGGCATAATTTATCACTGAATCAGCCATGGCCAAGTATATCAGACGAAGTGTGTTATATGGCATTTTATTTTTAAGTATGTTTAGCTGACTGAGTATTGCTCTTAATTTTTTACATACATGGTCAATGTGTGGGCTCCAGTTAAATTTGTTATCTACTAATAAACCAAGATATGTATGCTGTTTTACTAGGTCTAGGGGCTCACAGTTGCAGCACGGACTTGAGTCATGCATGCAGGGGTGTTTGTGGGCAACTATTTTGGGCACTATATTAGTTTTATTATGTGATGAATGTATGTGCAATACTTTAGTTTTTTGGTAGTTAATGGATAGGCCCATATCATGTGACCACCTGCATAATGTATCAAATTCGCGCTGCAATTTGCGTTCAGCCACAGATATGTCACTATCAGCTGTTATTAGGCAAGTATCGTCAGCAAACTGGTACACGGAAGCCTCGCTGAATATGTTGCACATGTCGTTGGCATAAATTAGGTACTCAGTTGGACCGATTATTGAACCTTGTGCTGTGCCATACCTGGTCATAAGCAGCTCGCTTTGCTCACCGGCAATGCTTACTGTGTTGTATCTATTTGTGTGGTAATTTTTTAGCCAGTTCAGGTTTGGCCCCTGTATACCACTTTGCTGCAATTTATCATATAATTTTATGTGATTTAGGGTATCAAATGTCTCCAGCAGTGGACTTCTTTCACCTGATATGATGATGATGATGATACCTATTAAGAAGATGGCGGGTCACTGCTGGATAAGACAAACTGAGAATCGGGACGGGAAGCATATTCTAAAGGCTGAAACGCCCTGACATCGGTATGAAAGGGCCTGCACAGAACGGCGCAGCGCGGCGCGGTATTCTGTGCGGAACCTTTCGTATTAGTTCGAACCATACGACCGGTACCGCCTCCGCACTGCGTTGCTCCGCCACCGCTGTCAGTGCGTTTCGGCCTTAGAGAGGCCTATGCTCAGCAGTGGGCGATTATGAGCTGAAAACGATTATGATGATGATACTTAATCGTACCTACCTATCAACATAAACTCAGACAGCCAAGCTGCTCTGCTGGCACTAGAATCCCTAGAGTCCTACTCTAAACTAATCCAGAATTGTAATCAAAGCAAACTTAACACCCTGGCTATTTCAAACAAAGCCGTACTTAGATGGGTACCAGGGCATTCCGACATTGTAGGAGATGAAAAAGCAGATGAACTTGCAAGGAAGAGCGCAGACACAACCCTGGTCGGCCCAGAACCGTTATGTGGTATCACAAAACGGAAAGCACATTTTCAGCCAACATCACTTATAGGGAACATTCAGATCATGACAATCAACGGACCAACATCCGAACAAAACACAAATCACTTAGTTAAATACCTTTTTATTAATTATAAGATTTATAAGAGAAGTTTTTCAAGTTCCACCAAAATGCTGGTGATCAGTTTTATCAGGCTACTCAATAGACCTGTGCTGTCAGTTAGACCGGTCAGCAGACCTATCACCAAGTTTAAGACCTGTGCCACTAGACCTATAAGCAGCCCAGGTGCTACCAGAACATTGGATCTGAATAGAGAAATCAGTACGCTGATGTAGAGGAATAAAACTGATGCTAGATCAGTCAAAGTTGCGTATAGAAGAGGCAAAGTGCAGCCAAAGTAAGGAAGGATAGCTGGAGTTAGGTTTTGCACGATGTTTGACAAGTTGTTCAAGTTGTTGATCAAATTTATCAGAAATGGGATCAGCAGGGCAGCTAGTTTATTGGCTACTGGGAGCACTGTTGCTATCTCATCGAAGGCTAGGCGGAGAGCTGAGACTGAGTAGGCTGGTATCATCGCTTCTCCTGTTGGGATCTGAAATATAATACAGTTTGTAGAAAGTACCAACGGGTTATTCGCAAAGGGTAGGCATAGGATGTGAAATTCAATTTTCAGGGGCATATTGTAATTTTTCACCGCACTTGCTCGGAAAGGCCTTTTTGTATGTTTGATATCTATTGAGAAAATCGCTTTTTATCCACATGTGAAGAAAGTAGACGTAGAACGTTAAATGTTTATTTTTGGTTTTTTGTATATTTTATGACATATTTCTTTGAACTTTTTTTTTAACTTTTTAATAACTTTTTTTTTAACTTTTTTTTAACTTTTTCAACTTTTTTTTTAACTTTTTTTAACTTTTGTAAAACTTTTATTACTTTTTTTTTACCAAATTTCTTATTTTCCTCGCTGTAGTGAGGTGAAAAGATTTGTGTTATACACGGGTGAAAAGTTATTTTACGTCTCGTGTGTTGAAACACTCGCTACGCTCAGGATTCTATTTTTGAACCACTCGCTTCGCTCGTGGTCAATCATAGAATCCTTTCGCTAGCTCGTGTTTCAAATGAACACTCGCAGGTAAAATACAACTTTCCCCCCTTGTATTGTTATACAACTATTTATCTCGAAATAAATAAATCTGAAAATCTAAATCTAAATCAGTTCTAGATGTATAGTTTAAAAGATGGAGAAAATTTGATATTACATTGATAGCCTATCTAGTGCTATTTTGTAATAAGTAACTAATTGAACAAGGGTGCGAAGTGAGTTATTTGCTTCAACTTGGGCCAACATTCTTTCGAATGTCCGTTTGTCCAGCTGTTCTCCTCTACAGGTCTCATTTCTCAACCTATTCTCGTGCTATGTGCTATGAGGTTCAATGGTTGAAAAGATTTTATTGTCAGTTCAAAAAATTAAAAAGAAAAAAACTAAAAAAGTGCGAGTCGGACTTACGCACGAAGGGTTCCGTACCATTATCTGTAAAAATATTTATTTAATTCTGTTTTTAGTATTTGTTGTTATAGCGGCAACAGAAATACATCATCTGTGAAAATTTCAACTGTATATGTGAGATACAGCCTGGTGACCGACAGACAGACAGACAGACAGACAGACAGACAGACAGACAGCGGACCGTTTTACTCTTTGAGTACGGTACCCTAAAAAAGACTGGCTTACAAAGGTTAGATATACAGAATTTCCATTCGTCTCTATTCTCAGCTTTCTTCTTGACATCTTGATACGACACCCTGTCTACTTTTTCCTTGATTTGGTCCTTAAAGAGCTACTAGTTAAATAAAATATGTAACAAAAGATAAGTGATAACTGATAACTTACTAATCTCAATAACGGCTCTCTATGTGTCAATATAAAATATGTCCTATTATAACATACAGATAAATAATGATAATAAAAAAACTAACCACAGCAACAAGCGCGAGCGACGCCAAAAAATACCTCCAATTCATTTCTATATCTTAACACAGTATTAGAAAATGTAAAACATGCATGTGTTTATAAACTAACATTATCGCACAGTTTGAAATCGTTAACAAATTACTTAAGTAACATATAGGACATGGCTGATAAGTTATATAATAGGTATGTTGTACACAATCTGATATATTGGTTTGTTATCAAATTGTAGCTAAATGTGGACTAATGTTGTGGAATTGTCTTGGAATAGCTTTGTGGTGTCGAATTAGACACAACACAAGTTTCTTTAGCTTTATATCTGTTGTTATAGAATAACTCCATATATTTTTGTTTCTGCGACTGTTTGTGTACTAATTAAACTAAAAAAAACACATTTCAACCCTATCCCATTCTTGAAAATACTTGCTCTACCCTGACACCATTTTGTAATGAAGTTTTCCTCATACATTCATAAAGGCGTAAGTAAAAAGGACGATATTTAAAATGTGCAACAGCATATTAGTAGGCTTCTCATGTCATCCCCGACAAACTTCTGGCACCCATTATGTAGCAATATTAGCCCACCTCTGTAGAGTCATGCGGAAAATATTTTTTTAATTCTCGCGCTCGTGAACTTCGTGTTTATATTATGCGTAGGCTGGATAAAAAAGCTTTTAATGCTGTAGTAAATAAAGTAAAATACACCCCCGCCCCAGACCTCCAAGCAAACAAGTAAGTATATAATGTCTAATGGTAAGCACACACCGAACTCTATGGACGCTAGCGACTTCAAAGGAGTCAAATGCGCATTGAACTAACTAACCAACTAACTTCAATGGCTCACCTACCCAAAGAAAGAAGAAAGAAAGAATGAAAACATTTATTCGCGACAAAAAACACATGAAACAATCTGCAGACACATACGTAGGTACATAAACATTTGCCACGAAATGGTCACAACTCAGCGTAAATGCTGGCAGCGCCAGCGCTGGTCTTCCGTTGTGACCATTAGGTGAAACACGTAACAATGACGCCACGATCGCACACAAGGACAAAGCAAGTCTTGAATTGGGAATGGATGAACATTGCAACAAAGTGCCTGATTCGTTTTTGGTGATAGGAATAACCTTCCTTGGCACCAGAAAAAAGTTGCAGACTTTTCAGCTATAATACACACAGCACATATTAACAGTTTCCTCACTAAGGTTTTGGGTTTAGGACGGCGAATAAGGACGGCGACAGAGACACTTTGCTTGATCCGTCTCATATTTTATTATAAAACATATCTTTAAAATTCGTGGTAAACTGACACTGGCAATGATATTGACAGCTGCAGCAGCTAAGTATATTATTATTTGTCTTTGCCAGGGTCAGATATTTAAATATTTTTTGTAATATGAAACGGATCAAGGAAAGTGTCTCTGTCGCCGTCCTTAACCCAAAACGTAAGTGAGGAAACTGTTTATATTTTTCAAAATTTATTGACGCAGCTGACAAGTCTGCAACTTTTTTCTGATGCTAAGGAAGGTTATTCCTATCACCAAAAAATAATCAGGCACTTCTAAAATTTTCATCCATTCCCAATTGACACTCTTAGCCTCCGACAACAGTTGTCGCCACTCCCGATCATGCGCTATTTCCAGCCAGTTCATGGATTGAAGATCGCGTAGATCTGGTTCGACGACTACGGTCCAACGATACCTGGGAGTCCCAGGCTGGCACGTCCGACGGGTCGCCACCCTTTTGGGTATGGGTGGCCCAGATAAGCAAGTTTGAACCAAAGAAAAGAAAGAAAGAAAGAAGACATTTATTCAATACACAAAAGACACACACACCAAACCCACTTTGTAGAATGTGATTTAATATTAAGACTCGGTGGAAATATAGAATAAAATGGAATGATGCGAAGCTTTAAGTAGTTTTATTCCTTTCACCTAAAAATAATAACATTACACGGCAACGGTTGGACAACGTCGGTGGCACGGCGAGCGCGAACAATCTACGCGGGCCGTACGTCCGACGATCTCCGAAGTCATCGTGTAAAGAGCCAACTTAATACAAGAACATAATAATTCTAACTCGGTAGGACCTATATGAATCCCAAAAAAAGAACCGACTTCGGCCCCTGAATATATGCGACTTCGTTATCGTCACAACAAAATTTTATTCTTACTGAGACTACCACGATCCTTTCGACGTGATCGAACCAGCGAAGATGGTGAGCTTTCGTGTCTCCAATTTTGTTTGGGCCAACACATTGCCGATTCTTTATTAATTTTTGGATCCGTTGTGTAACTATCACCCTCACTCTCTACACAAGACACCCTCAACAGGAACACAACATATACCTACAGCAAGTAGTATTATGACTGCGATCTTCTGTGTTACTTGAGGTCATTCCGCTGTACACTTTTTTTTTCCGTTTGTGGTTTTTTGCTGCTTAGGCACTTTGCCAATGTCAAGTGGGCTGTACACCTTTGATAAACGTAATATTTACTGACAGTTAATAATATCGCATGACGGTCGCAAAAACTCACGTACAGAATCATGACATTGACCTACACTTATGTAATCAAAAACAATAACATTGACATTGTATATTAATCGCTGACATAACTTAATTGCATTCATTAGCAATGTATGAAGCTGCAAATTTTATTGATACAATAGGTACATGCCACGATGAATTCATTGATGTATACCCCTATGGGATATGGGCGTCAGTATTGTATAGCAGGCAAAAAATTATATAGAAATAAGATAGATGTAAAACCACAGAACCCTTATTTTTCCCGTAGCCGTAGGCGACGTAAATGTCAGTTGAAGTCTGCCGGACAAACGCCGGTGAGCGCGCGCCTCTGCGCAGACTCGTTGACACATACAACAAAAGATTCTGTAAATTAGACATATTTGGAAATAGTGTTAGTGTTTATAAAAAACGAATCATCGACGTACTAACTTCTAAGCACTAATTGTTAATATATTTAAACGATTCGATATGATAAATAAAATAAATAGATCTATAAAAGGATTTAGTTACCTTTATGTTGTTATTGTTGACACCGGCAGTCCTTAAGACTAAAGGTGCTATCGTGCTATGAATGACCCTGAATGGCAAACACATGTTTTCTAATATGTGGTAAACGGTGTGGGTACACATACTGTAATCATTAGTCATATACGTATGCATAAGTACCCCTTGTAGTGGCTGTTTGTTTACCTAAATAAAAAAAATAAAAAAGTTAGATTTGGGTAAAAGGCTAACAAGTTAACAACCTATGACTGCAATAGGTATCACATTTCTTCCATCTTTAACTGCTGTTGCTAGAAATTACACTAAAAATAAATTTAACATCCATACCCCTATTGGAGTTCTCGCGAGAAGTGGAATATACTCCACCGACAAGAGGAAAACTCTTAAATTTAACACGTTAACTGCGAAACCGATTTTTTGTACCTAGCATACCATGCGTTGCCAGGTATTTTCTGTCTGGTAGTAAGGTTTCATCGTATGCGAACAAGGTTTTAATGGCCTGGTGAAAGCCATTCATAGAAATATGAACCCAAGATCAACAATATTAAGTTTGAATGAAAGAAATTTCGCGTGTATAAAGTTCATTAGTGGACCTACTTGAACCTTACTTCGCCCGGGAATCGGACAGAAATTTATTGCCTTTTTTTTAAAACAGAGATACCAGGTTTACCAGACCTGTTAAAGCACCAATAAAAAGCTATGCCGTGTTTTTTTAACCTGGTAATGCACTACGGAAACATATTAATAGGGATGGGACAGTAAAAAAAATACATCAAATCGACAAATTTAATACAAATAATGATGAAAACAAACTTAAAGTGTTTTTCATTAAAACATGGCAAACAATATGATTTATGGCACTGATTGCACCCCGATTTTATTTTCTTAATTTTCTTGTCTGCTTGCTTACTAGTTAGCGTTTTTCGCAATTTTTCATAGCAACCGACGCAATTTTTCCTCGTACTAGTTTTAAGGAACTGATGGCCTTTATTAATTTCAATGGCATTTTTACCTGCAATAAAATATGTATATTATTATATAATGCAAATCGGCGGCCGCATGCAATACGGTGACCAAAACTGAGGTACCCACCCTAAGTTTATACGAAACGATACGATTTACTCTGTGTAGAGCATAATTTTACTGAGAGGTTTTGACAAAAAAACAAACTTCTATAACTCATAAATACACTCAAGAGCAAAAGTTCCGGGTCACTAGGATTTACTTGAGTATCTCGATTACGAATACAGCTACTACAGTCAAATCTTATTAGATCGGTAATATTGCTTAAAGAAGGGCATCTACTGGAGTTACACAATGCACTAATGGAGCCTGGAGTGGACATTGGCGATGATAGTCTGCTATTAGATTGTTTATTAGCAACTCGAATTTTTTGAGCATATGTTTTAGGAGAAAACCTAACATTTCCCAAAATTTGTAGCTGATTTCCAGTGCCCGGGCTCAAGTAAATATTTTTGGGACCATCGGTTCTACATATTTTTTTGGGTAAGTTTACCGGTTCATCTTCGCTATTAAATTCGGAAACTGATTCAATGTTGTGCTGAATATTTTCTCGAGCTGCATTCTCCGTGGACACAGTTGGTGATGATAAATTTAACTTTCTTTTTGGTTTTTTTGGCTTAATAACACGCCTAACGGGAAATATGTCAAAGTCTTCGTCACTACTCGAAAAAATATTATTTGACGCCATTTCACAACACTTTGACACACATTATTTCTTCACAATTTATCACACGACTAAAACGTAGCCCTCACAACTGAAAACACGTGCGCACTATCGACAACAAACAAAGCACTCGACAGCACTAGCCGCGGCGCACGCGCCCCTCCCCCGCTGCGACCCGCTCAGTGCGGCTACCAGGCCTACAAATCAAGGCCTGGTATTCGCACTGAGCTTATTCAATTTAACTCAGTGCGAACTATGTCTGAAAAACCTGGTGCATTTTTTAATCGTTAAACGTCATAAGCTTACAAAATGGACCATAGATGTATAACTATTTCGCTCGTACGCGTAGTACTTTACGAATTACGGCGCCCGCACCGAGCGAGATGGCACGATTTTAGAGCGCGCACAGACAGAAAGCCATCAACCAGGCAAATAATGCCTTGTTTCGCAGCGAACGTGTTAAAAAGAGAGACCCCTTTTGGAAATAAAGGTGTTTATGTTATTCTTGTAGTTCATGTCATAATTTGAAACCAAAATGTTATCTTTGACATATTTTAAACATATTCGTTACAAATGAGGTAATGACCTTCGCAATGTTCTATCATTTATGTTATCAAATTTTACATAATTACTTATAAACTATCGATTACACCAATTTTGAAACGTGTTATATAAAAAGTTGCATAGCTTAATTATTTTATATAAATACGCATCACGGTATAGGAGTGAGGTTATTCGGTAAATATATTTATTTTATTATAATGGCGTCCAAAATCGCGCTTGCGTGCGTTTTCGTAGCAGTTTGCTTTGTAACGGTGAGTGATACGAGTAACTGATAAAAAAGGTCATTCAACTTTTAGACCTACACTTTGTCTCATTTAGGCCGCTTCCTCACTTGGCTTGATGATGATGATGATGTATTTCGGTTAACCCTCATTAGGGACATAGGGGCTGTCAGAAGAGTTCTCCATTTTGCACGATCTTGCGCGACTTCTGCTAGCTCTTTCCAGCCGAGCCAGCCTCTTTTTCAACTGATCGCCTCCATGTATTCCGAGGACGTCCCGGGCGTCTTCTGCCAGTATATTGCCAGCGGAGACCCTGCTTCGACAAGTAGTTATCACTTGGCTTACTGGGCTGTTATTCTTAACGCACTCATGTTCGTCCCCATCCGTCCCAGTGAGCTATAAACAAGTTGCTTCTTCTTCTCCTCGTGTCGATGGCTTCAAACTGTGCGGGACCAGAAGGTAGCGACGCTTATCGCCCTGTCTGTCGCGTCTCGAAGGTCTTCCTTGGAGCACGCGTGCGGGCACGCTGGGCAAGACAACATGTGCTCTCGTTTGTGGAACCGCACCACATGGACATTGGGCGTCTGAGCTAGGGCGCCCCACTTCAGCATTTTTTCCTTGCTGCGACCGACCTGGGAACGCAATCTTTTTAAGGATTTCCAGATCGGCCATGGCTACTTTACCGAAAGCTTACTGATTTCACCCAGATTTCCTTACTTGTCGGTATACTGCCAGTATTATATTGGTGCAGTGATAAAATATATTGCGCGAAAGCCGGGTGTTACGTATCTACTTATGAGGAAGTGGTATACATATAAGTGGTATTTGTTGACATTGTATTTATTTAATATTATATCTTTATTTTTTCTTTGTTTTTGACGATCGTGATAAAAATTCTTATTTTTTTGACATGTATGGAAATTTGTAATGTATTTTTTTATCATGAAATAAATAATCTAATCTAATCTAATTTAGTGGCTTTACTCTCAAAATTCTTGAAATCAAATTATTTTGTGGTGCTACTGAAAATGTGACACTGTTATTAAGGTAGGTAAGTAGTTAATTGGTTCATACCATCATATATAGGTACCTAAATTCGTATACATACAACCACGCCTGTATTCTCAAAAGGGGTAGGTATTTAAAGCACATGAAATTGGTTTCAGTGCCACTTCCAGAAATTTTAGGTTAAATAGTTATTCAAAAGATGTGACATTACAGTTACAGTTATAGGTTGCTCACAACACATTTTCCCATAGGTACCTACTAGCCGATTTCTTTTTTGTATGTTTCGTGGACTAAAAAGGAGCGTGACAGATTGTTTATATTACTAAAAAAGTGAGACGTGAAACTGATAATTAGATACAGTATTTCTATCAATGTCATGGTCGTCTGCGTTACTGGTATATTACGTAACGCTGTGTGCGCGCGTCAGGTATATCTAAATGTCACTTAATGTATGAGAAAAAAACATTTGATTTGTTCTATCGCTCGTTCGAAAATTTACGTGATTACCCCTCTGGATTAAAAAAAATATATATATATATATATATATTGTCACAAAGCACAAAAAACACAAAATCGAACACTGATGTAGGTACTTATATAAAACAACACAAATGATGTGTGTCTAAACTTTGATCCGCCATTTACCGTCTTAATCAAGGTATCAACAATACCGATTATCCGAAGCGCTATCTAACAAGTTAGTTAGAATAGGGGACAGATTTAAGAGATTATTATCTCGAACTACACGGCAGTAACACCTAATAACACGTTTTGATAAGATATCAAACTAAAGGGCACAAGTTATCTGAGTTGAACGTAATCATATCACCGGATTGAGAGCAAATTGGTGACAAGCATTTTGTCTGCCTGTGCCGACCTGTGGGAAGTATATAGGTGCTTATCCATAAATTTCATCATTTCAAAATAGGGGGGGGGGGGGGGGGGGGGTCTGACAGGTTGTGTCAGGATGATACTCGGGGGGGGGGGGGGGGGGGGGGGGGGGGGGTTCAAAAATCGACAAAAAACTATGACGATATGATTATGGCCCAGCCCTAAATTAATGATGATAATGATGATTTTGTCTCCCGAGTCACTTTTGGCGTACTTACTCCAACGTTGATTTTGTTACTAAGGTATTATTGTCTCGAGTTCACGGACAAAATAGAGTTGGTCTTAAGGCGAGGCGTGTTCACGATCTTCTCTCCCTCTCACTGAGCATAAGCGTGAGCAAGACGAATGTGCGTGTTCGGAAGTGTGTAACATCACTTTTTAGTACATATTAATTGATTTTTGGAATACTGGATAATTTATTAAAAATCTATCCGGTTATTGTTTTAGAACAATAAAAAAGCTATCATTTTTATTAAAAAAATACATAGATTGTTGTTGAAAATTACGAGATCTCGAACATTAAAGTTTAAATTTATGGTGATATTTAAGATTTCTTTACAGATTTACCAAGCCATTTTTTTATATTATGTTCGGTTATTGTCTTTCTTCGTTTCTTTTTCAGTCTACAGTAATTTTTCTGCACTAGAATTCTTCATAATGTCTTCACACTGGAAGCTTAAAAATCAATCTTTTCGTCAGATCGTGAACCGGCCCCGCCTTAAGCGGGTTACGCCTTACAAACGTACAGACCCACACCAACATTCAACATGGCGCCGGCAGCTGTCGTTCCATGGAAACTTGTCAAATTTTAAATACGTTTAGATTTTAACGAACATCGCTTAAACTTAACCCACCCAAAGATGCAAGATAAAATAATCTTCCCAAAACACCTAAGGGCCTGGCCAAGTGGCCACATGTCTGCTGCGCCGCACTGCAGAAATGGCGATGTGGCCAGGCCCTATCACATTCAGTGCCGCGACTCGCTAGCTCGCTACGCTCGTAGTTGATCCCGCGGTTTTCCCCAGACGTACCGGAAAGCGCATACGACGTTGCCGCTAGGCGGTTTCCTGCCAGTGAAAGTGTTAATGGGGAATGGATGAAAATTTTAGAAGTGCTTGATTATTTTTTTGGTGATAGAAATAACCTTCCTTAGCACCTGAAAAAAGTTGCAGACTTATCAGTTGAGTCAATTATTTTTGAAAGACATAAACAGTTTCCTCACTTACGTTTTGGGTTTAGGACGGCGAACTTTCCTTGATCCGTCTCATATTAACAAAAAATATTTTACGTATCTTACCCTGGCAATGATATAGCTGCTGCAGCTGTCAATATCATTTTCAGTGTCACGGATTTTTATGATGTTTTTTTGTAATATGAGACGGATCAAGCAAAGTTTCTTATTTGCCGTCCTAAACCCAAAATGTAAGGGAGGAACTTTTTATATTTTTCAAAAATAATTAACGCAGCTAAAAAGTCTGCAACTTTTATTTGGTGCTAAGGAAGGTTATTCCTATCACCAAAAAAATAATCAAGCAATTCTAAAATTTTCATCCATTCCCCATTGCAGCAATAATTCCCTCCCGAACTCCTCTGGAATCACAAATGTCCATAGGCTTCGGTGTGTCCTTACCATCACATCAGGCCTTATGCTCTTTTGTCACGGCTGTGCTGTAAAAAAAAAGTTTAGCAGCAGATACGCGAAAACGATTTCATATGAAGAGTATCGCAGTTGGACAACCTTTAAGACGATTGTTAATGAATGAATTAATGAATATATATATGTTTATTTCGGAGTAAAGGGTACATCTACCCGGAGTAAAGGGTACATTTACAGAGTAAAGGGTACTGTTTTAAGAGAGGTAATAGGGCACAGCGGAATGTCATCTCGCTCGTATGTGGAGCAGTCCAACTGGGGAAGTACCTCCACCTTACAGAAGACCGCAGCCATAAAAGCACCACTGCTTTGTAGTGTTGCTATATTAATGTATGCTATGACGCATGTGGTGATATGTTCTTGGTGGTGAGTAAGGTTGCCAGAGCTCCCAAGGGTGCGTTGTGTTGGGAGTGAGGGACCTGCATGTCTCTATCTGCCAACACAGCGAATCCTCAAGTGAATAAAGGGTCGGCAACGCGCTTGTGATTCTTCTGGAGTCACAAGTGTCCATAGGCGACGGTACCAGCTTAACATCAGGCAGGCCGTAAGCTTGTTTGCCACCGTCGTAGTATAAAAAAAAACATATATGCTGGTAACAATGGACATGTACATACTACCGATCCTCACCTACGGTGCACAGACTTGGTCTTTGACACTATCTCAGAAGTCCAAACTCGGGGTTTGCCAGCGAGCCATGGAGCGCAGCATATTATGTGTCAAATTAATGGATCGTATCCGGAACACAACGCTGCGCTTTAAGACCCAAATAGTAGACGTAGCTCGGAAAGTGGCTAAGTTGAAGTGGGACTGGGCTGGTCATGTCACCCGCATGCCGAGCGAGCTTTGGGCTAAGATTGCAACTGACTGGCAGTCCGACAGCTCAAAACGGAGACGCGGCAGAACTCGTCGGCGATTGTGAGACGAGCTACTTAGACTCCTTTTTAAAGAATTGGCCAGAGACTGCTCAGGAGTGTGAAGTCTGGAAACAGAGGGGGGAGGCCTTTGCCCAGCAGTGGGACACAACAGGCTCTTAATAATAATAATGTTAGAAATGTGACTCATTTCTCATAGTTCACTTGTGAGCTATGAGACGTCCGTGGCAGAATATCGGACTGCCCTGCGTTTCCGCAACTGCGCTCAGGAGTCCGTTGGAGCTGCCGCGAACACGTCGCTTCAGGGACGCGACTCGCTCAGGTACGCAATAGCGTGGAAGCTATCCGTACCGTAAAATGGGGTGAACAGGGTTCACGGGGAGAGTTGGCTTATGAATGGGGAGAGAAGGGTTGAAAGGGGGGTGAGATGGGATTTTAAGGCTACTGCTACAAAAATAATGTATTCCAATTTAAAGTAGAGCTATCGTAATACTCATAATAAAAAAAACGATCCAACAATCTTGCAAAGTCACCTTTGTATGAACGCCCATCTCACCCCAATTACTAGGTACTACGGGCTGAGGTGGGTTTTCCTGTTTATCGTCAAAGTTATGAAATGAAACTACCCAGAATAAAATAAAAACAAAAATAAAAACGTCCGGAAAACTTATTAATCTTATTATATACACCAATCAGTTTGCATACGTAAAAATAAAATGTTTTCGAAGTTTGAATGTCAGTTTTGACCCCAGAGCATAGAATACTAGAGAGAGGACAAGCCACCGGCGGCCGCGTCGCAGCTGTTAGCTCAATGGGCATACTCTGCCATCCTGTGCACGCGTGCTGATCGTAGCGAATATTACATTTCTTCCCAAAATGCCTGATATGATGCGCGTGTATTGTCCAATAAGAGCGCAGGTATACAAGTGTGTGTGTTTTAGATGTGTGCGTGCTTTGTCTTGTCAATTACTTGGGCTTTGTGTGGGTTAATGTACTTGCGACAGGCGTACTCAATACAAATCGGCCGGCATGTCCGATCTCCTTATATTCATACATCTGTGGTTTTGTCCCTACTCACCCCATTTTACGGTACGCGCCTCCGCGAACATCCCCGGGCACTATAGTAGCGCGGCAACCTCATCAGCATTCTGAATGCGTTGTTATAGAGGACGCGCAGGGCGCTGTAAGCAGTCATCGTGTAGTAATGTAGTTGATCCACAGGCTGCAGATGTAAAAAGACTGGCAGTGGACTATAAACCAGCCATGCCAGCCTGCATGTGCCAACACAGCGAATCCTCAAGTGAATAAAGGGTCGGCAACGCGCTTGTAATTCTTCTGGAGTCACAAGTGTCCATATATAGGCTACGGTACCTGCTTAACATCAGGCAGGCAGTAAGCTTGTTTGCCACCGTCGTTGTATAAAAAACCCGGTCAAGTGCGAGTCAGACTCGCGCACCGAGGGTTCCGGACCACACCGTACAGTAGAAACAAGTCCACTATAGACTGACCCTCACTAAGTACGTATTCACATACATAGTGCGGGTCAGTTTATACTGGACATTAATTTTTTTAGTGATATAACTAAAAATTTACTGATTTCGCAATTTTTCCTTTATCTGTGCTATAAGACGTTGCTTCGTACCAAATTTCAACATTCTGAGTTCAAGGGAAGTACCCTGTAGGTTTGGATTCCCTTGCGAATTTCGAAAATTTTCGGAAATTTGCGACATAAACGGCTGTATCTTTTAAATGCGTTGGCTTAGAAGTCTGATTTTTTGACAGCTCTAAGGGACAGTAGACTTGAGTATTTGATATTAATTTCAGCTGGATAACTCCAAGCATTCCTGAGAAAAAGGGTCTTGACAGACGGACGGACGGACAACAAAGTGATCCTATAAGGGTTCCGCTTTTTCCTTTCGAGGTGCGGAACCCTAAAACAAGGTTAATGTGACGTTAATGCACTGTCATCAGTAGGTTAAAATGCACAAAGGTAAACACACGCCTGTATTCTCGAAAGGGGTGGGTAGAGCACAAATTTAATTTAATCTTCTTTGCTTTGTAAGCACGGTTATATTCACATTCATCTGATGTGGTCTGACGTGACGGCTCCTTTTTTGTCAGACGTCAGAGTGCGTCAGAGAGCATCACGTATTGGGTCGCAAGTATTGGCACCTTTACCTTAATTTAATACAGTGGTAGGTTGATAACATGATAACGCATGGCGAAAAACACACTTTAAATACATCGTGGCGTAGTCAACTTTAAATAGGGAACTTGCATGGGACTTCAATTTTGAACAAATAGGGTACGATATACGTAGAAATATAATACAAAAAAAAATGATTGTTTGAGTTTTATTTCACGTTAAAATGACGAAAAAAATATATGTTTCCTTCGATAAAATTAAATAACAGTTAGACAGAATATTCAATTAGAAATGATATTTTGTATAACAAGTATATAGACTTAAACGCAAATCTTGTCGAGATTATTGCAAATTAATGACTTACTCCATAGTAAACGCGCCCAGAATATGTGTTGTGACGTCTTCGTATAAGCCCGTTTAATATGCGCGTATTCGGTGGGTGCCGGCGCGTGCAGATTTCAAATGCATATAACATCACATCAGATAGTAGTTTTTGTGACTGTACATAATGAAGGGCATTAAACACGAGTGTTTTAATGCCTTATTATGTACAGGTACATACACTCCTTTATCTACGCACATATTATAAATCCTCAATCATGTGTTCGGGAACCCATATAAGAACTAAACTCTCTAAATTCACGTACGCACTTCGAGAAATAAAAAAAACTACCAACTTTCAAACTGCACTCGCAACTTACTACGCTTACGGTTTTTCCTGTCTTAGTTATGGTATAACCCTCTGGGGCAGTAGTGTCGACGCTCCATCCGTCTTCACGTTGCAAAAAAAACTAATCCGTATACTCGTAAATATAAAACAAACCGATAGTTGCAAGCCGTACTTCATTAAGCACAAAATACTTACCTTGCCCTGCTTATACATCCTGGAAATATGTAAGTTCGTCCGTAAACACTCTGAACTATACACAAAACGAGAAGACACGCCGTTACCATACAGTCTGAGATATAAATCAAAGCTTGTGCCTCCAACCTCCCGGTTAAAACTCCATTCCTCAGGTCCGCTAACCATGTCAATAAAAATATACAACAAACTACCAGAACACATAAGAAAAGAAAATAAGGATAACCAATTTTTTACTAAACTAAAGAATATATTACTAAATAACGCATATTATTCTATAGATGAATACCTAGATGATAAACTATAAAAGTACATATATCTACTACCAAATTATAATTGTTTCAACACAGAGTATAGGCACACATATATATATAAATAAATAAATATATATTATATCTAAATTATGTTTAGTAATTTAAATACGTCATCAACAAACATATGCATAAAGACACACAAAATGCCTAAAAATAACTATGTTTACCGCTGACTTATGTTATTTTATTAGACTATTAGTTGTAAGTTAATCTATAAATACCTATGTATTGCGATGCCCTTGCAGGGTTCATGTTTGAGACTTACTGTAACATGTGTCAACTATGTACTATATTATAACAACATGAATGCAATAAAATACTTGAAACTTGAAACTTGAAACCATTGGAATATCCGCCATTGCACCGCCATGGCCGACTAGATTTCAAATCATGACCAACTAGATTTCCATAATAACATCGATATCGATGTTATTATGATTTTTCATACAATATAATAACACTGGCACAGATAAAACGCTGATGGTACGTTACTGGTTGCAATAATGGAGGTCATTATATACCGTTTCCGAACACATTATAGAGGATTTTGATATGGGTGTAGATAAAAGTTTTTATCTATCCAAATATCATAAACCCTCCATGATGCGTTTAAGAACCGCACATTATGGCCACCATAAAAATAGACTGTTTTGTAAGAACAAATTTCTTATCTGTGAAAATGTTATTATTCCTAAATAATAGCATCGATTTCGATAATATTATTTCATTCAAATTTCGAACATCTCTGAAATCAAAGAAATTTGATTTGACGTTTATTCTAATATCAGTCGAGATGACGTTTAGTTCGAAATAAATTGTCAATTTGCATACAAATTTGACAAATGTCTCACGTAGGTAAGATATCTAACGATATGACAGTTGGATCCGACTCTAGTTTGTCTCTGAATTAAGAAAAAACTATGACAGCTGCCAGAAAACAACGCCGCGATGCCAGTCATAATATGCGGCTCCTGAATGCATCGTGGAGGCTTATGATATGCGGATAGATAAAGTAGTGTATGTAACTGTACATAATTAGGCATTAAGACACTCGTGTTTAATGCCCTTCATTATGTACAGTCACATAAACTACTATAATGCTACAGTTGATATTCCTCTGGATTATGGTATTGATTTTCGTAATAAAATAAAAAGATGCATGTTCCGTATTATAAATCTAGCTTTTTCCTTCCAGGCACCAGTCTCCGCCGTCCAGTCAGCAGCACAGCTCCCCGCCGTATACCCCCTCGTAAACATCCTCCTCCCCCTCCTAAACAACGTCTACAACCTCCTCCTATCCCTGCTCTCCATCTTCGACTCCCTCCCCCCCGCCATCAGCTGCCTCATCCCGGTGGACCTATCAGCATTAGAAACCTCCCTCTTAAAACTCTACTCCCAAGCGTTGGCTATTGTGAACTTCCTGAGGAGTCTGCCGGAGTATGCGGCGGGCGCCTGCCCTAGCGCTCCCCCGTCGGGTGTTGTCGGCCTTCAGGGTCTGCTCACAACGCTTGTGGTTTCTATTACCGAGATCGCTGATGAGGTGCTCATCGGCATCGGTGGCGGCTTGCTGCCTGGTCTACTGCAACTGGTTCTGGCCACAGTACGCACCTTGCTTGAGTTGCTTGTTTGACGATGTCAGTGTTAACGGGACGTGTTATTTAAATAAATGTTAAGGTTACTTATCGATTTTGATTATTGTCCTAAAGAAGGGAAAAGTTTATCGATAGTTCAATGCCAACATAAACAAGCGCCTTTCTCTTGTCTACCCTATCGACCAACCACAACGACGAGTAAAAGCAATAAATGAATTGAAGTCAATTGAACTAAGGTAAACACCCCACTGGGCTAAGATATGACCCTTTCAATCTTATAGGTACCAAAATAGTAAAGGTGAACAATGGTGTCAACTATTAGGCATTCAAGTGTCGAGCATTGGGAACCTATTAAACCCCCCAAGAATTAAAAATCGCTGCCTGCCGAGCAATACAATGTGTTGATATGACGGCATCCTGTTGCCTTCCCTTTTATGACAGATAAGTGCGACAAGTAAGTTTTCGAACGCGCGTTAGGACAACTCAATTGTCATTTTCGCATACAAAAAGTGGCGCTTAGATCGACCTGAGGGGTAATCACATAACGTTCCGAACGCGCGTCGGTACAATTTTATTGTCAATTTTTCATATAAAGAGTGACATTTAGGCCTATCCGACGTTCGTACAATGCGTTACGTGATCGACCTGCCGGACATAGGCTGTGATGTGATAGATACAAAATATAATTTTGGTAAAAAAGCCAAGTTTTCTTACGTAGATTTACCTTCCATTTTGAATCAAGCAGGGGCTAATAATTCTTAAAATAAAATAAGGCAGAAACTCAATGTCACTTAAAAGAGAAATTGATGGAGCGACCGGTACCTACTAAATCTGCTTTGAAATTCATATCTTAAATAATTTAAAATAAAAGTGTCTCAAACTGGGTTAATCTAATTATGGGTTTGATACAAAACTGCTCAAGTGCGAGTCGGAGTTGGAGGGTTCCGTATCACCATATATAATATTGATATTAAACCCTTTCAATACAACACCTTAAAAATAACTTTTTCTCAAACACCGCCGCAGGAATTCAGTTTTGCGGCGCGGCGCCGCAGGTTTACGGCGCCGCGTACCGTAACACGTATTCTGCAAATGCTCTGCAAAAAAGTGCTTCTTTACGTAGCTGTTTAGCGTGCGGAAAGTTGGTTTTCGCGAACTAGTGCTTTTCACTTTTCCACGTGTATCGAACGAAGTTTTTTAATACAGTTGCGAAAAAATAAGAAAAACAACAAGTAAGGAATTTGAAATTTTTATATTATTAATTCTGTAACATCATTGTAGTTGAAAAATAATGAAGTAAGTAATTCAAATTTATAAAATTGAAGGCTAAACCATGTTCAGTCGGCCGGAACTAGGGATGAATTGCCTGCCTCGTACTAATATAATCCGGTCTATATTCAGCTCAGGCTCAGGTACTAATTTGACAGTTATCGAATCACGACTTCGAATAATATTACACCTCAAAAAGGAGAGATATCGTTAACAAATTGTCGGTATAAAAGTCGCAGCAGTGCGATCACTGTTGCATTGCTGGCATGATAAAAAACTAAAATAATTATGTCGCCATTATTGCAAATAATATTACTTCTATAGATATTTACATATAAATTCTGTTAATATTAGTTTAGTTCATATATTGTTTTGTATTAAGTTATTTATAACTTTTATTGCTATTAATGCAACATGCGTAGCCAATGTTATGTACTTCCGTAATTGTTGTATATCAGAAATAAATACCTCTTAATATGCTAGCTTTAAGTAAATTGTAATATATATGATGTGGATGTACTTAATAAATAAAATAAAATAAAATAAAATACCTGGCACGTACCTAGCATAGGGTAAGTGCTCCATTGAGCGAACCGAGCTAGTGAATGAACAAAACGCTACTTATTTTCTTACATGAAGAGTTTTGTATACCTACTTCTAGAAATCCTGCAATGTATTTGTAATATTGAAATCAACGTTGCAACGGCTACAAAATGGTAAAGGTATGAAGTTGACAGCTTACGGGTGTGATTCTATGTATAAGCTGGTAATATGGAGGTAAGGCCGGCCCTAGACCTACAATAACTTTGCACAATATTTTTATGCAAATGTTTTTTTTCCTTTTTTATTATGGCTTGTGTTTGTGCTTCAATAGAAAAATACGTTTATTTAAAATATTAATAAAAAAAACAATAATTTCAGAAAATTGGTTCCATATTTTGTTAGTAACAATTGCCTTAAAATTCTATGTTAGACACATGACATAGATAAAAATAAATATCTCTAAAACTAACTAACAGGTCTCCTCCCGCGCTTCATATTTATCCCTATTGACGTGCAGATCTATCGCGACAGGATGCAAGAGTCTAGCCTCTCGGCGACTGATACTGTGGCCGCTCCCACGCACACGTCTTGTAATTGACGCCGAATTCTTGCGAATCATTTCATCCTTTGAGGGAAAATTTTCGGGATAAAAACTACCCTATGTCCTTTCCCGGGATTCTAAAGGAACCAAATTCCATCTCAATCGGTTCAGCATTTACAGAGTGAAAACGTTACTTTTTTAAGGCATCAAATTTTTTTTCACATATCAATAACAACATACAGACGGACTTACATACATTTATAATATTAGTACCTATAGAAGTATGGACATGACTACAATTTGTTTGTCTATATTTAGGCCAGTGTTTTAACAAAGTTTCAGTTGCCCATTTTAGTAGAAAATCGTGTTCATTTACAGGTGGTTCCTAATTTTTTACCTAAAAAGTCATCATCAACCTTCTAGCATATTAAAAAAAAACTTTTCAATATTGTCATTTTTTTGGTGAAATAAATTAAAATAATTTAGCATTTTTCCCGGTTGTGCCCTAAACGCCATTTTTAACTTAAAATACAACTATAGAAAATACACTATTGTAAAAGCAAAGTAATGAAAGCAAGAATTATGGCTATAAAAATGGTCTTGACAGAATTGACAGATATAAGTACAGCAAAACAAAACAATTTATGATTTAAGTTGCAACCTTTCCTTAAGTAAATATGTGTTCATTCACTGGTGAATGAACACCATAAGGAAATATTCCTGTTACCCTGGGTACCTAATTTTATTTTCTATTCTGAGTTGGCGCTATCTTTAATGATCTTAGAAAGATAGATCTAGCATGCAAATGTACCATTAGCGTTAATGTACGTTTAATGCAATTGCCATACAAGTTTACTTTAAAAGAAGTCCTTATATTACTACATACTACAATGTTGTAACCACGCGTGGCATATCAAGATGAACAATGATAGTATGTATATCGAAACTGCTCACCGATGTCGCTTACATATATAATCAGACATTATAAGATAGCACGTACTATATTTTCGGTTTTTGAGATGGACTAAGGTTTCTTTCTGTGAATAATGAGAAACAATGTTTACGACGTATTTATTAAGTGTTGCGCTCAGCTTGGTAAGTATTTTAAATTGTACATACCTATGCCTTCGTCTGTGGTGTGAGTTAACATAATACAGGATGGGCCATACATTTTTGTAACTGGCAAGACTTTTTTTTTATGCAGTTTTATTTGCAATGAAGCGTTTTACTGATCAACAACGAGCTTTTTGTGTATAAAAGTTTTATAAAAGCAATAATTAGTATGTAACAGTTTGCCGCCTATTTAGGAGGAAGCCCGGATCTCACTCCCGCCGATTTTTTATCGAGGATATTTATAAAGTCGAGTTCTAAGTTAAAAATCCGAAGACAATATCCAAACTCAAGCAAAACATCCGCGATGATATTTATAAAGTCGAGTTCTAAGTTAGAAATCCGAAGACAATATCCAAACTCAAGCAAAACATCCGCGATGATATTTATAAAGTCGAGTTCTAAGTTAAACATCCGAAGACAATATCCAAACTCAAGCAAAACATCCGCGATGATATTTATAAAGTCGAGTTCTAAGTTAAAAATCCGAAGACAATATCCAAACTCAAGCAAAACATCCGCGATGATATTTATAAAGTCGAGTTCTAAGTTAAAAATCCGAAGACAATATCCAAACTCAAGCAAAACATCCGCGATGAGATAGCCGAGATCCCTCGCAGCATGTGTCAGCGAGTTTCCCAAAATCTGCGTATTCGTTTACAGGAGTGCCAGCGACGAGATGTAATTTCAAAGATGTTAATTTCAAAACTTAAATTGCATTAGATGTTAGTCACAAAAATTAAATGTTCAGAAAATTAACTTTCATGGTTTTATTTTCATCAAAGTTTCAAAAGTACAAAAATGTTTGGCCCATCCTGTATCCTGTAGCAAACTAAAAAAAAAACGTGTTTGCATAAAGATACGACTTTTTTACGAAATCATTGTGCATGGTCCGCCACGCTCTTGGCCGGTTTTTCTATATCCCGTTGGTAGCATACAAGCATAGTGGTTACCATAGCCTATAAACGCCTGCAATTCCAGGGGACAACAGAGATAAGTTCGGCTTTGTACCGGCCTACCCAATTTTGTCTGTACTTTTACCAGTGTCTTGTGTAAAATGAAGTAGTTACATACATACATACATATATAAACTTCTCTCTTTACGTTAAAAGTGCATTGCTGGTCGATCACGTAACGCATTGTTCGCGCGTCAGGTAGGTCCTAATCTAAATGTCACTTTTTATATGGAAAATTGACAGTTAAATTGTACTTACGCGCGTTCGGAACGTTACGTGATTACCCCTCGCTGGTCGATTACGTAACGCATTGTACGTGCGTCAGGTAGTGTATAAATAAATTATATAAATAAATAAATAATAATTATTATTATATCGAGCCCGCTATGTCCCACTGCTGAGCAAAGGCCTCCCCTCTCCCCTTCCATTCGTCGCGGTCTTGAGCAATAACTGGCCAGTCTTTTAAAAAGGAGTCCAAGTTATCCTGCCATCGCCGACGAGGTCTACCGCGTCTTCGTTTTTTAGTGTTGGGGCTTCCACTCCGTGGTCCCTTTGGCCCAAAGTTCATTCGGCATGCGGAAGACGTGACCAGCCCAGTTACACTTTAACTTGGCTGCCTTCCGAGCTACATCTTCTATTTGGGTTTTGGAGCGCAGCGTGGAGTTCCGGATGTGGTCCAATAGCTTTACACCTAATATGCTGCGCTCCATAGCTCGCTGGCAAACCCCGAGTTTGGACTTCTGCACTTCCGTCAAAGACCACAAGTCTGTGCACCGTAGGTGAGAACTGGAAGTATGCACATGTCCATGAGCCTACGTTTAAGTGACAGAGGTAGGTCGCCCTTCATTAGGTGTTTCATGGTGTTTTAAATAATAAAACCAAACCAAATTCCAAAATATACTTCAAAAAGCATGCGTCTTGTTCAGAGGAATAAGAACACATTGGCCACGACATGTTGTCGACTTATGAAATCAACAAAAATAATGTCTGTAGTAGGGCCGGGTATCTACAATAAATTACCCTCCGAATTGAAAGATATTGAAAATGATGCGACATTTCTTAATAAGCTAAAAAAATGGCTGACTGATAAAGCTCTTTATAATTTTAAGGAGTATATATAAAATATTGGTAATAATAATATTTTTAATCATTGTATAATGTTGACATTTTGTTATTCATACCTAAATATTGTTATGTTATATTAATTGAATAATCAAATTCATGTGACATATTATAATTCTAATTTTTGACATTTTGTTACTCATACCTAAATATTGTTATGTTATACTAGTTGAATAATCAAATTCATTTGACATATTATAATTCTATTTTTGACATGTAAATTTTTATATTTTATGAATAAATGAGTATGAGTAAATAAATAAATAATATATGTCTCAATGTCACTTTTTGTATGTGAAAATGACAGTTAAGTTGTCCTAACGTACGTTCGAAACGTTACGCGATCACCCCTCTCGAATAAGGTTCTTACTTTTGATCATGACAACTTCACAAATTCACATTCCAATGTGTCCGCGAACCCCTGACACCGAAAATTTATTGAAGCGACGACAATCTGTCTGTCTTTACGCGTAAATGAGTTGTTTTGATAATTGTTTTGCAAAGTCGACGCTTATTTTGCTTTCTCAGACATAGGTTTTGAATATAACAAATAATACAATGCTAACTGATTTGGCATGAATTTACGCTGTGATTGACATTTTCGTAATAGGTTTATAAAATTATTGTTTGTGGTAAATATTTTTGTATTTATTTTATTTTTATTTATTTAAAATAAAATAACAATACGTCTATTATTACCTACAGTCTCCCAATGCGATCATCATCCTCCTAGCGTTTATTCCCGGTTGTGCCCCTAAAGAAGCCCGGGGTCCGCTTTGACACCTAATCCCAAGATTTGGCATAGGCACTAGTTTTACGAAAGCGACTGCCATCTGACCTTCCAACCCAGAGGGAAAACTAGACCTTATTGGGATTAGACCGGTTTCCTCACGATGTTTTCCTTCACCGAAAAGCTAACGGTAAATATTCCGTACATAAGTTCCGAAAAGCTCATTGGTACGAGCCGGGATTCGAACCCACGACCGCCGCTTGACAGCCGCATGCCTGAACCACTAGTCTCCCAATGCGATAGCGTAGAAAATTATGAACATAACATACAGTGTGTTAACAATACCAGCGTGCGGGCTTTTTTAAAAGTAGAGTATATTAACATAGTTATTTAACTTAACCACTACTTTAATTTAATTAATAAACTAAAATTCGGACTTTACTACCTTTCTAACAAAATTTTAATTGCCAGCACTGTACAGCAAAGTAAATTGACAAATAAGAAGGTGTAGTGACAGCTCTTCATACGTTGTTTAGTGCGACGTCATGCACGTAGTAGGTACATATTATTATTATAAATATATTAAATATTATGGGACAATCTTACACAAATCAACCTAGGCCCACGGTAAGCTCAGTAAGGCTTGTGTTGTGGGTACTAGGCGATGATATATATAATAGATAAATACATATAGATACTTATATACATATATAACATCCATAACTCAGGAACAAATATTCGTGATAAACACACAAATAAATGCCCTGACCGGGATTCGAACCCGGGACCTCCAGCTTCGTAGGCAGAGTCACTACCCACTGGGCTACGGAGGCCGTTAAATTATATTATATTTAAGGTCCGGATTTTGGAAAGTTTATTGTGCAGTTAATTTACATAATTATGATTTGCTAATACAAGTAATCAATTGCTAATGGAACATATTATTAGCAGTTTTAATCAATGTCCGCATGCCAGTAACACACAGTATATTGGATATTACATAATTCTAAGTTTTACAATAACATAAAACAAATAATTTTATAGGTATAGTTGTTATTTTCTAAGCCGTCCGTTCTGCAGTGCGGCGTTCTTTAGTGCGGAACGGACGGCTTAGAAAATAACAACTATAACTACTTGTATATATGTTTTTCCCGCTCACGGGACAATGATGTCGCGGACCTTTTGGAGGCGTGCGTGTGGCTAGGTACTTACAAAGTACCAACTGAGCGAACACGTTGAGGCCTTTTCGACAATTTAATGAAATGCAAGGAGTGTACACCGAGCGGATGCTGTCCCTGCCCGTGTCATGGGACGCACACAGAGACAGCACCCGCTGGGGTGTAAACGGACTATTGCTGGTTGATGGAATCTAAATTATACAGGGTGACTGGTAATTCGACCTATTCCTTGAAAGGGGTTATACTAGAGCTAATTTGCAACAATTTATGTCCAGTCAACCAGGGGTCGAAACTCGCTGGTGTCCGAGATATTCGAGTTTTTAGTTTGTATGAAAAAAAATCTCCTTTCTTCCTGGTGATTGTGACAAAAGTACTTCCATTTGGATGGTAAAAAAACATTTTTGTCACAATCAGCACTTTAAGGCTGCAAGGCGATTTTTTTTCAAACAAACTAAAAACTCGAAAAATTAAAAAAAATCGTGTTTTGACCCCTGGTTGATTGGACATAAATTGTTGCAAATTAGCTCTAGTATAACCCTTTTCAAGGAATAGGTCGAATTACCAGTCACTCTGTATTATAGACCACATTTTTGGCCGACTGTACCCAGATACAACACTATTTCCTGTACTAGAGGACGATATATTTAATAAATGTTATTTAAATGATTAATATGTCGTACATCAATTGGGAAGTTTACGTCTTCTTTTCGTACTATGACTGTCCATATTTTTTGTGTCTTATTTTGGCTACCTACCTATGTGATAATACGAGTATATCCTAAGAATACAGAAAGCAAAGCGGTATATCCTTCTGTCAACTATGATACCTACATAATATTAAAGCGCCCCGTGATACAGCATTTTCATTTACATTCTGTATATTAACAAGGTCGTCACAAGATGGTCAATGTGTCGACACAAAACTGACATATTAAATGTGACTATATAAGTTAAGCCTGTACATTTTAAAGTGAAACTGCCCATAATAACCTTACCGAGTCATTTGGCGAAAGAACAGGGTTGATACCATCGCTCTATTATTTAAATTATCTTTTCCGTTCCAGGCGGCAGCTAACCCAATACTTCAGAGGATACCTATACAAATACCAGGACAAACGTATCCAGGGCCATCTTGTCCCACGTGTCCGACACAAACGTGTCCGACGTGTCCGACACAATCATGTCAAGCCACATCCCGACCTTCGTGCCAGACCTGTCAAAATCCGTACCAAAACTTCAACCCTCGCCCAATGCTAGTACAGTCAGGCAATAACTGCCCGTGTAACCAGCCCGTTACAGTTAATAATCCGCTTAATCAGGATACTTTACATGAACTGCTTCTTAAGAGACTTCTAAGTTCTTCAATGCAAGTAAATCCAGCTCCTGTTCAAACATGTACCCAATGTGAAGCTCAGAAATCTACACCGAATATCATTAATAACTATATTATTATACCACCTGAATATTTTAAAAATGAAACTAAAGTAGACAAAGTTGTATTGGTTACGCAAAGGAGAAAAGGTAGTAGAAGGAAACAAAGTAGACACAGGAATAAACAAACTGATACCCCAAGTTCTTGTGAAGACAATGATGGACTAAATAATTATAAAATTGTTGTAGATAACGATGTTAAACCTAGCCCATGCGATAAACAAGACACTTCAAAACCTGGTGATGCCAAGATTCAGGATGACTTGAATAATCATTCTAAGCCAAAAACTGCAATAGTTAATGGTACAATTATATCGGGAAATACAATAGAGCTAAGCGATCAGAAAGTACATTCAGATAATAATAAAGTCACTAATAAAAAACCTAAAAGAAGAAATCGAGAAGAAACGAAGAGTTTAGAAGAGGCCATTATAAAAGACTTTTGTAGAAGAAATCCTGGCATACCCAAGGACATCGCAAGAAGCTTACTAAATAATTTAAAATACCAAGTAGAAAGTCGTTCATATTCACAATACAGCCCTTATCCTTATTCAACTTTTGGTTATAGTCCATATAATCCTCCTCAATTTGATGTATACGAAGGAATCAATAGTGACAGAGTTAAAAATAATAGAGGGTCTAGAAGACGTGATAATAAAAGACGTTCAGGGAGACGAAACAAGAAACCCAAAGAAGTAATAATTGAAAACACAGGTTGTTCTGATAAGAAATGTGAAAACGATGTCGAAATCAAGCCAAGTGTATTCAATATTGAAAAGGAAATAATCACAACTGAGAAAATAACTGCTACTACAGAAAAAAAAATAGAAGACTTGGCTAAAGACTCTGAAACACAAATGGAAACTCCAGACGACTTACTCGCACAGTTAGACAAAATGAAAGCAAAATTTGCTAAACTTAACGAGATAGAAACAACCACTGTCAGTTATAATAAACGCATTGAACAATATCCAGAGCTAGGCAAAGAAGATAAAGTGCCGACTGTATATGATAACGGAGTAGACGATTACTACCCTGATTTTCGAGGCGACAATAACGCGTTTTATGCAAGTGACGAAGAATGTGTTAATGAAGAACACGATTGCAAAAGGTACGTTACTAATAAATCTAATATGATCAAAAACATTTCCAACAAAGAAGACGGCGCAGTACAATATATCCCTGTCTCCACTGGATCTTATGATATGTATGAAGAATCTATTAAAGACGAAAGTGGTGAAGTACATTTTCGAGTGCCTCCTCATTTAGAAATACCTGATTTTGAAACTAGGCAAATAAACCGATTTTCACAAGAAATAAATGACAAATTTGTTACAGATGATTCAATGTCCAAGTCTAATGCTAAAGCTGATACAAGAATACCAGACATAATGAAACCAGCAAAAATATTTACTAAAGATAAATCTGGAAGGACTAATATAGAAACCGTGTTTGGGCATTCTAGAGTTGTCAAATATGGACATGATGCAGAAGCGCCCAGTTCTGAACCTGTCATTACATACTATTTGCCTGAAGAAGCGATGACAGAAGACCGAATACAGATGCCAGATGGAGCAGCAGTTGTAGTTATAGCTAAATCTATTAGAGACATTGAAGATTGGCGATAATTGATGCTTAAATGATTGAAGAAATACATTCAAGGAGAACCTGTATTTTGGAGACAAAAGTGTGTGTGACTTGTAATCTTCTTTGAAATTGAGAATCCGTAGTGACTTGATTACGGCAGAATATTTCTTTATCTATCTATGGCTCTCAGTACATCCTGACAGCTGTCAATTTAATACCATTTATAACCTTTTTAAGCCTCTCACAGACTGGCGCGGCCTGGCCACGGTGGTCAATAGTAAACTTGTCATTTGCTTTCTATTGACCGCCACCGCAGTCCGCGCCAGTGTGATTTAGGCCTTAAGCGGCCTTTAGCCCTGGCTCAATAAATAGCAAGATCTAAAATTTTATTTTTGCTTTAAATTTTGAACTCTTTGTCATTTATTTTATTTCAGGATAGACGTTAGTCTTATCATTTTCAGTTGATACTATTGGTAGTTTTGTCTTAGTGTCATTTTATTGCTAACGAAATAATATAATTGCATTTATTTTAAAGTAGGTTAGATTTGACTTGGCCAGTTTTTGTCAGAATTAATATACACCGTGTTTTTTTTTGATTTCCGTTCACTTTAAGGGAAGAATCCTCAGGTTAAATGGAACTAATTTCTCTAAGAAACTAGTGTCTTAACTCTTACTATTTTTCAGATATTTAATAAATCAATTTAATGACCGAATCAGTGTGAAGGGTCCTTTATTTTATTTACGTTTTAATTTTCGTTAAACGAAAAAGGGAATTATTGGGATTTGAACCTGGGACCCCTCACTCCATAAGCAAACTATTTACCACTGAGCCATGTGTTGACAAGTGCTGTCGTAGGTGAAAATTAACTTTGTGTTAATTGAGATTAAGTGTTAGAGCCCTCCCACACTGTAATATTGATTTAGTTTGTATGAAAAATTAAAAAAAAAAATCGAATTTAATAAAAAGCAACATATTACGAGAACAATATTCCTTTGCTATTCCGCTAAAAACGTGCTGGTCGATCAGCGAAGATCAAATGCAACTATTTGCGTAAAAACATGCAAATAATTACAGCAAACCACCACCAATAATGAAAAAACCTCGACACGTGTTTCGCCTCTCTACGAGGCATCATCAGGAGATGCTGGCAGGAGATGTTGCTTGCGCCATGTCCACTGAGCCAAATTTAAAAATAGCAAAGGAATATTGTTCTCGTAATATATCATGGACTTCCGCAAAGTAACGCCTGATCCAATAAATTATTTAAAAAGCAACATACCAGGTAGCTTCTGTTAATGAACCGAACATCGTGTCGAAATTAACGGAAATCAAAAAATACACGGTGTATATATACGAGTATATGTTGAATAACTTTATAAAATGACTGATGTAATGAAAACTAGCCAAGTCAAATCGAACCTACTTTAAGATCTCACATTTTTAAATAACAGCAATTGTTATAGGTATCCAATAAAGCAAAGACATAGAGTTTAATGCTTGTTCATTATGTTATTTTGTTCCTATAAAATACATATTTGGATTTTGCATAGAACTTGGCACTCATTTAGATCTCCATTCTTTTTGCGGCGAAGCCCACAGCCAAGCATACTTTTTGTATTGAACTTGGCTCTCCTTTTTTACATTTATGTTTTTGGTGGGATAGTACATTACTGCAGATGCCTGGAAAATAGGGATTGGGCGCTAAATAGATAAATAAAGACGGCCGAGCGCATAGGGTAGGGATATAAGGCTGGCAATCCCTTTTCAAGCGGGGTTATTGTACAGTGCTTTTCTCAAACATGAAACGACACAAAAAAATACTCCAACCTTTTTAGGGTTCCGTACTCAAAGAGTAAAACGGAACCCTATTACTAAGACTTCGGTTTCCGTCCGTCCGTCCGTCCGTCTGTCTGTCACCAGGCTGTATCTCCCTGATACCGTGATAGTTCCAGTTGAAATTTTCTCAGATTATGTATTTCAGTTGCCGCTATAACGACAAATACTAAAAACAGAATAAAATAAATATTTTTATAGATAATGGTACGGAACCCTTCGTGCGCGATTCCGCCTCGCACTTGGCTAGTTTATTTTTAATTTCTGACGTCGAGTCACGAATGGATATTGAAACAGAACCTCCAATTTTGTATGAAATTCCATTATGGATCTCTCGTTTCGCCGCGCCCGAAATGTAATGCTTCGTAGCCTATTATGAAGAACACAACATCATCATTTCATTTCATTGCATGTTTGAGAAATAGTTATTTGTTATACAAGGGGGGAAAGTTGTATTTTACCTGCGAGTATTCATTTGAAACACGAGCTAGCGAAAGGATTCTATGATTGACCACGAGCGAAGCGAGTGGTTCAAAAATAGAATCCTGAGCGTAGCGAGTGTTTCAACACACGAGACGTAAAATAACTTTTCACCCGTGCATAACACAAATCTTTTCACATTCATGTTTGAGAAAAGCACTATACATGCCTCGGCGTGAAAACGGATTTCCGGCCAAATAGGTACCTATAGACAGATAGAGATTCGAGTGTTTTCCCGGACTCTTATGTAATGTGACCTACGTCTCGTGTGATGAACCACTCGCTACGCTCAGGATTATATTTGTGAACCACTCGCTTCGCTCGTAGTCAATAATATTTAGACCCCTTTCGCTAGCTCGTGTTTCAAATGAACACTCGCAGGTAAAAATACAACTTTCCCCCCTTGTATAACAAATAACTATTACCCAAAACCAACTTAACTTTGCATGTGGGCAAGCCCAACACTGAAGTAGGTAAGTATTCAGATTCTAACTTTCTACAACCTTTACGTACGCGTGACGCCACAATCAACTTCAAAATTAAATTTGTCTTACGCATGTATTTCTTGAAGTTCCAAATCGAATCATTACATTTACAACCTATACTAATAGTCCTACTTGTTATGAACAAAATGCTGCACTTTGTGAAGAAAGCAAGCCACTTTGCACAGTGATAGTCGGGACCAAACTGAGTGATTTGACCCGCAGCAGCGGAAGTTTCACCCCTTAGGAACAGAGATGGCGCCACTTCTTTAAAAAATATTTCAGAAAATGCTACAAGCTAAACGAATGGACCAATTTTTTAACCGTTTTGATTGTATACTATGTTTCGGAATGGATTTTACGAATGAGAAATACATAGGATGTGTAATGGGGAAATGAGAAATCAAAGGAATGGAGTATTTGTTTCTTTGCACCGGTTGTACACGGGACATCGAATATTTACCTATTACGCGCTAATAAATAGCGCTTATTTAACATGGATAGTGACCTCATGACTGTTTTTTAAACGAGAGAGCGGAGCGAACGAAGTTCCACGCTTCAGCTCGGGCTAAAATTATTTCGTATGTCCAGATGTTCAGCTGTACTTCTCTAGGGTCTCCCTCCCCTCCAGGGGCCCATTGCATAACAATTTATTATACAAGTTGTTATATGCAATAGGCCCCAGGTAGTTTTGGGAGCAGGTTCAATAATGTATTTTTCACTTCTCATGCTCTAAAAGTTCGTCTTTATGTCGTGCGTAGGCGACATAAAGTCGCTTTTTATGCTCTAGAGCATAAAGTAAAATCTTCGTCGAAGACCAAGGCAATCGCTGCAACAGCCACACGAACATCTTTAACTTCATACAACAACCTCTTTATTTTATTTCGTTTCGTTCGTATTCTAAGACCAAGGCAAAGATACCAACAGCCAAAGTACACAATAAAACTTCATGAAATAAACTTATAATTTGTATTTCGTCTCATTTACGTGTTGCTGTTTCATTTCCTCGCAATCGAAGTGAAAAGTAGAGTGTACAACTCGTCCATAAAACCCATTTTACACTCGACTTTATATCTATCCTCGCTCGCAAGCTCGCTCGGATGGATAAACGTCTCGAGTAAAATGGTGCGTTTTATGCACTTGTTGTACAATCTACTATTTTGTACTTGACGATTAAAATATGTGAATTAAGATTTCATAGAGAATACTGCAACGTCACTCTTTTCATAGTTGTAGTCCATGTTACTCGTACTGTCGAAACAATCGAAATAACTACTTTTCGATACGCTCCAGACAACTAAAATAAATTCGACCAATTACGTGGCTGCTTTACTGAACTGTAATGAATTGGACCAATAGAATCGCTTTGATGTCGTACGCTCGTTGATGTCTTTTAAGATATCAACGAGCGTACGAGCGATGAGCTGCACTTCGTTTCAACAGTATCGCGTTTGTTTAATTAGTTCAGTTGACTCGTAGAAAATTAATTTTAATGTACCTACTCGTACAAAAAGTATTGTTCACAATAGTGTTATAATCAAGCTTTTTAATCTCGTACCTTACTTAGGCCACTCAGCAAGCTTCGTGGCCTAAACACGGTACTCGACTAAAAAGCTCTCTATTATAACACGATTGTGAAAAATACTATTTATTATTAATTATAAGGTAATAAATAAGATATGTAGGTACACAAAACAAAAAAATATTGTAAAGAAAGTGAGTGCAATCCTCACCAATAAACAATATGTTTGGCGAACTTATAAGTAATAAAAATGTAACGTATTATTTTTGAAAAATATAATTAAAATAGTATTTTTTTTTTTTTAATGTGTGGTCGATTTGCTAGTTATGTATCAAAACTGATTACCCAATGTTGTTTTATATGGCCATGTACACAGTGAAGACAGGAAGAGTTTCTGTTTGTTTCGATTTTCAGCTTATCTACATGCTGGTTGGCAATTCGACCTATATCAAGGGGTTATAAAGTACTAAAGCTAAATTGCAACAGTTTTGGTCCAGTTAACCGGGGGTATAAAATAAGTGGTCTAGTATTTTCTGGAATAGGTCGAATAACAGTCTACTTCTCCAATATCTACACATAAAACCTTTCAAAAATATCGACACAATGCGTCTTACGTCAGTAATTTCGAGCAATACGGAAGAGAGTAGGCATTCGCACCATTTCCCCTCCGGACTTCGGACTTCCGGAATAACTTTTTGTAGAGAAGCCTAATCTGATTTCAAATAATTGTTTGTTACACGTTTTAATACTTCTTTATTTGTCATTAGTTGTTAATCACAAAATTTTATTTAGTTTATGTGTCGGACATGTAAATAATGCTGAAATGACCGCCGTTTTCAATGTATCGCGAGTCAAATGAGGTACGTCAGTCAATGTTGCCATATATACCGATTTATCTGTACTTATACAGATTTTAGTGAATTAATTACGGGTACAGCCAACAAAGTATCCACTTAATTAACGGTTGTATCTCCGACACAACCCGCTTCTTTTTTTTCGGTGTTTTGTGTCATTTTTGATGTATTATTAGTGTCATCATTACAGCAAAATCCCCCCCCCCCCCCCCCCCCACACCCAGCCCTGCAAGAAATGACAGAATAATTTGACTGTAATATTCATAGCTAAGGCCCTTCCGCTAGGAAGACCGTGTTGCTCGAAGGTCAGTAACAATAAATACTGTGTACAGATAATTTTAAATGGTTGTCTGTATAGATATTGGAGAACTCAACGTACCAAGCACCTTTTTAGGGTTCCTTACTCAAAGAGTAAAACGGGACCCTATTACTGAGACTTCGCTGTCCGCCCGTCTGTCTGTCACCAGGCTGTATCTCAAGAACCGTGATAGCTAGAGAGTTGAAATTTTCACAGATTATGTATTTCTGCTGCCGCTATAACAACAAATACTAAAAACAAAATAAAATATTTTTTAAGGCGGGCTCCCATACAAAAAACGTGATTTTTTTGCCGTTTTTATAGATAATCTGTCACCAGGCTGTATCTCAAGAATCGTGATAGCTAGAGAGTTGAAATTTACACAGATTATGTATTTTTGTTGCCGCTATAACAACAAATACTAAAAACAAAATAAAATATTTTTTTAAGGGGGGCTCCCAAACAACAAACGTGATTTTTTTGCCGTTTTTATAGATGGTACGGAACCCTTCGTGCGCGAGTCCAACTCGCACTTGGCCGGTTTTTTTTTTACGTTGGAGAAATGCATTTACGCATCCCGTTCTGTCCGGGGCAGGACGGGTATGAAAAAAATATTTAAACATTGCATAACGTTGACATTTTGTTATTCATACCCACAGACCACTGTGGGTATGAATAACAAAATGTGTGTGATAAGTGGTCTGTGTTCATACCTAATTATTGTTATGTACTTAATTGAAAAATCTAATTCATTTGAAATAATATAATTATATTTTTGACATGTAAATTATTATATTTTATTAGAGATGAGCCGAATATGGGTTTTACCGAATACGAATATTCGGCCGAATTTTCGGTCCAACTTTTGCCGAACCGAATATTCGGCCGAATAACTCGGTTCAAAGGAATGCCTTATGCCTTAATCAGCCATTCCAAAACTGACTCATTTTTCAGTGGTAAAAATCTTGTTCATTTTTAAGTGAAATATTTTTACTAAAGGTAGTTAAATAGCAATAAGAATCCCTTTTTGAATAATAATTTCACAGGACAATGACTATGTTACATTCTTACAACTTGCAGACAAAAAACCTGCAAAATTATTCGGTAAATATTCGGCATTTGAACCGAATAATTCGGCCGAATAACGAACATTGAAAAACGTGCCGAATGTGCCGAACACCGAATATTTACCGAATATTCGGCGCATCTCTATATTTTATGAATAAATGAGTATGAGTATGATCTAGTCACATGCTGGGGATTTCTATTGCTTTGTAAAGGGTTTCTTAAATAAATAAATAAAACAACGAAAGCACTTCATATTCTTTTTTAGTATTTAACATTATTTACACCTTAAAATGATATAACATTGTAGAGGTATTAGCAAGGCGACGTGAGATCAGAAAACGGATTTTTTAAAAGTTGTATTTCTTGTTTGCATTATAAAGTACTTACGGCTGCCTTAAATTAAATGACTTTCTCTCGATAGAATACACTTAAAAAAATCGTAATAAATTATTGACAACAGCTAAACATATTATAATTGGTTCTAAAAATATCATGTTTGAGGGCACTCAGCTATTATTTATTTATTTATTAAAACGTACAAAAAATAATAATAAAAAACATGATAACTGCGCTTCCGAACACGCACCTCCATCTCGCTCACGCTTATGCTCAGTGAGAGGGAGAGAAGACCACGAGCCTACGACGCCTTTCTCACAGACTGGCGCGGCCTGCGGTGGCGGTAATCAAAGATAACATAAGAATAAGAGACGGGACTTCGAACAAGGTTTTGGATGACAGTGACATTGTCATTTGATTTTGACATGACAACTCATTCGAACTTTAGCTAGTTTGAAACACCACAATACCAATAAAAATAAACGCTTGTACGGAAGTAGACTTACCAACCTAACGAACGAGGACGACAGTAGGGTTTTAGTACTTAACGTTATCGATATCGATAATATCAGAACCCAACGTTATCGATATCGATACATTATGATTAGGGACGTCGTTGGGCCCACTGCATGAACAGAAAATTGCTTTACAAAATCTAAAACTAATCCGATTTAGGTATGAAATAATAAAAAGCGAACAAATATTTCATACAATTTATTTCACACTTATTTCCAAATCACAGTATATTTACAAAAATTCACCAATCTGTACACATATATTTGCGGGTCGCAATGAATTCTTCTCGAACTAAGAAACCTCGCGCTTGTAGGTTTTATCCAAGTACCAACCGTTGTTTATCATAAGTAAATCAATATTGGCGCTTGATATTTCGTTATTAATACTTACGTGTTTTATTTTATGATAATTATTAATTTAATTTCGTCAAAAGCATTGTTTGTTTGACACACACATGTTTTCTCGTGAAGTTATAATATCCATGGTAACCGGCCAAAGTCACCATGACAAAATGACAGAAAGAGAAAATACGGAAGTAGGAGATATCATGAGTCCGCCATAGCAAAAGCACAGATAGAAAACTTGTTACTTGTCAGAACTTGTCAGATTTGATGCTGAATTTGAGCAGTTGGACGTCATCTTTTTGTTCCTAGTTGCGCTACACTGGCGGTAATTGTATACTTGACAATAACTGTCAAATTTACTATTGACCGCCACCGCAGGCCGCGCCAGTCTGTTTGAGGCTTAATATGTGTTTTCACATATTTGACACCACGAATGCTTGACAGCTAGGTGTCAAACATATTTAAATGATTTTCATAAAAATAATAATTGAATAATACGTATAAATATACATTTTAAAAATTAGGTAGGTACCTACATGATAATAATATGCAATTGTGAGTAATGTAATATTTATATAATATTATGAATAAATGAGTATGAGTATGAAAACACAGCTTCGCAGATCTCTGCTGCATATTCGACCTTAAAATCCAATCATTTTGTTACAATGGCTACCGGGAGACACAAATCTACACTACACTATAAATATTGTTGTAACCCTCTCTGTCGCTCGATTATGCAAGTGCTGAGAGGGAGATACACGAACAATCTTCGTTTTCGTTTCGCGGTAGCCGCTCTGTTCTATGAAGACATAATTTTACGGAAATACTAAAAACCTTAAATATTCGCTGACAATACAAGTACCACTACGTAACCAATTAACAAAAGTTGGCTGTTCTCGAGTCAATGTATTGAGGACAGAAATCTATTTTGCCCACTTGACAATAGAGAACATTACTGCAATGTTCTGCCGCCAGAGTGCAGCAGTACCACTAACAGTAAACCAGTATAGGTATATAGGGATTCACACACACATGCACAATTGATTGTCAAATGAGTGACAATGATGCTTGCATAGACAATACCGCAAGTGGGAACGAGATACAATGTCAACTCTACTAGTGTCGCCACCTACGAAGAGTTTTGCGTATTAATGTTTCCTATTCACATATGACAGTAAAACAGGCATATAAATTTTAGCCTGGAGGCGGTCAATAGTAAATTTGACAGCTAACGACAAGATTACTATACATACATAGAAGGCCAGGCCGCCCCAGTCTGTTAGAGGTTTTGCGAGTCGAAATTTACAAGAGCTGTTATTCTTTACGCGCTCATGCGACTCAACCCACGCCACGCCTTAGCGAAACTAGAGACCACTACCTACGCTTACAGTGGAAAACGTAATTCAAGACCAAAAAAACTACGACAGATATGTCACTGTCATTAAGTGTCAAAGTCACTAATGTCATTGTCAATCGAACATTTCAGATGTAGCCAACCTTATAGTTACTACGAATCGCGGCGTCAAGATATATTTGTGGGTGAGCGTTGAGGTGAGCATGAAACAAGTTACAGAATAGTGGGGCAGATCGTTTAACCTCTTTTTGTTTTTGCACGCAGTTGCATGTGTGTGCGTGTGTAACAGGTTTAATTTGTGTGGCAGCGACGGCAGTCGTCGCTACACACAACCACGCAGCGGCAGTTACACGGCTACATGCAGCCGCACGCAAAGATCAGTTGAACTGTCTGTAATAGGTTTGCTTAATAATCTTAATATGTTACTTAGTTATCCAGATTGTAAGGCGTGTTATCAATGTCAGATGACAATTGTCAATTTGGTAAAATTGGGAGGTGATGCGTATGGCAACTTTAATCTTAATTTTATAACTATACTTAGTCTGCAAACAAAACTGTTCTGAAATCTGAATTACTTTAACATCTTTCATCAATATTTAGAAGTCTAATGTTACCGTTTGATTTAATTGGGATTTTTCCGGCATTTCATTTGAAACGTATGCAGTACATTATTTTTGACCTTTGAGTTTGTCACTTTTTAGTACCACCCAGGGGACACGTGCAGGGTTCTGGTAGGTAGCTCCTGCAGACGCAAGCGACCGGTTGTCCCCCATTTGTCAAGTGAGTGGGCAACTCGACTGTTAGAGGTTCTTAAGCCGCCCGAAGGCCACTAACTCGGCTTAACGACTACTCTCATAGACAGCAGCCGAGATCAACTGCTTAGCGTGCGTTCCAAAGCAGGGAAGCGCTTATTTATAGTAACCACTCAAACAGGCGGTCACCCATACAAAGACTGACCGCTGCCATCTTTGCTTAACCTGTGTTATCGTTTCCGATTCGCAGGCGCCGCTGGGCTATGAACGCTTAGGGGTAGTAAAACTCTGCGGTTGACAAAGCAAAAGGTTCACAATCAAAGGCTGTTTTAGACCCAACACAAAACAGGCGAATTCATTGAAGAGGTTCCGGTGATAAAGTTGGGGGTGAATGGATTAACCGGAGGTAGTTTTGCTAAAGGAGTACCCGAGGATGATTTTGACATTAGTTTTGAAATTAAATGTTGAGTTAAGGAGGACACTACATTGTTCAGTGATGGGCACACAGGTGAAGACCCACATAAACCTTGGGGATTAGTTGGTACCAAAGGGTATGATGAAGACGCAACTGGTTGATACGAATTGCACATGGAAGGAAAATTAGAAATAGGAGAATAACAACAACCCGGTAACGACAAAGAAGGTGAAACACTAATGGTTGATGAAGGTAAGTTGTTGACAAACGAAACTTGAGGTAGTGATTGAACTGGGGTGAAATTAGGAGTAACAATAGGACTAATACCATTTGGTTTTGACAATAAAGTATACATTGGCTGGAAATTGCTGTTACAAGAAGGTTCTTGAGATAAAATGACAGGCAAATTACCCATAGGAAATTCAGTATTTGTTATTGAAGATTTAGTTGGCACAGATGGAGTCAGATTCATAACAGATGGTCCTATATTCATAATTATGGGAGACGGAGAGAGCCTAACATCGGTCGGAGTTGGTACAGAAGGTTGTAAAGGAGTGCTGCAAGAAAATGTGTTTACTGGTGATGCTGAGAAAGGCATTGAAGATACGTCCTGGATCGAAAAAAATATATTTGGATTATAAGAATCTGAGCATGTGCAAGTTGGGAGTTTTGTGGGACATGATACTGATTCTACTGCAACAAAGTTATTACTCATTGGTTTGCCGTCAAGTAACGCTTCACCATAGGGTAAAATATTAATAGTAGATGGAGGATTGGCAGTTTTGGCACGATTTACCATTTTTAATGCTTGAGCCAAATTATCGTATGGTATAGATGTTTGAATACAATTACAATCTTCATTTTGCACTAGTTTATCTATGCAGTTAAAATCTTGATTATTTGCATAATCTCTATTATCTTTCATTGTATTTAGACTATTTTGTGGTAAAGAGAGTAACTGAGGACATCCTTGAACATTTTGTTGATTTAGTTTTATTTTCGATTTATTATTGATATTTGCACAAATATTCTGCAATTCTTGTGTGAGATCGATATTATTATTTTGGAATAGTTGCTTATCTAGAAGAGATTCTTTATTGTACACTGGAATCGATATTACCAGAGGACAGCCTTGATTGTTATCGTTTTGCACAGTTATTCCGTTAGGTTCATTATCATTTAAATTGTTATTAATCGTTCTTGCTACATTTTTAAATGAAATTGACCCTGTGTTTCCAAGATTATTATTATTTTCAGACCTGCATTCATTTGTAGGATTTAGATTTATATTATTATTTTTAATCAAAAGCTTGTTGTCCTGAACTGAAATGGTTTCGAGTTGAGGGCATCCCTGAGTATCTATATTATTATTTCTCGCCATAGTTTTTGGAATAGATTTAACATCAATATTAGACAGCATATTTGGTATAACGCTGCTTCTGATTCTTAAGATGTTTTCATATTCAGTATTCAAATCCCTGCCTTGGCTGATTGTATTTTCGCAATTGACGTTGCTTTGTGAAATTTGGGACGTGATGATATTGTTCTGTGGAACTTGAGCGTTCATTAAGTTATTATTAAATCTGCTCATTTGAAAAGGAGATAAATTCGTTTGTATATTTGATTGGTTTGGTATTCTGTCTGATTGAAAAGTTTGTTCAAAATCGATATAATTTTCAATTTCTGTGGAAGATAATGATGTTGACGGAGGGTTTGTTGTGATCGTTTCAGAACTTTCAGAACAACTGTTATAGTGGACAGCAGAATCAATTTCACCATTATTTTTCATGGCAATTCTTTTATTTAATAAATTCAGTGCCAATAACATATTTGGATTATTGTCTTCTGGACATAGTAAGTTATTATGGAGCGCTTGGTTTGGATTGATATTGGTTTTTATTGAATCACGAAAAGGATTCGACAATATACACTCAGATTCTATACCATTTGATGATTCACCTAAATCTTCTGAAGAGCTAAACTCATTTACATACATTTTAACGTACGGAAACATCGGCTTAATATTAGGTAATAAAGGCATGCTAGGAAAAACTGGTGAAGGAAAATTACCAACACAATCTGAAGTCAGTCTAGCCAAATTTTGTTGAGTAACCGTAAAACATGGTTCCTGAGATGATACTGATATGGTGTCACGTAATTCTCTCTTGAGATTTTCTGGTTTAAAGTTCTCATTTAAAATTGGGACAGCTGACAAATTAGACGTTGAACTAGAGGACGTTACAGACGGAGCTACATCTAAAGTTATGCCAATAGGTGAACTAGATGCCTCAGAAATTGGAATTAATGATACAAGGTTTGGTTGAATATTGTATGAAGCAGGTACATGTGTGCTCGATGTGTCTGGTGATGATATTCCATTCTTGATTTCTTCATTCAAAAATGGATTCTGTGATAGAAAATAATTCGTATTCCCAATTGGCAAACCGATAAAAAGTTGAAAATTGTTGGACGATTGTAATCCAGGGAATGTAGACACCAAATTTTCAGTGTTGACTAAGTTTGTCACATATTCTGCTGGTGACAATTCTTCATTCGATGCAGTTTCTGATTGCAATGATGGTACCGACGAAATACTTGCAAAAGGTAATCCACTGATGGATCCGAATAGAAGTATCTGTAAATTGAATATAATGTTCATCACACTTTTAATATAACTAGGGTCGTGGTTATGGAGCACTTTAGGAAATATAATATTGATATAACCTTTTCACAACTTCAATGTCTCATAGACTGGTTAAATAAATAATTTATATCTCTATTCAATTTCGCAAAGTATCCCACAACTCACAACTCATAGAAATGTAACAAGTTATAATTATAACTTACAATGCATAATTTCAACGCAATTCGAGATAAATCAAGTCGTGAAATTTAATAGCATGAATACTTAGAATAATAACGCATAGAAGGATAGTTTCAAACGCCCGACGCGCCAAGTGTGTGGCATAAAATGGATTCATGTAGTTGTGATCAACTCGTATTCACACGCGCCAATACGCACACAATCGCACCAATTTTGTTGCACCGATCGGCGTACTGGGCCATTTATGGCCGAGTTTAGGTGGCCTCACCGTTGCGCGTGAACTGCGTTTCTAGGCGTTATTATTCTAAGGGATCCAAAATCATACAAATGTTTCTTCATCTATGATTTTTTCAACGGATGGGCCTCACTCAGCAGAAGTCAATCCGTAATGCGTTGATCACACGTACAGAGCAAACGGGCGAGACAGTACTCTCGGCCGAGTACTCGGCGCGTAAACCATAGCGAGTGACTGTTTTTTTACATTGAAAATGTTTTATTATACGCACCGAGTACTCGGCCGGGAGCACTGTCTCGCCCGTTTGCTCGGTACGTGTGATCAAGGCATTTTTTAGGGTTCCGTAGTCGACTAGGAACCCTTATAGTTTCGCTTTGTCCGTCCCTCCGTCCGCGGATAATCTCAGTAACCGTTAGCACTAGAAAGCTGAAATTTGGTACTAATATGTAAGTATATCAATCACGCCGACAAAGTGGTAAATTAAAAAGTGTTTTTTTTTATAAGGGTACCTCCCCTATACGTAACGTGGGGAGTGTTTTTTTTTTTTCATTTCAACCCTAACGTGCGATATATTGTTGGATAGGGGTTTGCTAAAATATTTTTTTTGATAATGTTAATATTTTTGGAGATAATCGCTCCAGAAGTAAAAAAAAATGTGCCCCCCTCCTCTACTTTTGAACCATAAATTTAAAAAATATGAAAAAAATCTCAAAATTAGAACTTTATAAAAACTTTCTAGGAAAATTAATTTGAACTTGATAGGTTGAATAGTTTTTGAAAAAAATTACAAAATAATTTCACACACTTCCTGTGACGGACGTAAAACTACGGAACCCTACACTGAGCGTGGCCCGACACGCTCTTGGCCGGTTTTTTTAATATGCAGCGCAGTTCCCAAAATACAAATCACGAATTCACGAACCTAGTTGTAGTCGTGTCACAAGGATTTTATGAAATCCATACTTCCATACTAATATTATAAATGCGAAAGTGTGTCTGTCTGTCTGTCTGTTACCTCTTCACGCTTAAACCGCTGAACCGATTTAGATCAATTTTGGTATAGAGATAGTTTGAGTCACGGGGAAAGACAGAGGGTTATTTTTATCTCGACATTTGTGGAATCATCAAGACTCTGATGGAGCCATATAAATAAATAAATAAAATAATTGAATATTTGGGGACAATCTTACACATATCGACCTAGTCCCAAACTAAGCAAAGCTTGTAATTCTTATACTTACTTTTTTTTTTTTTTTGAAGTAGCTCGACTTGAACACCTGGACCAAAAGCGCCATTTGCGGAAGACTCGACCTAGACCATCCTATGCATATACTTACAATAACCAGGGCCAGCTATACTGCACACAATGTGACCGGACATTTAAAACTAAGTTCGGCTTTGCGAGCCATATTCGTGCTCACCAGAGGAAATTGTAAGGGTCGCCGTCGTCGGATACGACAAGGAGGACTATATATATACTTACTAGACGATATTGCCCAAAAATGTTATATAATAAAAAATCTGTCTATGAAATAAGCTGTCAATAGGGGTGTAGTATGTTTTTTTTTATTTATTTATATATATAATTATTTTCCAATACACGGCCAGGCAGCGGACAAAACCCAGCAGGATTTAACTGCCACTGCATTCACTCAATTAATATTTAGTTTATTCATAGGATAACAAGCTTATAAAAATAAAGCGCACACGGCGATTTCCTACACAAAATGCGACATTATGACGTGATTACCTTTAAATGCAGTATTTCGCGACCGAAAAGCAATTTACTTGATTTTCCATACAACGATTAGTACAAATAACGGATTGTGACATCATACTTAGCGTTTTGGGCTGCTGCCAGCGAGGTAAATCTTTGTCTCAAATTTTAGAGTATTTATGTGATTTAATGGTAGTTGCTCCCATGCTACCATGCCGTAACCCCGCTCAATTTTTAATACCAATTGCTCAGAATAATGTCTCACAAACTCACAACATAGTCCACTGGCTCGCATGTGCACTTCTTACAATAAAATATATTATAATGATGTAGACATATTTCACTAAAGTTTTAATAAATTTAAAAGTAATGTAATTATATTAACACGAAGTTTAGATACATGATCTCATTATATTAGCCGTACCGTGTAATGAAACCCTTTCTTTTGTAATTTTATTTAAAACTAGCTACTTATATATAATTTTATAAGCGAATGAATGTTGTGCTTGGTTATTATTGAAATGTAAATGTAGAATTCTCCATATTTGAACTATGTTACTTAAGCAACTCTGTAATTTACATTTTGTTACCTTGATAAATAAATAAATACAAACATTTGTTCCTCTCGAAAAACTGGTTCGAATGGCACTATGGAAAAGTCTACACCCATTATAAGTAGAGTCACTAGGTTAATATCTGGTACAACAGAGCGTGCATAAATATCTGATGCGACTCTAGTTCTCGCAGTGCTAGGACGTGTCAGGTATTTTTGACAGCTTTGTTATGGTAATGCCATGCCGCATTTCGTGTTACCAGCATGCATTTTTTCAAGTTTGCCGATTTTTTTTTGTGTCACGACTTGGTCAGACTCTAACCGTGTAGGCTTGGATAAACATAGGTCGAGGTATCCCCCGCTTGTCGTAAAAGGCGGCTAAATAGTAGGAGATACGAATGCACACGACTTTCACCTACCGTCAAACATGCCTACTTTGCCACCAGGGGGAACTTTGCCCAAGAGGAAAATTTTAAAATTTGCTTCTTGGGCAAAGTTCCCCCTGGTGGCAAAGTAGGCATGTTTGACGGTATATGTTTATTGGATGAAAATTATTTTTATACACCGTGGGCCCGAGGAACCTGAAAGATTTTAACCACGCATTTTAGGTCATTAGGAGCAAACAATGTTATATGAATGCCAGTTAAATCCGGCTTAGTTTTGAAGATATTATCATTTTCATGTAAACTATTTATTGTGATTATTATAGTGCAATAAGCTCTTTTGATGGCGACGTTGCTAACGATGTAGCCAAGTTTCGCGTCGCTATTGACATACAATCAAAGTGATAGCTACCACTCACTAAATTCATCCTTTTTTGCCATTTTATTAAAAGGGATAATTTCCATAGACAAGCGATAATTATCCAATTTTTAGTTAAAAAAACAGCAAAAACCAGAAAAAATAATAATTGTGTTCATATAACATTTTTTACTCGTAGTGACCTCAGGAATGCGTTAAAATCTTTCGGGTTACTCGGGCCCACGGTGTATATTATAATAAAATTGATATGAATTTAGTATATCAAAAATATTTTTTCATGGGTTGTTATATAAATAAATAAAAAGTTCCTGGCAAGAAAAAAAAAACATTTTATTTACTTAGCACTCCATAGTTTAACAATCAAATTTTATACTAATCGAAAGTATGAAGCCTACAAAATATAAACGAATATATTTATTGAACAGATGTGTTACCTACTACTGTAAATTACTAGTTTCGTCTTACCAGTTTAATACCTTGGTCAATCAACTTTTTCTTGTTCCTTAGTTTTTCTTCATGATCATTACCACAACATACCTATTATGTGAATGTTGATAAAATCTATAAGTTCTTATAGCCAGTCTATTTGAAAATATATGTTGCAGTTCACAAAAAAAAACGTAGGTATTCTAGCAGAATACATGGTTGTCCAGGGGACAAACCACTATTTTCATAAAAATCGGGGGACATTTTACGTCCGCTGGGCAACCGGTGAAATTGAGGGAAAATGAAATTGTTTTTAATACAGATGTCATGTAGGTTCACGCTATAATTAATTGAGTAAGGAATGCAATGCAACAACAAACAATTAACAACAGCAGACATTTTCTTGTAATCTCCTCAGTCTAAAAAGTTGATTCGATTCACGCACCTGTCAACCCATTAGTTAGGCCAAGAAAAATTAGACAACCCAGCGATTAGTATAAAATTTGTTCGTTAAACAATTGAGTGTGATGTGAAAAAATCGTTTTAACCAGGGATTGTAACCGGTTTTTTTCAAAAACCTCGAAATAATATCTAGAACAATTTTATACTCCATATGTAGGACTCAGTTTTGTTTTGAGGTAACGAGTGCGTATTATTAGATTGCCCAATTAGAAAATGAAATAATTAACAAAGAACGAAAAACCCATACAAAAAATAACCGGTTACAATCCCTGGTTTTAACATTTTTAATTACTTACATACTTATTCCAGGATATTTTAAGCCAAATTGGCAAAATATTTTATGTACTAAACTCGATACAAATTATTTTCATCCATTAAACAAATGGGTAGGCCGAGCCTCTATTCGTCTCTTAGTCTAAAAGGGGTCACCGGGGTCGCGGGTGTTCCATGTGGCGGAGGCCAAAGCACTCGCCTAAAAAGCCCAGGGAAAGCGACGAAGATCGATTTATGTACGATTACCACCGAACGGGCCGCGCCGGGGCGCGTGGCGCCGCATCGCAACGGATGCGCGAGCACCCGGCGGCAGCCCACCGCGTTTTAATAGAGTGCAGTAGGCAAAAGTCGTACGGAGCCGAGCGCAGGCGTCCACGTCTGCGCGGAGCCGACCGGCTGCAAATCTATTCAAATATGAAATCTTACGTCTGTATTAAAGCTTCAAATTCCTTTGGCGGTTCGGTGAGAATCGTACAGACATTAGATGTTGAGTGATCATTACTAAACAGTGTATGTACATCCTGTATTTTTAATATTACCTCAAATTGTAACCAGATGTAGGTAATATAGGGCTATGAACCGATATTGCAAGAAAATTTTAAGTTAGTCTTAACTAACAAAGTATAACTAATTTTTGAAAATGTATGGAGCAGCAATGTATTGCGTACACTCCTTTGACACATGGAAGAAGCGGGTCAATTGTAACATTTGTGACGTCACGTCAGTAAGACAGAGTAGTGATACCTTACGTGCTGAATTATATTAAAAGGAAAAAAAAAATTGGTAGGTTAAAAAAATATTCTTGCAAAATCGGTTCATATCCCTAACACCTATACGTCTGGTTACAATTTGAGGTACTCGTAATATTAAAAATACACGGTGTATGATATAGATAATGAAATATAAATAAATAAATATTCTTTAAGGATATGTCGAAGAGGCTCAGAGACCACGGGAGACCAAAGAGCTGGCAGTTTCCTCGCTCAACGCATCGGCCTGGCGATCCAGCGAGGAAATGCTGCCAGCGTCTTCGGTACCATGCCGCAGGGGCCATTTTTAGATATATTTTAGTTTTATTTAGATGTATTTTAGTTTTAGTTAAGTTTAATTATATGGTGTATTTATTATGATATATTGTTAAGGATTGAATAAATAAAAAATAAAAAAAAAAAATAAAAAAAGAAAATGAAATATTTTCTTACCTGATATAATAAAATGAGTAATTTGTTTATGGGCACCCCCATCCTGTATACACACTTTCACACAAATGTTCGAAACTGACGGAATCACTCATATTTGTAACTTTTGTTATCTTCGAAAGATACAAGTAACAATTATGTATATTACTGGGTAATCATTGCTAAAGTCATAATCAATGTGTGGATATTACCAAATACATGCAATAAGTAGGTATACCTACGTATATTTTGTTAACATTTTGACATGTACAGGCAAATTATTATACTAGCTCCTCTCCGCCAGTTTTAGGGGAGGTAAGCCTAAAACGGGTAAGCTAAGGGAGATGTGAATTAAAACATACTTAAAAACGTAAATGTACCAAACATTTTTATTACAAGAAACGTTCATCTAAGCGAGTAACCATTGCCCCCCACCACCTAGCCCATATGCTGGTTGGATAGGTTGGAAGAGACCCGGCTTAAAGGTTCCTCTAAACAATCGGTCATTTTGGCCCATCATGCCACTATGCCTGGGAGGAGTGAGAAGGTGAAATACATACTTCTATCGCCTTCCAACGCATGACTATGCGTCTTGTTCTGCGGGCATGATGGGGCATTGCGTATAGATTCTTTAAGTTGTTCAGTAAGGCCCAGTAAAAACACACACACACACATACACACACATTTATTTAACCCCTAAAACGTTATCCCTAGGATAAGGTAAGCACCCTGTCATCATCATCATCATCATCATATCAGCCGAAAGACGTCCACTGCTGGACATAGGCCTCCCCCAAAGAGTTCCAAAGTGACCGGTCCTGCGCCACCCGCATCCAGCGGACTCCCGCGACCTTTACCAGGTCATCAGGCCTACCCACGCCGCGCCGCGCCAGTACGTGGTCGCCACTCGAGCACCCTGTAGGTATTTTAAATAAATAAATATTTGCGGACAATCTTACACAAATCGACCTAGTCCCAAACTAAGCAAAGCTTGAACTATGGGTACTAGACGAAGATAAATAAGTAGATAAGATCATTAAAAAAATAACTAAAGTTTACAGAAAATTAACAAGTGAACTCAAAAGATTTTTCAAAAATCCCTACTGTACTCACACGATTATGAGGATTCCAACGAGACCTCATGACATGACCTCATAATGTCAAAATCCATCAAGCAATTTGAACTGTTTGTAGCCCGTGAAATATATTTTATGTACACATACATACATACATAAGCTCGAAAATATAACCCTCCTTCTGAAGCAGTCGGGTAAAAACACTTAAGCCTCTCACAGACTAGCGCTGTCTGCGGTAGAGGTCAATACTAAAATTGACAGTAATTATTGTCAAGTTTACTATGGACAACCATCTCTTATCTTATCTTATCTTATCTATCTAGGTGAGGGCCCTTTCGGATGCACTACGACCCAGTGGGATCTTTTGTGCATTTGCCCTCTCCTTTATGCTTGCTCCCAGGCTTGCTCCATCATTTAACAACATATATGGGCAAAGAGTGTGGTCCAACTACCTACCCTTTGTATTAAACAGCTTTCCCAAAACTATTGTAGAAAATATAGAAAGTAAACCTACAAAAACTAAAAATATAATTAAGAAAATGTTCATTATGGCCCCCAGTAGTAACATAGATAAATATAACTAGTTATTAAGATAAAAAAGTTTAGTAAATAATCTTAAATATTAAAGATTGTACTAAATGTAACTAATATATATAATTTAATCACAGATCTCAAATTTTTTAATTTTTTTTTTTTTAATTTCCACAAAGCGGATGATGCAGTTCGTCGGTAGCACCTTGAATTCCTTTGGTTGCGGGTAACCGTTACCAAAGTAGTATATTTTTTGTCTTGCAAGGGCATGACATTCACACAATAAGTGTTCCATAGTCTCATCCTCCTCGCCACACATTCTACAGTCTAAACTATCCGCTAGTCCCATCTTGGCCAAGAGATCTTTGACCCCGAAGTGACCTGTGAACACCCCAGATATAATTCTGAGTTGCTTCCTACTGGATTTCCAGAGTTTTCTGGTCCAGCCCGAGTCCACTCCTTCTATGAAGAGTTTAGAGTGCTAAGGCACTCCCTCCAGCCAGCCTCATTTCTCCACTCGTTGGTGTTTGGTTTTAGCGTAGGCTTTAAAGGCCGATATTTTGGTTCCCTGCGAGAGTCCCACAAATGGTTCTGAACCTACAAAGTGATTTGTAGCCCCCTCTTGCTAGCTCATCTGCTCTTTCGTTGCCGATGAAGCCCTCGTGCCCTGGTATCCAAACTAGTTTCCAAGCTTGTTTAGTGCTTGGAAGCCATTATAAACTAGTCTAGAATCCACTTTCGGAGCACCCAAACAAGCCGATTCCCACCGGCTTGCCTAAAATTATTTTTTATACTCTCTCTCTCTCTCTCTATATACTTATACTCTAAACTCTTTCAAATCTGTTTTTGTTCCGGGTTGCCCATTGAAAATTTTCACGCACCGCCTCTGATAGATGCATAGATAGTCTGCCCTTTGGTTGGCCTGTCTATATTCTCCTGTACACAGGCAATTATGGCGTATGTCTCCGCCTGGAAGACGGTTGCCAAACTATGTTGCTTACACAACTACTATAATCATTTGCTGCTGGACAACCACTTCAAGTCGCGTCAGTGTTATTCAGGTTTTAATGCCTCTCACAGACTGGCGCGGCCTGCGTAAGCGGTCAATACTAAATTTGTCAATTATTGTCAAGTTTACTAGTGACCGCCACCGCAGACTACAAGTCCAGTTTAAGGTCTGAATAACACCGCAGTGTTATTCAGACCTGGGTCTCGGGAGTTTCCTTATGCGATATAGTGCACGAACTGGCAACGCGACATTTTTGAAATATCCCAATGTTTCATTGTGTACCACTGTTTCATTGTAGGGTCAAGTGCCTACACTATGTGTGGTATCTGTGATTGGAAAGGTGAATTAAAGACGTGTTTTTTTTTCATAACTATATTATAATATTCAATAAAGCGTCAGCACCTAATGTGCAACAATTGAGTAATTGAATTATATACAATACACTACAATTGCTCTTTATTGCACATCTCGCACAACAAAAAAAAGCAGTTACAAGATAATCACAAAAATAACATGTAGGTAGAGGTAGATAACGGGCGGTCTTATTGCTTAAGAGTGACATTTTCCAGACTACCTTTGAGTAAGTATATTTAATCCAGTAACCTTGTCGCCTGAAAGTAGGGGGTAATTTGCGTCAAATCCGGTAGTTCTAATTTTTCAGACTTGTTTATGATGTTGGCCCAATGAATAATCCACGTTTGTGACCTCGAGCTCCGAACGCACCTGTGTCAGAAATCTAAAAATACCGCGAAAGTTAGAGCGTTTTGTAACTATAAAATAAACATTATTATTCTTTAAAGCGTTAATAATAAAATATTTGCTGCCTTATTAATATAACATAACCTACCTACCGACATAATATAGATTTTGTTGGAATACTTGTGTAAATATTCATTTTCAATGCAGGTTTCCGCCTGTTTACCTGAAAGGATTAGTCTAACCAAGGAAAATGGTTAATAAACATTAGGCCGATCAAAGTTGCCCCATTTTCACTATTAAACCCCTCTTCGTTGTTCACACGGATTATATAATTACATTTAGCTGCAGGTGAACTTAAATAGAATAATACATGCAAAATCACCCATAACTTTGTATCTTTGCCTGACCGCACAACATTTGGATTGGATTAGTTAAAATTAATCATTTTTATTAATTGCGAACCATGGTAGAGATAATAATAGGCTTTATTTATTTATTTAAACTTTTTTGTACAAAAATTAAACTTATCGTACAAAAGGCGGGCTTAAACCGTAATACAGGTAAATCTACAGCATGGAATCTGTTCGGGCGAAGCAAAAATAATACTTATAGTAGGTAAGTACATTGATGTAGATGCTAGAATGTAGGCAAAGGCAATAGATGGACGAGTGGGTTCGAATTCAGAGCCGAAGGTAAGGACCTCAAAGGAGACGAGTCCATCTAGCACTTTTGGCCGTGCGTGACATTACATATCTACTGCTTTTCACGCCTGTCTGCGAGGAAATTGCAAATTATAATCATTATAAATCAAAATTGAGTACCAAATTAAATATCTTTTGCCACATTTCCGAACAGTGGCGTGAAAAAAGTATATTTTCTCAAACATGCTCGGAAATGTACTTACTTATGCGTAATCACGAAATGAAGACGTGAAGTTTCTTGTTTAAGCCTCCCCACATTTCTTCTTGGCCTAACGCCAAGAAGTAAAATGAAAACCCCAAATAAAACCATTATTGTCCGCTACTCAAACTTTTTAAATTTGCTTACTAATTTGAAACTGACAAAGGCAAAATTATATACTGCCAAACACCTCTAGACTCTGTAAGCATACTTGCGACAATTAAGTATTTTATTAAATTAAGGGTCCGCGGAAAGAACATGTCTAAGTCATATTTTTTTTCAAAATGAGATTTTAATGTCACGTAGGTAAATACTTCATAACAGGCTCAACATATTGACATTAAAATCTGATTTTGAAAAAAAAAGTGACTAGACATGTTCTTGCGGTGGACCCTTCAAACATATCACAATTTCATTAAATATATCACAATTAGAGCTGTAGATCAGTCTTTGTTAACCTAAAGATTTTAACCGTAACATCTATAAACTCGTATACAGAGTGTCCCAGAAATCGACGTCAAGCCGAAAACGAATGATAGACCAAGTCATAACAGTTATCAGAAAAATACAAAAAAAATCCAACTCGTGTTCTTTTAAAATGAGGGTCACTTTAAAAATTTACTAAAAAATCCACACCCTGTAATGGTTCTTTAACTCTTGTTACTACATATTCCATAATCATTAATAATTTCAAATTCCATAATTTAAAGTAAGTATGGACATTTTGTAAAAAACTGGGTTAATTTACAAAAAAAATTGACCAATTAATGAATAAATTTTAAAAAATCCAACGTGAGTTGAATTTTTTTTTGTATTTTTTACCGACTTCAAAAAAGGAGGAGGTTCTCAATTCGTCTGTTTGTTTTTTTTTATGTGTGTTTGTTACGCGATAACCAATTTTTGAACCGATTTGATTTTTTTTTCTTTTTTTGGAAGCATATACTTCCAGATTGGTCCCGTAGTCACCAAAATGCAGTTCTGAGGATGAGATTCTGGAGAAATCGAGGGAACTCTTCAAATTTTATAGGCAAACTTGAAGCAATTTGGCTACTGATTTTAAGTAGGTTAAAACTTTGTTTTGAAATGTAAATTATTATGATAACTGTTATGACTTGGTATATCATCCGTTTACGGCTTCACGTCGATTTCTGGGACACCTGTATATATTTGAACTATGAAAATTGGTAAGGAACAATAAAGCTCTATTTGAGCAGACACAGGAAAACAAGACACAACCTCGCCATAACCTCAGAAACATAAATAAATTATCTACCTAGTACATTTACGAAACTCCAAATTGTAAGATCGGGCACACACCAAATGGCGGTAAAAGTGTACAATAGTGTTCCTATAAGTAGTATAAGTATAAAGCAGGTGGATAAAAAAGTTATTATACCTACATTAAAAGAGTATTTTAGTTGTAATTAATAAATGTTAATTTTATCTTTAATCTTTTGCAGTGCCCTTACAGGGTTTATATTCGGACGTAAAATATTGTAAGACCTTTTTGTAACCATATACCTAAAGCAACAAAGCCAATCCTCAAGTGAAAGTATATGCTATAACTCGTTCTAAAATTGTAATTCAATATAATGTAATGATAATGATTCGTTTCAGAGCAATTAATTCTCAAAAAATCTAATGTTAACAGGCTTTTCACTTTTCTTGTCTACTATTTTGCAAATACCTCTTGATTTTATGGATATATGGAATCCTAATGTAAGCAAGAATTATAGCAATTTTTTTTAGCTTTTACATGATATAACAGACGTTTATATTTATAGTATATTTAGAGACTGTCTCTTTGCAGTTTTGCGGTGCACATAACATGTCTAACAACATACTAAAAGTTCGTGCTTGGTTTCTGGAAAATAGTAATTTCGATAAAATGAATCTTGTAGGAAAAACTCGCTTTGCGTTGTTGGTTTTTTGAGCACAATTTTTCCGATTCTGCTCTTGTCTTAAAATAAAAAACTAAAATGTAAAGCTGAAATATTAAATATCATTAGTCACATTACATTCGTGTATCTTTTCTATTTTTGCCGCAAAGTCTGAAAATCCTTAGATTTTTTCCTTAATGTTTTAATATATTTGCTAATAGTACTTAAACTAGCGTGTTCGGGCCGAGCGTCTGCCCGCCCCCTTAAATGCCTCTCGTGTGTACGCCCTTTTAGTCTTTGGTTTTGAAAGTGACACTTGAGTTGTCATAAATTTTCACTTGTGAACACGTTCGTGAGAAGAACGTGTACCGCGTTTTGGTTGTAATATCGCTCGCTTTGCAGGCACACGGGTGTCCGAGTGTTTTGTTTGTATATTGGTTGAAAGTAGGTACTTGGAGACTCGCGTTTGGTGGCCTGAAGGCCCGAGTCGTTTTGGTAAAAACAGTGACATTTGGTGATTTATGCTTGGTGGACCGCGTATTGACGGCTTGGCTGCCCGTGGAACGGCACGGCGCTTCCTTTGGCCCCGGAGACCAGCTTGGGAGACTTGATTTAACTTGACTTTGACTGGACCTTGACGGAAGCTAGACAGAATTGACAAATATCGTGTCGCCGGGAATCCAGTAAGTTAATCATATTTTGACACTTTTGATAGCCATTACTCGCATAAATCAGACCCACGAGATCGTGAGGCGTGCTCAGTTCCTAGCATTAGGCGAGGACTGAACATAGCGTATACATTGAAATATAATGTATTAATGAACTATTGACAATTTCTTCAGTTTTCATTTGGTAACCCACATGTGTATGTACATTGCATGCTTTGGGTGTAATATACACTTTTCCAAGCGCGGCCGCGGCGTTTTTGATGACGTCATTTCAGGGGAGATTTTCTCCCGGCAGTTTAGGAATCCAGGGGACATGCCTAACAACATACTAAAATATGGCGCCGGTATCCGAAAATTAAGTATTTTCCCCTAACTACATGCGCTAGGGCGTGCCATGTAGCTGCCACTTAAATAGAATAACTTTATTGCTTTCATGTTAGCATACAAAATTTTCAGTACAACATGGGACCATGTAAGGTTACATATGCAAGTGTTAAATTTAAAACTTAGTACTAAAGTAATATTTTTGGTTAGTAGGAGGTAACAAGGGAATGGATGGACGTAATAATATTCCAACAATTTAGACATTCAAGACTGTCCCATTTGCATGGCACGATGGCTTTCCACCCGTTTGAATGTCGATCGGGTCGTGCCAACAACTACCTTTAAAGGCTACATATACATTTTACATTCATGGACCAATTTTTTTATCTTTAAAATTTAAGATTAGTACTCAAGTTCATATAATACGAAGATACGGTAGCCTAGTGGTTCAGAGGGGTAATCACGTAACGTTCCGAATGCACGTCGGTACAATTTAACTGTCAATTTTCAATATAAAAAGTGACATTTAGACCTACCCGACGTTCGTACAATGCGTTACGTGATCGACCTGCAGCAGGCATGCGGCTGTCAAGCGGTGGTCGTGGGTTTGAATCCCGGCTCGGAGTTTTTCGGAATTTATGTACGGAATATTTACCGTTAGCTTTTCGGTGAAGGAAAACATCGTGAGGAAACCGGTATCCCAATAAGGCCTAGTTTTCCCTCTGGGTTGGAAGGTCAGATGGCAGTCGCTTTCGTAAAACGAGTACCTGTGCCAAATCTTGGGATTAGGTGTCAAAGCGGACCCCGGGCTCCTTTAGGGGCACAACCGGGAATAACGCTAGGAGGATGATGACTCAAGTTCATATAATATAACCTATATGTAATAATAAAAAACTGTCTTTTTAATTAGCGGTCGGGAATGCCCAGATTTAGTTAACATTACTTTTGATATAAATTTAAATATGAAATATTTTAGTTTATGTTAGTTACGTAAATAAACGTCGTTAGAAGAAGTCAGTAGGTATAGTAAGAACAGACCACAGATTAGAACAGAGTGCCTAAAATGCCGATATTGACCTGGCGTGATACATGTGTAGAACTAGTGACCTCACATTCTTCAAATAATTCTCCTGAAGGCAAGGTCACACGCACTTAGCTTCTATCTATCCGAGCAGCCTTTGAGAGAAGAATATGGTGGAGGTTTTTGTCAATTATGAGCTTGTTCCAGATATGGCGATGCACCCAGTTTTAGTGCAGATTCTTATGCTATTCCATATTGAGCCGCGCTATATAGTGTCGTGTTCCCTTATGTATATAGGCAATTAGGCACGCACCGAAAATATTTTCCTATACGCTTTCGCTTGGACCCAGCTGCACAATTCTTAGCAGGAGTTCTATGTACGGCTCGAGTTTTTCTAGAAAGAGTTTGTTCCATGTGTGGCACCGCTAAATATTTCGACCAGATTGTTAAAGAAGCCTTAGGAACACACATATGTGCTTGTCCAAATATAAGACTTATGTGGTCTTCGGGACATTTGTTGAAGGGAGTTGTCAGAATAGCTCGTTGTTGTCTCGATTGAGGTTCCAACTGGGCAGAAGTTATAGCGCTCTGTAGTCTCTTGTTTGTCGAGAATGAGCATGTCAGGTTCTAATAGGAAGGCACATAAAAGATACTTTGCTTATACGCTTTCGCTCGTATCCAGCTACACAAGTAATAGTAGGAAATACGCTGCGAGTTTTTCTGGAAAAAGTTTGTTCCATGTGTGGCACTGCTACATTTTTGGACCAGATTGTTAAAGTAGCCTTAGGAACACACATATGTGCTTGTCCAAGTATAAGACTTATGTGGTTTTCGGGGCATTTGTCGAAGGGACTCGTCAGAATAGCTCGTCGCTGTCTGAATTGAAGTTCCAAGTTGGCAGAAGTTGTAGCGCTGTTGTCGGCTTCTGTAAAGTAATAAATACTTATAAATTTCAAATCAAAAGAAAAATTTAAAAATCTAGGCTCCAAGCCGGATTCGAATCGGCGACCTCAGGCATACTGGACCGTCGCTACTAACCAACTGAGCTATCGGAACAATCTGACTTTACATCCTTGAGGAGTTCCATAAGTCATCTGTGGTCTTCATCGTCAGTTCCACTTCACCAAAATGGCGATTTCCGAGGGTAAATACACGAGTTATGAGAGCAAATACTGAAATCACTAAACGCGTGCCTATAAAATTTAAGGGTTTTCCTCAATTTCCCTGGGATCCCAGCATCTGATACTGACTAAGTGACAATGGGATCATCTCAGTTGTATATTTTTTCGAATAAAGAAAGAATTTTGAAATTCGGTCTTCAATTGACAGAGAAACCGGTGAAAGCAGTCGGGTTATGTTTTTCGAGCGTATATAGTAATGTATGTATCTATGTATACATATAAGTACGAGTATGTACATATGTATGTGTGCATGTCTTATTCTTTGACACGCCCTGCAGCCTAAATCTTTTGACGGATTTGGACATATGAGGTGTCGTTGCATTCCTCTTAATTATGTGAGTGACATAGGCTATATTTGCCAAAATGCAGTCGGGTTTTTCGAAAAATCTTTTGATTTGACTTGTTGCTGTTTCATCATCATAATCATCATATCAGCCGAAAGACGTCCACTGCTGGACATATGCCTCCCCCAAAGAGTTCCAAAGTGCCCGGTCCGCTGACCGGATACGCTGTTTGCTTGAACTTTATCCTCGCCCCATCATCTGCGTCTCTCAGGTTGGCAAAGATAGACATTAAACTTACTGTTTGTGATAAGCAGACCAGCTGGGGCTTCTCTTGAGGCAACATCAGGGCGTACTAATGCGACGAAGGCGAAGTTGCTGGTGGCGATTACTGCGGCGAGTAACCGTAATAATCGTGGCATCTGAAAAAAGCAATGTGGTGTCTTAGAATTACAATATGACAACAAAATTTATCAATATTTATCAATAAGTATTATAACACTGACAAGAAATAATTTACTTTAAGGGGCTTACAGCTCCCAATGACCTTCGATCTGTTACTGTCCGTTTTTTGTGGCTTACCGTATTAACAACAACGAGGTTTACCGAAAAAGTGTCCCATATTTACTTCAAAACTCACCGTTTTCTATATATATGGCACCAAACTTTAGCAGTTTTAGGCCAAAACACCAGTTTTTTGGACGTAACTTTTGTGAAAATGAGTTAAAAATAAAAATCTCTCTTGGGTTGTTAGAAACGTCAATAAGGAACAACATACTAATATCGAAAACAGAGCTTTTTTGGACCATGTTTGAATAAATCATAAAAAAATATGTGTACATTTTTTTCTAAAAAACTCTCTTGCAAAAGAAGATAAAGGATTGAAAAACCGATTAACGTTTGTACCATAAATATATCTATTGCTATGACGGAGGAATATCAACTCAAAACACATCAAAACTAGTCAATTAGCGCTTGGAGCCCCTTAAGGCGACGTAGGCTCGTGGTCTTCTCTCCCTCTCACTGAGCGTAAGCGTGAGTGAGATGGAAGTGCGTGAACGGAAGCGCGGATATCATGTTTTTTAGTTTAAATTTTTTGTTCTTTTTAATAAATAAAGTAATAGCTGATTTCCTTGAAACATGATAATGCCGATTTTTAGAACCAATTTTAATATGTTTAGCTGTTGTGCATAATTTGTTATGAACTTTTTAAGTGTATTGTAGACCTATGTTCGTGATGTTTTTCTATCGAGCGAAACTCAGGATTCGATGATACTATAATAGCACTTACAGCTGTATTAAGGATGTGATCATACTTATTCACAATAGAGCCCCTATACAGCTTTTACGATCAACCCCGCTTGAAGTGTCACAAAATGCTTAAAGTTCTATAATAGAGTTTTAATATTCTGTTAATGCACCCTAAGCTTACGCGGGTCCTTTAATACAGTCTGTATACAGCTTTTACGATAAAACTCGCTTGAAGTGTCCCATAATGCTTAAAGTTGTAGGTAATACGAGTATAATAGAGTTTTAATATTCTGTTAATGCACCCTAAGCTTACGCCGGTCCCTTTCTACAGACTTTATACAGAACAAGCTGTATAATAAATCATGAACCACTCTTATAAGGGAACAAACGTTTTTAGGGTTGTCTGTCTGTCTGTCTGCCTGCCTGTCTGTCTGTCTGTATGTATGTCTGTCTGTCTGTCTGTCTGTCTGTCTGTCTGTATGTTAATGAGATACAGCATGAACCATGACAGAAAACAATTGAAATTTTCATAGGTGATGTATTTCTGTTGCCGCTATAACAACAAATACTAAAAAACAGAATTGAATAAATATTTATAGATAATGGTGCGGAACCCTTCGTGTGCGAGTCCGACTCGCACTTGGCTGGTTTTATTGACACTCTTGTAAGTCTCTGAAAAGACTTTAAGCTTTAAATAGGCTGTTGTATTGATGTTAAAAACGCTTACGTGCTGCTTGGGCTGTGTCAGGCAAAAACTCCGTGCTCTCTCGCAACTAAATGCGCTCTTGGCATCAGCACCGGAGTGTGACTTACTTGGGTGGCGATTAGGGAATGCAATTACCGGGAAAATTTCACTACCGGTAAATTACCGACTTGAGTGAGGCAAAACCGGTTAACCGGTAAATTACCGGTAAATTCAATTTATAAATAAATAAATAAATAAATATTACGGGACAATCTTACACAAATCAACCTAGGCCCACGGTAAGCTCAGTAAGGCTAGTGTTTTTACATTTTGAATATTTTAAAATTTTATTTCTTATTATTGACGATCGTGATTAGGATTCTTATAATTTTGACATTGTATGCAAACCTATATTGTAATTTTTATCTCGAAATAAATAAATCTAAATCTAAATCTAAATCTGTTGTGGGTACTAGGCGACGATATATATAATAGATAAATACATATAGATACTTATATACATATATAACATCAATAACTCAGGAACAAATATTCGTGATAAACTCACAAATAAATGCCCTGACCGGGATTCGAACCCGGAACCTCCAGCTTCGTAGGCAGAGTCACTACCCACTGGGCTACGGAGGCCGTTAATAAGTATTAATTTGGCTAATAAGTATCGTTATTTGACGTTTATTTATCGTAAAAATAAGCTATGATATAATATAAAGAGTTTTCATGTGCCGTAAATGCTGTTATTATCAGATTCTTTCGTATTTAAAACTTGCTCAGTAGTACGAGGGCAAAAACACAACTGAAAACGTTCCTTGGGGATTAGCAGGTAGGTTGGAATTGTCCCCAGTTCTACAGAAACTAACTACAAGCCCACTTAGTATTCTAAAATAATAATTCACTAAATAGGTAGATGTTTCTACGGGCTTCAAGAGATGTGTATATAACCAACCATTCCTAGATCAAAAAGAGTTGGATAGAGAAAAGGTTAGTAATAGTAACAGTTCATTTTACCTACGAGCGTTCCTAAAAACGGTTTTATAACTTTTTCTAGGAGTGGAGCTCATGGGGGTTCCAAATTGTGGTATTGGTTTAGCGATTCATAAGGCTTTATCTGTTACCTTAGTTTTGCTGCGGATAGCCTCATTTCTAATGCGATCACGCAGATGAACTCCCAGCATAGCCATCTGCATTGCTCTTTGGATGACTTCTAGCCTTCTATTGAGGCCCATAGTGAGCGACTACATTTCAGATGCCATATATTATGTCGTCACTGGCAACACACACTGGTCAAACCGAGCCCACATAACTGAAACTGGACAGTCTCGTCGTTTACAACTCTGAGCGTAAAGTGTCCGATTGTAATGGAAGTTGGCACTACATCGGCATTTGATATGATCTTCGTCTTATCCATGTTCATCTTTAGACCGACTCGCTCGGAGATTTTACTGAGGTCATCGAGCATCGTACTAAAGTCCTCCATGGTCTCAGCCAAGACTACTAAATCTTCAGAAATCCGAAGGTGAGTGATGTACTCGTCGTTAATGTCTGCCTTCTCCAGTCCAGAGTCTTGAAAAAATTCTCCAGTGCAGCGGTGAACTGGTTGGGGAAATAACATCTCCTTGACTGACGCCCCGCTGCAGCAGAATAGGTTTTGCGTTCAAATCCTGGAGACAGACTGACAAAGTGCGTTTTCGTACAAACACTTCGATACTTCGATATAGCGGTAGTCAACCGCGCCGGCGGGTGGGTTGGTGCCACTGGAGCGACTAGTACAGCCCAGGTTTCGATCAAATCGAAGGCTTTCTCGTGGTTCGTGAACGCTAAGCAGAGGGGCAGGTTATACTCCTCAGTCTTCAGTCTTCTGTATAACCTGACGGAGCATATCGATGTGGTCTACGGTGCTCAAGCCTCTCCGGGAACCGGCTTGTCCGAGAGGCTTGAAGTCATCTAGCTTGCGTACGAGGCGATTTGTAATGACTCTCGAAAATGGTTTATAGACATGGCTCAGAAGTCAGATGGATTAGTAGTTCTTCAGCAGGGTGTTGTCACCCTTTTTGAAGAAAAGCACCACCACACCTCTGTTCCTTGCCTTTTTCTCCCTCCCAGTAAGACGAAGAGAGGTATTTCTTTGGATTGTTATGATAAGTATACCTCTAAAGTATGTTAAATAAGGCGTTTCTATTGTACTTATTCAAACTGATCATTATTCACATTTTATAGAACGGCACCAGGAACGTGTTTATATTTTAAGAAGCTTCTACAAACCTCCTTGATCCTACATGAGCTAAGCTAAATAACACTAACAAGTTTATTCAATTTACATTTTTACATGATAAAAGGAGGGTTATTGAGGTATAAACATGACGATGAAGCATTAACAATCGTTAAAATGTTGTATTTTACTTATAATTTGTGTTCCGGTAAATTACCGGTTTTGATTTTAATTTACCGGTAATTTACCGGCCTCATATTTAGTCAATTTACCGGTTAACCGGTTAACCGGTTAACCGGTTTGCATTCCCTAGTGGCGATGGATGTATGTGTGCGGTGAATGTCTGAGCGTCTGTGAGGAGACGGATGACATGCAATCAACTGTACCAATGTAATTATATGTATTTTTTGTTGTATTGTTTAGTATCGTTTTCATGACGCATTGGTTTTAGGACTGTAATGTTCTGTTAACATGTTTTTAATAATAATAAATAAATAAATAATATTTGAGGAGTTCCGCCGATTCCTCACAAGGATCTCAGAATTAACACTTCATTAGTTGCTACTTCAACGGAATCATGTCAGAACCTTTGAAGTAATTTACATCTTTGAGTTGAGGAGTTCCATAAGTTATCTGTGGTCTTCATCATCAGTTCCGCTTCCACGTAAATAGACACAAATACATACAAAACATATTTACAGCGTATATATAACCTACAAATTAGACTACTGAAAACAATAGTCCCGCTAAAAATTTAATATAAATATAGAGATAGGTAATTATCACAAACTATTTAAATACTGCAGAGTCATGAATGTATACGATAAAGTTAAAATGGCAATTGTAATGCAATATAAACATAAATTGGGAGATCTTGTTAAGTACACAAGGAAAGGCAACCTACGAACCCTGACCAGTAAGAATGTATACATAGTTAACAAATATAATAACACATATGGGCAAAGAGTGTGGTCTAACTACCTACCCTTTGTATTAAACAGCTTTCCCAAAACTATTGTAGAAAATATAGAAAGTAAACCTACACAAACTAAAAATATAATTAAGAAAATGTTCATTATGGCCCCCAGTAGAAACATAGATAAATATAACTAGTTATTAAGATAAAAAAGTTTAGTAAATAATCTTAAATATTAAAGATTGTACTAAATGTAACTGATGTATGTAATTTAATCACAGATCTGAAAATAAACAGTTCAAAATTTTAAATTTTAAATAAAACACGAGTTATAATAGAAAATACCGAAATAACTACACGCGTGCCTATAAAACTTGAGGGATGCCCTCAATTTCCCTGGGATCCCATCATCAGATACTGACATATTATAAATGGGACCACCTCACAAGTATACTCTATCGATTACAAAAAGAATTTTGGAAACCTGTCTACAATTGACGGAGAAATCGGCGAACATACATTAAAAAAAACATACCGTGGAACATATAACCTCCTCCTTTTTTGAAGTCGGTTAAAAAGGGGATTATCATTATTTAAGTGCTAGGAAATAATGATGATCCCCTTAATTATAGTTTCAATTTATTTAGAAGGTTTAATACCTACTCAGTTTTAGGAATATATCATTTTTTTGTACAAAAATAGCCACATGGATTACGAATGGTTACTTTATAAAAAAGATGTTGTATGTTGTATGAAGGTAATTGAAGATGAATAAACTTTATCGATATTTGCTTCTATATAATGATCGATTTTAGACATTTTTGGCATGTGACCCTTTTACATAAGAATTCCAGCGAAGTGAAACGATAATCTAAAATTGGAAAAAAATTTACACCCTATTATAGAGACTAATACTAAAACCGGTTATCATACGCCATTTTTTCACCCTAGGTGAAGATAACAATTACTTAAACGAAAATGCACCTATGTATTTGATAACCATCATTGCTAATCATGGGCGTAGCCAGGAGGGATGGAGAGGGGGGGGAGGGTTCATACCCCCCGTAGTGTTCAAAATATTACTAACATTAACCTGAATATTAGTGTCATTTTATGCATATTTTCGTTGTTTTAATGTCTTGAACCCCCCCTGAAATGTCTTAAACCCCTCCCGAAATTAAAACCTGGCTACGCCCGTGTTGCTAAATATGTTAATGCGGACACCCTGACACGCACATGTAGTTTTTATCGGATTACACTGTTACGCACGCACACATTAGATTTACACTTGTAAGTAAGTAATTATTATTTTGGGTCAATTGTGGATTGAAACGTTTGTGCATAACTCCATAAAATCCATTTATTTTATTAATAATCACTTATTAAACAAAAAACTCACCTTCACATCCAGTGACTGCTTCAAAATGGCGATAAGTAACGTGGAATCTAGTAGGTAATCTAGATTCTAATTTATTTTTACTGTGGCAATCATTTCTTTTTTGTCTTTGAAGACAGATTATTTTTGTCTGATTTTAAATACATATTTAATATTCAAAATGCGATTTTTTTGAGTATATCTTATCCTGTTACTGTATTGTGTCCACATTTTGTGTAGATCTGAAACAGTACAATAAATCATAAATATACTTAAGAATATAATATTTTAAGTTAATAAAAAAAAGCTGAAAGTATAAGCCGTAATGAACGTAAATTGGTATCTCTAGTTACAAATAAAAACCGGTTTTGTTTTCATACAAATTAATTCGACACGCAATGTATCGGTAACAAACCTAACAACTGACAGTGACATTTGAAACTAGCTTTGCCTATCTGAAACGTCAAATAAATGTTAGCAGTACATTGCTGACTGAGAAAATAAAAAAAAAATTGAGTACTTAGAAAAGGTAATTGATATATTTTTTCGATAAAACGGTTCACAGCACATTAAGCTATCGTTACTTAAAATTAATGTTCTGATGGATGTCACACGATGTATATAAGAGCCAGTAATTTCAGATGTGTGCTGGCGTTACGCGAGGTGATCCCGGTGAATAAGAATAAGCATTTTTTTTTATAAAAGCTTTGGTACTTACTATATTGTTTATATTACTCCTTATATTTTTTTTTTTTTACTTTTATTCTAGATTTAGTTTGAATCGTGCCGTTCACCACCTTGGTTTGTAAACGCTGAACTAAGCAGTGACATCAATTTCACAAATTGGACAAAATTTAACGGTTAACTTCCTTATATCCTTCCTTATATTAATTAATGAATTAATACCTGCTATAATATTTAATTGATTAGTCATTTAGTACACAAGTATTATTACGAGACTGAAACCCAACTCCACAGTCAATAAATAATTCGTTTTGTGGAGCGATGCAATGTAATATATATTTCTTTGTAAGGACAGTTTGAATAAAAAAAAAAAAAAACTACATTCTTAGACATTTTGTTTGCATTTGATAAGCATGAATCAAACGTTATGCTAATTTCACATGCCTGTTTGGGCTAAACATATTAAGGAACCAGAAAATGACTGTAACACCTGTCCTTTTATTACCATATGTTTAATGTGAATAAACGACATTTCATTTCTTTTCATTTCATTCCACCAGACGTCAGTCAGTATCGCGGGCCAAGTAGTTGACATGAAAAAGTCTACACTACAGCACCCCATTCAAACAAAATCTACTATTTAGGTACTTCCAGTAAATACAACCTAATTTAGAGGGCAGAGCCCTCAGCATAAAAACAACGACGACAATGCTAAATAATTTACCTACATTAAAAACAAAATTTTAACCGACTTCAAATCAGTACCCAAATCGTTCCAGTGTGCATATACAATTTGAAGAGTTCCCTCGATTTCTCCAGGATCCCATCATCCGATCCTGACCGAACGTGGCCAGTTATTGAAGGGTGGTCAGTAATTAAAACCTTATACTAAGATGAATTCTATGTGAATAGAGTTAATTTTTAGTATGAAGTGGCCAGTTATTGAACGGTGGCAGTTACTGGCGATTTACCCTATATCTTTCTTTCTAGCCTCCTTTTGTACCTACTTCCATCATCACATATAAATCTAGAAATAATAATAGTGTTAGCAAAATGATTATTTAAGCAGAGGCGGGGTGCATTCGTACATTACAGTTATACATACATTTTATTTAATAACTTTCTGTCAAAAAAAATTTTTTTGATACACGCTTTTATTGCCGACTGTACTTTTCTGTATTGACGGTATACAACTACTCATTGAGACGATTCTAACGAGCTCAAACTCAACGGGATTACGTCGGTTAAGTACTGAATTACCATGGCCACCTTTTATCTCCATCATCAGATCAGCTCGATGGTTTTTATATTGAATTGTCATCCGAATTATACATGTACCCAAAATTTCAGCTCAATCGGTTGAAGATTATCTGCTTCAAAATAGAGTTGCAAGATTAAACCCGAACGAAAAACTTGTAAAAATACCGTAGGATACCTTGTAGTGGGCAGATCAATGTACCTAGGCCAAGTTTAGTCGTAATTAACCTCTTGACTCATAACGACGCGTTCTTCCTTCGAACTTGGCCGCACATATCTCCACAACCTCAAAATTGACGATTAGGACATCATCTTGGGTATTTTATCACAGACGGTGGTTGTCACAGCGGACCCTGGGCTTTTTAGGGTACCGGGAAACGATCGGAGGACGATGACATACCACCGAGGCTTAAGCCTTTTTAGGGTTCCGTAGCCAAATGGCAAAAAACGGAACCCTTATAGATTCGTCATGTCCGTCTGTCTGTCTGTCCGTCCGTATGTCACAGCCACTTTTTTCCGAAACTATAAGAGCTATACTGTTGAAACTTGGTAAGTAGATGTATTCTGTGAACCGCATTAAGATTTTCACACAAAAATTGAAAAAAAACATTAAGTTTTAGGGGTCCCCATACTCAGAACTGAAACTCAAAAAAATTTTTTTCATCAAACCCATACGTGTAATTTTTTTCTAAACTGAATAGTTTGCGCGAGAGACACTTCCAAAGTGGTAAAATGTGTGTGTCCCCCCCCTGTAACTTCTAAAATAAGAGAATGATAAAACTAAAAAAAATATATGATGTACATTACCATGTAAACTTTCACCGAAAATTGGTTTGAACGAGATCTAATAAATAGTTTTTTTTTTATACGTCATAAATCGTAAACCGCAATTTATTTCACGGAACCCTTCATGTGCGAGTCCGACTCGCACTTGGCCGCTTTTTATGTACTTCGCGTGATAAATACAAACCTGATTCGTATAAGGATACGGTTCTAGAATAGTTCCCATATACACTCACAAGATAAATTCGATACACGGCACATTACAGCATTAAGAGAAGCAGCCTACTTTTGTGGCTCCTGTGTGTGTACTGCATGGGACCACCCTGTCGGTGGTCGAGGACTTTAAATATCTGGGGCACATCATAACACGTGATCTGAATGATGACCTGGATATAGAACGGGAGCGCAGGGCGTTGGCTGTCAGGGCTAACATGATTGCCCGCAGGTTTGCTCGATGTTCCACTGAAGTTAAAATCACACTGTTTAAAGCGTACTGCCAATCATTTTACTCGAGCAGCCTGTGGGTAAGGTACACTAAAAAAGCCTATAACGCCCTGCGTGTACAGTATAATAATGCGTTCAGGATGCTGTTGGGACTACCAAGGTGGTGTAGTGCCTCGCTCATGTTTGCGGAGGCCCGCACAGACAGTTTCCAGGCACTTATGCGAAAGAAATCCTCGCTACTGAACAGGCTTAGAGGAAGCTCCAACAGCATCCTGGGGGTCATTGCTGACAAGTACGACTGCCCTATTTTAATATACTGGGTCAGCCAAGTGAAAGCAGTGGCTCAATTTAAAGTTAAGTAGAAATAAGTACCTACATTTAAATATGAGCATAACTAACCTAGATTAAGATTTATACTAACATTATATGGATATTGGAAATCTGAAATAAAAAAAATAATTTTAATTTTTTTATTACGGTTTTCATCCGAACAAAGGAGAAAGAGAGATATATAGACACTCGAATTGACGCTCAGAGCTTACTGTCAGACGTTCTACACATGCAGCCTGTGGTTGAGGTTTACACAAAGGGCCTGTAATGCGTTACGCATTCAATATAGTAATAAATATATGTGTCTAGGTTACTTGAAATAAATGATAAATAAATAAAATAGTAACATCTTGAGGATGCTGTTGTGGCTGCCGAAATACTGCAGTGCATCTGGCATGTTCGCGGGAGCGCGACTAGATGACTTATTTGCCATTAGGCGAAAAAGAGTCGCCTCCATGCTAAGGCGAGTGCGCAGCAGCAGCAACGGTCTTCTCGGGGCGTTGGCTGAAATACTCCACTGCCCGATGATGAAGTTCTGGGTTGAGGTGGCTATAGGGAGAGTTACGTAGCCTTGGTGTTCTCTTCACTCTCTCAATAGCCAACTCTTTGGAAACTCCAGAATCCTTCTTATCCTCCTTAATCCTTTCTTAGGTACTTTATTTTATTTTTTGTTCCCAATACTAACATAAGTAACACGTAAGATTCTACTAACAAAAATATGGATCTGTATGGTCTGAAATAAATGTTTTTTTTTATTTTTTATTTATAGGCAGCGGACAGTGGTGTGTCATCCATTTACATATTTGGCCTTCTTTTAAAAACCAAAGCCTAAGGGATGTTGATGTCCCTTCCCGTCAATAACGACAGATAGAATCGTGGCCCACTTGGGCCACATGGGCTTCCTCTGAAGGATGCATATTAAAAGCAACATCTCAAGAAGTAATTAACACATTTTTAGGGTTCCGTAGCCAAATGGCAAAAAACGGAACCCTTATAGATTCGTCATGTCCGTCCGTCTGTCTGTCTGTCTGTCTGTCCGTCCGTATGTCACAGCCATTTTTTTCCGAAACCATAAGAGCTATACTGTTGAAACTTGGTACGTAGATGTATTTTGTGAACTGCATTAAGATTTTTACACAAAAATTGAAAAAAAACATTAATATTTAGCAACACCCCATACACAAAACTAAAACACAAAAATTTTTTTTTCATCAAACCCATACGTGTGGGGTATTTATGGATAGGTCTTCAAAAATGATATTGAGGTTTCTAACATCATTTTTTTCTAAACTGAATAGTTTGCGCAAGAGACACTTCCAAAGTGGTAAAATGTGTGTCCCCCCCCTGTAACTTCTAAAATAAGAGAATGATAAAACTCAAAAAAATATATGATGTACATTACCATGCAAACTTCCACCGAAAATTGGTTTGAACGAGATCTGGTAAGTAGTTTTTTTTTAATACGTCATAAATCGTAAACTGCAATTTATTTAACGGAACCCTTCATGTGCGAGTCCGACTCGCACTTGGCCGCTTTCTTTATATATTATTCCACACCAGCAGGGCCCTGCGGAATATCATGTCGCTAGAATAGTACATTGTTGTAGAGGCTAGAAAGTAAGCAATAGATGGACGAGTTCGAGTACGAGTCCAGAGCTATTGCACTTTCGGCCGAGGCTTAAGGTTAATGCTTTTCACGTCTACTGCGAGGAAATTGCAAATAATTCTAATTTTAAATCAAAATTAAGTACCTACCTAATTGAAGGTCATAATGGAAAACCATGAAATTCAACACCATTAAAAAGGATGGATACCTTTAGATACTTGGGACATGTGGTAACCTCTGACCTGAGGGACGATGCAAACATTGAGCGAGAATGGAGGGCGTTGTCTGTTAGAGCAAACATGGTGGCTCGCAGATTTACTCGTTGTTCTGCTGAGGTAAAGGTAAGTCTATTCAGAGCATTCTGTACGACCTTCTACACGAGCAGTCGGTGCAATAACAATGTTTGACAGTTTGAATTCATAGATGGCCTGTTCGTGCGACGTCCAACTAACCCCACCCCATCTTTGAAGCCTGCATTCTGACTTTCTGACCATCTTTTGCCACATTTTCGAGCAGTGGCGTGAAATAGTCTATTATTGCCGTGGTCGGGAAGGAGGCAATTGCAGGCCGAGTATTGGTTTAAACGGACTAAATAGCTTGCGAGTCCGTTTAATTATAATACGAAGCCTGCAATTGCCATTCCGGCTGAGGCTAATAAAAAGCTGGTTTTCTCTAGAAACTAAATTTTCTGGATTATTATAAAATAAACCTAAACTAACCTCATGGGTTCTACCCGATAAGTATTTAAAAAGAATCAAACACTTTACGGTCTTCGAGTAAACTGGCTTTTTGCCGAAATAAAAATTCGGAACAGAAACAGTTGGGAAAAGAAATTTAGTGATTGCGATATGATACCCTGTAAGGCCGTTTCCGCACCCATGGAAGTTAACTGTAAACTTGTACAGCCTGAAACGAATGACTGTTTACTGCATGTTTTCTAGAACTAGGCCTCCGTGTAGTGACTCTGCCTACGGAGCTGGAGGTCCCGGGCTCGAATCCCGGTCAGGGCATTTATTTGTGTGTTTATCACGAATATTTGTTCCTGAGTTATGGATGTTATATATGTATATAAGTATCTATATGTATTTATCTATTATATACTAGCTTTTGCCCGCGACTTCGTCCGCGCGGAACTCGTTTATATCGTAACTTTTTCCCCCCTTTTCACCCCCTTAGGTGATGAATTTCCAGATAAAAACTATCTTTAGGAGGACTTTTTGGGAAGGCCCCGGAATTCAAAGTATCTCTATACCAAATTTCACCTCAATCGGTTCAGCGGTTTAAGCATGAAAAGGTAACAGACAGACAGTGTTACTTTCGCATTTGTAATATTAGTATGGATTGTATGAAGGAAAGGGTCATTATGGCTGAGTTGCATGATTTTATAGATTAGCTTACTCCGAACGCCTTTTTTTACAAAATAGACTCCGCCGCAAACTTGGTTTCTATGACCCGCCTCACCATAATAGATGCATGTAGGCTTTTTTCAGTATTATTTTGCATGTTTTCATATCACACGGCCGTAAGGACCTTTTCTACTAAACCGTAGGACTAAATTAACTGACTTGTAATTTAAATATTTTATATTAAAAATAAAGATACGTCAACAAAATGTTACATCTAATAGTTTTCAAAATAGCCATAATAAAACGTCTTTTTTACCCCGTTTTAGAAAACATCTTCGAAACTACCGCCATAAGGTACCTTTACCCTTGGAACGTCACATACATATATTTACCTATGTAATGTTCCTATTCCCTAGGACTCTCAACTACCGCTATACCGTAAATGGGTTCCATCCAATTTTTCACCCCCTATTTCACCTCCTTAGAGGATAATTTTCGGGATAAAAACTATCCGTTGTCATTCTCTAGGACTCAAACTATCTCTTTACCAAATTTCATCCAAATGGGCTACATCCAAATTTTTACCCCCATTTCACCCCCTTAGGGGATGATTTGCGGAATAGAAACTATCATATGTCCTTTTCCAGGACACAAACTATCTTACAACCAAATTTTATCAAAATGTGTCACAAACAAATTTCCACCCCCAATTACACCCCTTAGGGGATGATTTTCGGGATAAAACTATCCTATGTCCTTCCTTAAGTATCGCTATACCGTAAATGGGTTCAATCCTAATTTTCATCCACCATTTCTCACCTCCTTAGGGGATGATTTTCTTCTTTCATGTGTTACGGAATAAAAAATATTCTATGTTCTTTCCTTGGACTGAGACCTCTCTCTATACCAAATTTCATCTAAATGGGTTCTATCGAAATCTTCAACCCTCATTTCACCACCTCAGGGATTTTTTTTTCGAGATAAAAACTATGCATTGTCCTGCCGTAGGACTCCTTCTATCTCTTAACCAAATTTTATCTAAATAGGTGTTATCCAAATTTTCACCCCCTATTTTATCCCTGAGGGGATGATTTTCGGGATTAAAACTATCCGTTGTCATACCCCGGGACTCAAACTATCGTTCAACCAAATTTCATCAAAATAGGTCACAAACAAAGTTTCACCCTCAATTACACCCCCTTAGGGGATGATTTTCGGGAGTAAACTATCCTATGTCCTTCCCCAAGACTCCAACTCGCTATACCGTAAATGGGTTCCATCCAAATTTTCATACCCCATTTCACCCCCTTAGGAGATCTGGACTACAAATTATTTTAAGTCCTTCCCCAGGACTCTTAACTATCTCCATACCAAATTTCATCTAAATCGGTTCTTTCCAAATTTTCACCCCTCATTTCACCCCCTCAGGATAAAAACTATGCATTGTCCTTCCGTGGGACTCCTCCATTATATACCAAATTTTAACTAAAGGGATTTATCCACATTTTCATCCCCTTGGGGGATGATTTTCGGGATTCAAACTATCCATTGTCATTCTCCGGGACTCAAACTCTATCTATACCAAATTTGGCCTAAACGGAGTCCATCCAAAATTTCACCCCCCATTTCATCCCCTTAGGGGAAGATTTCCGGAATAAAAACTATCCAATGTCCTTCCCCAGAACTTAAACTACCTCTAAACTAAATTTTATCAAAATGGGTTACATCCAAATTTTCACCCCTCCATTTTACCCCTTAAAAGGAAGATTTTCGGGATAAAACATATCTTTTGACCTTCCCCGGGACTCAAACTAATTATATACCAAATTTCATCCAAATCGGTGCAGCGGTTTAAGTAGCTCCATACAAATTTCCACCCCCCATTTCACCCCCTTAGGGGTTGATTTCCAGGATAAAAACTACCCTAAGTCCTTTCACATGACTCAAACTATCTCTATACCAAATTTCATCTTAATCGGTTCAGCCGTTTTCACGTGATGCGCGGTCACATAAACAGACAAACAGATAAACAGACAAACAGATAAACAGACAAACAGACAAACAGACAAACAGAAAAAAAATTCTAAAAACTGTTGGAACGTGTTCTGTTATCGATTTTAAGTATCCCTAGCCAATTTTTTTTCGAATATCTTCCATGTACAGACTTTCGACCCTCTTCAGCTTTATTATATGTATAGAAGATAGATATCATCGCCTAGTACCCAGATTACAAGCCTTACTGAGCTTAGCGTGGGCCTAGGTTGATTTGTGTAAGATTGTCCCATAATATTTAATATATTATATGTATAGATTTCATTTAATGTTCACGTCCCAATGCATGTAGATAGTCAATTAAATAACTGTATTGACAGATCACATTGGTTGGCAGCTAAAAGAATCATGAAAAACATTCCATGTAATAATAGGCCAAGTCTCGAAACTCTTTCACACTAAAAAGTGGTGAGATATTTCATAGAGCCAAGTCAGGCATTCTTATTAATCTTTATTTGCTTGCTAAATAAAATTCTGCAACTGGGGAATCACACAACTTAACTGCATTTACAAAGTTTTGCATAGGTACCTAAAACTATGTAAGTGTGAGTTGCCAACTCACAAAATTTTATTTAGCAAGCAATTAAAGGTTAATAAGAATGCCTGACTTGGCTCTATGAAATATCTCACCACTTTTTACTGTGAATGAGTTTCGAGACTTGGCCTATTTTTTACATGTAATGTTTTTTATGAGATCTCATTTCTTTTTGTAGACTTTGTATGGGAATGTTATTTTACCAACCGCAAATAACGTTTGTATAGTTTTGCAGGAAAGAACTGCAAAAGTACACTTTGTAATCGCATGTATTTGTATAGGAATACAAACTTACTTTTATGCAGTTTGCATATCTCTGAAACGTGACTGAAATTGCAATATTTTTGTGAATAAGTTTTTTATGAGTTATTAGGCTAAAAACTAATTACATTTGAAATTTGGAGCTTGTGGGTCTGCTAGAAGTACCTTAGAATTAGCGTGATCATTATCAGTGAGTATGCCAACTCACAAAATTTTATTTAGCAAGCAATTAAAGGTTAATAAGAATGCCTGACATGGCTCTATGAAATATCTCACCACTTTTTACTGTGAATGAGTTTCGAGACTTGGCCTATTTTTTACACGTAATGTTTTTTATGAGATCTCATTTCTTTTTGTAGACTTTGTATGGGAATGTTATTTTACCAACCGCAAATAACGTTTGTATAGTTTTGCAGGAAAGAACTGCAAAAGTACACTTTGTAATCGCATGTATTTGTATAGGAATACAAACTTACTTATGCAGTTTGCATATCTCTGAAACGTGACTGAAATTGCAATATTTTTGTGAATAAGTTTTTTATGAGTTATTAGGCTAAAAACTAATTACATTTGAAATTTGGAGCTTGTGGGTCTGCTAGAAGTACCTTAGAATTTATGGTTAAAAGAACTTACCTTAAGTGAATTTCAACCAAAATTTTACGAAATATTGCATCCGAGAGATTTAATTACCATGTAGTCCGTTCTTCGATATACTGCATCGTCACACAGTTTTAGATATTTAAAAAAGAAGTCATTTTTACCATTCGGCCGTATCATTCAGTCACCGGTCCGGTCACTTGCCGTCAATCTTATTCATTTGTTTTAGAGCTATCATTAGTCAAGACCTTTATTCTGCAACATGGGGATGACCTACTGTAAGGGTTGGGCGGGATATTAAATCTCTCGGATGCAATATTTCGTAAAATTTTGGTTGAAATTCACTTAAGGTAAGTTCTTTTAATCATAAATTTTACTTCAATATTGCATCCTCCAGATTTAATTAACATGTAGATGTTTAGCGCTGGTTGCAGAATGAAAGGCAACATAATAATTAGTAGGTATCGGAGTTTATTATTATTATGCAATTGAATACGAAATCAATCGAAAATTATATAATCTCCTATAAGTGCATTATTTACCTGATTAATTATAATACTAGATTATTCCGATACTTATTATACTTTGTAATCGAATTTTAACACATCTTACCTATAGCTAATAAGAACATAGTTCAACTATTTAATACCGCCCAAGCAAAATAACAGTTTTCATCTGTATTGATTAAGGGTTGATTATAAAAGCGGGCAAAACAAAGAGAATTTCCCGACCAGCCCGCTGTTCTTTTTATTACATCTGTAGAAATGCCCAATCTACTAGCTGAGGAAGTCGAGGCATGCCGGGTGCTATGAGCTGTGAAAGTATTGACGTCCACTCCACTGCTGCTTAGAGTTTGCTTTATCCAGCGGCTAATTGTTTGTGGACTAGCATTGTGGATTGGCTTTTTGATAGTAAGGATTAATTTGTTCGAGTTTATGGCGGATCTAAGGTTACTAGTTCTTTCTACGTAACAGGACACAGCTAATGCTGGGCAAATAGCATCTTTTTCTTTGAAAAGGGGGATAATTGGTCTTGGATTATGTCTGTTAGGCGCGGAAGTTTTAATAATGTCATTGATGGTTATAATGATTTTTGACTCTTGTATCTGAATATCTGCAACATTTATTAGTGATAACGTCTGCACACGTTGTCCTGTGGACAACGCGAGAAGAGTTACCATTTTCTTTGTCAAATTTTCCATTGTTATCGAATCATTCGGGAAAATGCCAGATAGATAATCCAAGACTAAGTTGGGATCCCATATACAATTATATTTTGGAAAGCATGGTTTACTTTTAAAAACACCTTTAAGAAATCTCGAAACACAATCATTATTACAACGATCTTTACCCATAATCAACGACAAGCTGGATCGAAAAGAGTTTAATGTACCATAACTGGCGTTTGCATGGTACTTTTCTGTAAGAAATTTTAGGATGTCAGCGATAGAGCCATTATACATATCAATATTATTAATCTGACAAAAAGAAAACCATTGTTTTAACGCCACATTATACTGATTAAGAGTATTCTTTGATAAGGATCGTAACATTATGTCAATACACTCATCCGGTATGCCGCGTTTTACGTAGGCTTGTCGTATAACACTGCACACGCCAGGGTAAGGCTGCGCCAAAGAGGATGGCATTCTCTGGAAGGTGACAGTAAAAGGTTTTTATTAGGTTTAAGATAGATAATCTCAGATTTTACTAAGGACAAGAATAACGGGAACCATGGTTGTCCCGGCCAATGTGGGACGACCAGAATGCCCGTTGCTTTATCATCGACTATTTTTCTGAGGCATTTGAGAATAAGCGCAAAAGGCGGAAAGGCGTAAAAGTAGTAATTACGCCATGAGAAGGTAAAAGCGTCAATTTCATAAGCACCTGGGTCCCGTTTCCAAGACACGTATCTTCGACATTTGTTATTGAGACGAGAGGCGAATAGATCTATATCAGGTTCACCCAAGTGATTAGTTATCATTTGAAAACTTTTATAATTAAGGTCCCATTCTGTGTCAATATTGGTATGTCTAGATGCTTGGTCAGCATCGGTATTGTCACATGATTTAATGTAAGACGCGAAAATAAATATACGTCTCTGTTCACACCACTCCCATATCTTTCTTGTGATTTTATTTAGATGGAGGTATTGTATACCACCCATTCTATTGATGTAAGATATGGCAGTGGTGTTATCGATTCTGAGTAACACATTTAAATCATGACTATATTTACAAAATGACTGTAACCCCAAGAACGCTGCCAGAAGTTCAAGGTAGTTAATATGATGTTGAACTTCTTCAGGCGACCAATGCCCCCTGGTAATTTCATCATTACATGCGGCTCCCCACCCGGTGAGAGACGAGTCAGTATATATTTCGAGTTGGTAAGTACCTTTCTGTATATTATTTTGAGCTTTAGACTCTATATTAGACCACCATTTAAAATCATCAAGTAAACATGATTTAAGGGTCATCTTTGAATCATAATTCTCGTTAGATTGTTGCAGGGCCAAAAACTTCTCTCGCTCAAATAGCTTTGTGTGGGCCCAACCATACGCCACAGCAGGGCAGGCGGCCGTGAGTGTACCTATGAACTTTGCAAATTCACGTATACTTGTATAAGTTTTAGTTTGCATCTTTTTGGTCATTTCTGAGACTTTGAGAATTTTTTCATAAGGCAATTGTAATTGCATGGCTTCTGTATTTATTTCTAATCCTAAAAATTTACAATTTTGAGACGGCACAAAATTACTTTTTTCAGTGTTGATTAGAAAACCTAATTGCTCCAGATTTTTGATTAAAACATGTACCGTGTGTTTGCAAGTTTCAAGGGTATTTCCTATACATAAGATATCGTCAAGGTAGGCTACTAATATGTGCCCTTGACTTCTTAATAATGACAGAATCGGTTTTAATAGTTTTGTGAAAACAAGTGGCGCCGAACTTAATCCATTTGGCAAACAATTGAATTCGTACAAATGGTCGTATCTAAATCTTAACAACTTTCTAAACGACGGGTGTATTGGAACCAGAAAGTAGGCCTCCTTCAGATCAATTGTAGCCATATAGGAGCCTTTCGATATCAACTTTATAGCTGTGCGAATATCTTCCATTTTGAAATGGTGCGAATAAACAGACTTGTTTAATGTTTTTAAGTTTAAAATAAACCTAAACCCACCGTTACTTTTAGGTGTTAAGAATACAGGTGAAATGAATTGACCAGGGATGTTTTCATCACAATGCTTAATAGCTCCTAATTCAAGTAGTTTAGCTATAGCTATATCCATTTCCCTTCTTGAAAAAGGAGGGTTATTGGGTTCAGTATTTTGTAAAATTGGCAAGGCAATTGGAATTGTATATCCTTGTACAATAGATAGTACCGTGGAGTCATTGGTTATTAATAACCAATTATTATAAAAGTATTGTATGCGACCAGCATGTGGTACCTTTAACGCCGACTCCGCTCGTTCGCTTTGTTGGTCGAGTAGGGACGCCCGCGACGCTGACTCGAATTCGTCCTCCTCCCAGAGGTCGAGGGCTGCGGCTCGTAGTATCTGCCCGTTGTCGGTGCTGATGTGGCTTTCGGCTTGTATTAGCGAGGAGGAGCTCTCGCGTTTCCCTGCTGTGCTGCTTGCTTGCGATACTGGAACGCCGGGTGAAATGTGAAAGATTTTTTAATCTGCTGACCCGATTTTTCGATGTCCTTGGAGTTCTTAATTTTATCACCAAGTTTTTCTCCGAAAAGGTGTTCGTCTCTCTTAACACCTTTGATTGTATTCCAGAACTTTTTATCCAGAAGCGGTACTAGGAGTTTATTCCTGTTGATTGACTCTTCATAATGAAGGTCTAATAGTATTTGGGTCACTTCCGAGATTTTTTTGATGATTACAAGCTTATTCAAGTCTGATGTTATAAGATCTTTTGTTAAATTGGCAAGCCCAGCAATGCCCCGGCCCAGTTGGTTTTGAGCTTTTTCTAAACGCATGTCACGATTTCTTGCCGAGTCATTAATAACTGCAGCTACCTCTGGGTTAAGCTTGGGTGCGCGAGCTAGTAAAAAATTACCTGGTATCGACATTTTATCAGCAAGAGACTGCTTGAGCTCCTTGGCCAGCCCGTCCATTAGGATTTTTCCCCAGCGTTCAGAAAGCTCATCAGGAATATGCTCACCGAGAGGTTCATCTAACTTTTTTGCTTCTCCCAGCATACTTAAGATCTCTTGGGGGAGTGCGGATGTAGATGGTTTATCCATATCTGTGAGTGCGGTTGACCGAGGGTTTGTTTGAACCGAGGCGACCTGTTCCGGTGCTGGAACGGCTGGTGCGGTAGGTGTCGCTAGCATTTGTGGCACCGCCGGCGCTGGTGGCGTCGCGATCAGTGGTGAGGGACTCGCAGCGGGGTTGTTAACAACTGACTGCAACTGAGGTGCCAAGCTGAGAGTACTGTCATAGATCTCATCAACCATCAAGGCTTCTTCACGAAGCATCCAGTCTTCACCAGACTCGCTATATTGACCTTCGACATCTGATAATTGTTTGTTATAATAAGGGCTTTGTGATGAGCTTGACGTCGAGGTATCAGATCTTCGGTCCAAATCTAAAATAATAATTATACATTGTTACTTTCAGGATGATATCACGGTATCATCACGTTAAGAAAGTACAATAATTGGTCCAGGGCAATATCTCGTATTACCACGTCAAGGACCAACGAATAGGTACAATAGTTGTTCCAAGGCAATATCTCGTATTACCATTTCAAGGAACAAATAGTTACAACTGTCAGGATAACATCTCGTGCTACCACATCAAGACAGTACATACATATTTACGAAACATATTCACAGGGAAAGTAAAGAATAATATAAAATTCACATATTTGATAAAAAAGTTAAAATAACGGGTAGTTTTACCTTTCCGCTTATTGTGTCGCAATTTATCCTCCAAACGTCGAATCTTGCGACGAATATCCTTATCACAATGTTTGTGTTTACGTTTTCCCATGTTTCGTGCACTTTTTAATGTGTAACGATTATAATTCGCGATGGAATAGACCACGAACGATGTTGACGATGCTGCACACGAAAAACGAATGAATAAGATTGACGGCAAGTGACCGGACCGGTGACTGAATGATACGGCCGAATGGTAAAAATGACTTCTTTTTTAAATATCTAAAACTGTGTGACGATGCAGTATGTCGAAGAACGGACTACATGGTAATTAAATCTGGAGGATGCAATATTGAAGTAAAATTAGCGTGATCATTATCAGTGAGTATGTCAGTGACAAAACTAACGAACTTTGACGGACAATAGTTCTTAAACTAAAAGTTCAAATTGAATGTTATTAACATTATATGTTGGCCATATTATGCCCTACATGTTCCTGAAAATTCAGGGTTCTAGCTATAGCCAGCACAAAATACAGGATGTTGAAAATGGCCTAAATGGCTTCGAGAAAAGGATGGTACGGCCGTGCCTCTTTGTTTTGCTCGACTTGGCGGGGGCACTGCCGTGCGATCTTGCGTTGCCCAGATCTTACGGTATTAGGCAGGTGGCAAGAATATTGAGTTGTCAATATGCTTAACTTTTCCTTATAAATATTTAATTAGTCTTTGTGTGCTTCTACTGACGCAGACTGGGCCAACGATATCACAGACAGGAAATCCTAAATTTAATCCTAAGTTAATTAGGAATCACGCAAACAAACATATGTTAAATGTGAAACAAAGTATAAAAACTTAATAGGTACCTACTCATAATACAATCACCTTACATACATATAAACAGATACCCATCGTTAGTTAATCTTTTTCATACATCTAACAACCTTTTTTTTTTTTTTTTTTTTTAAAGCTTTTATCTACACCCATATCATAAATCCTCTAGAATGTGTTCGGAAACCATATATTATAATGACCACCATTATTGCAACCAGAAACGTAATATCAGCGTTTTATCTGTGCCTGTGTTATTATAATGTATGAAAAATCATAATAACATCGATAATCGATCACATAAACTACTAAATCGTCTAGGTACCTATACGACGTCATACGTGGTTGTTATAAAATTGTAATAAAGATTTAAAAGCTTGAGGCACTGAAGTACAGTAACTTCTATATCAGACAGTGCCTCAAGCTTTTAAATCTTTATTACAATTTTATTACAACTTTATTACAACCATCAAAAGAAAATAAATAAATAGTTTATTTATACAGTGACACAAATTTAAACAAAACATGGTTTCTGTGACATACATAATAGTTATCGAACACTGTTATTATGGCATAAGATTAATGAGATTGCCATGTATGACGTCATTCCATCCAACGCGGTCAAGGGCCAAGTGATTAGTTGAAATAAGTTTGATCTATAAATTTCTGATTCAATAATTTGTTCCTATGGATGTCGATAGAATAGTCGATATTTAACTAAGCACTAGTGACAAGTGCATTTTTGCTCCCGTGTTCCGGGGTTTGATCATAAAATAAGGTTTTTTTTAACGCTCGTGCTACCAGAGGGGTAATCACGTAACGTTCCGAACGCACGTCGGTACAATTTAACCGTCAATTTTTCATATAAAAAGTGACATTTAGACCTACCCGACGTTCGTACAATGCGTTACGTGATCGACCAGCAGGGCTTAGATTGTGCAAATTGAATAGCTGGATATTCAATTTGCACAATATAGTAACATAGCGAGGCGAATATAGCCAGGGATTGATGAAAAAAAAGGTTTTAAATATTTGTTTTATTTTATTTTACATTGATTATACAAGAAATTGGGATAAACTTAACATACAGGGCTATTTACATGATGCAACATTGTTATTATACCTATTGCAGTGTTTGATTAAATTGGTCGTATTTCGGTTGACCGCAGCATTATACTATTCTGTGCCGCAGCCCCGCAATGTAAAGAAGATCGCATATATTATACGAGTTGTTGCATCATGTAAATAGCCTTTAATACAAAACTCTAAAAGAAAATTTTTGAACTGATTATAAAATAAACATGACTAAAGTAAGCACCAGTTGAAAACGAAAATAATGTAAACAAACAACGTATTGAATTTGACATATTAAATGTCAAATTCAATACATCTTTTGTTTAAATTTTTTTCGTTTTCAACTGGTGCTTACTTCAGGTACAACAGACTTAAAGTAATCTAAACTAAATTCGAATTTGAGTCAGAGCCCAGATTCTGTTTCTGACTCTGGTTAATTTTCAATAACTTGAATGTTTATATTCCTATGTATACACGTCTCCGATATCAAACTTGATAGTCTACGCCTCTTCGTAGTCTACGCCCTCAACTCGTTCTTCGTTAATCAATTCCCAAGTTACTATAATATACCTAATGTATAACAATTTTAGCATATTTATATTCTCTTTATTTGTAAAACACAGGTGTAAAATAGTAGTTTATGTGACTGTACATAATGAAGGGAATTAAACACGAGTGTTTTAATGCCTAATTATGTACAGTTACATACACTATTTTATCTACCCACATCAACTATGTGTTCGGGAACCATTAAAATAACCGCCATTGCACCGCCATGGCCGACTAGATTTCAAATCATGACCAACTACGGTCATGCTGCACGACCCCAACACCGGACCTGATTTCCATAATAACATCGATTGTCGATGCTATTATGATTTTTCATACATTATAATACCACTGGCACTGATAAAACGCTGATGTTACGTTACTGGTTGCAATTATGGTGGTCGTTATATATGGTTTCCGAACACATTCTAGAGGATTTATGATATGGGTGTAGATAAAAAAAATTATAAACGTGCTAAGAAATATACGGCTAACATAATAATATTTATAAAGAAATATAACTAAACTAAACCTATAAATTATAAACTAAGCCTATAAAAAGTAAATGCCCCCCAGGTTCCCGTCGTTGGCTATGGTGCCCAGAAGGCTGGCAGCGTTACCTCTATGGATTGCTCTTTTGAATTATCAATGCCATAAATCAATTTTAAATATCTATTATAATATATGCCAAATCAGACCTCTTTTTTTTTTTTTTTTTTTTTTTTCGTGGAGAAATCCTGCGAACCAGGTACCCAGCTCTCGGGGGAGGTCTGGGTTATGTGCTATTTCTACCCGCTAAAAACTCCACGTCAACCACCATCTGCGCTAAGTAATTCGGAGGACTCAAATCAGACCTAGCCTGAGCCAAAGTTTTTATCCCACTGTGATCGAATAAAAGCGTAGGTATTTATAATTATTTTAACTCTATTATTCGATACAATTAGAAAATATTTAACAAGCTACCAATATGTTTAAGTTCAATAGATCAACTACACAAGTTTAAAAAAGCCTTCAAAAACGTTCTTGCTCATAGAAGTTAGTTATACCATAAATGAGTTTATAAATGATAGGGACTTTGGACATGCATGCTCAAAAATGTTTAAGCCGCAAGGCGCCACATGGTGAAACTGACCATAATTCTGTAACATCCTGTAACCTATGTTGGACAAATAAATTATTTTATCTTTATACGTAATATTTGTCAGTGATAATTAGTTTGTTATTCTTGTTACACTCTTTAATAATTTCACCCAATTGCATGGCTGCCATTATTGATCTTTGTGTAATATTCTTATTGTCTTCATTTATTCATAATACCTACAATGTAAGCTTACAGTATAATCACCAAATCGCTTACACGCTAAAATAACAAAAATATAAACATGCACAGGTAAAAATGTCATAAATCATAATTATAATGTCATTCCATTAATTAAGTGCCAACTCAAAAATAGCCTAAAGCAATGTTGCATAAGTATGTCAAAAGATCAGCAAACATGTCAGCGTTTTCGTGCTGAGTGAGCATTTAATTAGATGCAACCATGTCAAAGCACGCGCGGTCGGCGCATTGGCTTGCGATGCAATAACTTATAATTTATCAATTGTATATACTCTGAAGCTAACTTAATTATATACCCCAAAATTTTAACATTAAAAATACTAAATACGTACATAATTTATCGACCCGAGTACTCACAAAATAAAATTAAAGTATTCTTAACATTAACTATATTATTGACTATATTATCCTTATTATGCTTACTCGCATCTTTATAGCCCGAAGTAGACATGTCATCAATATTGGCATTCGTTAACTTCATTCTCTGTACGTCACGTTTTTTTGGAAAAATATATTTTTATATAGGTACATATATATAATAGTAGTTTATGTGACTGTACATAATGAAGGGCATTAAACATGAGTGTGGGTTTATGAAACGAGCCGAAGGTGAGTTTCATAATAACATCACACGAGTGTTTTAATGCCTAATTATGTACTAATTTGTTGTTTTCTGGCAGCTGTCACAGTTATTATAATTCAGAGACAAACTAGAGTCCAACTATCATATCGTTCGATATCTTACTTACCGCGACATTTGTCAAAATTGTATGCAAATTGACAATTCATTTCGAACTAAACGTCATCTCGACTGATATTAGAATAGAGGTCAAATCAACTTTCTTTGTTTTTCAGAGATGTTCGAAGTTTTAATGAAATAATATTATCGAAATCGATGTTATTATTTAGCAATATTCACAGATAAGAAATTTGTTCTAACAAAACAGTTTATTTTTATGGTGGTCATAATGTGCGGTTCTTGAACGCATCATGGAGGGTTTATGATATTTGCATAGATAAAAATATTTTAAAAATCTTCATGTAGAATTTTATGAATAATTTTACGTATTAGCAAGTATAATTCAAATGACTGATATACAGAATGACTCTTAAGTCGTGAACCGAAATATACTGCTGTCTAGAGTGATTTATTTAATCGTATGGCAATTATTATTTTTGGCCTTTTGAGTTTGTCACTCTTTAGTACCACCCAGGGGACACGTGCAGGGTTGTGGTAGGTAGCTCCTGCGGACGCGAGTGACAGTTGTCCCCCCTTTGTCAAGTGAGTGGGCAACTCGACTGTTAGAGGTTCTTAAGCCACCCGAAGGCCTCTAACTCGGCTTAACGACTACTGTCATAGACAACAACCGGGATCAACTGCTTAGCGTGCCTTCCAAAGCACGGAAGCGCTCATTTATCCCACTCAAACAGGCGGTCACCCATCCAAAGACTGACCCCTGCCGTCTTTGCTTGACCTGCGTTATCGTTTCCGATACGCAGGCGCCGCCGGGCTATGAACGCTTCGTCTAGAGTGATAATTAGGGCAAACAGATAGCATATACTTTCAACGATGAAAAATGTATTTCTATGTTATTTCAGCATAACTCATGGTCACCCTACAGGTTTTTGATGCAGTTGCATTCATGACATTGACAAATCACTACAAGCCAAGTATGTAGGGTGACCAAAAGAAAATGTGATCGAGACTGGAAATGCTTTTAACGATTAAAAATAATGTTAAACGTTTATTAATTCCTAGTAGAACCAGATATTCTAAATCGCCATAACATAAGTGCATGGGAAATTAGTATTTCGGTTAACGACTTAGGAGTCATCCTGTATATTCATTACTTTAGTTGTTTTATAAAATGTTCTCTGTTGGTACGCATAATGAAACTATGAATGAAGATACTTTAATTCATTTCTTTTAAGGCCTGAGGCAAGGAGTTTATTTGAGTAGTTACAGCAGTACCTACCCTATATCTCGATGAGATAGTCGATATGTGGCTTTACAAGATAATTATATACCATATAACGTACTTTGTTTCGGAGACATTTCTATATACTACGTAATGCTGCCGTAAGTTATCTTTATTTTTATTTTTCTGAGTGTGGTTTCCAGGTAACTGGTTGGTCTAATATCAGACCAGAATATTCTAATTACTAATTTTATTTATTTCTTGGTTGTTTATGGTGAGGGGTAAGTGGTGAGCAATTTTTTGTTTTAGCTGCGAATGATGTAATTAGTTTTTGCGACATTTATTGTAAGTAAATTATTTAGGAACTACTTGTGAGCGTCAGTAATCATTTCTTGTGTAGAGTAACCAAAATAATAGTACATTACTTACCTAGGGCGGTTAAACAAAGAATGTCTCAGATCACAGGTATTTGACGCCCGAGCCGAAGGCAAGGGCGATAAATATGCGCTCTGAGGCTTTCTTTATTACCGCCCGTGGTGAGTACAACATTTTACGTCTCTATCTGGCCAGGAAGTTGGGTTTTCCGCACGAATAGCGTGCGGTAATTCCTACTTTATGGCCAGGTATGACGTAAAATGTATTTAATAAAAGAGACTAGTGTCATCTGCATATAGGGTTGCCGCCCCTTTCAGGCCAATTTCGTTAATGTTATTCAGGTAATTTTCAATTTATGTTCCTTCTTCTTGGTATTTATTTATAAAAAAATAAATGAATAAGAAAAAAAAAAGATTTGTTGCCGCAAAAAAACAAAAAGCACAAAAACACAAAATCGAACCCTACTCTTACCCTTACCTTATACCCTTAGTTCTTTTACTTTAATTTTAATTTCCTTCTTTGTTTTAGTATCCTTAGTCAATTTAGTAAGTACCTAGTAATGTAGTGGTAGTTAGTGTAGTAGTATTTGACAAGCAAATAATTTAATACATATGTATATTTACTAGCAAACAGTTATTTAAACAAAGGCTGAAAACAATATTTTTAGATAAAATAAATTTAGACGAAAATAGATAATCATTGTTTTGTACATACACTTGCACCTGTCACTTACTAACGAGAACGCACTTAACAGACTATTATTAGTGGCCTTTACGCTGTTGTAATAAGGTTCATGGATGGTCGGTTGACTGTGTCGTCGAAAATACACTAAGTTCAGTGTTATTACATTAAGTAATTTTGTAAGTAGGTAGGTACAACAATGTTTAAATGTTAGAAAGGAGCGCACATTGGCCGACAAACTGGCCTCATTTTGGCGAAACAGGATTTTTTGAGCATACATAAATAACTATTTTGCTACCTATGCCGTAAATTCAGATATAAGAGCTTTTAAATAACTTCAAATATAATTATCCGCTTTAAGCTCAGCCGGTTCGCGATCACGTTTCGTGTCACTCTGTGCCAAAATTGATACATGGTAAATTTTACTTTTTCCCCGTAACACTTGAACGTCCATGGCCATGGTCAAATACATGGCTTATCCACCATTTCTACCTGTTCTCTTGCTTGATCTCTCAAAATTGGAGGTTACGTACGTTTAGAATTTTGTTCTGGTACATTTAATAATTTGCGTTTAGCGGTTTTGTTATCAGGTTGAGGCACAGTTTTAGAATCATGTGGTGTATTTTGCCGCACTATACATACTTTTTTTATTTTTTCAATCACATTTTCTGCAACTTAAAATATATTTGAAACGGGTCACTCACGTATTTTAGGTCGAGTATCGCTCGACATGCTTCGAACCGATTCGCGGTTCCTAATCATGATCACATGCGGGCACCGTCGCGTTTTGCACTGCGGGCCGGCGCCCTGTTCGCTCGGCTGGTTTGCGCAGGCGCCGGGTCCCCAGGGCTGCTCAAGGGCTCCTTATCTTTCGGTGAACGCATCTTCATCCATTTTCGTGTCTGTAGTGTCTGAATCCTAAATAATTTTACTTCGCTTCAGAGAAACAGGTTTAATAGTCTCCTCTGTTGATTTTTCTGGTAACTTGGAACCAGTCTCATCTGCAAGCTTAGAAATAGCCTCTTCATGAATTTGTTTAGAAACAATTTCCTCTACTTGTATTTGATTGATGTCTGTTTTTATCCATGTATTTATTTGGATGTCCACAACTTTGATTGATTCTATAGCAGTTTCTATTGCATCGTCGATAGAAAATGGTTTCAAATAATTGCTTACTGAAGATTTCGTTTCACATTTCGTCAACTTAGTGCACTCAAGACACCAAATACCAGTTAATCTTGATCTTCTATCATATGAGGTTGTGTCGGGTTGTGACAAACCTCACTTTTCTGAATATTTACATTGATATTTATATTGACTGAGTCTGGAACATATGTTGTTGCTTATAATTTCAACTCCAAATAGAATTCCAGAATATGTGACGTCATTCGAGCTGTATGCTTTTTACACGACTGCCCGACGAAAAGGAGTGTAATTGGTCTTCGTGCATTTCTTGCAACTGTATTGATTCTCCGTTTTTCCCTTTTTTTTTAAAGGAATACGACCAATGAACCTTGACACACTACTGTGTATTGTGTTCATACACAATGAAATCACTTTCTAAAGATATGAAATATATATAAACTGGCACGCCGCTTTAATATAAATCAAGCAGAATAATATGTGTAGTTCACAAATCTCGTCCACTTAAGTTTGTAGATTCGCAAACAATTTGTAACGTAGGTACCCGTGTATTTAAATATACCACTACGACTACTATGAGTAACGTATACATTTACAATGACCCTCCGCGTAGCCTTTTCACTTGTAAGGCACATCTGGCCGGCTAGCACAAAATGTGTTATCGTCGCGTTTTACTGCAAAAATGTACTAAAACGTCACGTAGGTAAAACATATCGTTGGAAAATAAACAATGGAATATTAATGCGCCAACATTGCAACATTGTCAAGTCATGCATTGCTGTGATAAGCATAGCAACTGATTTATTAAAATAACTAGCTTCTGCCCGCGACTTCGTGCGCCAATAAATTATAGCTTAAATACCTACTTGAGATTATTTGAGTTGGCCACATTGCATGAAAGTATCTCTACCGCCCAAGACGATTATAATTCCAATGACAGTTTTACGCGTACGCGGTTTTTGTTCGCTGTTCGAATCAATTGTAAATAGTCTATAAGTATATTGGATAAATAAACGAAAGATAACAAAGTATGAAAATCCTACTAATATTATAAATGCGAAAGTTTGGTTGTTTGTTAGCCATTAGGTTTAACCTTTTGAACGCCATTCTTCACGTACTAAAGTGCCACTGACACGCCAGCCCTTTTTCGGGCACGACAATACGTCGCCTTTAGGCGTTATTAGCGTTCAAAGGGTTAAACGAATGACATTTTGTACGAAGATTGCTGCGTCATTGAATGCTACCGTCTTCCTATGGTCAGAGCCCCCCCTTTTGATATGGACAAGCACTAAACAAGGAACCCTTAAATGGTTTCGCTATGTCCATCTGTCCGTCCGTCCGTTGCCCTTATTACCACAAAGCTGTAATGCATGGGTATATGTATACACTCAAGAGCAAAAGTTTCGGGTCGGTGAAATACCGTCATATTTCCTAAAATAGTGCAAGGTTGTACAGTTTTTAAATCCTGTCATGATCTTTATTAAATTTTACATCTAAACTGCAGAAATAACAGCAAAAAAAACACGTCACCAGGTTTAAATCGGACTCGTAAAAACTCATGAAAAAAACAACGTTAACGGAGAGAGATATCGCACAAATCGTCATTTTTGGATGTTGATATTTTTATGATAGGATCCCGGAAGTTGCTAATACATTTGGGTATTACGAAGAATGGTATATTATGTAAATGAGACTAGTGTAAAATATTTAAAAATACTTATTGCGGTTATTTAATTTAGGGTGACCCGAAACTTTTGCTCTTAAGTGTATAAATCAATTACCTACGCCAACAAATTAATATTCTAATTTTCGTATTCGGTTTCGGTTTTTCGAATACGATCCACTAATTTGACACCTAATATGATGCGCTCCATGGCTCGCTGGCACATATTATTAACAACTCTAAAATAATAATCTAACCAATAAGAAATATTTAACAACATTTTGTTATCAAATTATCAAAATTACACATATTTCGTAAAAATAATCACTGATTTCTAAACAATTATTATAAACTTCACTACTTTATTACAGTTTAAATTATTAAGAAATATTTTCGACATCAACCATGGCTGCTGCAATTTCATGTCAATAGTAACACAAATAGATAAATAAATGCAACATACAATAGTTCTAGAGAATATGGTAGTTAAGACATTATGCCACTAAAATATACAACTATGAACAGTAACATAATACCTAACATTTAAGTATACCTACGGCACAATGGGACTTAAGCGACAAACATTCTTGAGTCTTTTTTTCCATGGATAGTATAAAATATTGCTCAAAATTGCACAGGTTTACTTATAGGCTGCGACCTATATATAATAGTGAAAACATTACTGACATACTTTATTATATCGTGGTGATATTTTGTCAATAAAAATGGCGCGCTTTATTTTGTTCGCTGTTCTTAACGCGCTGTTTCTGCAGGTACTTAGTAAAAACTCTTTTTTTCTTAATACTATTACTATAATCAGACATCGTAATATTTGTAGCATTTTGCGTAGTGTTGTTGACGGAATTGGTCTAAATAATGTTAATCGTAATGCTTAATTATAGGTTAATACCTTAAAAAATTACCAACCCTATAGGGAAGCCCTAGGGTATCCGGCAATTTGGCTGGAGCTGGGCCTAGAATCCCACGCTGACCTTTAAATGGGTCAGTTGCACGTTAAATTCCCATAAGGAGGAGGGGCCTGGGTCATTTTGACCTATACATATATAGGTCGCTGGAAGAGGAAGGGTTTGAACAATTTTGATTGATATTGTCTAAGTATACCAACTCTGTTAACACAACTATGCTGCACCGAAAATGATACAAAATGTACGATGTCTGATTATAATCCTATGTACTTATATATAATAGTGAAAACATTACTGACATACTTTATTATACACCGTGGGCGTTAATAACCCGAAAGATTTTAACCACGCATTCCGGAGGTCATTAGGAGTAAAAAATGTTATATGAATCCAAACCAAATTCAGCAAAAAAAAAATTTTTTTTTGTATTATTTTCGGTTTTTAGCTACAACAAACTTTTAACACGTGGTTAATGGAACTCGAAAAACACGGATTGCGTATCAGTCGCACTAAAACTGAGTACATGGAGTGCGATCTGGGCGGTACTGAGGAGTTAAACTGCAAAATACAGATCGGCGACGCATCACTGCCCAAAGCCGAACGCTTTAAATATCTCGGGTCCATGCTGACGACTGATGCGCGCGTAGACGAAGATGTGAACCACAGAATTAATACAGCCTGGATGAAGTGGAGAACCTTATCAGGGGTACTGTGCGATACTAGGATGCCAGTAAAAACGAAAGGCAAAATATACAAAACCGCAGTGAGGCCTGCTATGTTATATGGTGCGGAATGCTGGACTGCCCTAAAGAAGCACGAACAAAAACTGCACACAGCAGAGATGAAAATGCTGAGATGGGCGGGTGGCGTAACGCGACTAGACAAGGTTCGCAACGAGTATATCAGGGGATCGTTCAAAGTAACTCCAATACCAGCAAAGCTCAAAGAATGTAGGCTCCGTTGGTATGGTCATGTAATGCGCCGAGAAGATGACTACTCCGTAAAGACAGTGCTTAATATCAACACCCAACCCAGAGGGAGAGGCAGACCACCAGCTACGTGGTGGTCAAACATCGAGAGGGACCTAAAAGCACAGAACCTTTCACCTATGACAACCCAGGATAGAATTTCCTGGCGCCGCTGCACAAGGAGGCCCGACCCCAGCTGAACTGGGACAAGGGCAGGAAGAAGAAGATTATTTTCGGTTTTTGTAAATAAAATTTGGATAAGTATCGCTTCCTGGATGGAAATCATCCCTTTTAATAAAATGGTAACAATTATTTCTCCAAAAAAGAATGAATTTAGTGAGTGGTAGCTGTCACTTTGATGTATGTCAATAACGACTCGAAACTTGGCAATATCGGTAGCAACGTCTCCATCAAAAGAGCTTAATGCACTTTACTGATCACAATAAATAGTTTACATGAAAATGATAATATCTTCAAAACTAAGCAGGATTTGACTGGGGTTCAAATAACATTTTTTGCGCCTAATGACCTAAGGAATGCGTGGTTAAAATATTTCGGGTTATTAACGCCCACGGTGTATACTTATATATACATAGTATAAATATACTTTTTTTATTAGGCTCACACAACAAATTAATAATAAGCTTACGAGTGTCTAGATCTGGACTATAATTCTACACAGTGTGTGCACAGAAAGATTTAAAAAGACAAACTATTCACTAGATAGAATTACGTAGCCCAGTGGGTAGTGACTCTGCCTACGAAGCTAGAGGTCCCGGGTTCGAATCCCGGTCAGGGCATTTATTTGTGTATTTATCACGAATATTTGTTCCTGAGTTATGGATGTTATTTATGTATAGAAGTATCTATATGTATGTATCTATTATATATATATCATCGCCTAGTACCCACAACACAAGCCTCACTGAGCTTACCGTGGGCCTAGGTTGATTTGTGTAAGATTGTCCCGTAATATTTATTTATTTATTTATTATTTATATATCAGTATTGCCAAACTTAGAGGGATTGGCAATGTGCATAATATTTTACTTTATATACGTACCTATAAGGACCAAAATCCTCACACACCTTTATCTTTACACGCCTTTATGACATTGACTATTTGTACAGATATTTATGTACTGTTAAGTACATACCCCTGACTATACTTAAAGTGATCGGTATGCCCGCTTCAGGCCAGAGTTGCGAAACATTTCAGTTTGTATCTCTAAGGGTTTAATTGCGTAACTTTTCGTATTGGATCCATGCCGTGAAAATAATATTTAAGTTTATTTTTCATTTCAGAATGCTTATTCCCAAGCCATCTTTCCCAACTGTGGTTGCCAATCGCGGGTAACCGAATCCTGTATCCAAAAGTCCGTTCTAGCCAACAAGCCGTGTCAGCCTTTCTGCCAAACAGCGGTTACCCCTTGCGAGCTGGAATTCGTTGGATCTTATGCAGTACCGCAGCAGGTGGTCATTCAGGTAAATGGCTAAAATGAAACTTCTTTTTGCCTTTTACATAAAAAAACACTTCACTCAAGCATGCCATGCCCCATAAGTACCTATCCGGTTTTCGTTTCACCGATCGTTTATTTTATTCAAAAAATAAGTGATCAAAAATATTCTATAAAACAAAAGTAATATGTAATTTAATAAGTAATTAATTGCGAAATGTAATTAATAATTCAATTAATAATTACATTTTGTAATTGTAATTAAAACTTATAATTACAATTTCATTTTCCCTGTAATTATAATTTGTAATTGCAATTACTTTCTGTAATTGTAATTAATAATTAGTAATTCAATTACGTTTTGCCCAACACTGATTAGTGACTATACAAGCAGTGTCAAGAAGTGAGACAACGTCTCTCACGGTTTGTAAGCCAAAGCGGGAACGGCGGCAATACACGACCGCAAGCCTGAGGGCCTACCGCGAAAGGGATTCGAAGTTTCCGCTCTCTGTCATACTTACGAGTTCGTACATAAGTGCGACAGAGAGGGAAAACTTCGAATGCCGTTCGCGGTAGGCCCTCTGGTAGGTGTAAACACATTTTTTACCGACTTCAAAAAAGGAGGAAGTTCTCAATTCGTCTGTATGTATTTCTTTTATTTTTTTTATGTGTGTATGTTACGCGATAACTCCGTAATGTATGAACAGATTTGAAAAATTCTTTCTTTGTTTGAAAGCATATACTTCCAGATTGGTCCCGTTGTCACCAAAATTCAGTTCTGATGATGGGATCCTGGAGAAATCGAGGGAACTCTTCAAATTTTATAGGCAAACTTGAAGCTATTTGGCTACCGATTTGAAGTGGAACTTAGTTTTGAAAGTCAACTATTTTGATACCACGTCCGAGGCAAACAAGCTACCGGCCTTATGATATGCGGTAACCGTAGCCTATGGACGTTGTCAGGGGACCCACATGCGCGTTGCCGACCCTTTAAAAACCGGTCCACTCCTTTCTTGAAGAAATGTATTTGTGAACTGTGATAATTATGTAACAGAGCCCTTGAGAGTATTAGGCCAAATTCCGGTATAAATATTTGAATTTTAAATTTAATCTAACTAAACCCTCTTTTCAACCGACGAAAAAAACGGAGGAGGTTCTCAATTCGACGCGTATATATTTTTTTTTTATGTATGACCACGCATAACTTTTTACAGAGTAGTTCGATTTTGATAATTCTTTTTTTTATTGGAAAGGGTATAACCCGAAGCTGGTCCCATATAAATTTGAAAAAAAAAACCAACCCTAAGGGTACGAAAATAGGGGATGATTGATTTTTCGTCGGTTAAAACTTTGTTTTCAAAGTAAATTATCACATATCAACCCATTTTACAGGATGACTCCATAGCCAACAATCTGGCCAACACTCTACAGCTGTTGATCGTCAGCAACCTACTCGCCAACACTCTCCCCTTCAATAACCTGGAAGTCGCGACCCTCGCACAACCCGGTTTACTTACGCCAACCCTACCGTTTGGTCTCCCAGTGCTCGTTGAAGGTTGCGGTTGCGGCTGTGGCGGCGGTTGCGGCTGTGGCGGAGGTTGCGGTTGCGGGTGCGGTTGCGGCTGTGGATGTGGTGGCCTCGGCTACTGTTTTTAAGTCATGTATAGTATTTTTTTAAATAAATTGTTGCAGAATACCTATGGTTGCGTTTTTCAAAGGGCTCCAGTTCTGTAGATATGTTAAATAATGTATGTCTTTCCCGCTCATGAGGCGTGCGTGGGGCTAGGTAGGTACCTACAAAGTACCAACTGAGGCAACACGTAGTGGCCCTTTTGACAATTTAATGAAATGCAAGGAGTACACCGAGCGGATGCTGTCCCTGCCCGTGTCATGGGACGCACACAGAGACAGCACCCACTGGGGTGTATAGATAGAGACTATTGCTGGCCCCGTAGCATGGATCACGCGATAAGTGACAGGATAAGCGCGTCGTCTCGTTCTATCGAACGGTGTCAGCCAGGGACGGATGCTCTATAAGTGAAATGTATAATTTCTTAGAGGAAATAAAGTTCTTTAAACCTATCCTGTCACTTATTGCGTGATATATGCTACGGGGCCTGGTTGATGGAATCTAAATAAAATGGGTTATTGGGTGAAAATTATGGAATTGAAAAAGTGAAAATGGTCTATTAAATAATAATAATTAATTAATTAATAAGTATTATTATTTAAATTTATTAGAAAAGCATATACACAGAAGATGCACGTCACGGAGATGAAGATGCTACGGTGGTCAGGCGGAGTAACTAGAATGGATAAAATAAGAAATGAATATATCCGTGGCACTCTTAAAGTTGCCCCGATACACGAAAAACTGCGAGAGAATCGCCTACGCTGGTACGGACACGTAATGAGACGAGACGATGACCATATGACCAAAAGAGTTCTAAATATAGAAGAAAAGAAGAGGGGCCGCGGACGACCACAAATGACCTGGCTACAAACAATAGACAATGACATGAGAGATACTGACACACACAAAGAGACAACCTACAATCGCACGATGTGGCGCAAGAATACTAGGAGGGCTGACCCCAAATAAATTGGGACAATAGCCAGGAGAAAGAAGAAGAATTAATAAGTATTATTTAAACAATTATTTCCAAGTTTTTCAAAATAAGTTTATTGTTATAAGTAACTTTTTATTTTAAAAACACAAAAAAAAATGAAATCAAAATGAAAAAATCACTAAAATATCTTTTAAAAACAAAAATGCAAAAACTATTATGACTCATTAGGTACATGATGTTACCTCAAAATCTGCATTGACTGCTGTGCTATGATCTCGTGGTGCCAATATATCATATCATATCATATCATTTATTTGCATTGATTATACATCGTCATAAAATTCACATGTCAAATATAATATCTATATATTTCGGAGGGCGACCTATTGTATATACGTGGCCCCATAAATTGAAAAGAATTGTCTGTTTTTGCTAGTAAGCTTTAATGGTCCCCAGATGTATTAAAGCGGACTTTCGCCTGGATGATTCCCGCGTGGTGGCAGGGGTAAATTGGTCCCTACTGCGTCGCATCAACTTGCCCACCTCAAATATAAAGAGGGAGGGGATCGTTAAGATTCGGTGCTTTATAAAGAGTGCCATTACCATTAGAGAGTTATACATTACTAGGTCATAAGCATAACTTTACCTAGATCAAAATTTCTGCAAATCAAAAAAAAATTAATGACCCTTGTGGGTTACTTCAAACGGTCTAAGGAAGCGTCCTTTTGAATATTTGCTGCTGTAACAGGGCCCACTTCGTATATATATACCTACAGTAAACAAAGTGGACTGACTTTCGTCGCCTAATAATGCCGACTGTGACAAGTGATAAAATTAAACAAAGACAGATTGTTAATTATTATATCCCTCACTTAATTATCTAATTCACTTATTTATTACTAGCGGCCCATATAGGTACAGAATAAAGCACCTAGGCTCCCCAGACACATTACGGGACGCAGTCAGCAACACCAAGGCACTCACCAACTTTCTAGACGAGCTGGGGTGGTTAGAGTGGCAGACGGAGAGGTTTTTAGTGGGTAGACTCGGGGCCTCATTAGCCCACAACGAGGAGTCCCACATATCCACCCGGGTCCGTCCCCACACCCGGGTGGAATGCGTATAGCATTTTCCTCACAAAAAAAAAAAAAAAAAAAAAAAAAAAAAAAAAAAAAAAAAAAAAAAAAAAAAAAAAAAAAAAAAGGCCACATCGCCGTTTCACGCAAAATAGGCACAATTGAATGAATTGAAATTATTTATTTGCTACACACATACATACATGATATCGTCGGGTGACAAGCAAAACTCACTAAGTAACAAATACCTACTTAAATCAAAGATCGTATCTCGATATCGACTACGTACCGAGATACGAGGTTTTGAGGAGCAGTGACAGTTTTGGTAGTGACTTTTGCTTGTCACCCGACGATATACAAGAGGTGGTATTTTATAATTAAGTTGCGAATACAATATGTTTAACCATAATGTGGCATGTAAAATTTTTTAACACATTATAATTTTATGAATAGAAAAATAAAACTCAAAAGCAATAGATCAATACCATTACCTACTTTATATGTCAATCATTTAAAAAGTCCTTAATTGAATAAAATGCCTTTTCTTTTAGCCAGTGAAATAATTTATTTTTAAATTTATTGAGTATCAATGCTTTAATGTCATCTGATAACCTATTATAAATGCATATGGCCATTGCAAAGCAATTTCTCCGACATAATTCTGTTTTTACTCTTGGAAAGAATAATCTGTTTGGGTACCTAGTATTAAAATGGCACACCTTGTCTATTGTACAAAAGTTATATGAATGAGATTTGACAAAGATACCTATTTCTAAAATATATAAGGACGGTACAGTGAGAAGATTTAATTTTTTGAATTAAGGCTTACATGAGGTCAAAGAATTTACATCACAGATACCACGTATACATTGTTTTTGACCTATGAATACCCTGTTGATATTTTTTGAGTTACCCCACAGTAATATTCCGTATCTCAAAATAGATCCAACATAACCATGGTAGGCCTTAAGTGCAATCTGTTGGTTTGTTATTTTGGTTAGCTTCCAAAGTGCTTATGCAAATCTATTAATTTTCCCGCATATATATTACTCCAGGAGCATTTACTGTCAATTATTACATATACCTAGAAATTTTATTTCGTCAGATTCGGCTATAATGTTATTTTCATATGTGACTGTCATAATGCCATACCTGCTGAGAAATTGAATTTAGGTTGTTTTACTCAGGTTAATGGATAGATTGTTATCTATTAACCAATGCACAATGTCGTGAATGGTCTGATTAATGTTGTTATTATATTCCTTTTTATCTGTACACTTAATCACAACTGAGATATCATCAGCAAAAAGAGTGCTGGGATATTGTGTTACTAATGGCAGATCATTAACATATATTAAAAACAGTTACGGACCCATGATACTTCCCTGCGGGACACCCACTTAATAAGGTTTTGATCTTGAAAGGCAGATTGATTCTTCGCCACTGGAATCTATACTCATTAACTGTACCCGTTGATGTCTATTACTGAGATAACTTTCCGTATTTCTCGCATTTTTGTAATAAGAGGTTGTCAGACACGAAATCGAAGGTTTTGCTTAGGTCAAAAAATACCGTCGTAGTTGGAATTTTGTTATTTATGTTTAAAGTCACTTCTTTAATCAGGTTAAATGCTGCCAAAGTGGTAGATTTACCTTTTTGAAACCCATTCTGATGTGGTGCTATTATATTATATTTGGTTAAATATTTCCAAATCCTTAAATACATTAATTTCTCTATAACTTTAGATAACACTGGTATCAAAGGGTTTTACCACTGACAACTTTAATTTTTCCGGGAAAATACCTTCAGAAAAGGACCGATTTATTAAGTGACTGAGTACTGGTGCCGGTGTATCTGCAGTTTGTTTAATCACTTTCGTGTAAATTCCATCATACCCTACGGATGGCGTGTTATTCAATGTTTTCATAACTTTGATTATTTCAAATTCCTCAGTAGGAAATAAGAACATATTGGTTTTGTTACTATTTGGTTATTGAATTGAATTTTATCTATAACCTTTCGTTGTGTAGTATTATGTCCCGTATTGCTTTTTATTATGTTTCACGATGCTTTACTATTGATGTCGACTTGCGGAAAAACGCCCAGTATAACCAACTAACTACTAGCGGCCCGTCACGGCTTCGCCCGCGTATTGCAAATGACGCAAGCTACCCCGCGTGATAAAATATAGCCTATAAGTAGGTACCTAGTGAATCCATTCTACACGCAAGTGAAATCATTTTTTAAATCGGATAAGCGGTTCAAGGTTTGTCAGAGAGCCATGGAACGCAGTATTTTGGGCGTGAAAATAACAGATCGCATTAGAAATACAATACTGCGTTCCAAAACGCAAGTAGCTGACGTAGCTCACGCAGCCGCCAAACTTAAGTGGGACTGGGCCGGGCACATCTGCCGCATGCCGGAAGACTTGTGGGCTAAAATCACCACCAAGTGGGTCCCACACAACCGAACACGGCGTCGCGGTAGACCTCGTCGGAGATGGCGAGACGAGCTTGACGTCTTCGACCAAGACTGGTGGGAGACTGCCCAGGATAGGGTTACGTGGAAGGAACAGAGGGAGGCTTTTGCCCAGCAGTGGGACACTTAAAGCTATTTAAAAAAAAAAAAAAAAAAAAAGCGCTTCCGGAGATTACCCGTTACATACAAAAATACAAAGCTACAATCTTACAGACACTTCCTCTTTATAATATTAAGTATAGATTAACACGTGTTCTATAAACAAAGAACTTAATCATGGACACGTCCACATATTTCAGAGTTCCATTATTAACAGATACAATGTACTGAGTGGTAACAAAACTTGATTTTAAAGTAGCAGGCGGTTAAGCTGTTATTTTTTTAATTCAATACAAATTACGATATTCATGTCGTAAGTATCAGTTACTTTAAAGTAATAAATCCTGTGTACTATTAAGGGTATTGCGCAATCATTCTTCCGATTGTTTGAAACCTATAAATATGACAGCGTTGACACATTATTCTTGCAGAGGTCATTATAGTTGTATGTTAATCAAAGGGAAAAATAATCATCATGTATAAATTCCTTATTTTTGTTGGTCTTCAAGCGTTCTGCTTACAGGTAATTTATGTTTTATTTTCTTTATTGAAATAGTTTTCGCTCAATGTAAGTACAATGTAATTACTATGAGAAAAACGTGATAACATAATCTAGTTTTATCTCTTTCTCCGATACCCAAGGGTTGTCTGGAAGTGATCGCTCTTCAGCGATAAGACCGCTTGTTGTCTACCTCTACTTAATGTTTTTATATTGTCTCTCTTTGCAACTGCTTTGTTTGTGTGAGGTGTGGATTAAAAAGTATTTGTATTGTATTGTGATATCTAGTTCAGCTATTTAAGAATAGTTTGAATAAAACTCATATTATTTTTGTACTGTGTAAAAAAGAATCGCAGATCGCAGGTAGTTCACTCCCGATCTCAAGACGCAAGGGCGATAATATGCTGCCTAAGACTTTTTTTAATACGGTCGGCCTCACAAGGGGCTGAACACCTTTGAAACGTGTCGCATTAAATGTCATGTTTTTTAAACTGCCATATGAAGTTGTCAAACGAGTGAAAACGACAAGGTACTTAGGTGTTCAGCAACTTTTGAGGTCGACCCGTGATACAAGTTTTAAGTCTCCATCTGGCCACGAACTGAAATTTTTTGCACTCTGTGTGACGTACATATTCACATCCTCGCCTGCAATACTTAATATCTGACAAGACAAATCACTCAATATGAATCGTTTTTTTCAGAACACCTACTCCCAGGCAATCGACCATATTCACCCCACAGATAACGTCACCGAAATCACCGCTGAACCAGTTGAGTTGTTGATCAACCAGTCCAGCGACCTTAAGGAACCTACTGTAGTCAACCAACCACAACAGGAACCTACTGTGGTTATCCAGCCCCAACCAATTTGCCCCCAATGCGGTCGCCCTGCCCACCTCTGTGACTGCGGTTGCAGTCTGGCGGCTATCGTATCCGATAGCTACACTACTGTGGCCAACCAGCTGAAAGACCCTCAAACGATTTGCCCTTATTGCGGTCTGTCAGCTAAGCTATGTAACTGTTCCCTTTCTGAGGTTACCGAAACCTCTGTCATCGAGCCTAATAATCAAGCTGTTTGCCCCCAATGCGGACTCTCAGCTGATCTGTGTAACTGCGGTTTCTTTCCTCTGGTTGTCGTAACCAAAACTACCACTGACGTCAACCAGGATAACAGTAACTCTGAATCAACTTGCCCCAACTGTGGTCACCCGGTCGAGTTGTGTAATTGCGGTTTCTTTCCTTTGGTTGCCGTAACTGAAACCACCAGTGAATTCAACCAGACTAACAGTACCTCTGGATCAACTTGCCCCAACTGTGGTCACCCGGTCGAGTTGTGTAAATGTGGTTTCCTTTCGGAGGCAATAACCGAACCCTCTACCGTTGGTCAACCTGATGTGCAACAGTCGATGTGCTCCCGTTGTGGTCTTCCAGTTGAACAGTGCACCTGTCATGTTGAATAAGAAATAATGTAAATGAATTAATAGAAAATAAAGAAACTTTAATTTAATTAATGCCTATAAATGTTTGATTAATAGGCTAGTTGCGTGGTGTTAAAATTGATAACGTCGTGTTGCTAAATGATAGTAAACCATCAAATGATTGTAATAAAGTATAAATTACAAAATATAATTCAAATCATAAAAAGATATGAACCTTGAAATTTTAGAAAAAAAAGTTTTTTTATTTATTGTCCAAGAGTAAATTTAAAGGTACCAATAGAATCCTTACGCTTTTATAGAAACAAATTTGTATAACCACTATGGACCTAAACGCAGTATTTCGCGACCGAAACAGCAATTTACTTCATTTTCCATGCAACGGTTAGTGCAAATTGCACGGTGTGACGTCATACTTTAAAGCCAATCAGTATGAAGCGTTTCGGCTGCTGTCAGCGAGGTCTGTCTTTAACTCGATTTTTTGGGTATTAATGTCCTTTAAATGTAGTTGCTTCCATACAAACATTTGTTCATCTACAAAAACTGGTTCGAAAGGTATCGTAAACAAATTTAAGGTCACAAGCCCATTATGATGATACACAAATGTGCATACAATAAAAATACTGTATAAAAGGATGTGTTCTAAAAAACATCAGTTATTAATAATGTGTGATAAACAAACAAAGATAAATGCAGCCAAATATAAGCGGTTATTTTTACTGGTAACCATGCCATTGTAACATAATCATCGTTAAATTATTCCCTTGAATTGTAGCATAAAAAAATGTGTAACTAAACATATTGCAAAAAAAACCAGATAGGTAGATTAGATACAATACAATGTATGTTTACATTTCAGCAATTTATTACATTAAATAATAAACTCAAACATACATTATATGTTTTAACTTCATACCTCTCAGCATCTGTGTTTTTGCGCAACACGTTTGAGTTAAATTCTTCTCGAAATACCTTAAATATGTAGTACTCACGACACTGGCTCCTAGTGTGAGGACTACATATAGCAACTAAAATGTAAAAAAAATTAAGCTAAGCTCTTTATAATTCTTCCTGTTTGTAACTCACTAGGTGAATAAATCAATTTTGTATATTTGTGACAAAAATAACACAAATAAAAAAAGCGGCCAAGTGCGAGTCGGACTCGCACATGAAGGGTTCCGTTAAATACATTGCGGTTTACGATTTATGACGTATTAAAAAAAAACTACTTACTAGATCTCGTTCAAACCAATTTTCGGTGGAAGTTTGCATGGGAATGTACATCATATATTTTTTTTTGTGTTATCATTCTCTTATTTTAGAAGTTACAGGGGGGGGGGGGCACACATTTTGCCACTTTGGAAGTGTCTCTCGCGCAAACTATTCAGTTTAGAAAAAAATGATGATAGAAACCTTAATGTCATTTTTGAAGACCTATCCATAGATACCCCTACATATACATAGAGGTATGGGTTTGATGAAAAAAAATTGAGTTTCAGTTCTAAGTATGGGGAACCCCAAAAATTTATTGTTTTTTTTTATATTTTTGTGTGAAAATCTTAATGCGGTTTACAGAATACATCTACTTAGCAAGTTTCAACAGTATAGCTCTTATAGTTTCGGAAAAAAGTGGCTGTGACATACGGACGGACAGACAGACAGACAGTCAGACATGACGAATCTATAAGGGTTCCGTTTTTTTCCATTTGGCTAGGGAACCCTAAAACACACACACGGGCACGGACTCCCAAAGAGTACCACAATGGCCGGTCCTGCGCCACCCGCATCCAGCGGACTCCCGCGACCTTTACCAGGTCATCAGTCCACCTTGTGGGAGGCCTACCAACGCCGCGCCGCTAGTAAGGATGTGTTACGATATATTTGGCTACTTTGGCTGCTACTAACTATATGACACTGACTGTACCTTATATAGGTATCGTCGGCTACCTAATACTATACCATCAAGTTATTACAGCATATCGTGTTTTTTATTTTTTTCTTTGTGGTTGGATTTTGAATCAATAGCTACAATAAAATTGTGTTGTATTTTTAACGTAAAATAACGAAACTTATTACTGTTCCAAACTTAAATTGTTTAACACATAAGAATATTTTTTTCTTATCAAAAAAAATTATATGTATTAAAGTTTCGAACAATTGTATTTTTTTTCATCATCCAAAAGTTTTTTATTGCTGCTATAGGTATACGAGTATATTACGCTGTTTATGCACTATCTTATCTTATCTTATGTGTCCAATTAAAGGTACTAATATATTTTTTATATAAAATAATTTACTTTAAAAAAAAAGTTTAAACCGACTTCAATTCAGTACTTCGCCAAGCCACATGGTACACGAAAATGTCCACATTTCCTTTCCAATTTACCACATGATCTGCTTTCCGAGAACAAACGCGTTGATTATTACAGAAAAAACCCAAGTCGCTATATGTGGGCTGATAATATTTAAGGAGTTCCGTCGATTCCTCAAGGATCTCAGAATTAACACTTCCTTAGTTGCTATTTCAACGGAATCATGTCAGAATCTTTGACGTACATCTTGGAGGAGTTCCGTAAGTCACCTGTGGTGTGGTCTTCATCATCAGTTCCACTTCACCAAAATTACGATTTCCGTGGGTAAATACACGAGTTATAAATAATAATAAGTTATAATAGAAAATACCGACATTACTACACGCGTGCCTATAAAAATTGAGGGTTGCCCTCAATTACCCTAGGATCCCATCATCAGATCCTGACTTGGTGACAATTGGACCAGCTCAAGAGTATACTCTTTCGAATAAAAAAAGAATTTTGGAAATCGGTCTACAATTGACGGAGAAATCGGCGAACATACATTACATCTTCGAGGAGTTACATAAGTCATCTGTGGTGTTGTAATATATAAACCCGTATGCTGGGTTTATTATCGTTTTAAACCTTTCAAAGTTATTTGTCAAGTTGGCTAACTGTTCTTTTCGTGTAATATTCTGTCAGGAAGGAACCCCTGTTGTATTGGATAGCTTATCTGTGGACTCCAGTGTTGCCAGAGTTCGCGCCCGCTGACCAGCGACAAGGAGAAAAAAGGAATATCGCGTTGAACATTTACGAATCAATGATTAGATGTTTTGTTCGTCACGGGTTTCCATTTCATAATTCATAATCCACATAATTTATTGCATTTCTACTGTAGCGGATGACTAGATGTTTTCTTGTTTACAAATCAACACGACAGATTGTTGCAACAAGTTGGCGCGTCTACTTGAACTTCGGGGACCGGGTTTGAGAGAGCTGGCAATGTCGAAGTGTCAGATAGCGCACTTCCTATTTTATTTTGGTGTGCCGGAACACGTTTTCTGGGCGATTGCAGTATTTTCCTCGTAAGTATTGTTTAGAAGCCGTGTTAACTTCTTGGAAAAGCAGTAATTGCATAGACATGTTGTCAATTTTCAGTTTGCCGGTGTAATCAAGCCTTACAGGCAAGTTGAGGCCGTGGTGCTCTCCCACGCGACTTGACCTGGCTGAATACCACCGTGTTGCGGTTAAATCGGCGAGCCACGGGAAGCAAGGCCAGGGCCATTGGTGGCGGAGTTGACATTTGTCAATACCCATCGACGTGGGACAATTTTCCTCCGACAGGTTAGTTTTGTACTGTACCATGGACCGTTTTATTCCCTTGATTATTGATTGCCGGCCCACAGACTACTCTTGAGCCCCGGCCCGCTATCTAGCCCCGTGCCCGCCCAGTTTGTACTTGCTATTCTTGGCTAACCGTCTCATCGCTTGATGGAAATTCCAGGAGGTGTTTGGTAGGGGCCTGATCGTGCCCGAAGCCACCCGCGCCAGCCGAGCCAGTACTCCCGTTGTCGGGAACGCTCCGTAGCACCGCCTGCGATGGAGATGCAGCTAAGCTCATAGCCTATTATTTTAACATTACCAAATGGTTCTAGCGCAATCGACCAAAGCGTCATCAAAATCCTACCCTTAACATTTGTTTTTATACCTAGTTAGCTTTTAGTGAGGACCTAGAACGAAATAAAAGCTTTGGGTTACCTTCAGACCTTCTTTCATTTGCCCTAGCACAAAGGAAACTAATTACATGGCGCCCCGAACAGGTTGATGACGCTTAAACTCATTTCCCTCCTTACAACTCCATTTACTGTGAAGGTCTGAGTCTGGTCGCTTGCGCTATACCTAAGTATCTGAATGCAGACTTTCCGCCATAATAGTGTTAATGTCACACTTTAGTACATTGAATAGTTTGGACATTGACCTACATTACTTATAGTTACTTACCTACAACATACGGTCAATTATAGCACTTGGTTTGGCAAGTGATTACCTAAGTACTACCTATAGTTAAGCTTTATAAATTACAAATAACCTTTTAACAGTATTCATAAAAGAAATTACTACTATAAGCATTGTTTACCATTGTGTTGAACTGGCAAAGAGTAAAATATTGCATACCATAATCCACATCCTTTGGATTTTTTATATTTTTACATTTTTACATTTATGTTTTACACAAAATATTTACTTTGTTGTTATTTGAACTCAGTGACCCCTGTGACTGTGAACACAGGACTATAGGAATTACTGTGAGTTTAATATACAGGACAGTTGTTACACATCCAGTAGTATTGTTTAAATATTTAATATACCTACAATTGCCTTAAGCGCTAACGACGATGTATTAATAAACTCAGTGACTAACTAGGAGACCATAATACAATTGCAATTGCTGCAGTGTCATAGTAACACGAAATACAAACGCTTTTATGTGATTGGTCGATCGCGCTTTAATCATAAGCATCGATTAGCTCTTAAAGGACATTGAACCGGGTGGCTTAGAGCTCATACTTACTGTCCTACTCTTACTGAACATTTAGACTTCTGCCACACAGGCATAGTGTGCTCGGGCTGATTAGTGGTAATTACCGGGCTGATATTTTTATCGAAATATTACAACGATTAAACATACGTGTACGTGACAATGTCGTCAACAACCGGATTAGAGGAGCGCCCAATAGCCTTCAATCTCCTTAAGAAGGATGAGCTCCAGTACGAGGTCAGGGTGCGCCAGGCGGCGCCACTACCTACAGTGATGGAACTTAGGAGCCAGCTGCGGAAGCTGAACCAGGACATACCTACAGATGAGGTCGCGGACTACGAGGGAGATGTCGCCGCCGAGCTGGGCATAATCTCGTCAAAAATGGACGACCTGCGCAAGCTGCTGCAAGGGTCAACACAACCTCGCACCTCGTTAAAGGTACTCAATCGTGTTCAAGCTGCTGCACACCACCTGTATCACCGACTGACTCGACTCTCACCTTCAGGGTCGGAGATGAGCAGCCACAGCGAGCTCAGCGACCAGCTAGATGGGGTACTGGTGCGGTTAGATACAATATTGCTCACATTTACAAGTTCGTTGACAAAGAAGCAAGACACTACCGTCGCTGCACCTACCTGCGCAGCGCCACATAACAATAATGCAGTGCAAAAATTGAACTTAAAATACTCCGGTAAGACCTGCGTAAAGGCCTACCTACACAAACTAGAGCAGGTGCGTGTCTCCCGGGAGATCCCTGACTCAACACTGTTCCGCTCGGCATGTGAGCTCTTCACTGACGAGGCATCCTCATGGTTCGATGGCGTTTGTGATCAGGTACACTGCTGGACGGACCTCAAGAGTATGATGCTCCGCGATTACTTGCCGGTAGATTACAACGAGCGCCTACTATGCGAAATAAGGGCGAGGACGCAAGGATTTGACGAATCAATAGTGAATTATGTCAGTGTAATGCTTAATTACTACTCACGCTTAGAGTCCCCACTACACGAAGCGGAAAAGTTGAGTATTTTAATGCAAAACATTAGACCGTTTTTTTCAAAACAATTAGCTTTGTTTACTATCGACTCCATCAATGACCTTAAAGACCGCTGTCGCCAGCTGGAGGCTGCAACTCAACGTGCAAAACGCTTCGCGGAGCCAAATAGAGACTTGTCCAAGTCTCTTGCTCAAGACTTGGTGTATAAACCTATGACTACAAAACCGGTATCGGCGGTACAAACCCCTATTGATTTTTGCGTTCGGTGTCGAGTAGAGGGACATTCGTTGAAGGCATGTAAGGCGGCACCCAAACTGGTCTGTTACCGCTGTGGCGAGAATAACGTAACGGCACGAAATTGTCCCAACTGCACCCCTGTACCAAGTACTTCAAAAAACGAGTGATACCGAATCAGGGTATGGCTGATCCGGTTTCAATCAAAACCAATAAAGTATATAACAGAAGAATATTCATACCAACTCCTAAAAATAAAAAACAAAAACTTACAATATATCAAAACCATACATCCCTGACACACAACAACAACGAAATTAGTAAACCAATTAACATACCTAATACCCTGCATCCTATCCCCGTCCTAACTAACAAAGATAACACCCTCTCTTCCCCGCTTATTAACGCTTTATTCCACACTACTAACAAGTACAACACCCCTCCCCTGCCTGCTTGCTCCCGCCCCACCTCCCTGACCCATACTAACACAATCACTAATGTGTATAATAACCGAACATACCCAAATAACGAATTTTACCCAAATAACCGGTTCACCGAAAATTACCAAAACGTGTATTCTTGTCCGGAACCAACTACAATACCTTCCACTACTATTACTTACCCAATTAACGAATTTTACCCAAATAACCGGTTCACCGAAAATCACCAAAACGTGTATTCTCGTCCGGAACCAACTACAACACCTACCGCGACTACTGCATACCCAATTAACGCAGATTACTCAAATAACCGGTTTACCGAAAATCACCAAAACGTGTATTCTTGTCCGGCACCAACTACAATACCTTCCACAACTGTTACTTACCCAATTAACGAATTTTACCCAAATAACCGGTTCACCGAAAATTACCAAAACGTGTATTCTTGTCCGGAACCAACTACAATACCTTCCACTACTATTACTTACCCAATTAACGAATGTTACCCAAATAACCGGTTCACCGAAAATCACCAAAACGTGTATTCTTGTCCGGAACCAACTACAATACCTTCCACTACTATTACTTACCCAATTAACGAATTTTACCCAAATAACCGGTTCACCGAAAATCACCAAAACGTGTATTTTCGTCCGGAACCAACTACAATGCCTACCGCGACTACTGTATGCCCAATTAACGCAGTTTACCCAAATAACCGGTTCACCGAAAATTACCAAAACGTGTATTCTCGTCCGGAACCAACTACAATACCTTCCACAACTGTTACTTACCCAATTAACGAATTTTACCCAAATAACCGGTTCACCGAAAATTACCAAAACGTGTATTCTTGTCCGGAACCAACTACAATACCTTCCACTACTATTACTTACCCAATTAACGAATTTTACCCAAATAACCGGTTCACCGAAAATTACCAAAACGTGTATTCTTGTCCGGAACCAACTACAATACCTTCCACTACTATTACTTACCCAATTAACGAATTTTACCCAAATAACCGGTTCACCGAAAATCAACAAAACGTGTATTCTTGTCCGGAACCAACTACAATACCTTCCACTACTATTACTTACCCAATTAACGAATTTTACCCAAATAACCGGTTCACCGAAAATCACCAAAACGTGTATTTTCGTCCGGAACCAACTACAATGCCTACCGCGACTACTGTATGCCCAATTAACGCAGTTTACCCAAATAACCGGTTCACCGAAAATTACCAAAACGTGTATTCTCGTCCGGAACCAACTACAATACCTTCCACAACTGTTACTTACCCAATTAACGAATTTTACCCAAATAACCGGTTCACCGAAAATTACCAAAACGTGTATTCTTGTCCGGAACCAACTACAATACCTTCCACTACTATTACTTACCCGATTAACGAAGTTTACCCAAATAACCGGTTCACCGAAAACCACCAAAACGTGTATCCTGGTTCGGACCCAACTACAATACCTTCCCCTACTACTATTTACCCGATTGACGCCGTTTACCCGAACGACCCAGTTAGCCCAACACACGCGATTCCGGTAACCACCAACGATGCTGCTGCCTTACTCGTTATCAACGACCCAGTAACTGAAAACAAAGCACCCATCTCAATTGATTGCCCTAATGAGTTACAAGTCCCAGTTAAATTACATAGTACTGGGAGCAGGCGGAAGACATGCCAACGTGGTGCGGCAGACCAATTACCATCAAATTTTGACGGGGATGAGTGGCGGTCCTGGCTGGCGACGATTGGCGCGTTTTTCGAATGCGGCCGAACTGCTAAAAAATTAAACAGTTACATAGACGGGTCGGACTTGCGTCCTTACCTTACGATACAAATTTACAGTCTGTCTTATACGGGCCTTTTGGATTCCGGATCGGAGTTATCTATTATTGGTGGCGATACTTGGAAACATTTTGAAGACCAGGTTACCCTTCATAAATCACACGACTTGAGTCGGATAGTAACGGCAAACGGCTCCTCTTCCCCTATCATGGGCCATATATTCTTGCCAGTCACAGTCGACGGTAAGACTGCGATAATCAAATTCTACGTAATACCAGAGGTACCAACTAAGCTATTATTTGGTATTAATTTTTGGAAGGCATTTAATATTGGCCCGGATGTGCTGTCTTTATTACCAAACGACTGTTCCTTGTCGGATGAAGAACATATCAATACCGTTGCGTCGGAAGTTAGGTTTATACAAGGCTTTGAGTCTCTGTCATCGGAGGAACAGCGCCAAGCGGAGAATATATTAAAGGAATTCGAAACCATATCCTCAGAGCGGAAGGGTTTAGGACGAACTCGTCTACTCACTCACGCTATCGATACTGGTGATGCGAGACCAATTAAGCAACGCCATTATATGTTATCTCCCTCGAAGCTCGCCGAGCTAAACAGGCAGTTAGACGAAATGCTCGAGCTGGATGTGGTGGAACCAAGTAGCAGCCCATGGAACAACCCCGTAACCATGGCACCGAAATCAGACGGAACCCTCCGATTCTGCCTGGACAGCAGGAAGCTAAACGAGATTTCAAAACACGATGCTTATCCACTGCCACTAATTAACCAGATTTTAGATCAGCTCGGGAACGCCAAATTCTTGTCGTCTTTAGATTTAAAATCAGCCTTCTGGCAAATTGGACTAGACTCACAGGCGTCTAGGGAGAAGACTGCTTTTACGGTGCCAGGCCGTGGTTTGTTCCATTTTAAGGTAATGTGTTTCGGTCTAACGTCGGCTCCAGCGACGCAACAACGTCTGATGGACGTCCTGTTTGGCCCAGAGCACAACGGACGTATTTTTATCTACCTGGATGATATTATTGTTGTCTCAGAATCGTTTACTGAGCATTTGGCCCTACTACGTACGGTGTTTGAGCGACTACGTCACGCTGACTTGACTATTAACTTATCTAAATGTAAATTCTTCCGCAGACAACTCAAGTACTTGGGTTTTGTTGTAGATGAATACGGTTTACGTACAGACCCAGACAAGGTCAAGGCAATTATTGATTTCCCAACTCCGACGTGTCGGAAGGACGTCAAACGCTTTCTCGGCACGGCGTCATATTACCGCCGATTCATAAAGAATTTTAGCAACATAGCAGGACCTCTTAACCAGTTAACATCTACCCGAAGGGGTGCTCCACCCTTTCGCTGGTCCCCGGAGGTGGATACAGCTTTCGGAGAGCTCAAGGTTGCCCTAACTACGGCACCGGTCCTAGCCTGTCCCGACTTTACCAAACCATTCGCGGTGCATTGCGATGCCTCAGATTTTGGGATTGGCGGAACCCTAACCCAAACGTTCGAGGGGGAAGAACACCCCTTAGCGTACTACAGTCGTTCCCTCACGCCCCAGGAGAGGAACTACTCGGCCACAGAGCGGGAGGCATTAGCTGTGGTAAATGTTGTTGAGCATTTTAGACCGTATTTGGAAGGTGATCGCCAATTTCAAATTATAACAGATCACTCCAGCTTGAAATGGTTCCTCAACCTTAAGAACCCAACAGGCCGCCTCGAGAGATGGGGTTGCCGACTGTCGCCTTACAACTTTGTGGTCGAGCACCGTCGAGGCTCGGAAAATATCGTGCCGGACGCCTTGTCCAGAGCCGTCCCAGTATACTTGATCGATACTAACGCGATTAATGATAATTGGTACTTACAATTATATAAGAGGTGCGAGTCTAGACCAGGCTCCGTTCCCAATTTACAGTTAATGAACGGTCGCTTGTACCGCTACACTAAACCAAAAAACGCGTTGTCGTCGGATTTTGAATGGAAGGAAGTTATACCTCAAGACTTCCGATTAGAGATCATGAAGGATAACCATTCGGTTCCGACCGCTGCGCATTTGGGCACAGCAAAAACGTATAATAGACTAAAATTGCGCTACTTTTGGCCGGGTATGTATCAGGACGTCGTCCGGTACGTTGCACATTGCTCTGCGTGTGCGGCACATAAGCATAGCCAGCTTCCCACCCCGGGCTTCATGGGAAGCGCGAAGGTTTGTTGCCGCCCATTCCAATGTCTGAGCTTGGACCTCGTTGGTCCTTTACCCCCTTCGCGGAAGTTAAACACTTATATATTGGTGGTTGTGTGCTGTTTCACCAAGTATTGTATGCTGTTTCCCATGCGACGCGCCACCGGGGCAGTCATTTCCCAAAGGTTGGAGGACCACGTATTCATGATCCACGGAATACCTCAAACCATTATTGCAGATAACGCTTCCTATTTCACTGGCGGCGACGTTCAAAGGTTGTTCACGAAGTATAACATACCACAGCTGCATTACACGCCTGTGTATTGCCCACAGGTCAACACAGTAGAGCGATACAACAAGACCCTCGTTATAGCCATTTCCACGTTCATCGAATCAGACCACCGCATGTGGGATGTTAACATTTCGCGTATTCAGTTTGCGATGAATACCTCAGTGAACGATTCTACATCATATACCCCGTTCTTACTAGTACATGGACGGGAGGCAGTTCCCGATGGTACAATCTATGGTGAACCAGAGGAGGTTAACGAGATTGTTTTTTCATCTAGACGAAATTACCTGGATAAAATCAATACCTTAAGAGATGTCTATTCCACCGTGAGAGAGCTGTTACAGAAATCTCACGATCGCAACATCAAGTACTACAATGATAAACGCCGCGACATTGAATTCGAGGTTGGAGATGAAATATGGAAACGCACCTTTAAACAAAGTAAGGCCAGCAAGTATTTTGCGGCCAAACTAGCACCCAAGTATGAAAAATGCCGCGTCATACGGAAAGTATCACGTTTAGTTTACGAACTGGAAGACGAAAATGGCAAGCGCTTAGGAAAGTGGCATGTAAAAGACTGCAAGCCAGTGTCCCCAAACGCCATTTGAATGATTACGTTTATTTTCTTAATGTGCCTAATTTGGCACCTTTTGCTATATCTTAGGTAAGATTCCTATTTTCTTTTCTGTAGTACCGCAGGCCATTACGCGATCGTTTCCAGCGCCGGCCACGCGGATTCTATTGATGCCAAGGTGCTGCAGGACTTGTGATTCTGGGCCGAGAATCCCTGTCTTAGTTTAGTTTTCTCTTTCAGGAATGGAGATCATGTCTAATTTAAGTTGCAGCTCGAGGGCGAGCTGGAATTTTACTCCCTCAACTCTTTTCCCTCGAAAAATTCTCCTAGGTGAGGGGGTGTAATATATAAACCCGTATGCTGGGTTTATTATCGTTTTAAACCTTTCAAAGTTATTTGTCAAGTTGGCTAACTGTTCTTTTCGTGTAATATTCTGTCAGGAAGGAACCCCTGTTGTATTGGATAGCTTATCTGTGGACTCCAGTGTTGCCAGAGTTCGCGCCCGCTGACCAGCGACAAGGAGAAAAAAGGAATATCGCGTTGAACATTTACGAATCAATGATTAGATGTTTTGTTCGTCACGGGTTTCCATTTCATAATTCATAATCCACATAATTTATTGCATTTCTACTGTAGCGGATGACTAGATGTTTTCTTGTTTACAAATCAACACGACAGATTGTTGCAACAAGTTGGCGCGTCTACTTGAACTTCGGGGACCGGGTTTGAGAGAGCTGGCAATGTCGAAGTGTCAGATAGCGCACTTCCTATTTTATTTTGGTGTGCCGGAACACGTTTTCTGGGCGATTGCAGTATTTTCCTCGTAAGTATTGTTTAGAAGCCGTGTTAACTTCTTGGAAAAGCAGTAATTGCATAGACATGTTGTCAATTTTCAGTTTGCCGGTGTAATCAAGCCTTACAGGCAAGTTGAGGCCGTGGTGCTCTCCCACGCGACTTGACCTGGCTGAATACCACCGTGTTGCGGTTAAATCGGCGAGCCACGGGAAGCAAGGCCAGGGCCATTGGTGGCGGAGTTGACATTTGTCAATACCCATCGACGTGGGACAATTTTCCTCCGACAGGTTAGTTTTGTACTGTACCATGGACCGTTTTATTCCCTTGATTATTGATTGCCGGCCCACAGACTACTCTTGAGCCCCGGCCCGCTATCTAGCCCCGTGCCCGCCCAGTTTGTACTTGCTATTCTTGGCTAACCGTCTCATCGCTTGATGGAAATTCCAGGAGGTGTTTGGTAGGGGCCTGATCGTGCCCGAAGCCACCCGCGCCAGCCGAGCCAGTACTCCCGTTGTCGGGAACGCTCCGTAGCACCGCCTGCGATGGAGATGCAGCTAAGCTCATAGCCTATTATTTTAACATTACCAAATGGTTCTAGCGCAATCGACCAAAGCGTCATCAAAATCCTACCCTTAACATTTGTTTTTATACCTAGTTAGCTTTTAGTGAGGACCTAGAACGAAATAAAAGCTTTGGGTTACCTTCAGACCTTCTTTCATTTGCCCTAGCACAAAGGAAACTAATTACAGTGTTCATCATCAGTTTCACTTAACCAAAATTGCAATTTCCGAGGGTAATAGAATATACCGAAATCACTACACGCGTGCCTATAAGATTTGAGAGTTGCCCTCAATTTCCCTGGGATCCCATCATCAGATCCTAAATTGGTGACAATGACCACCTCGGGAGTATACACTTTCGAATAAAAAAAGAATTTTGGAAAGCGGTCCACAAATGACGTAAAAATCGGCGAACATACATTAAAAAAAATACATACAGTGGAACATATAACCTCCTCCTTTTTTGAAGTCGGTTAAAAAGGAAGACAACTATTGAACCTGAACTCTTTTGACCGTTCCTAATAATAGCAATTTTCTTGTTTTCTCATACAACGGCAAATATCACCGTTTCAGACTTCGCAGGCACCGTCTAACTTTGAGTCTCATTTTTAGCTTTTCTTATGTTCTAATTAGACGAGCGAGCGAAGCGAACGAACTTCTATGCTTCTTGCTGTCGGTTCGTTTGTCCGGATGTCCCACTGTCCTGCTGTCCGGCCGCTCTCCTCTTCTCTTCTATTCTTGTGAAGTTTTGTGCGCAGGTGTAATAACTATATATATTTTTTTATCGATTCAGTTTTTAGGGTTCCGTACTCAAAGAGAAAAACAGGACCCTATAACGGGACTCCGCTGTCCGTCTGTCTGTCTTAATATCTGTCTGTCTGTCTGTCTATCTGTTTGTCACCAGGCTGTATCTCAACAACCGTGATAGTTAAGACAGTTGAAATTTTCACAGATGATGTATTTCGTTGCTGCTATAACAACAAATACTAAAAAACATAATAAATAAATATATTTTTTTTATATATTTATTTTTTCTTTTACAATCTTACACAAATCAGCTTAGTCCCAAACTAAGCCAAGCTTGTACTTTGGGTACTAGACGACGATAAACATACTTGTATAGATAAATAAATACTTAAATACATAGAAAACATCCATGACTAAGGAACAAATATTTGTGCTCATCACACAAATAAATGCCCTTACCAGGATTCGTAGGCAGGGTCACTACCAATACCAACTAGGCTACAAGAGGCTCCCATACAACAAACATGATTTTTTGCCGTTTTTATAGATAATGGTACGGAACCCTTCGTGCGCGAGTCCGACTCGCACTTAGCCGTTTTTTTTTATTTGAACAGGCTCGCGATTTCGAATCTTGTGAACCACTACTTAAAGATATACGAGTATTACTACCTAGTACTCATTGTTGTGGGAAAGAAAAAAGGTGGAAGGAAAAAGGAGCACTGACACTCTAATTCCTAATAGTTGACACCTGGCCCCTATTTCACCATCTTGACAATTGTAACCTGACAATGACAAGTCGCCATGCATTGCTTGTTATAGAAGTTAAGGTGGTCGCTAGGTTACTTGTGGAACCAGCAATGTACGGGGAATTGTCGTTGTCAGGTGACAATTGTCAAGTTGGTGAAATGCGGGCCTGATGGGTAATTACGTAACTTATAAAACGTACCTACGGTAGGACAACTCAACTACTTATAATTTTCCCTTACAATAAGTTACGCAATCGACCAGATATTGTTCACCTCTATAATTTTGACATGTGTTAGGCCAGTATCGGGTCACAGACGTTTAACTTACCTGGAAAGTTTCTTGCCATTTTCAGGTTCTTCTTTTCAGGTATATTATTATTATTAATTCATTTATTTTCAGATAATACAATCCATAGTTATTCATTAATAGTTAGTAACATTTAATAGCTTAAGAATATGACTACGTTAGTGTAATATAATAAAATTAATTAATTAAATACATTCATTTTACATTGAAAATGGGTACTCTGTCCCCCATATGAATTGTGTTCCAATGTTTTACAACTGGGCAGTCAAATTTTTCCAAAACGCTGTTCAGGAGGCTGTTGTCACTGTCCCTCACTCGCCGCATCAGGGATGCTACTCGCTTCCGTAATATTGACCTGAAGCCATCTATACTCGCCTCCATAAACATACCTGATGCGCTACAGTGTCTTGGTAGTCCCAACAGCATCCTGAACGCATTATTATATTGTACGCGAAGAGCGCTTAGCGATTTTTGCGAATATTTGGTCCAGAGGCTGCATGTATAAAATGTCTGACAAAATGCTCGAAATAGTGTTATTTTGACAGGACGCGAGCATTTAGCAAACCTTCGAACCAACATATTCGCCATATATTTTCGGGTATAATGTCCCATCGACCGCTTTACTCAGTCACTCGCGCCCCGTTAACGTCATACCCCTGCACCCGCGCACCACACAGGTGAGGACTCAGTTAAACACCTATAGTAGAGTCCGATTACATTTGCATTTTTCATTCATTCAATTTTTTTTTGTACTTTTGTTTAACAAATTATATATGAATACTTGCTTCTATTATTACTAAAATTATATCAATACACTTGCTATTATAATTAACAACTTAAAAAAAAAAGAACGCCCGACATTTAATTTTTTTTTTTTTTTTATTTTTTTTTTCATTTAATAAATACACCACTATAATTAAACTAAACTAAAATTGAAATACATCTAAATAAAACTAAAATATATCTAAAAATGGCCCCTGCGGCATGGTACCGAAGACGCTGGCAGCATTTCCTCGCTGGATCGCCAGGCCGATGCGTTGAGCGAGGAAACTGCCAGCTCTTTGGTCTCCCGTGGCGTCTCTGAGCCTCTTCGACATATCCTTAAAGAGGCTCAGAGCGCCAGGGCCCCACGGACCTAGGGTTTCGACGCCGAATGGAACAAAATTAATACATTTTAATTACAAAGTTCTTTATCTCAAAAACGGCTCGCGGCTCAAAAGTATCTCGATCACGTCAGCTTTCGGACAAACAAAACCACATTAAAATCGGACCATCCGTTCAGGAGCTACGATGCCACAGACAGACACACAGATACACATTCTTACTTAGTTACACACAGACCCCTCTTTTTGCGTTGGGGGTTAAAAATTAGAGAATTTTGGTTTTAGAATTATCCTATACGAGTACGACCCTCCAAGTTTTCTCCAATATTATACGTGTGAAAGTTTGGATATTTGTATGTTTGTATTGTATCTTTGAATATTTGTCACCCAATCATGGAAAAACGGCTGAATGGATTTGGATGAAATTATGCATAAATAGACCTATAGTTTATAATATAATATTGCATTAAAATAGGATACTGTAGCAGTGTAAGATATGATACTGCAGTATCCTGAAATATAGCCCCCAAAGGGATGAAGTTGGTGTTGGATGGATGGAGTCGCGGTAGTTTGGGGTTGTATTAAAATTAGGAATATTTAGCTCCACATGAGTTAATGAGCGCATCCAAATAAGCGCGGAGTCCGCTGGATGCGGGTGGCGCAGGACCGATTACTTTGGCACCCTTTGGGGGAGGTCTATGTCCACCAGTGGACGTCTTCCGGCTGATATAATGATGATGATGCTGAAATACATTAGAACTAATAGGAGCGTCCAAACGTCCGTGCGCAGCGGACTGCATGTAGCTCGCTCGGACGTTGGGATGCACCTAATCAGTCCCTAAAATACCATAATATTAAGACATGAATATTGAAGGAATAAAAAGAGTCACATACTTAAAACCGTATTTATTTCAAACACAACAATATAAAAAGGTACAAAGTTTTTAGATTAAACCTAGCAGTAGTACGATAGTCCACCGCCATACGGGCTGACAGCTGGCACGACCACATCGGGCGAGTTGGGCAGCGTGTTGGACAGCAAGTTGGACACGAGCAAAAGCTGGAGAGTATTGGCCAGGTTGGTAGCTACGCTGTTATCCTGTGGACGGAAATACTGGTTTAGTTACGTTGCCAACTGAGCCAATGGACTAAACTGAGCCAGTAGCATTGCAGTAGACTAATCCAGCTGACTGACTCAGGTTAGCATATCGGCTAAGTTAATCAATATTGTTTTTTTTTCTCAAATATATTTACTTTGATTCATCATAAGTGTATTCAACGTCTTGTGGGTTGGATCCTTTTCCCTAAACTACGTCCTATTTATTTTATTGTCCTAACACGCGTTTGAAACGTTACGTTACCCCTCAGATTTAAGTATATATATATGTACCTGTATGATGGTAAGCTACCTAGTGTTTCAGGCATGCGGCTGTCAAGCGGCGGTCGTGGGTTCGAATCCCGGCTCGTACCAATGAGTTTTTCGGAACTTATGTACGGAATATTTACCGTTAGCTTTTCGGTGAAGGAAAACATCGTGAGGAAACTGAACTAATCCCAATAAGGTCTAGTTTTCCCTTTGGGTTGGAAGTTCAGATGGCAATCGCTTTCGTAAAACTAGTGCCTATGCCAAATTTTGGGTTTAGGTGTCAAAGCGGACCCCGGGCTCCTAAAGGGGAGTATGATGATGTACCTGTATGATGGTATTAGTAGCGGGCAGAGCGTACTGTCCGTTGCACGCACACGGGGACACCAGGTTTGAAGCCAGGCCAGGGATGACGTTGCCACCCAAGAAACCGGGCTGAGCCAGGAAACCATTCTGAGCCAGTATACCAGGCTGAGCCAGTATACCAGGCTGACCCAGTAGACCAGCCTGGTTCAGAAAGACCTGGTTGGGAATGACGTCAACGCCATTGCAACCGCAGCCGAAGTTCTTGATGGCCTGAGCAGTTATTACCTGGAAAAATACATTACCTATGTCAAGTTCGTGATTGTTACAGTCGAGTCACTTCCCACCAATATAACCTTGTTTTATGGCTAGTTACTAAATTTTATCATACTTCTGAAGTCGACATGGACACGTAATTATTTTTCATAGGTTTCGATATTTTTACGGACGAATATCCGTTGGTTTTCACAAAGTGAGAAAACAAAGGAAAACGTCTCAATTTTGTAACAGAAAAAAATCAACGAGACAAAATACACAAGTATTAATTAAAAAGCGAACCCTTTGTTATTCTTATTTGAGAAATACAGTCGCTATGTAATCGTATGGCGATCTGTAGAATAGGCGAATGAATATCCGTGTGATAATATATTTTGAAAGTAGCGCCTATTTCGACGAGAACGTTGTCGCTCATTTAGTGCAGTAGCTGAAAATGAGTAACCTGAATTTTTTTTTTTATTTTTTTTTTATTACAGCTATAGTATCTGATCTTACGAATCGTATGGGATAATAATTTCGTTAATTAATTAGGTGTACCTAATGATTTTTCTAAAGTGCGACCGAGCAGCAATGTATGCCAAACAAATGACACTGACATGATACTCGTATGACGTTTAGATAGCTACGTTAATTAATGTGGATGCAATACATTGCGTGATACATTATTAAGTATGAAAAAAAAACTAAATTTTCTAAAGAAATTAATGTACTTAAATAGGTTCCCTAGGTCCGATAGTAATCGTCATTAAAATATTCGCCCGTATCATATACACACGCTGTATATTTGTTTGTGTCAAATACACATTCTGTATATTTGTTTGTGTCAAATACACACTCTGTATATTTGTTTGTGTCAAATACACATTCTGTATATTTGTTTGTGTCAAATACACACTCTGTATATTTGTTTGTGTCAAATACACATTCTGTATATTTGTTTGTGTCAAATACACACTCTGTATATTTGTTTGTGTCAAATACACACTCTGTATATTTATTTGTGTCAAATACACACTGTATATTTGTTTGAGTCAAATACACACTCTGTATATTTGTTTATGTCAAATACACACTCTGTATATTTGTTTGTGTCAAATGGGTCAATCAACTTTTTCTTGGTCTTATTCTGTCCCGGTAAGCTGAGAGACAATAGTGACAGAATTTCATAGAAAAAATACTATAAATTGAACTCGTATCATACTAAGGAGAGATACCCCACCATATAATGGGTTTATCAATATAACAAAAACACATGTATGGGGTTTAACCATAAAATCATAATCTTTAAGAGTGACCCAGGTGACGTAACCACTGCAATGAGCAACAAACAATATTTGACTGGCCCAAATACCGTATTAGGCCTGCAACACACTGGCGCGGCCTGCGGTGGCGGACAATAGTAAACTTGACAGCTGTTGACAAGTTTACTTTTGCCCGCCGTGGCCAGGGGGTAAACACGTAACGTTCCGAACGCGCGTCGGTACGTTTTAACTGTCAATTCTCCATATAAAAAGTGACATTTAGACCTACCCGACGCGCGTGCAATGCGTTACGTGATCGACCTACAGGCCGCTCCAGTCTGTGAGAGGCCTTATTCAACACAATTAATACTTACATCAGACAAGGCAAGCACGACACAAGCAAAAATGACGATTTTGGAAGCCATTTTGTTTTGTGAGACGAAATCGTGTCAAACAGAGAATTAATAATGACACAAAAACAAAATAATGGAGCATATATAGTGTAATATTAGGTAAAATCTTGATTACTAATATTTTCCTAATATTTCTTACATTGATAAGATACCATATAGTTTTGATTATGACATTGATAAGTAGAAAGATACGTCATTAGTCATTACCCGCTTTAGCCTTGTTGGTAGTGACGCTGCCTACGAAGCAAGAGGTCCTGGGTTCGAATCCCGGTAAGGGCATTTATTTGTGTGATGAGCACGAATATTTGTTCCTGAGTCATGGATGTTTTCTATGTATTTAAGTATTTATTTATCTATATAAGTATGTTTATCTTCGTCTAGTACCCATAGTACAAGCTTTGCTTAGTTTGGGACTAGGTCGATTTGTGTAAGATTGTCCGCAAATATATATATATTTTTTTTTTTTATTAATATGTAAAATAATAATAAGTTGTTGCGTAACATCAGGGTTTTTTTAGAGAGGTAGGGCACAACGGAATGTTATCTCGCTCGTATCTGGAGCAGCCCAACTGGGGAAGTACCTCCACCTTACGGAAGACCGCAGCCATAATAGCACCACTGCTTTGTAGTGTTGCTATAGTATTGCATGCTATTAAGCATGTGGTGTTGTGTTCCTGGTGGTGAGTAAGGTCGCCAGAGCTCCCTAGGGTGCGCTGTGTTGGGAGTGAGGCACCTGCATGTCTCTGTCCGCCAACACAGCGAATCCTCAAGTGAATAAAGGATCGGCAACGCGCTTGTGATTCTTCTTGAGTCACAAGTGTCAATAGGTTACGGTACCTGCTTAACATCAGGCAGGACTTAAGCTTATTTGCCACCGACGTTGTATAAAAAAGGGTGAAATCAAAGTCGTAAGCAGAAATGTTTGTTTCTATCGTATAATTTTAAGGCAAATTCTAGAAGCAAACAATTGAACTTTATTGATAATAATTTTAAGTAGCAAAAACACCAACCTCATTGGTCACTCTATTCGACTACTATGGCCTATGACAGTTTAATGTAGGGTTACCATGAAACTCAGTAATTTTTTTTTTTTTTAGTAACGAATTAACAAACAACGTTTACATATTTTTGCCTGCTGTCACGTCCACATGTTTAAACTAAAGTTAAACAGTAAGAAACACATTTATTTATTCTTATAAAGATGTACATATACATGAACCGTTTCAAAAAAATCGCTATAGATCAATGAGCACAAATGGAAAGTTGACAATGAATGGTTGAATCTGAAGAACGTCAATATAAAAAAACGTCGACATGGAAAATTGACCAGCCTGAATAATGCTAAACTTTAATTAAGGCTAATAGTAAAATTTACAAATCTATATCCAAATATCCATACTATTAGGTATATATATATATATATGTCACCGTTAGATTGTGAACACCGTCAGTTTATAATCTTACTCGCGATATTATAAACTGTCGACAAATTGTGAACGGTAGATTATTAAGCTGGTAACAATTATTTCCACATGGTTATATATAAAAAAAAAAAAATTGTAATTTAATTTTTCTTTAAAATAAATTAAGTTGTATTTTTTACTCATCTGGAGTGCTATAAGTAACTTTTTATTTAAAAGATACCAAAAAAAATGAAATAAAAATCAAAACATCACAAAAATATCTTAAGAAAACAAAAATGCAAAAACTATTATGACTCGTTAGTCGTTACATGATGTTACCTCAAAATCCGTGACGTGAAAACTTAGTGCCCATGTCGTATCCTAGTGCAACGTCAAGGAATAAGACTAAAATATATTTTTCAAAATCGAAACAATTGAACTCCATAGTAAATATGGCGTATGGCGAAATAAATAATCCAAATTAGGTACATATATAAACTATCTCTATGTCTACGCCTATTTTGTCTGAATCCGTTCAGCCGTGTTTGCGTGATTGAGTTTCATTCATAACATTAGTTTTATTTTGCGTAGAATCGCAAAATGATGTCTTTATGTTTTATTGAACATACCTTCCACGGAATTTACTATAAAATTGCATTCGTAATCATAAAAGGTTTAGGTTCTAAGTCCACGAATATGTTTAGTGTCGTTTGTATTATGTAAGTTTTTTTTAAATATATATTACTAGCTGTTGCCCGCGACTTCGTCCGCGTAGAACTCAATACTTAGAAAATATAATGCAAACAAACTTCTACCATCTTAAGGGATGATTTCCGAGGCAAAAACTATTTTATATCCTTTGAAGGGTCTCAAATTATCTCTATACTAAATTTCATCTAGGTACATGGATTTTATCCAAACTTTCACCCCCTATTTCATACCCTTAGGGAATGATTTTCGGGATAAAAACTACCTAATGTCATTCTTCGGGACTCAAACGACCTTTATACCAAATTTCATCTAAACGGGATTCATCCAAATTTTCACCCCCCATTTCACCCCCTTAGGGAGTGATTTCCGGAATTACAACTATCCTATGTCCTTTCCCAGGACTCAAGCTATCTCTATACCAAATTGTATTAAAATGGGTTCCATCCGAATTTTCACCCCTAATTTCACCCCCTTAGGGGATGATTTCTGGGGTAAAAACTATCCCATGTCCTTTCCCAGGACTTAACCTATATCTACACCAAATTTCATCAAAATAGATTACATCCAAATTTCACCCCCCCCCCCCCCCCCCCCTTCACCCCCTTAGGGGATGATTTCCGGGATAAAACCTATTATATGTCATTCCCCGGGACTCAAACTATTTATATACCAAATGTCACCTAAATCGGTGCAGCGGTTTAAGTAGCTCCATACAAATTTCCACCCCCAATTTCAGCCCCTCAGATATAAAAACTACCCTTTGTCCTTCCCCGGGGCTCATTTCATCTAAATCGGTACAGCGGTTTGGGCGTGAAGAGGTAACAGACTATTAGTATGGAAGTATGGATTATTAGTATGGATAGTATGGATTATTTCCGCTTGTCTTCCAAATAGAGGTGTAGCTGTAGACTCACTTCAGAAGAAAGAAGAAACGAAAAACTCATTCAAATATCTCAAAAAACTACGAAGCTACAACCGTTTTAATGTCGCTTGTTAGAGTGAGAAAACGATCAGGGACCGTGACATCACGATCCTCGAGCGTCATAGTAAAAAACAATCGTTTCATTATAAAGGTGCGTTTTGCGGAAAAGAGACGCAACAAACCCCCTCTTAAAACTTTATACACTTATAACTTAGTGATTACCTACATAGCCTCTTGCGTTGTTTTTTTTTTCGAGATAATACAACATTATGATTATTTTGTTTAGTGTCTACATCCCTATTTTCGATGAGATAAGATAAAATAAGATTTCTTTATTGTCAGAACTGTGTACATTTAGTTGTTTTGGGTAAAATAAAGTCCAACAGCTTGCCCATTTCGGACGTACAATATTAAACTTAAAGCTAGTCAAATATACTAAAACAATAACAACAATAGTATTTCCAAATAATTTTAACCATATTCACACATAAAATATTAATTTAGATCTATCCGACATCCGTATTTTCTTTTAAACCACGAACTTCGGAATTCGAAAATATTCGGGTATCTCTATCTCTATCGCACTAACAAATGACAGGAATGCAGAGGGCCTACCGCGAAAGGCATTCAAAGTTTCCCCTCTCTGTCATACTTACAAGTTCGTACATAAGTACGACAGAGAGGGAAAACTTCGAATGCCGTTCGCGGTAGGCCCTCAGATATACAAACTTCGAGTTTCGGTTTTCGTGGTTTGGCTGAATACGCAAAGAGCGCGCGCGCGTGCCATTCAAAAAAACCAAGTTTATATTGTTCGAATTTGTTGTTACATTTGTACAAATTACGCCTTAATTCGACATTTGCGCATATAAGTTCGCATATCAAAATCGATTAATTTTATATTTGCTTTTGGTACCTATGTGTCTCGTCAATGTATATCGTAGACGGGATTAAAATTATTAATAGGCGAAAGAAAGGCAAAGCAATTCCGCCATTTTGTCCGTAGTATTTCTTATTACTGTGATTTTGACGTTTCTTTTAGCTGACAGATGTGGCGGCGATATACTTTAAGAATAATAAATGAAAAATTAAATGAAGTCGTATATTACGGAAAATAAATTAACTGTCGCAGTCGGATAAAAACTATCCTAAGTTGCAGCTGGAATAATAATGTACCTATATAAAATGTTTCATATTTTTCCGTCCATGGGATGCTGAGAACATTCGTACCACAGAAAGCTTAGTTTCAAACTGGCTGATTCTTTTTTTAATTTAGAGATTTATTATAAGTGGAGATGACGGGGGCAAACAAGCATGCGGTCTGTCTGATGGTAAACAGACACGGTAGCGATCGACTGATAAAAAAGCGGCCAAGTGCGAGTTGGACTCGCACATGAAGGGTTCCGTAAAATAAATTGCTTTTTACGATTTATGACGTATTAAAAAAAAACTACTAACTAGATCTCGTTCAAACCAACTTTCTTTGGAATTTTGCATGGTAATGTACATCATATATTTTTTTTAGTTTTATCATTCTCTTATTTTAGAAGTTACAGGGGGGGGGACACACATTTTACCACTTTCGAAGTGTCTCTCGCGCAAACTATTCAGTTTAGAAAAAAATGATGTTAAAAACCTCAATATAATTTTTAAAGACCTATCGATAGATACCCCACACGTATGAGTTACATAAAAAAAAATTGGAGTTTCAGTTCTAAGTATGGGGAACCCCAAAATTTATTGTTTTTTTTTCTATTTTTGTGTGAAAATCTTAATGTGGTTTACAGAATACATCTACTTACCAAGTTTCAACCGTATAGCTCTTATAGTTTCGGAAAAAAGAGGCTGTGACATACGGACGGACAGACAGACAGACAGACATGACGAATCTATAAGGGTTCCGTTTTTTGCCATTTGGCTACGGAACCCTAAAAAGAAGCGGGTTGTGTCGGAGATACAGCCGTTAATTAATTTAAGTGGATACGTTTTTGTTGGCTGTACCCGTAAACTATATATCTGAATTAATTCACTAAAATCTGTATAAGTACCTCATTTGACTCGCGAGACATTGAAGATGGCGGTCATTTGAGCATTATTTTCATGTCCGCCACATAAACTAAATAATATTTTGTGATCAACAACTAATGGCAAATAAAGAAGGATTAAAGCATGTAACAAACAATTATTTGAAATCAGATTAGGCTTCTCTACAAAAAGTTATTCCGGAAGTCACGTGATACATTTTGAACTGTACCCCTATACAATAACGCGAGCAAAGAAGTATCCACTTCAATCAAAACAATATTAACACATTTTCGAAGCGAGCCTATTTGTAAAAACCAATTTAAGTTCATTTTCTACTTAGAATAACGCCCAGAAGGATAGTTTCATACGGCCGGCGCGCCAAGCGTGAGGCATAAAATGTATTCATGTAGTTGTGATCAACTCGTATTCACACGCGCCAATACGCACACAAACGCACCAATTTTGTTCCACCGATCGGCGTACTGGGCCATTTATGTCCTACTTTTAGTGGCCTCACCGTTGCGCATGAACTGCGTTTCTATGCGTTATTATTCTAAGATTTTCTAGTGTTGCGTTGCGTTCACCTCGACGTAAAATACTCGACATGGGTCAAACTTAAGTTATCCGAGAACAACATCGGCCCGTGTCAGTAAAAACGTTGTATTTATGTGCATCAAAATATATAACTACCTACCTAAAAAGCTGAAGGAGCTAGACTTGCCCCCAGGGACTGATTTCGGTTACGGTTATACCGGTATGAGACCGGTATTCCATTACGGTACCGTTATGTCATAAAGGTTATGCGCGCCGCGCGAACATAACGGTACCGTAACCGTTTTGAAATAACGGTTAGCGGTATCAGTTTTAAACGATACCGTAACCTTTATAATACCGGTATTATAAAGGTTATCGAGAAAAGTAAGCAAGCTGGCACTCTACAGAGGTAGCATTGGCTACTAAACATTTAAAGACAAAAATACAAAGCGGCAGAGCCTTTGCCGGCGGTTTGGCAATAACACCAGGCCAAAGTCGATATATTATTAAAGGTACCGTTTAAATAGCGGTTACGGTACCGGAAAAAATAAAGGTACCGTTATATTTCGGTAGCGAAATATAAAGGTTCCGCTACCGAACCCGCTATTTGACAACCGATATGACGTCATACCGTTAAAAGTAAATTACATGCCTGGCCTGCCCCAGTTTAAAAGTAAATTACATGCCTGGCCTGCCCCAGTTTAAAAGTAAATTACATGCCTGGCCTGCCCCAGTTTAAAAGTAAATTACATGCCTGGCCTGCCCCAGTTTAAAAGTAAATTACATGCCTGGCCTGCCCCAGTTTAAAAGTAAATTACATGCCTGGCCTGCCCCAGTTTAAAAGTAAATTACATGCCTGGCCTGCCCCAGTTTAAAAGTAAATTACATGCCTGGCCTGCCCCAGTTTAAAAGTAAATTACATGCCTGGCCTGCCCCAGTTTAAAAGTAAATTACATGCCTGGCCTGCCCCAGTTTAAAAGTAAATTACATGCCTGGCCTGCCCCAGTTTAAAAGTAAATTACATGCCTGGTGTCTTGACAAAATGTACGAGTATTATGTACCGCGTGATCTATAATAATGATGTTTAAAGTTTAATAGTAAGTAGGTATTTAGCTGTAAGATACTATAGATTTGTGCCTCAGGCTGAAGATGGAGACGCCAAAACAAGTTTTAAGATCTTTTAAGTACACTCATTTTCTACAAATAAAATATTCTTATTCTTAGCCTGTGGACGCCTCAACACAATACATCCCCGGGAGCTCTAGCGACCTTACTCATCACCAGGAACACAACACCACATACCGTGGAATGGGGTTACTTAAGGAAAAAATGGGGCTACTTTGATCATTTAGAATGTAGTATAAAATCAAAACTATTTGAAATGAAGAAGATTTAATCGAGTATACAGCAAGATAGATAACTAATATATTCACTGCCACAGATCACCCACAAGTAAAAACAATGATTTCGGAGAAAAACCTACTTGATCAAAGTCGCCCCGCGAATCAAAGTAACCCCATTCCACCGTACCTAGAGAACAAGTAGTCGATCGATACTCCTCCATACAAACGTAGTTCTTTACTCTCACATTTTAAAACGACTAGCTAAATAATTTGCACTGAAACTTTGTACTTAGTTAGAATAAGTTAAGCACCATCCAGGTCTGTAATTACTTAATTAGTTTATGTAGAATCAGATACCATAGTAAAAAACATACAGCAAATTTAAGTTTTTCATACAATACTTGTTTTTGCTGTATTTCGTTTGTTTCATATACTGGAGCCATATTAACTAAACGCACGAAGGGTTCCGTACCATTATCTATAATAGTACATTACTTACCTAGGGCGGTTAAACAAAGAATGTCTCAGATCGCAGGTATCTGACGCCCGAGCCGAAGGCAAGGGCGATAAACATGCGCTCTGAGGCTTTCTTTATTACCGCCCGTGGTGAGTACAACATTTTACGTCTCTATCTGGCCAGAAAGTGGGGTTTTCCGCACGCACAGCGTGCGGTAATTCCTACTTTATGGCCAGGTATGACGTAAAAATATTTATTTTATTCTGTTTTTAGTATTTGTTGTTATAGCGGCAACAGAAATACATCATCTGTGAAAATTTCAACTGGAACTATCACAGTATCAGTGAGATACAGACAGGCATACAGACAGACAGACATACAGACAGACAGACATACAGACAGACAGACATACAGACAGACAGACAGACATACAGACAGACAGACAGACAGACAAACGGACAGCGGAGTCTTAGTAATAGGAGCCCGTTTTACTCTTTGAGTACGGAACCCTAAAAACAGTGCAGCTGCCGAGTTTGTTGTTCTTTTAGCACCACCGGAGGTCACGTGTAGGGTTTCTAGGGTTTTTCCTACGGACGTAGAGCAACAATTTTCTTCCCTGCTTTTGCTTTTAGAAAAGAGTCATGAGGGATTTCAATTTTCCTTGGAGAATGCATAAAATAAATTCAAGGCCTCTAAAAACAGCTTTACTAGCAAAAAGTGCTTTCGGCATGGCACCGAAACTATACAATAAGTTACCGGAATTTATAAGAGAAACTGACATGCCACAATTTAAATCAAAATTATTTAAATTCTTGACAGGTAAAGCTTTTTATTCAGTCAATGAATACTTAAACTGTAATTAGCGAAATATAATTTATAATTAAGACTATCTATATATAAGTATGTAATGCATGCTGCTTGCAAATTTGTATGCCTAAATGGCCAAACATAGTGATACGCATTATTACTATTGTACCATCTTTGTTACCTATGCTTTACAAATAAAATTTACTATACTTTACTTTACTTTACTACTTAATGTGTGAAAAGCAGTATTTGTCTCACTCAGTTACAAAAATATTTCCGTCTTGGGCGTAAACACGTGAATACCTTGTTACGCTCTAGATTCTACTTTAGAATCCCTCGCTACGCTATTCTATTGTAGAACCTTTATACAGGATTAAATATACCGCACACGCCGTTAATATATTACTTTGCTCTCTTGAGACACAATCTACAATTTAGTGACCGGTACAAACTATTTAAGAATTGCTCAGTGTTCTGTTTTCATACATTCTTAATTACGTAGCCCGTGGTAGAAAAGAAAGAAAAACCAACAGAATATGTTTCTCAATAATTTATTAACGTACCTATACTATAAATAAAATGTCAACACAGCTCAAAACATATTAAACAAATCTTTACTGGCGTTATCATGATCATGAGCCATTATAGAATTATACGGCGACTGAAAGTCCGCCTTCAAATTCTGCGGACCATATTGGGCGAAGACATCCTTCCCTTGAGGTCCAGGCCCTAGAGCCTCGTATGGAGACATGAGACTATAATTATTCCTTGGAGTAGACATTTGGGTGTTCCCATAGCCCATAGGTGCCCCCATCAGAGAAGACATGGATGGTTCAACGAAGCCAGACGAGCTTAGGTATTTGGAATTGGGTGGGGCGATTGGTTGTGCTTCTTGAGATTCAGGTAAATATTGGACGGTTGGTTGGTTCGGATATGGTGCGGGATTTTGAGGCGGTTGAGGATTCTGGTGGTATGTATATGATGTTGAAGTTTGAGCGTTCGAATCTATGGCTGGAGGCTTTTGTGGTTCAGTTTCAGAAGGATGTAGCAGATTGGTTAGTAGTAGTAGTTGTAAGGTGAAAGCCAAGTTGTTCATGGCTGTTGGGTCGAAAACTTTTGTTTGAGGCATCGGTAGCTTCACGTTTGGTGGTGTGGGAAGATGACCTAGTGGACTTATTGGTTGTGATTTCATCATGGTGGGCGTGCTTGGGATGTTCGTGAACGGTTGTAGATTTGGCACATTTGAGTAATTTGGTAGATAGGTGTTTAGGAGAGAGGATATAGTTGGGTTGGCGGGGTAGGACATGGGAACACTGGGTAGGGGTACGTTATGATGAACTGGAGGCATGTTTCCCATAATGTATTTTACGGCTGGCATTTGACCGGTTACTATCTGAAAAGGAAAAATATACCAAGATTAGTTGAATTCTACAGAAGATCGAAGAGAACCAGCGTTGCGATTCAGAGCATCACATATGCAGAAAGGATCCAATTTTCTGAACATGTTTTAGTTTAATACCTATTGGTCATAATTTGAGTAATATTGCTCGTAGTTTCGTAGTTCAATATAGCTCTCCGAATCACTAAACTTAAGTGGCAGTGGGCGGGGCACACTGCACGTAGAAACGGTGGCCGTTGAGATGGAAATATTCTCTAGTGGCGACCACGTAACGGCAGGCGCGGCGCGGCGTGGGTCTACCACAAAGTGGACTGATGACCTGGTAAAGATCGCGGGAGTACGCTGGATGCGGGTGGCGCAGGTCCGGTCATTGTGGCACTCTTTGGGGGAGGGCTAAGTCCAGCAGTGGACGTCTCTCGGCTGATATGATGATGATGATAGTTTTAGTAGGTACATTAAATACTTTTTAAATTCAATTATTAATTTCAAAAAAAAAATATTTTACTCATGTTTTGTCAATAAAAAAACTTTAATTTAAAGGTAGGTATTATATCTTGCAAAAAATAATGGATAGTTGATTTGGAATACTGGGAGATTTAACAATGATAAGTTGTCATACACACAACCCTGTCATATCCTAGCTCTCATCCACTGGTTAGTTAATGTGCGCAATCAATATGACATGCACGTCATGAAACATTATATCACAACTAAGCAAAATATCTCGACCCACGACCTATTAATTGACACTATAAATTGTGTGAGTTAGCAAATTATTGTGCTAAATTATAATTACCAAGGGGAAGACCTAGGCAAACTTTCTCCGATCAAATTGGAGAAATCTTACAAAAAGGCCAGGTCAAAAGTACCCTAAACCGACGAGCATGTATGAGAAATGTTATGAAAGTGAGTGAAGCGAAAGTGGTTTGTCAGGATCGTAGCAAATGGAGATCCGTGATCTCTGCCTACCCCTCTGGGAAAGTATGTACTTATATGTATGTATGTATGTATAATTACCTCGATAAGAAACCATTGCAGAAAACAATAGCCAATAAAATTAGACATTATAACTGTACATTAAATTATAAAATGACTGTTCATTATCGTGTCTTCGTGTCATATAGCTTTTCTTATCGATTGTTAATGAAACTTGGTTTGATTTTTATTTACCAATCAAATTACTTGGTAATGTCATAGGACTCTATGACATACTAGTTTTTACGTAAGTAATACTTTATCAATAAAAGGTAGTAAAATTACAAAATAATATTAAATGAGCCTTATGAAATTTATAAATCGAGTCATAAAAGGTAAAGTCTATAAATTATTTGAAATGCAATTTGCAATGGAAAAGTGTGAAATGCTTATATACATATGCATTAAAAAAACATAATCTACTACTAACACGAACATATCTCAACGACATAATAACATAAAACATCGTGACAAGAATTAGTACCTACTAAGTCGTATATATGTACTCGTAGATATATAAAAAGGTCAGTGCAATAATTCATTGCATTATTTTTCAAGTATCTAAATATCGCATATAATCAAATTACCACGTAGCCTAATATCACAAATACTTTATCATAGTTTTGCAATTTATAATTATGTCACTATACCATTGCACTAAAGCTAAAAATATATAAAAAGACGTGGCATACCGCTCTTGTATCTGTTTGAATATGGCGTCGAAAATTGTGGTTTTCACGCTGCTGTTATCAATTTGCAAGGTAAACAATTTATTATTTTATCAAATAACTTATTTTTTTGCTACTTAAACTTTCTTTTGACGTGATGACGTGATAAATCGATGAACGCCGGACTGTGCAGACACACGAAAAAGTGTGACTCATTGTCCCGTACCGAACGCCGTTTGCGCGCACGAAATATCAACGCACAGCCCTAACCGCTGGTTCTAGAGATTCCTAATTTGGCACGTAGGTTTCTTATAAGGTCTAGGGGTGCATGAATTTGACTCTAAACTTACATTCATTGCACATTATGATCATATTGTTGAAAAAACATACAGATTATCAGGATTCATTTATAGAACCATAAAATCCTTCAAAATATCAATTTTATGTTAGCCATATATTTCGCATTAATTAGAAGCTGTCTAGAATATTGTTCCACTGTTTGGTCACCCTATTATAATACCCATATTGCTCGTATAGAATCGGTTCAAAGGAAATTTATGCGTCATTTAGTGTATAAATTGCGACTCAAACGAAATCTACCGACATACGAAGACAGACTACAACATTTCAAAATTGAAAGTTTGCAAAATAGAAGAAGAGAAGGTAAATGAATTGGCAATACTATATAAAATTATTATTAATAAGTTAGACTCTGATCTCATTTGTAATATACAGTTTCGAGTATATTCTAGACCAAGTCGCAGTCCTGCTCAGTTTCTATTACCAGTAGCTTCCAACAATGTCACCCTACACAGTCCCCTGGCTCGTATGTGTACATCCTACAATAATATCTGTAATGATATTGACATATTCCATTTAAGTTTCAATGAATTTAAGACTTGCGTTGCAAAATTGTCCTATAGTTAGATATGTTTATTTTTATTGCACGATCTCATTAATATACTGTATAATCTCAAATACTTAAGTTAGTTTAAGTTAAGTAATTACAATAAGTTAGACTCTTGCTCAATTACCTCATTTCGATTTGTTATTTTAGTAGCTAGTATTTTGTGCTTGGTTGTTATAGAAATGTAAATTTAATATTATTTTCTTAGAACTATGCTAATTATGTGTACAATAATTTACATTTTGTTACCTTGCCTGAATAAATAAATAAATTAAGAAAGGATTTTTAAAAATTCACTCTCTATTGGGGTGAAATGGCAGCACAATGTTATCACGTAAAATTATCGTCCATAAACCTACTTTACCTTATAGACAACCAATTTTTTTTACTACTGACTTAACAGGGCTAATCCGCTACACTTCTCTTGATGCACTATTTTTTAACCGACTTCAAAAAGGAGGAGGTTCTCAATTCGTTGGAATCATTAATTCTTTATGTATGTTCCCCGATAAGTCGAACACGCCTGGACGAATTAAAAAAATATTTTTTGTTTGAAAAAGTGTCTTTCCCAGGCCCCTATTTCACCAGCTTGACAATTGTCATCTGACAACGACAATTCTCCGTAAGTACATTGCTGGTTCCACAAGTAACCTAGCGACCACCTTAACCTCTAGACCGAGCAATGTATGTGATGGTGACAATTTGTCAAGTTGGTGAATCAGGGGCCTGCGGCGCTACCACGAACTTCGAATCTCGAACTTCGTATGTCTCCATCTCTGTCCCTCGAGTACCATAAACCATAAGTGCGATAGAGACGGAGATATACGAAGTTCGAGATTCGAAGTTCGTGGTTATAGCTCAGGTCGTCGCGTGGTCATAAGGTCCTTGGATCTGATGAAGGGATCCTGGAGAAATCGAGGGAACTCTTCAAAATGTTTTTTTTTGTTTTTGGTGTTGAAGAAATATTTCATAGAGTGTAGAGTGTAGTTATTTGATATTAGAGCGTAGTTATTAGTTATTAGATATATAACCACTTACTAGTATATTTTTTTACACTGATTGACATACATTTTATTTCATTTAATAAATACAGCACTATAATTAAACTAAACTAAAACTAAAATAAATCTAAATAAAACTAAAATATAACTAAAAATGGCCCCTGCGGCAATGGTACCGAAGACGCTGGCAGCATTTCCTCGCTGGATCGCCAGGCCGATGCGTTGAGCGAGGAAACTGCCAGCTCTTTGGTCTCCCGTGGCGCCTCTTTTTGTTTTTTATGTTTTCGTTTTTTCAAATTTAATAGGAATTAGGAAATGTTAATGTTAATTTCATCGCGTCAGTTTGTCTGTGTTCTTCGCAATACGCGGGCGAAGCCGCGCGAGCAGGCAGTAAATAAATAAAATAAATAATTATGGGTCTTTGGAACTTTTTTTCTTTTATAAGAAACTCTGTCACTTATCTGTCTGTTAATTTAATGGAACAGCACGGCTGTCACAGGACGTAGGCACAGAAATCAGTAGGTACAGCCGGCAGCCAGCGAGCGTCAAACGAACGTTCTTAAGGCGACGTAGGCTCACGGTCTTCTCTCCCTCTCACTGAGCATAAGCGCGAGCGAGATGGAAGTGCGTGTTCGAAAGCACGGATATCATGGTTTTTTTTTTTTTTTTAATTTTTCGTATGTTTATGTGCATACGAGTAACTAATATATATGTTGCATTATCCTCTGCCGTACTTAAACAGTTCGCATATTAACTTACACTTCTAACTAAAGTTAAACAATAAGTAGAGTAAAAATAAATCACTGCACATCCGTGCCGCCAACAGGTCGTAATTTCGTATGAACTCTGTAGGGACTTACGGCCTTTTGGCTGGGGCGGTAGTGTAGTGTTTCGATGTACCGCGATAATAATATAATCTTTTTATTTAAGTGAGCGAATCACCAACAAACTGCTTTGCAGTTTGGCGAATCTTTAGGTTAAGTTACTAAAATTGTATTTTTTTTGATTCCAATAAAAAAAAAAAAAAATATTTAAAAAGTAATAGCTAAGTTCCCTCAAACATGACATTGCCAATTTTTAAAACCAATTTTTATATGTTTAGCTTTTGTGCATAATTTGTTACGGATTTTTTAAGTGTATTCTACCTGACCTATGTTCGTGATTTTTTTCTATCGATCGAAAGTCAAAAACTCAGGATTCGAATAGCTATAGTCCCTCGAGAAATGCCTCAAGATTGCTAATTAAATTTAGGGTATTGTGATCCAAACAAGCGCTACGACTTTTTAAAAATCCGTTTTCAGAGCCTACGTTAAAGATTGAACTCAATCAAATCTGTGAACTGCCGATTTTCGCCCCGAGTAATTGTATCTGAACGTAACAGATAAAATATACTTATCTGATGCATTTGGGTCATACAGTGATTTAAGTTCACATCTCTTCTGTGGACATTGAGATAAGACAAGATAATCATTTCTTATCTTATCTTATCTCAATGTCCAAAGAAGAGACACATTGCCAAAGTAAAGGGCTATAAAGTAAAATGTTTGGTTTGACCGTCTCTTTATTTACGGTTTCATGTAATCGATCTTATGTAAACCCTTCACTATTGAACACAGAAAAAACTACTTTAGTTTTACTTAAGCTGTATGACCCATGTAATATTGTTTTTAACCCTCTTATTTCTCTGAAAGTCCTCCCAAAAGTCGTGTTTTTTTTGTTAAAAATTTTCATGGACATCTTTACACATAAGTTTTGTTTTTTCCAGGTCCAATCACAAAGCGGTTGCTTAAATTCACAACAATCATGTTCACCAAAGGTATATATATGGACTAATTTGTTTAATTCGATTTAAATAAATGCTCTCCCTCGTGGTGTCGGGTTAGAGTAGCACCACCCCCTTTCTTCCCGTGGGTGTCGTAAGAGTCGTACCTTCTAAGGGAACAGGGTTGACGTGTGTTGTGGGCGATGGGCAAGCTATCTATCACTGCGACATCACATTTTGTCGACCTTTTATACCCACATTTATGCTAAAAGTGGTACTGGAACATACGTTTCATATGCCCTTGCCTACCACTTTTGGGTATAAAGGCGTGAATCTATGTATGTACCTATATGTAATAAATGGTTCACTAATGTTTCCCAACTTACGTTTGGCAACCTGATTCATTTCACATCTTTTCATTTCCCAATATTTCTGAAACTGTTAAATATTTCAGGATTTTTATAAACTAACCTAACCTATAGGGTTCTACACGATGGACATGAAATAAATCCTAAAATATTTACAGTTTGCCAAACGTTAGTTGCGAAAAGAAGGTGTTCCGTAATAAATACTATACCGGCGCTTAAACATTTACAGCATATTATGTAGAGTATAAAATTTGTTTCATATAAGGCAAATGTCCCAATGCTCGACACCTTAATTCCTAATACTTGTTCACCTCTATTGTGTTGATATCATCAGGTCCTGTATTAGGTCAGTGTCGGGCACTGGGATGTTTACCTTACCACCGTGTATGCCGAAATGCCGATGTGAGTATTCTACTGGGCAAGATAAACGCGTGTATTGAAACAAATAAAAACCGGCCAAGAGCGTGTCGGGCCACGCTCAGTGTAGGTTTCCGTAGTTTTTCGTCCGTCACAGTAAGTATGTGAACATAAACGAAATCTTTACCAATGCATTAAATATTCTTTAGTTTAATTTAATGTAAACCTGTACTGTATTTTTGGTACCTACAAAATCCTCCATGTTTGTTATTGTTATCACATATAACGCGGTTGATCAATACTTCAATAGTTTGTATATTGAATTCGATATCTAATACCCGAAGACTATTTGGTAGGTCAGTTTTAAACAGTTTTACAACCTTACTTTTAAAATTGTTCAAAATACATATATCGAAATTGCAAAATAATAAACGCCTTGGCGGCATCCTAGGTTAGGCTTTTTATAATGTGTTTGTATGTATTTTTTATTGTTTTTTATGTGTTTTTGTATTTTATTTGTATATGCTTATTATAAATAACCTATTCCTAAGAGTTAACATGAATAAAGAAAATACTAACGTTTATTATATGCACATGTACTTATTTTACGAAAATATTTATATCACGCGGCAAAATTTTACTAAAATTTACTAAACATAATATAACCAGAAACTTATTCAACAATATAAGTTGTGGAATCCCGGGGTATATCCATATTAGTATAATGTTTGAGGTCATTCACCCCGTGTTGCACCGGGAAATCCGATCACTGGTAATGACATTAATCTTCATTGCCGCGGAGGCTTTTTGAAAAGTGGTAATTGTACCTGAACCACGTAATACATATAAACATGTGTTATATCATGTAAAAGGTAAACAAATATGCTATCATTATTGCCTGCACTGTGCTCATATCCATAAATTGAAGAGGTATTTGCAAAATTGTAGAGAAGAAAAGTGAAAAGCCTGCTAAAATTCGATTTTCGGGAATTAAAATTGCTCTTAAACGTATCATTATATTTAATTACGATGTTAGAACGAGTTATAGCATGTTTTATTAGCTTTCATATAATATCACAGTTGCATTCAGAAAGTAGGTACATAGTTTGGGTTTAATTTAGACTTTTCAAAAAGCGGGAGCCGGGGGGGGGCTTTTCACTTCTCTTGTCTACTATTTTGCATATACCTCTTAAATTTAAGGATATATGAAATCCTTATGTTGGCAAGAATTATAGCATATTTGTTTAGCTTTTACATGATATAACACATGTTTACATATATTACATGATTCAGGTAAAAATCCCACTTTTCAAAAAGCCTCCGCGGCAATGAAGATTATGTCATTACAAATGACCTAGACATTTTAGAGACTGTCTCTTTGCAGTTTTGCGGTGCACATAACATGTCTAACAACCTACTAAAAGTTCGAGCTGGTTTCTGGAAAATAGTAATTTCGATAAAAATAATCTTGTAGGGAAAACTTGCTTTGCGTTGTTGGTTTTTGAGCACAATTTTCCCAACTCTGCTCTTATCTTAAAATAAAAAACTAAAATGTAAATCCGAAATACTAGATACCATTTATGTTGTACATTGCATTCGTGTATCTTTTCTAGTTTTGCCGCAAAGTCTGAAAGTCCTTAGATTTTTATTTTATATACTTTTGCTATCGTCCTCGACACGACGTTAAAGTGTCGCACACTTCGTGTGAAAAGCCGGCTAGGGCATAGAATATATGGCCTAGTCGGACAGTCAATATAAGAGCAGGATATTGACTAAGGGTGGCGGCGGAAGAATGGTTAGTCCATCAACGGCGGCGCCCACGGGCCGAGTAAGAAGGTTCACTGCTCACCTGCCAACACGTACTGGACGAGCGCGGTAGGTTAATTGTCCGAACCCCCCTCCCCCCCCCCCCCTAAATATGGATACACAAACAAAAAAATGGCCCTTAGGGCCCGGCGGTGTCAGGCGTTAATGACGGTAGGCGGAGACCACCTAGAACTCGGGGTGCGAAGAATCTCCGGGCGTTACGACCTCCTATCCGTCAAACGACTTCGGCTAATATGAATAAGGACTCCGAAAATCTACTAAACGTACTTACATACAATACCAGGACACTAAGAACCGAAGAAAGATTGTTGGAACTGGAAAACTCCCTTCAGGATATCAACTGGGATATAGTCGGCCTCTCTGAGGTACGTAGAGAGGGTGAAGATGCTGTCGAACGACAAAATACTATTCTTTTCTTTTGTGGGGATTCGGGAGCTATCAATGGAGTTGGCTTCTTAGTTAAAAAGAAATGGAAAACCAATATAAATGAATTTATCTTATATTCTGACAGGATAGCAGTTTTAAAATTCCGATTATCTGAAAAACAGAATCTTACTTTAATACAAACCTATGCATCGACTTCCACGCACCCCGACGAAGAAGTCGATGATTTCTATGACCTATTAAATAAAGCTTGCGATGAGCACCGTGCTACATACAATATGATTCTCGGCGACTTCAACGCCAAGATAGGGAAAAGGCAAAACTTGGATGATTCTAAAATTGTTGGGCCCTACGGTCATGGAGACCGGAACGCAAGGGGATCACGCCTCATCCAGTTTGCTTTTGGACAAAATATGCAACTTGCAAACAGTTATTTTTTCAAAAAAATCCACCGGAGATGGACCTGGATGTCCCCAAATTCCCAAACTAGAAACGAAATAGACTATGTTATTACATCCAATTGCCAAATCATCAAAAACGTCGAAACCATTAACAGTATTAAATTTAGCTCCGATCACAGACCACTCCGTGCGAAACTAGTGTTCAGTAACCAAATTTATCGCCAACAACTCATTTCAAAAAGCAAAATACAAAAACATAACAAAGAGGCACTTATAGTTCAGAAACATGAATTTAATATAGAAATAAATAACTACTTTGATGCGTTGGACCATTACAATGAATATAATGTAGATGACCAATATGGACATACTATCAGTAGTATTAGAAAAGCCAGCAGTAAAATAAAATCAATAAAACGAAAATATAAGAAATTAAGCGAAAACACTATAAAACTCCTAGAAGACAGACACGCATTAAACTTAGAAAAGGGTAGTGCAGAATATAGAACAATAGATATATAGGTACAGTTCGGGCAGACATTAGAAATTATAAAACGAAATTAGTCGAAATAGCATTAACAAAAAACAAATCCCTTAAGACCGCCAAAGAAGGTGCATCAATAGGGCAAAGCTGGATAACAAGCTTAAGGGACAGTAATGGAGCCAAACAGGGAGAAAGAAATAAAATACTGAACGTAGCTACAGAGTATTATCGTGCTCTTTACTCTAACTCTCTCCAGAGTAATGATCAACTAACCGGAGACGAGAGTTTCAGCGCCATCCCACCAATAACAGAACACGAAGTGTACCTAGCACTTCAAAAAATGAAGTACAACAAGAGTTCTGGTGAGGATGACGTTACAACTGAAGCTTTAGGAGTGGGAGGGCCTTCACTAATTCCCCACATAAGCAGACTATTTAATAAAATCATAGAGACTTATACCTTCCCAGATAAAATGTGCCATTCAAACATAATACTGCTACACAAAAAAGGGGACAAGGCTGATATAGGAAACTATCGCCCTATCAGCCTTGTATCTCATTTGTACAAACTATTTATTAAAATTATAGAAAGTCGCATTTCGGGCCAACTTGATCTTCACCAGCCACCCGAACAAGCAGGATTCCGCCCTGGCCTGTCCACCACCGACCACTTACATGCTCTGAACCAAGTGATTGAAAAATGTCAGGAACATAATATCCCCATTGGCCTTTGTCGATTACTCGAAAGCTTTCGACAGTATATCGCACCAGTCCATCTTTGCAGCTCTACAACAGCATGAAATAGCACCAAACTACATTCAACTCATAAAAACTATTTACAAAAACAGTACAGCCGCCATAAAACTTCAATCTTCTGGTCAGTCTTTCGAAGTACAAAGAGGAGTCAAACAAGGAGATCCGCTCTCGCCGAAGCTATTCACTAGCACTTTAGAATACGTGTTCCACAAACTTACGCCACGTTGGGAAGAGAAGGGGTTAGTCGTCGGGGCCAATCTTCGTTTCGCCGACGACATCGTCTTGTTTTCTTCAACCGCTTCCGAGCTTTGTCATATGCTTGACGATCTCAGCACCGCAAGCCTCGAGGTTGGCCTAAAGATGAACATGTCAAAGACCAAAGTCATGACCAATAGCACAGAACGTAGGGTAGAGATAAACGGAGAACATATAGCATATGTCCATGAGTATCTTTATTTGGGCCAATTAGTCTCTTTCCAGGCACGACAAGAGAAAGAGGTCGATAGACGGACCGAAAACGCCTGGAGGAGCTATTGGTCCATGAAACACCTAATGAAGGGTGACCTACCTCTGTCACTTAAACGTAGGCTCATGGACATGTGCATACTTCCAGTTCTCACCTACGGTGCACAGACTTGGTCTTTGACGGAAGCGCAGAAGTCCAAACTCGGGGTTTGCCAGCGAGCTATGGAGCGCAGCATATTAGGTGTAAAGCTAATGGACCACATCCGGAACACCACGCTGCGCTCCAAAACCCAAATAGAAGATGTAGCTCGGAAGGCAGCCAAGTTAAAGTGGGACTGGGCTGGTCACGTCTACCGCATGCCGAATGAACTGTGGGCCAAAGGGACCACGGAGTGGAAGCCCCAACACTCAAAACGGAGACGCGGTAGACCTCTTCGGCGATGGCGGGATAACTTGGACTCCTTTTTAAAAGACTGGCCAGTTATTGCTCAAGACCGCGATGAATGGAAGGGGAGAGGGGAGGCGTTTGCTCAGCAGTGGGACATAACGGGCTCGATATAATAATAATACTTTTGCTAATAGTACTTAAACTGGCATATATATTGAAACATAGTCCCACAATGAACTTATGACAATTTATTCAGCTTTCATTTGGTACCCCACAAGTGTATGTACGTTGCATGGTTTGGGTGTAATTTTAACTTTTCCAAGCGCGGCCGCGGCGTTTTTGATGACGTCATTACAGGGGAGACAGACTCCTTAGAGATTGTTTCCCGGCAGTTTTGGAATCCAGGGGGCATGCCTAACAACATACTAAAATATGGCGCTGGTATCCGAAAGTGAAATATTTTCCCCTAACAACATGCAATAATATTATAGTCTCATTTCTCTTTAGCATAACATTGAAGTGTCTTAAATATTGAATGCCCTATAAAAACGTGAAAGGAGTTTTCTACAGGATGATACTGGTAAAGGTATAATTAAATCATCGTCAATCTATTATTCGTATTTTGTAACATATTTTTGTCATAAATTCGTTTGGAATAATGTTTTTTTTTCATCTAGATACAATATCAACCTTCATGCAATAATAACGGATTGAAGGCGTCACCGAAACTACAAATTGTAAGTATTTATTAATCTTGTTAAACTATATTAGTACAATTTTATTTAATTTAATAAATACAGCACTATAATTAAACTAAACTAAAACTAAAATACATCTAAATAAAACTAAACTATATCTAAAAATATCTAAAATTAATTAATTAATTTAACGACTACTAACGGATAGCACATCTGAACAATACATTGGCTTAAGGCGAGGCAGGTTCATGGTCGTCTCTCCCTCTCACTGAGCATAAGCGTGCGCGTTCGGAAGTGTGTAACATCACTTTTTAGTACCAACACATTAATTGATTTTTGGAATACTGGATAATTTATCAAACACCTATCCGGTTATTGTGTCAGAACAATAAAAAAGCTATCCTTTATATAAAAAAAAAACCATAGATTGTCGTTGAAAATTACGAAATCACGAACATTTAATTTTATTTTTATGGTGATAGTTAAGATTTTTTTACAGAGTTACCAAGCCATTTTTTAATATTATGTTCGGTTATTGTGTTTCTTTGTTTCTTTTTCAGTCTACAGTATTTTATCTGTAGTTGAATTCTTCATTATTTCTTCACACTGGAAGCTCAAAAATTCATCTTTTCGTCAGATCGTGAACCGGCCTCGCCTTAAATACAGAAACCGGCCAAGTGCGAGTTGGACTCGCGCACAAAGGGTTCTGTACCATTATCTATAAAAATCACGTTTGTTGTATGGCAGCCCCCCTTAAAAAAATATTTTATTTTATTTTTAGTATTTGTTGTTATAGCGGCAACAGAAATAGATAATCTGTGAAAATTTCAACTCTCTAGCTATCACGGTTTTTGAGATACAGCCTGGTGACAGACAGACGGACGGACGGACGGACGGACGGGCGGACAGCGAAGTCTTAGTAATAGGGTCCCGTTTTACTCTTTGAGTACGGAACCCTAAAAATGTAAATAAGATGTTTAGCCTCTTAGATGTAACAAGTAACCAATGTGTGGAATAAAGAATAAGAAAAAAGAACCTGTCAAGTGCGAGTCAGACTCGCACACCGAGGGTTCCGTGCAAACGTTCATACACCATGCCCCAGTTCACGACCCCATTCATTCTTGAACAATCTTAACAGCTCATAGCAGAGTATTACCGTTGTACAGCGCCATATATATGCATTTTGGTACTAATAACCTGCAACTAGTATGTTGGTTTATCAGCGATATTTTTTTATCACGCGTACCGTTTTCGATTATATATTTTTTATTTGAAAGAAATAACGATAATTTCTTTGGAATTTGAACACATAAAATTCCATACAGAAGTAGGTATTAAATTACAAACTAAAGTAGTTATGAAATTATCTCTGATAAATAAAAAAAAATACGCTAGATAGAGGTATCGTTCTATTTTTCCTGTATTATTTATGTTACTCGTAATCACATTTAATAATTTCAGAATTTTGGCTTGGTAAAATTCAGAGTTAAGCGGGGAGGAATGCTATTTTTTTCAAAATTGTTTTAGAAAGCGCATTTCAAGCCCTTTCATATGATACCCCACTTGATCTATTAACTAGACTTTGAATTTTTAACCCCCTCATATTCGTCATTTACACTTTTTCATTCTATTCTCTATGAAATCTTAATACACATATTTTAATCGTCGAGTACAAAAATTAATTTTAATGAACTCGTACAAAAAGTATTGTTCACAATAGTGTTATAATCAAGCTTTTTAATCTCGTACCTTACTTAGGCCACTCAGCAAGCTTCGTGGCCTAAACACGGTACTCGACTAAAAAGCTCTCTATTATAACACGATTGTGAAAAATACTATTTCTACGAGTCAACTGAACTAAATAATTAAACAAACTCGATACTGTTGAAACGAAGTGCAGCCTATCGCTCGTACGCGCGTTGTTATCTTAAAAGACATCAACGAGCGTACGACATCAACGAGTAAACTCCAGGGACCGGAAAACACCTCTTTAAGGTTAACCGTATCGATCCGGTAACCGAATCAATTCGGTTACCTGTTATGGGGTTAACCGTATGATACGGTTAACCGATTGTTACGGTAACCTTATCGGAAGTGTTAACCGTAACTACTAATTGAGTTAACCTCAAACCCTATTGGGATGGGGTTTTTAATTGGGGTTTTCATTGGGTTATGGTAACCTTATCATCAGCTGCTTATTGTGATTTGCGCATTATGTTTAAACATGTTATAGAGTATCGCGTATCGTACTCGCGTTGCTGTTTCATGGGATCAGACTCCCGGTGGGTAGTTATACAATTTAATTAGTTTTATATCATGACATGACACACACAATCTAACTTTCTATAGAAAAAAACATTAAGATTTAAAAGTTCAGTGGCAGTAAAGGTAAATTAAGGGCTCTTAAGTAACGAATGAAATAAATATATAGTTAGATATATTAAAATATACTTAATAGGAAGCCCCTACCTTGTAATCTGCATATCACTGTGTTACGGAAATAAATATTTATTTTTCATTTCTTTTTCAAAATAAAAAATTTGGATGCAAATGTACCTACTATACGAACAAAATATTTTCACCTCACTTGCTCGGAAAGGTCTTTTTGTATGTTTGATATCTATTGAGAAAATTGCTTTTTTATTGCGTTATAAGTACTATGACGTAGAACGTTAAATGTTTATTTATGGTTTTTTGTATATTTTATAACATATTTTTTTTTTACTTTTTTTTTAACTTTTTTAAACTTTTTTTTTTAATTTTTTGAAAGTTTTTTCAACTTTTTTAACTTTTTTTTAACTTTTTTTTTTACTTTTTTTTTTACTTTTTTTACAACTTTTTTTAACTTTTTTTTTTACCCTATTTCTTATTTTCCTCGCTGTAGTGAGGTGAAAAGATTAGTGTTATACACGGGTGAAAAGTTATTTTACTTCTCGTGTGTTGAAACACGAGCTAGCGAAAGGATTCTATGATTGACCACGAGCGAGTGGTTCAAAAATAGAATCCTGAGCGTAGCGAGTATATACCCAAAATGAACACTCGCAGGTAAAATACAACTTTCCCCCCTTGTATAACAAATAACTATTTCCACGTCGCGTCGCGTCACGGATTAGTCGATAGGATAATCTTTGAGGCGGCGGCGTGTGTGCACCTAATATAGAGTTGTTAAACCACCTAATCCCGGGATCATAAAAATTACTCTTTAAAAGCGTTTTAGTGCGATTCATTTTATATTTGTTACAGTATTTGCTATCGGAGTGCTTATGTGGATTCAATATTATCTGGCGTGATTCCACTTGAGACCGTCATTAGCAATAACAATAGGCTTAAGTCGCGGCGAGCCCATTTTTTGCAAACACTTGCTAAACACCGGCCGGCGGTGCTTCAAATGATCATGATACTTTTCCTGTTACCTTTCCGTTTAGCAAAATTAACACAGCTCAGCAAAACAAAACGACCATTTGAGAGATATGGTCATACTATAGTGTTATAACTAAAATACGTGACCATATTAATGTTTGCGAAAAATCTTATTCTGAAAATAATGAGAAATATCACACCCCAGTTAAAATCAGCCGCAAAGTTAAAAGCTTAAGTCGCTTAAAGATAACAACGTTGGCAAGAACGTATTTATAATAATGAATGAGGCATTTATTGCTGTCACTACGACCGCCGCCGTAATCTGGTTAATCCTAAAACATTAGAAAATACCAAAACACATTCGTTTTTGGCCCGCTTTTACCTCGCCGTGCGATAACAATATGACTATTCATATCAATAGAAAAATAAAATAATAATAACAAGGTAATAAATCTCTTTATATGAGTACTATCTCTTAATTGCAAAAAACGCAGGCAAACCGTGGCATTAACTATGGCCTAAGACCAACCAGAAAGTCCATTCTACAGTACATTGATGAAATAAAAATTAATTGGCCCAGTGGTTCCAGTTATTACCTATTACCAACGATCCGATTTCCCGATGCGAAACGGAGTAAATGATTCCGAGACTTACTTTTATTTTTGGAGAACAAAATTTAATAACATTTTAACAATTGATATAAAATAATATCACTACATACAAAAACATTCTAAATAACTGATCTGCCATTGATCTAAGCGGCTTAACTACAATTATAAAAAAACATTTTTTTTTATACAAGATATTGTAATTTGGTGATTTCCATATTAATATTTCTACTCGATATCCCACCGTGTTGCACCATAAATTCTGATCACTGCCCACACATACACACACACTATGAAACTTACGAAGCTACAGCTTCAAAGATTTTTCCTCTTTATAATATTTGCATAAATTAGGACCAAGAAGGGTTCATACTTAAATCCCGGATTTCTAAAAACACAATTTATTCATATTCTTTTGTAGTCCCGGGATAATAACTCTATGTTGTTATACGTGCGGAGGTGCCGATGTATCGTTGTCATATTGACAACAGATTCTTACATTCTGATATTGTGTATTTGGCTAGCTAGAGCCAATCAATGAGATCGACGAGTTCATTAGAAACGTATATAATAAAATGCACTAAACTGGGTAAAATCGTACAGCTCCGAAAACTGGATTTAAAACAGTACCTAACAAGATCAACCAAAAAATGGTCCTAATTACTTAATTATTAATCATCATAAATCCTTTATAAGTTAAGTTTGTACGGAATCCTCGGTGCGCGAATCGGGTTCTTATTCAAACTGTTTTTTTTTTCATAATAAATAAGCAATGTACCATTTGACACACTGTTTGAATAAGAAGCCGCGTTTTCGGCAAACGAAACCAGTTTGCATAGAGATCAACATGGTTGAGTGAAACGCATTAAGTGCTTCGGCTTGCAGACGGCGCTTGCGACTTTTGCCTCGCGGCGTCGCAACAGTGCCGCCGAGCGCCTTGCGGTATCCTAGCAAGCTTGGTAAAACCGATGCCAGCCACTGCGGTTATTCAATAATAAGTCGTATTTAAGTGTGCGTTAAAATCATATTCCTTTAAACTGGTTCAAAACCTCATGATACGGTAACCGTATTGGATGGGGTTTTCATTTCGGTTAGTGTTAACCTAGGTTAACTGAGTTAACTGGATCGTTGGGGTTACCCTTTCAATAAGGTTACCTTATGATAAGGTAACCTTATTGATTGGGGTTTTTAAAACAACCTTTAAAATAAGCATATGGAAAACCCCGATTAGGGTAACCGGTTCCGGAAACTCAATAATCAAAGCGATTCTATTGGTCCAATTCATTACAGTTCGGTAAAGCAGCCACGTGATTGGTCGAATTTATTTAAGTTCTATTTTCAATTTTTTTTCAGTTGTCTAGAGCGTATCGAAACAGTTATTTCGATTGTTTCGACAGTAACATGGACTACAACTATGAAAAGAGTGACGTTGCAGTATTCTCTATGAAATCTTAAACACAGATTTTAACCGACGAGTACAAAAACGTATATTTAGACACTCTCAAGAGGGAATCAAAATTTATAGGATACTTTCCGTTGACCTGGAACTATGAAAGTTGGCAACTAATATTGTCTTATACCTATAGGTACTACAAGTGCAGGGAAAAATCTGGAAACTATACAATTGTAATTTTGTACGGAACCCTCGGTGAGCGAGCCTGACTCGCACTTGTCCGGGTTTTTAAATAGTCCTGGAAAGTTTACTGTCTTAGGAGAAAATGCATTAGATATAATTCAACATTAGGACAAAAGTTGTCAGGCTGATACTTGATAGTTATGACAATGCACGTGTTTGCTTTGAAAGGAACGAGGCGATCGCTGGTTTACTGAAAACCGGAAATTGAAGGAGAGTTGTCACTGTCAGATGACAATTGTTAAGATCATGAAAGAGGGCCCATGTCTAACAAAGAGGAACCATTGTTTTATGTTATAGGTGCCTGGTCAAAATTACAATCTGCAAGCTATACCCCGCTCGCCATTATTATCACAGGTAAGCTTATTTTTAACCCGCGACGCGAACCAGTGTGTGTGTGTGTGAGTGAGTGTGTGTGACGAATGGACCGATTTGAATGCGGAATGGTTCTTAGCTCCGCTGTCCGCGTAGCTGACGACCGCTTTAGCCTAGTTGGTAGTGACCCTGCCTACGAAGCAAGAGGTCCTGGGTTCGAATATTTTGTTCCGGTGTCATGGATGTTTTCTATGTATTTAAGTATTTATCTAACTATATAAGTAGGGGTAATACGTACAAAATGACACAGGCGGGTTATTTTGAATTTAGCAGACTTTAACGCGAAACTGACAGTGACACCACGTGGCCAGAACGAACTTGTATAATCTGTCAAGTTTTGAACGCAACCATTTCATTCGGCTCGGTGTCATGGCCGACGGCAGGTATTCACACGTTACGAGTTTTTTTCATACCGAGAAAGATTTTGTTCAAATGGTAAGTTTTTTGCAATTTTGTCAATTTATATATCTTATCTAGGTGAGGGCCCTTTCGGATGCACTTCGACCCAGTGGGATCTTTTGTGCATTTGCCCTCTCCTTTATACCTGCTCCCAGGCTTGCTCCATCATTTCCACAAAGCGGATGATGCAGTTCGCCGGGAGCACCTTGAATTCCTTTGGTTGCGGGTAACCGTTACCAAAGTAGTTCATTCTTTGTCTGGCAAGGGCATGACATTCACACAATAAGTGTTCCATAGTCTCGTCCTCCTCGCCACACATTCTACAGTCTAAACTATCAGATAGTCCCATCTTGGCCAAGAGATCCTTGACCCCGAAGTGACCTGTGAACACCCCAGATATAATTCTGAGTTGCTTCCTACTGGATTTCCAGAGTTTTCTGGTCCAGCCCGAGTCCACTCCTTCTATGAAGAGCTTAGAGTGCCTTAAGCCAGCCTCATTCCTCCACTCGTGTTGGTGTTTGGTTTTGGCGTAGGCTTTAAAGGCCGATATTATGGTCCCCTGCGAGAGTCCCACAAATGGTTCTGGACCTACAAAGTGATTTGTAGAGCGCCCTCTTGCAAGCTCATCTGCTCTTTCGTTGCCGATGAAGCCCTTGTGCCCTAGTATCCAAACTAGTTGCACCTTATTGTGCCTTCCAAGTCTGTTTAGTGCTTGGACGCCATTATAAATTAGTCTAGAGTCCACTTTCGGCGCCGTATGCGCTTTAAGGGCCGCTTGACTGTCACTGAGTATATAGATAGTCCGCCCTTTGGTTCGCCTGTCTATATTCTCCTGTACACAAGCAATTATGGCGTATGTCTCCGCTTGGAAGACAGTTGCCAAACTACTCATGCTTACACTACTACTATAGTCATTTGCATAAATGCCTGCTCCCGTACCGGATCCCATTTTTGATCCGTCCGTGTACCATATACTGTCTTCGATACCAGACTTTGGTGGTTCTAGACCTTCGGCCCACTCAGCCCTGGTTGGAACTTTTGTTGTGTAGTTCCTATGGAATACATACTTGGGTAGCATTTTGTCGCTTCCCATGTTTGTTATTCTATCTAAGAAACCATCAGTCTCCATGTTTGTGTGCTTAGTCTTCGGCTTGATATCGCTCCACAGTCCAAGAGTTCTTAATCTGTAGAGCGATTTGCGCGCCTCTGACTTAATCACCATGTGAAGTGGCGGTAGGTCCAGTAGGACTTCTAGCGCCGCTATTAGGCGTGGTACGAAACGCCCCTGTTATAGCCATACATGCCGTTCTCTGCACCTTTCTCAGGGCCTCTCTGCATGTGCTCATTAAAGTCCTTGGCCACCATACCAGGCTACCGTACAGTATTATGGGTCTCAGCGTCATGGTGTAGATCCACTTCAGTACCTTAGGGTTCAGTCCCCATGTTTTGCCATACGCTGATCTACACATTCCAAATACCCTCAGGGCCTTTGTAATGGTGAGATCTGTATGCTTCTTCCAGTTCAGTTCCTTATCCAGTGTGACACTTAGATATTTCACGTCATTGGACAGTTCTAGTACCCTTCCGTACAACTTCAACTGCTGTATGCCGCGAAGGGTCCTTTTCCTAGTAAAGGGTATTACTACAGTTTTGCCTGGATTAATGGATAATTGGTGACAGTCGCACCATCTCTCCACTTTCCTCAGTGCCTTGTTCATGATTTCTGATACCGTACTTGGGAATTTCCCATTAACCAGTATCACTAAATCATCAGCATATCCTACCGTGTGGATGGGACCTTTATTGAGTTCTATCAAGAGTGAGTTCACCACCAAACTCCATAGAGTTGGAGAAAGTACCTTGTGGACATCTTTTTGTGGCCGTGGCCATTATCTCATCCCCTAATAGAGATGACTTTATCAGTCTGCCATTTAGCATGTTGCCTATCCATTTACAAATGGTCGGCTCTACACCATGTTTTGCAGCTGCTTCGCTAATAGCATTATACTTGGTACGATCAAACGCTCCCTCCACGTCTAAGAAAGCCGCCAGACTTAGTTCTTTATTCTCTATAGCCTGTTCAGCCCTGGTTGTTACCAGATGAAGTGCCATTTCCGTTGACTTCCCTGGCTGATATGCACATTGTAGTTCGTGCAGCGGATGTCTCCTTAGTGGGCCATCCCTTATGTGTCTATCTACCAACTTCTCCAATTGAGGAAAAATGACGATAGACTTATCGGCCTATACGATTTGGCCTCACTGTAATCCGCCTTACCCGGTTTGGGTAGGTAGGTTACTTTTACCATCCTCCACACACGCGGTACGTGTGCGAAGGCTAAGCACGCCCTGTACAATCTGCTAAGGTGCGGGATTAGTACAGTAGCGCCCTCCAGCCCGGCTAGCACACTAGCAAAATGACGACTTTTATGCACATGTTTTATGTCCACAACCGAAGTATAAAATTTTACCGTCATGAGCTAACATGCTATACCATCATTTACGTAAAATGTGACCATTTATATGTCTTGCACATAAAACCATTTGCTTTACGTCAAATGCTAACATGCTCTTGATTTTGGCACATAAAACTTGACGATATGAGCCGTTGACGGACGAAATTTTATGTAGGTCACTCGAGACCCCGGATAAATTTTAACACTATGAAAATAATATAATTTTCGCAGGATTTCTCCGATTTCTGTCACAACACATACGGTTTCAGTCTCAAAACTCCTATCGTCTCCTGAAACAATGATCTAGCATTTTTAATTTTAGCTAGATCATGATTACTAACTATAAATTAGTATAAATAACGCAATGATTATGATTTTTTGCTTGTGTTGTAATAAAGTATATTACACAAATTTACAAATATTATTGATTCTATTATAAACTAACATGTGTTTTGGTACTCGCTAAATTACTTAAAACCACTACGTAAAACTTTTTGTGGGGTGGGAGTAACGTAAATAAAAACAAAAAACTATTATAACACAACTTAATACAGGAGAACAACTGTTTAGTAAACTGTGCAGTGCTTATCATTACTCTTTAATTAGGTAGTATTATAATAGACTTCTAACCATAGACTACTATTGAACGAATGAAATGAATGTAATAATTTTGCTACGTATATTTTACGCTATGGCATAAATATATGCTGCGTGGTAATCATGTTAGCTAAGTAACGTAAAAATGGGCACAATCGTAAAGTTATACGTCCGAACGTAAATATATGTCCGATTAGTGTGCTAGCTGGGCTGTAGTAGAATGAGGTAGATTCCATCTGGCCCCGGGGCTTTGTAAGGTTGAAATGTCGAAAGTGCCCACTTTATCTTTGTATGATCTACTACCTTTTTACACATGTCCCAATTGTGTCTCGTTGTACTTGTGGTTTGTTCCAACGCACTAATTGTGCAATCGTCTGTTACGCTCTCGTGTATTACTGAGCCTGGGAAGTGCGTATTACACATTATCTTAAGGATCTCTAGCCCCATTTTCGTCATTGTACCGTCATTGTCCCTGATGGATGTAAGCGGGACCGACTTTGTGGTTGCTAATGCCTTTGTTAGTCTCATTCCTTCCGGTATTGACTCGATCTGATCGCAGTGGTTCCTCCACGCTCTCCTTTTCGCTTTTCTCACAGCCTTGCTGAGTTCTGTGAGTTTTTGTGCATAATACCCAAAGTCATTAGATAACTTTGCGTCATTAAATATTGCCCTGGTTTCCCTCCTGAGTTTGACTATTTCCGGGGTCCACCATAGTACCTTTTTAGCCAGGGTTTTCTTTTCCGGGCAGTTATTAGTGAAGGCCGTGTATACGGCTTGTACTATTTTGTCCGCTTCGAATTCTATGTCAATAATAGAGTTTAGCTTTCCTTTTGGGTCTCCTAGGTCCACTTTTAGGTCAGTTCTAATGGCCGTCCGTGATCCTAGGATTCCGTTTTTATATAGCATTTGTGTCATTACTTAAACATGTATCTACGTATTAAATAACTTATTTTTAGAAAAAGAGTCCGTGTCAAATTTTACTTTTTTTAAACGATCTATGGACAAAACGACATATATATATAATGGACAAAATGACATAGGTATGTCATTTTGTCCATAGCTTTTGACATTTTGGGTGCGGTGCGTACAATGTTCGCATTGGGCTCACGCTTCTTGCGCAGATGTTCCAAGAAGAACTAAGCGTTTCATTTGCGAACTATGCCAATAATTATATAGCTTTTATGTATATGTCATTTTGTCCATTAGCACTATGTCATTTTGTCCGAAGCCTACGGACAAAACGGATTATGGCGGATCTCAGTTAAACAATTTTTGTTTTTTTTTCTGTTGATTTTTTGCTAAGAATGTTTACTCGTTTCGATAATCTAAGGACCAAAGATGATTTATGTAAACTATGGCTGTGTTTTGTACAATCAATAAAAAGTTATTATACAAAAATGAAACTATACGTCATTTTGTACGTACTTCTCCTACATATGTATATCTTCGTCTAGTACCCATAGTACAAGCTTTGATTAGTTAGGGACTAGGTCGATTTGTGTAATATTGTCCGCAAATATTTGCATCATGCAACAGCTGCATCATGTCCTCCCACCTCCCTTTCATATCTAAAAGTACACAGTGATAGATGCAGGCTTGTAACTTCTAACTCACAAATATCTGTCTGCTCTTGTGATTGTATAAAAAGGACTGATTATCTACGATATCTTGGCATCACGGTGGACGAAAACCGAAGCACATTGCCACCGTAGCTGGTAGGGTTCGCAAACTAATTTACACAATTAAACTGTTGTTACGGGAAGCTGCTGGAGAAAGCCTGCTTAGAGTTGTGTATAGCACTGTGCCAGTCAATTTTATCTTATTGTATACTGGCTTGGGGCGGCTCTGCCAAATCTAGTCTCATAGCATTGGAGAGGGCGCAAAGAGCGGTTTTAAAGGTTTGCTTGGGTAGACCTCGGAGATATCCCACGTCGAAACTCTTCAAGGAGGCTGTATTTTAAAGCGTACGCAGATTATTTTTCATACGTGTTACCATGTGCGTACACTGAAAAACGCGGAGATTGCCCGAACACACATGGTACTAAAAATAATCTATAAAATCCCTAAACCCCATGTTAACACAGTTTTTTCGAGAAGGTTCTCAGTGTATTCCCTCACATATATAATGGAATTGTAAAAATCTGTGACATAATGCACCAGTAGTGTTACTGAAGCTCAAATGCTTATCCGGAGCCTCCTCTTGGAATGGAACTATGAAATGTCCGAGGACATTGTAAAAGCTTCAAAAAAAAAACATATGCTCTGCTCGCGCGCACCCACAGCGACACACACACACACACACACACACTCATACATACACACACGGATACACACACAGACATACAGCATTGAAATGTAATAAAATAATATCTTTATACACCGTGGGCCTGAGGAACCCGACCAAGTTTAACTATCGATTCTAGAGCCTATTTGGAGTATATAATGTGGTATAACATATAGTCCAATTACGCATAATCGTCGAGATATAAATTATTTAAACCAAAATTAAAATTTTAAAATCTCAAGTCTAACACACCCTAAGAACGTGACGTAGGTACATGGACGCGTTTAAACTATTTTAATGAATATGCTATTCGCAGTATTTCGCCGTACATCGTATTACGTCGGAGTGATTTGTAAAGTGTCGTTTGATTACTTACTTTCTCGCCTAGGGATAGGATTGTCTTTCTCTCACTCAACTAAAGATTTGTTCACAAGGAAGTGCTTAACTTTATTTAGTAATTTGGTTCTAAAAAAATATTTTGTTAAAATGTTTAATTGGACCTATGTTTATATAACATTAATTGATCGTAATATCTTTGAGAGTACGCTGCTAAAATCTGTCGGGTTCCTCAGGCCCACGGTGTATATATGTAATATTGTAACTATGTATCAAATCAACTATATATTAAAGCCGCATCACTATGGCAATTCTGTTCTGAAACCCACGATACAGGCGTTGCCTAGTGTGGGTATCACTGTAATTTCTGTATGTGTATTTGTATTTTTTGGTAAATAAATATATTTTGATTTTTTTGATTTGATATTTATTTATTTATTTTTAAATATTTAGCTACGTTTCAACAAAATTGGGCTCCTACAATTTTTATAGCAAAATATTCTGTGGGCTAAGTAGAGCGTTAGTAACCTTTTTGAATTTCAGGGCGTTACTCCAAACTTCTGCAGCATACGTTATAATTGGTTCAATTACGTGCTGTATATGATAACGACGTTTTCAGAGTGTACTCCCCAAGTGAGCCGGATGATTTTACAAAGTTTCCCATACATTTTTTGTGCCTTTTGGGTGATATAATCGCAGTGATCGATAAACTTAAAATTTTGATCGATTACTACACCAAGAAGTTTGAGGTTGTTTGAGAATATGAGCGGGTTGTTGTCCATTATAATGACGCAGGTTTTGGCTTTTGGAGTACAGGTGATCATCTGTGTCTTCTGTGGTGCAAATTTGAGGTAATTATCGATGCCCTACTCGGAGATGTTGTGTAGAATGCGGTGTGCGTTATTTTGAAGATCATTATTGTTTTTAAGGAGAATGTCGTGTGCATAAGCTTGCATAAAATTGCCGTCTGGAAGTTCCATATCAAGGAGGCTATCCATGATTAAGTAGGTTCCATATAATTGGTCCCAGTACTGAGCCCTGCAGGTCGATCACGTAACGCATTGAACGAACCTCGGGTAGGTCTCAATGTCACTTTTTATATGGAAAATTGACAGTTAAATTGTACCGACGCGCGTTCGGAACGTTACGTGATTACCCCTCTGTACGTAGCCTCAGTTTTGTGTTTTGGTGGCAGTGGCATCATTTCACACGAAAATATAAAAAAAACAATAAATTTTGGGGTTCCCCATACTAAGAACTGAAACTCAATTTTTTTTTTCATCAAACCCATACGTGTGGGGTATATAGATACATAGATATATAGGTATATAGATACCCCAAAAAAATATGTTGGAAACCTCAATATCATTTTTAAAGACCTATCCATAGGGATAGGTCTTTAAAAATGATATTGGGGTTTCTAACATATTTTTTTTTCTAAACTGAATAGTTTGCGCGAGAGACACTTCAAAAGTGGTAAAATGTGTGTCCCCCCCCCCTGTAACTTCTAAAATAAGAGAATGATAAATCTAAAAAAAATATATGATGTACAATACCATGCAAACTTTCAACGAAAATTGGTTTGAACGAGATCTAGTAAGTAGTTTTTTTTAATACGTCATAAATCGTAAAAATCAATTTATTTAACGGAACCCTTCATGTGCTTATTCATGAGTGCTTCGGCTGATCTGGCTGGACTTTGTGTACTGTGTTGGAGCAAATTTTCAATGTCGCTGGTGGCTGAGGTTGGGGAAGGTCCTTGAGGAGTCGATTAGTGATAGTCCAGACGTGTTGGCAACTTTGGTTTGAGCAGAAGTCTCTAAGGTGGTCTGGTGATGTTTTGCGAATAGCGTTGCACTCGCGAACTACGCGAACACACCGACCGTGTCATACGCGTCAATTACCGTTTTAGACTAACGACCAAATAAAAATGTTTGTCCATTGGCCATTGAAATTATGGCTTGCTAGCTGTCTGGCTTCATTGGCTATACGTTTCAACGGATTAAAACGAGATCGATACACGATAGTCTGTTATTTCTCTAAGAGAGTAAGAACAGCTCTTGCGGCCCTCTAAGGGGTCCCAAGTACCTGCAGGAAAAAATGAGAAGCCCGCAGAGGGATCACCACAACTGAAGGGATAGTCATCCATCCTCCACCCGCCATAATCCTTCATCCTCCATCTTCCATAATCCTCCTTCCTTCATAATCCTCCTCCATAATCCTCCATCATCCATAATCCTCCATTCTCCATCTTCCATAATCCTCCAGCCTCCATAATCCTCCATCATCCATCTTCCATAATCCTCCATCCTCCATAATCCTCCATCTTCCATAATCATCCATCCTCCATACTCCATAATCCTCCATCTTCCATAATCCTCCATCCTCCATATTCCTCTTTCATAATCCTCAATAATCCATCTTCCATAATCCTCCATCCTCCATAATCCGCCATCTTCCATAATCCTCCAAATTTCACATAATAAATAAATAATTCAAGTAATAAATTTGTAAAGTATGTAACAGTAAACATAACATTCCGTAGTCGGAATACAGTTTTTTTAAACTTTTTTTGCATGTTCACAGTCAAACCAACAGCGCTGCCAAACAGGATTCGATGTTCCCAAGCAGAACTTTAAAGTAATTTCGACAACCCAGGTAACTATTAAAGGAAGGTTCGTCTTTCCATCAAACTTGAAGCTAAAATAGTTAGTACCGTAAAATTGGTCAAAATAGACATTCAAACCTTGATAAAAAATATTTTTACACGTGGCACGTTGATTAATACCTATATAGGGTGGGATAAATTTTGTTACTTTTGAAACTTTGCAATTTATTTTTTGAAAATAACATATTTGATATGACCCTCATCTCGTCGCTTGCACTCCTGCAAAATAATACGCAAATTTTGGGAAACTCGCTGACACATACTGGGAGCGATCTCGGCTATCTCATCGCGGATGTTTTGCTTGAGTTTGGATATTGTTTTCGGTTTTTAACTTAGAATTCGACTTTATTAAATATCCTCGCACGAAAAAATCGGCGGGAGTGAGATCCGGGCGTCCTCCTATTGTGGGGTTAGTTCCAGAAATGAGAAAAATTATGTAATTGCTATAATAAGATTTATTCAATCAGCACACTTTAGTCGTATACAATCACTTTCATAACCGTCCGTACTATCCGGCTGCCGCCAACGTAATGATCGTGCGCCGATCCTGCCGCTCGACTATCACTCGGTAACCGTTAAACCACACCAGAGGGCGCTCTATCGGAAATAGTCAAATCAACAACTTCGGTTTATCGAGAAATAGTAAAGTGGCTTACATTTAGTCATTTATACACTTAAATTATATAATAATAATATTATAAAGAAAAGAAAGAAAGAAACATTTATTCGAGACAAACAACACACAGCGTTTGTCACGAAACGATACTACATACGTATAACGAAACGATACTAATGATACATGTCATCATCAAGCTAACACTATATTTAGGAGGACGCCCGGATCTCACTCCCGCCGATTTTACATACAAATTGGCGGCGAACTGTTACATACAAATTGTTGCTTTTATAAAACTGTTTTACATAAAAAGCTCGTTGTTGATCAGTAAAACGATTCATTGCAAATAAAACTGCATAAAATAATGTCAAATTGCCCTACACTCAAAAACGATATAATTTATTATTATACTGATATTCAGTGTTGCCATTTACAACAATGTATGGCCCACCCGTACGTAAAAAATATTCCGGCTGTATTAATTTTAGTTTTAAATGATTATCTGTCGTTTCATTTCATAATCTTAACGATAAACACAAAATTAGTGGGAAGTCCCACCTCACCCCGTAGTGGAGTTAGAGGGGATAGCAAAAGGGTGAGCTGGGAAAATGTATGGAGAAAAACTTTCGGTTTGTGAATTTCGGATTAGTTTGCGCGAACCGCGTTCCGTGCCACTCTCCGCTCATGTTTTCGCTCCTCTTCCGCATGATCGCTCCCCGCAACCTTGGTTCCACTCCAGCCCTCATATCTTTCACCTCTCACTTCTAGAGACTCCATTTTTATTAAATGTTATAATTTGGCTAAGTACTCCGTGTTGCCGCAAGATAAGAAAATATGTCTTAAAGTAAAATAAAATTACTTTTAGAGCAACCTGAGCAAGAAAATAAAAGTAGCAACTGAAAATATTCGCGTCCCTACTGCCCCCGCAATCCCTACTCACCCCATTAAATAAAATTTTGAACTGTTTATTTTCAGATCTGTGATTAAATAACATACATAAGTTACACGGTAAATACCAAGATAATTATACATTTTCTTATTATTAGGTAATAAGTTATAACTCTTTGGCAGAAATTTTCTTTACGGAGTAGGTAGGGACTGAATAAGGATAGGGGTGGGGTAGGTAGGTATATAAATTTATTTTGTGCTTTTCAGTGGGTTGGTTTTTTGAAGGCAGTTCCCTTATTTAAGTTTTTTTTTTATTTCATACTTATTAGTGATAGGTATTATTCATTTATTTATTTTAGGTTTGTGACCCCTCATTTCACCCCCTCTGGAGATGATTTTCGGGATAAAAACTATGCATGGTCCTTCCCCGGGACTCCAACTAGGTATCTCTATATCAAATTTCATATAAATGGGTTCCATCCAAATTTTTACCCCCTATTTCATCCCCTTATGGGATGATTTTGTTGATAAAAACTATCCTTGGTCATTCCTCGAGACTCAAACTATCTCTAAATCTAAATCGGTGAAGTGATTTAAGTAGCTCCATACAAATTTTCACCCCTAATTTCACTCCCTTCAGTGATGATTACCGGGATAAAAGCTATCCTATGTCCTTTCCCGTGACTCAAACTATCTTTATACCAAATTTTATCTAAATTGGTTCAGCGGTTTAGGCGTGAAGAGGTAACAGACAGACAGACATACGCAAATTCGCATTCATAATATTAAAGTATGTTGTATACCAAATACTGGAACTCTATCAGCGACATCGATACGAATACATGTATTACCAGTGTGTAACCGCCATACGATAAATAAATAAATAACCAAAAGCTTTTCCAGGATGTGACAAATATTTTTCTGAAAACCGCATCAAAATCGGTTCAGCCAAACGCGAGATAATCACGGACAAACATACATACAAACATACGGGTCAAACTGAGAACCTTATTTTTTTTTGAAGCTGGTTAATAATCTTTTTGAAGCCAGTTATTTGTTTTTGAAGCCGGTTTTCTTTTTATTTAAGCTCATGTTTTTTTTTTGAAGCCGGTAATTTTTTTTTTGAAGCCGGTAATTATTTTTTAGAGCCCGGTTAATTAAAAGAACGCACTCAAATATATCCGTTTGTGAGCCACAATGCCGCATCAGACAGACACAGATACACATGTTTAAAGAAGTCTGGTACCGTGTAATAAATAAATCTTAATCTGATCTATAACACCCCTGCTTGGTTTCGGGGGCTGAAAATAAATACTTCAATAAAAAAATCAGGCCAAGTATCATGACGTGCTGACCGTATCGGCCACGCCGCCCCTTTAATCAAACAAAAATACTTCCAGATCCCGTCGTCATTCTCGCAATGCTCACAGCCTCAACCCTGCGACTGCAACCCGACGGTCACCATCCCACCCCCCTCCTGCACTACCGTCATGGATAACACCCTCTGCAACTGCTTAGCCAGCGCTCTCCTGATGATGACAGCCAATGAGTTCATGAACTCGGCTCTCTGCAACAATGTCAATGAAGACTACTCCATACCCGTTGTAGAAGCATCCGTTCCTGCCTACGGCCTTTCTTCATTAATGAAGAATTTAAAAAAAAACCAGTACCCGCAGCAGTACCCAGGACCAAGCTATTGCTCTGATTGTCAACCTGATGACTGCTTTCAGCCTAAGACCTCAGACTGGACAGATATACTAAACTATTTAAACTCACAATGCAAAGAACCTGAATACGACTGCAGCTGTTCCAGAAAATCTTATAAACAGAAAGGTAAATCTGCTTCTCAGATCACAAAATATCCTCAAGAGTGCTGCATTGACCAGCAGTACATACCAGCGTGCACAAACGACATTGACAGCTGTCTAATAGAGGCAATAAAAGAGTACCTATTTAATTCCTTTGGCAGTTCCAGTGGCAATTCATATGGCAGTCCCTATGACAATCCCTGTGGCAATCCCTATGGCAGTCCCTATCGCAGTTCCTATGACAATTCCCGTGGTAATGTAGCTGAAGTGCAGTTCAATGGCGACATACCGGCGCAGTTAGTCTGTAAGTACGGATACTTGCCGACTTGTGTTGACATGCCGGTTGTCAGTATCGATGTTCAGCCAGACTGTAATTACAATTACTTTGCCGGCTCTAAGTGTTAACCATGTCCCGTCAGAATCTAAAGTAGTCTCTCCGCAATTCCTCTTTCTGTACTGAAATGTGTCCCATCCACTGCCACTTAGCGATTCAATCTATATACTCGTACATACCAATAAAGCTTTGGGACGTATAATTTAAATTGTTCTGGCGTCACTTCACTGAACGTTTTCGACAAGTTAAAGATCACGCACTACTCGAATCGAATAATTTCAACGACATTTTCACAAAACATAGAGTATTTATTTAGATAAGATGTTTTTCAAATAAATATATTCAAAATTTATTCTCGTTGTATTATTTTTATATCACTACTGTGGCAAATAAGCATACTGCCCGCTATCCCGCCTGATGATACTGATAATGATTTATTTCACAAAAATACTTATTACATGATATGGGGTATATCCATCAGACTCCAAACTAGGCTTAAGCCTGTATCTTGGCAGTCTGCGAAATAAATGATGTCTGATGGTATGTAACACATTATTTAAGGACGCATACGACTCCAGACCAGTTACTGGCGTACTGGGTAATGAACTAATGATTTAATGACCTAGATAATAGACACAATTGCAGATGCAGACTTTCACTTAAATATTTCATTATATGAAATGAAAAATGAAAAATGATTTTTATTTCATAAGTTTTGTTCTTTTACAAAGATGCTTTGGGGCTACCTAGTAAGTAAATAAATATTTGTGTCAGGTAGTCCCGCTCTTCCATCGGTACAAGTTGCTATATATTATATGAAATAATTTACTAAGGTAATTTTTTTTATGTATAAACATGTCCGCGATCTTAAATGCGAAAGTTGGGATGTTTGTTACTCGATCACTCTTAAACGGCTCACCCGATTTGGATGAAATTTTGCACGAAGATAGTTTATAGCCTGTATTAAAATATAGGATAGTTTTTATTTCGGGTCCACGCAGACGAATTCGCGGGCGGAAGCTAGTATACACTCGTACTCGTACCTAAACGAAAATAAGGAATACGACTGACAGTTGACACTAACAGCTGACTGGTTCATCATCATCATTATCATTTTCAACCCGTAATCGCCCACTGCTGGGCTCTTCGAGTAGGTACGCCACCCGCCTCTATCCTGAGCTAATCTTATCCAGAAGTGGCCCGCGATCTTCCTAATATTGACCACCCATAGAGCTGGTGGACGGCCGATGCACCTTTTACTTAGACGTAGACAGTTGTTTGCAGCAAAATTTCATACTACAGCGGTCGGTGCCGACCAAGGTCGCTCGGTCGGAGGGGCGTGTTGGCGACCGTCCAGAAGACACTTAAGAAGTGGCCACCAATCTGACACCATTTTTGTCCATCTGCCATCACTCTGACTTGTTACTGGAGGCCAATCCTCGGGAAGTTCCAAATAATGTCTGGTAGAGATACTCGTATCTCGCAAAAAAATGGCGGATGTCGAACGAAAACCAATATCCGTATTTTCAAAATCTCACACTTGAGATAAGTAACCTGCGTTTGACATGCATCTGCACTGCACTGAGTCAGTAGCGAGAATGAAAGTATGTACGGTCAACCAATTTGATTCCTAGGCCACCGTAGAACCCTGTCATTTTAACTGCTACATAGCGACGCAATAATTCTAGTAGCCCGTATTGACATAGCATTTACAACGGCAAGGTTCTATGATGGCCTAGGAATCAAATTAGTTGACTGTACCTATAAATAACTACAACTTAGAAATGTTTTAAAACCTCCGACATTTTCATTTCAAAGTTCAATAACTTAAAAACGGCTGAACCGATTTTTTTGAAACGTAGCTAAGAACCATCTCGATCACATATGATCACATCGGCTTTCGAATAAAAAAACCGCATTCAAATCGGTCTATTTGTTTAGAAGCTTTGATGCCACAGACAGACACACACACACAGACACACACACACACAGACACGTCAAACGTATAACACCCCTCTTTTTGCGTCGTCGGGAGTTAAAAACAGATTTTTTGTACTCATCGATTAAAATCTGTGTATTAAGATTTCATAGAGAATACTGCAACGTCACTCTTTTCATAGTTGTAGTCCATGTTACTGTCGAAACAATCGAAATAACTGTTTCTATACGCTCCAGACAACCGATACAATTTATTTTAGTTCTATTTTCAAATTTTTTTTGAAAATAGAACTAAAATAAATTCGACCAATCACGTGGCTGATTTACCGAACTGTAATGAATTGGACCATTAGAATCGCTTTGATTATTGAGTTTACTCGTTGATGTCGTACGCTCGTTAATGTCTTTTTCAACACACCTGCTCGTAAAGTAGGTCTTATTACAGCGTATTTACACTGATAATGCAGAATATTACCCATGCCGTGCCTTTTACATTACATTATCGCACTAGTGCCTTTTCATTACATATCTTTTTAAATATTAGCAAAATAATGCAGAATATTACCCATGCCGTGACTTTTACATTACATTATCGCACTAGTGCCTTTTCATTACATATCTTTTAACATTTTAATTTTTTATTTTATTTTTTTTTTCCTCGCAAATGTGTTGAAAAACGTCGTATGAAACACGTGAGCATTGGTCATTACACTTCTCGTCTCCATTAAGCCTTCGCCTTCGGCTCAGGCTTAAAAACCGACTCGAGTGTAATGACCAACTTAGCACACTTGTATCATAATGTACTATTAAGATATCAACGAGCGTACGAGCGGTAGGCTGCACTTCGTTTCAACAGTATCGAGTTTGTTTAATTAGTTCAGTTGACTCGTAGAAAATTAATTTTAATGAACTCGTACAAAAAGTATTGTTCACAATAGTGTTATAATCAAGCTTTTTAATCTCGTACCTTACTTAGGCCACTCAGCAAGCTTCGTGGCTTAAACACGGTACTCGACTAAAAAGCTCTCTATTATAACACGATTGTGAAAAATATTATTTCTTTACTCTGTCATTGGTGTAATGGCGGAAAATATTGACAGCTGACAAATACTGAAATAAGTACCTATTTGGCTCAAAACGTCAAGTCAGAACAGACTATATGCGAATTTCCACTTTCGTTCCTTCCCCGTCCCGAGAATCAACTAAAGTAAATAGGTATGTGTCATATATGTATACATATTAATTTTGGTATTTATATTTTGGTAAACCGAATCCCTTGAAAACACAGTCGTGCGCTTTCCACCTAAGAAACCGGGATGCAAATAGGCAGCTCAATGTCATCTGGAATGACGTTGCTATTGAACACTGTCCGTAGGTACCCGAGATACCTTGGGATAACCCTTGATAGAACGCTGTCTTTTAAGAACCATTGCGTAAAAGCACGTCAAAAGGTTGGTTCGCGTAATAGCCTGCTGAGGAAACTCGCATCAACCCAGTGGGGTGTTTCCGCCCACACACTCCGCACTACTAGCCTGGCGCTCTGCTATTCGGCGGGCGAATACGCGTGCCCGGTGTGGCACCGCTCCGCCCACGCGGGCCACGTTACCTCGGCACTCAACGACACTTGCCGAATAATAACCGGATGCCTCAAACCCACTCCGCTCAATAAGCTATACCCTCTTGCGGGAATTGCGCCGCCGGAGGCCCGCAGAGAAGTGTCGTGCAGCGTCGAAAAGCTGAAGCAGGAACAAGACCCAAGGCATCCTCTCCACAGCCATGAACTACCACCGTCCCGCCTGAAGAGCCGCAGGAGCTTTATGCGGTACACCGCCGCTATCAAGAGACCGCAGTCCCAGAAACGGCTTAAACACTGGCAAAATACTCGAGCCCCCCCTGAAGATTATGTTCGCCCCGCTGAGAAGCTTCCTGCCGGGCATAAGCAGCCATGGCCGATCTGGAAATCCTTAAATTCATTCTGCGTTCCCAGGTCGGTCGCAGCAAGGAGAACATGCTGAAGAGGGGCGCCCTAAGTAGCTCAGACGCCCAATGTCTGTGTGGTGAGGTCCCACAAACGATGGAGCTCATGTTGTCTTGCCCAGCGTGCCCGTACGCCTGCTCTAAGCAAGACCTTCGAGACGCGACAGACAGGGCGATAAGCGTCGCCACCTTCTGCTCCCGCACAATTTGAAGCCATCGACACGAGAAGAAGAAGAATTTTGGTATATTGCCGCAAGCCCCCTATTTTGTATCGCACACGATTATCTACCTAATCGCTAGACCATTATTTGCTGGAATGGCGTAAACATTCATGGTTGAAAAAGGGATGAAGTACTAAATATGCTGTCTCCAATGTCGGTACTGTAAATTATTATGATAAAATAAATACTTTTTAACGCAAAAAAATGTGGGTTCTCGTTTACTTTTTATCGTAAAAAGTGATTGTAACAGGTACACTCATATATTTATATTAAGCTGTGTTAACATGTGATCCCTGGCATATTAAATGTATTTTAGACAGAGTGTTTTACTGGATATAATAGTAAGTAAATAATTAGAAAGACAATAAACTAATTTACAGTTAAGTTAAATAAACTAATTTACAGTTCATATGGATGAAATATTTTTTCACATCACATCACCCCCCCCCCCCCCCCCCCTACCCCCACAACTCTCACCCTACCCTAGCTCCCGCATTCATCTTCTAACCTATCCGCGATCCGAGTCGGTTTTGCCACTAAGTCCCTGTTCTCTACTGCCTACGTGAAAACTTGAAGTTTATACACCACTATCTTGGCATCGGTTGATCTCTAAGAAAAGTTTATTTGTTATAAATGTAAAATTATATAAAGTAAGTATTTTTAATGAAAAATACTTACTTTATATAATTTTTCGTTGCTTTTAAAAAAAAAAACCCCACCATCTTAAGTCCGTCATCATAACTTATGCAAAAACATCGTTATGATTAAAATTATAATCAACAATATTATTGCTTGATAAATGTATGACATTAACAATTATTACTAAAAATAATTATAAATATCAATATTATGACTAAATAAATGTAGGTATGCCATTTTACATTTATGACTCCATATAATTATGACAGGGAACAATTATGCCATAAAACAATTTATGCCAAAAAAAAATATGAGCATCAACTCTATGCGTAAAGTGTTATGACAATCGATATTATGACAATAGTTGTTATGCAACTAGATGGCAACCCTACAATAGCCCCGCTATTCTGTAACTTGTTACTCACCTCAACACTCATCCACAAATTCTTGACGCCGCGATTCGTAGTAACTAAGCGTAGGTAGAGGTCTAGTTTCGTTAGGCTTGAAGGGTGAGGTGAGGCGCATGAGCGCGAAAAGAATAACAGCCGGTGTCAACTATTAGGGATTGAGGTGTGAAGGATTGGGCCATTTACCTTTATTGAAACAAGATAAAAAAACTAATATTTTATTTTAATATGTATTATATTAATTAATAATTTCATAATAAATTTAATTTTTTATTTCAACATAAGTCAATTACACAGTTAGACAATAAATAAAAAGGTACAATGAGTGTTAATAATAAATTATTAACTTAGTCAAAAAGCCCGCCCCAAGCCACCCCCGGTGGAAAGGTGCCCATCAAGCTCGCCGCGTTGCCGCGCTGAATCGCGATGAACAGACGTTGCACCAGGAATGACCCGGAACGGGGGTCAAGACCCCTCTCCGCTAGACGTCGCCCGATCTCCTTGATGAATTTTCTGGCCTCCGAACCCCAACAACCGGTCGTTTCTACCGCGAGCGGGACAAATAAATAACCCTCCAAAGCAGAATATTTGTCCCGCTTCCTAAGAGCCGCCATCTCAGCAGCCGCTCCAGCCGTGCACGTGGTGCGACCGAGGTGCGAGGCCGCGAAAGTGCTGACGCACGTGGCGTCCCATAGAAGGCACTTCCCTCTATGCCAAGGCACCGGGGTCAAACCATCAGGTCTTTTACCATCCGTCCGACTAAGGCCTGAAGGCTCCAGCACACACGGAACATTTGCCGAGACTAGCGTTTTCCGGACAATATCATTGAGAGCGTGGTGACGCGGGAATCGGCCGGCACATCGACCACAACTCAAGGCGTGGTGACCATTCCTCTCCACCATGGTGCCGCAGATGCATAGATGACGTTCACAAACATCGCAGCCCAGGCGGAGAGCCACAGCCACCCGCATGGAATCATCGTCGAGAAGAGTGCCCACGTGCGGAGAGGGCAGCGCCCGTAACCACGCTCCGGCTTCAGGTCTCGACACTGCCAACAGCCTAGCCCTGTCCACACCCATCGCCTATATATTGTACCTCTATATATATTTTTGTTTCTACAGACTATAAAATAAATACTTTGTCAAGGTATACAGTGATTATGTATACTCTAAGATCTACGTCATCCTCGTAGTGTTATATCCCGGTTGAAAACCGCTTAAAATATAAAGCACTTTTAAGTGGTAAAATGTTCACACCTTTTATTAAACATTCTATAAAACACAAGGGACCCTTTAAGAAATCATAATTTATTAAGTAGTTAACGTTTTACAACAAATTCAACAATTTATTATAAGGACCAGCGCACAAGCCATTGCCCCCAATAACATTAGTAGAAACAAAGTTAGGTGAAATAATATTAGGTGAAATTAAACTATTAGCTATGCAAGGGGAAACACAACTACAGGGTGAAAAACCGCCACACCCACACTGTGAAACAGGAATATTACATTCACCGCAACCACAGTTGTTGTTTTCCAGAAGATTACACACGATCATCAGCTGTAGAGTGTCAGCCAAGTTCTGACAGGATCTAGGGGTGCAATCTGTGATGATGGTCGGTGGGTTGATGATTGGGGAGACACGGTTGGTGATAAAAGGCTGGATGAGGTTCCGACCTAATGGCTGGCGTAAGCATTGTGAAGTCACGGCCTGGAAATGTTGCAAAAATACATGATTTTTAATTGTGATTAGGCGTACCAGAAGATCCACTCGCATTGTTGTCGACGTTTGATATATTTTTAGACAGTGTTGCCATAATTTCCCATTTCAAATACTCTTTAAGTAGGTAATTGATTGATTCCACAAAGTAAAGCCTGATTAGGCTTTACTTTTAAGAATTTTTATTAATTCACACATAGGTTAACAGTATTGCACCAAATCACTTATGTGGTACCTACAAAATACATAACATGATAAGTTACGAGAACAATATCCCTTTGCTGTTCCGCTAAAAAACTTTCAGGTCTATTAGCAAAAATATGAAAATAGGTGCATCTCATCATCGCTAAAAGACCAGGGGGCCGATTTTTGACTTTCGAGCGCTCGAAAATTAAATAAATGTAAATACGATTGTAAAAATTGAAGGCGCTTTTTTTCTACGGATAGAATTGAATACGAGTGGCCAATACCACTCGTATGCAAATTTCCATGGCTATTTAAAAAAATACATTACATTTTTTTGACAGTGTTCTGAGGGCCTACCGCGAAAGGCATTCGAAGTTTCCCCTCTCTTTCATACTTACAAGTTCGTACGTAAGTGCGACAGAGAGGGAAAACTTCGAATGCCGTTCGCGGTAGGCCCTCTGAGAGTCGAGCACTCGAAAGTCAAAAATCGGCCCCCTGCACATTTTTAGCGGAACACCGAAGGAATATTGTTCACCTTTTTCTCAAACATGCAATGAAATCTCGTAATTACGTGGGTTCTATCAGGCTTCAAAGTATCACGTTTCGGGCGGATCTACTCGAGAGAACTTTAAAAGAATTTCATACGAAATTAAATTTTATTTTTATTTTCATTCCACTATTTGTGGCACATCATCACGGCGTTCAGCCATGAAAATTTGTTTGATTTCTTGGAGTTTTATTTATTTATTTCATTGCATGTTTGAGAAAAGCACTACAAATACATGCCTAGCCGTTCTTTCCCGGCGTCTGCACTAATGTACTATTATTGCACACCAACAATGTGTAGGTCGAGATAGATAACAGGCGGACTTATTACTAAATAGCATCACGTCCATTTCCAGGCAGGTAACGGTGACGAATAAGAAATATAGATTATGCAATAGACGTTGGAGAAAATGTTAATTCACGTTTATACGGGATGTGGCCTGTAATAGAAGCAAATATTCAAAGGGACGCTTCCTTAGAGCATTTGCAGTAACCCCTTGTGTCCATTTGATTTTTTTTTGGATTCGGAGAAATTTGGATCTAAAGTTATGACCTTCAAATAATGTATCTTGGCACCACGACATCATGGCACAGCAGTCAATGCAAATTTTGAGGTAACATCATGTATGAGTCATAATACTCATAATAGTTTTTGCATTTTTGTTTTCAAAAGATAATTTTGTGATTTATTTTTTTTATTTTTAAAATAAAAAGTTACTTTTAGCACTCCAGAAGAGTAAAACAATACAAGTAAATTTATTTGGAAGAAAAACTAAAAAAAAATATTTTTTTTTCAAATAAAACCACGTGGAAATAATTGCTTACAAGCTTTATAATGTACCGTTTAATTTGTTACTCCTATTACAGGCCACACCCTGTATACTGCGATTTATTCAGAAACCGTACGTTCTGTTCTGTTCTGGTTTTTGTACAGTCACACAGTGGATCAAAGGTCGCAAAAATATCTGCCACGTTCTATGTAACGGCTCTAGGAATAGAGTCGTCATCAGATATTTTTGCGGCCTTTGTTCCATCATATATTGATGCCGGTGACTGTATTTTGTTTAATAAATATTTAGAAAAGACGATACTTACGGTAATAAAATTATTATATCAAACGTAACATTATGCAAACCATAACATTAGTCGAAAAAATATTATCGTAAACATTACGCACCCTATTTCATGAATGTATTTTTGTTTAGGTTTCGATATTAATTTACCTGATACTGTGAGGCCAGAAGACACGAAACCATAATAACTCTCAGAACCATCGTTATATTTGTTTTTTTTTTATGTATAATTTAGCACCCTGATGTATCTTTGACTGGATGGTCGAAAATAAAGTCGAAATTAAAATACACAACAGTTTTTATTTAATGACAATTTATCGATTAACTAATGATTTCTTGTTGATAATATTTAAAGTTGACCAATATCCCTACTGATAACTACCTACATAGATTAGGGTTGAGACAGAGCTGCATTTCGGCTACGCATTTGTTGCAGTTAAAAGACAGGTTCTGAACACTCTAATACACCATGGTTTTAGGGTTCCGTACTCAAAGAGTAAAACGGGACCCTATTACTAAGACTCCGCTGTCCGTCTGTCAGTCTGTCTGTCTGTCCCCAGGCTGTATCTCACTGATACCGTAATAGTTACAGTTGAAATTTTCACAGATGATGTATTTCTGTTGCCGCTATAACAACAAATACTTACTAGAAAATATAGGCGTCCCTCAAGGATCTATTTTGGGACCTTTCCTATTCTTAACCTACATACATGACCTACCATATATGCTGGAACTGGAAGGTTTAGCTCGTATAGTCCTATTTGCAGATGACACATCACTTTTGTTTAAGGTGCCAAGAAACAGTGATCGAGCCGAAACCATTGTTAATCCTGTATTGCAAAGGGTATTGACATGGTTCTCGACAAACAACTTACTTCTGAACCCCAAAAAAAAACAAAATGTATTTTATTTTCAACTTGCCGCCAGCAAAAATACTATGGACCCAAGCTGGTTCTAGGAGACCATACTCTAGAGTTCTCTGATGGTGCGAATTTCCTGGGTTTGACTGTGGATTCCAAGATGCAGTGGGATACGCACTTAGCTGTCCTAAGTAAGAAACTTTGTTCTGCTGCTTACGCTGTTAGAAAAATAAGACAGGTAACTGATACAGATACCGCAAAACTGGTTTATTATAGTTATTTCCATAGCATTATGTCTTACGGAGTCCTGCTGTGGGGGAAATGTGCCGAAGTAGACAGCATATTTGTTGAAGCCGCGTACCTCACTGAGAGATCTATTTAAGGACTTTTATATTTTAACACTGCGTTCACTATACATTTATGAGGTCATTATGTAGGTACACCAGGAAGCATTACAAAGATCTTTTGAAAAATAGTGACATACGTAACTTTAACACGAGGAACAAAGATAAATTAATGGTGCCTCGATTACGACTAGCAAAAGTAAGCAAATCATTTGTTGGACTGATGCACACCTTCAGGGGGATCTCTTCTTTCGGCTGGAGGGCCGACCAGGAGATGGAGTCCCCGAGGGTCGTCAGGTAGCTTTGGACTACCCGGTATTCCTCGTGGTCCTCGGGGAGGGACCTTATCCCGTTCCCATAAGGGCGGGACTTTGGGAAGCGGCCCAATTGGTTGCGGATCCGCTGGAAGTGGTCATGCCAGTCCGGGACACTATCTACCGTGATAGGGCGCGGTTTTTTCTGGGGTGGCTGGGGCGTCTAGGCCGCAGCTGGTGTTGGTGCTGGCGCTGTTGAGTTGGAGGCCAGTGCGTCGGCGGCCAGTTCCTGGTGCTTGTCGTCGCTGATCTCCACCTGCTCAGCGCTCTCGGCTCTTTCAGCGCTCTCGGCGCTCTCGTCGCTGGATGAGGACGCATCTTGATGGTCCTGTTCCATGCGTTCCTGGTCCAGGTCTAGACGGGGGAGGCTCTGCTTTTGGGGCCTCTTTAATGGAGAGGTTTACGTTTGCTCCCCTGTGGCGGCGTTGACGGCTGATCAGTGGCAGCGTGGATAAAGGGGGCTCCTTCAAATGGTTGTGGTGGAGTCTTCCCGGTGCGCAGCGGAAATGGTTGTTGCGTCCTGCTGCTTTGCGGCGTGGGCGCCGCGCGGGTCGCTTGACTCGCCTGGCCCGCTCCGGGGGCGGGCGGCGGCTGCGGCGCGGTCGCGGCTCGGTGTGCGTTACTCGCCTGACCCGCTCCGAAGGCGGGCGGCGGTCGCAGCGCGGGTGTGGCTCTGTGTGCTTGGCTCACCTGGCCCGCTCCGAGGGCGGGCGGCGGTCGCGGCGCGGGTGCGGTTCGTTGCGCTTGACTCACCTGGCCCGCTCCGAGGGCGGGCGGCGGGCGCGACGAGGATGTTGCGCGGGGCGCCGGGGGCGCCTGTCCCGCTCCAAGGGCGGGTGGCGGTCGCGGCGCGGGTTTTGGTGCGTGGACCTGGCGCTGCGCTCCGGGCGCGCGCTGAGGCAGAGGCGCGGGGGCCTGCTTGTGGGCGGCCACATCGGCGCTGTCCGGCTTCACGATTTTTGGCTTAGCGGGGGGAGCCGACCTAAGATCCCCTGGATAATTTCGGTCGGCTTCGGAAACGGGACCTCTCCGGCTCCCTCGTTGGTCGGTGTTCCGGGGGTGCTAGGCGTTCGCGCGGCTACGAAGGCCGCTGCGGATGAGTGCAAAACAGTCTTGAAGGCCTGCTGGATGCGTGGGTCGCGGGCGGCTCTGGCCGCGTCTCAGATGCCGCGGTTGCGGCGGAAGGTCCGGGGGCGGCTTGTTCGCTCCTGCGGCACTCCCGAGGGGTGCTGGGGCGGCGGGGCCATCTTTTTGTTTTTTTGGATTTTTTGAGTGGGTAATATTACCCATTTAATTTTTCGATCCACCCCCGCCTTTGTATGAAAAGGCGGGGGGTTGAACACATCGGTTTTCTTCCTTGATTAAGAGTGCAGAGTGCCGACGACGCTTTCCACTGCCTCCGGGACTGCAACCATGGACCCTCCCCATGGTACACCCGGGAACACGGTTGCGGTTGGCGGCAGTGGGGCTTGTATTTTCTTATTTCTCAGCTATTCTCCGGCTGAAGCCAGGCCGCTCAATCCGCAGCACTTTACTAAAAAAGGCGCTGAAATTCCGCGAGATATTGGGTGCGTCCGAGTCGGGGTGTTGGCGGTCGGCCGGTTTTTCTAAATACTGTCTACATTTTAGGGCGACCATGTCGGAGAATATAGGCTCGAAATGGAATCCAGTAAGGCCCCGCCCACCATAACGGGTTCTAGATCAAGTCAGCGGGTAACAAACAGCGGGAACCGCAATCCGCTGGGTTTTCCAAACGAGAGACGTGATGCCAACGTTCAGGGGGAACTTGTTCCTGTATGTGCGCAACCTTGTTTGCTACGAAGGTTTTCCACCTCGATGGACACGAACGAATCCAGTTCAGGGCTACAGTGGAGTCCGACCAAGCATACTCGTAGACACTGTCAAAGGTGTGAAATCTTTTAAAGCTTCAGTGAACGAAGCAAACAAGTCCGACAATAAAACTGCTGATAATAACTCCAAACGAGGTATTGAGCACTTACGAAGGGGAGCCACTTTAAATTTTGCGCAACAGAGATGCACAACAGTAGAGCCAACATCTTGAACGACATGACAATAGACACACGAAAAACAGCACAGTAGCTCCTCTCCGACGCGTCGCAGTACCCGTGAAGCTGCAACGACACGAAAGTTACAATCATTCTACGCGGAATGGACTTAAACTTACGCCACTCTTGAGCGATAGCACTATGGATTTTGCCGTCCCATTCGACACCCGAAGCCCACAAGCGTTGTATTAAGTATTTTGTGAAAAATACAACAGGCGACAACAAACCCCACAGGTCAAAAATACAAGAGATGTCCGAGAGGATCGACCGCTTCGTGCAGCGACAATCATTTTGAATTGTTTTAAAGGTGAAATTATCTTCCTTAGGGAGCCACGAAAGACCCTACATTTTGAGCGACAAATCATTAACATCTTCGAAGTTACGAAGTTTTTCCGAATATAACTGCGGCCCTGGCAAACTATCGAGAAATTGAGGACTATTCGAAGTACATTGACGCAGGTGAAGGCAATGAGGCCAGTTTGTCGGCGAATGTGCGCTCCTTTCTAAAATATAAACATTGTCGTGTAATACCTACCTACTTACTAAATTAACTAACACTGAACTTAGTGTACAATCGACGACACACTCAGCCGACCATTTGTGATGATCGTGGGAGTGACATAGGCAATGATACTTATTCAAAAAAAGCAGTTGGGTTTTTAGAAAAATCTTTTGATTTGACTTCACATATAAGTTAGGATGTCTATTAAAATACAAACATTTATGGTTATAAAGACTAGAAATAAAACCAAGACCCTTCATTTTCCTTAGTTTACTACAAAATAATTGGCTTCACATATGGCGACATATCTGGACATAACGGGGCCGCGAGCGCAGCGCAGCTGTACGGGGAACAGATAGGGAGCGCCGCTGCCGAGCACGGGGTACAGCCACACCCGCACCCACAGCACTTGGAGCAGGGGGCGAAGGCTCTAGCCACCACAGGGAGAGCTCCAGGCAGGTACCCCAGGCCAGGAGGCAGCTCTGGAGCCAAAGGCGGCAGCACTAGCTCCTCATTCAGTCCGAAGTTCACGCATTTCTTGGGTACACTGGCAACGTCAACGCAGACCTTTGGAACTGGTCTAGGCACCAAAGCTGTCACGAAGTCAGGGCAGTCCTTGTCGAATACTAATTCGTATGGCAGGATGTCGCAGCCTTCATCATAATCATAATCAGCGTAGATGGGTGCGCTTGGGACAATGGCTTTCTTTTCTTGTAGGGTTTCTTCTACAAGGCTGCTGATTATGAAGAGCTGGATTGTGTCAATGAGGGATTGGATCACGTTGCCGTCAGCTAATGTCGGGCCACAGGCAGGAGCGATGGCGGGGACAGCACCGGCGTAGCGGATGCTCTGGCTTGACGCCACCTGTAAAAAAATGTAGATTATGAATTATCATAAACTTGCGACCCTTTTATACAAAGCTGTTGGTGGTATTTTTGTAATTAAATCAAAATGGCATTCGCAGAGGTGGAGGACGCTCACGGGTGTGCTCTGCGACCGCCATATGCCGATAAAGACCTAAGGCAAGGTCTAAAAAACAGCTGTGAGACCTGCTATGGTGTACGGTGCCGAATGCTGAAAACTGCATGTCAATGAGATGAAGATGCTGAGATGGGCGGCCGGTGTAACGAGACTCGATAAAGTGCGTAACGAACACATCAGAGGAAGCTACAAGGTCGCCCCCATCGCCGACAAGGTCGAGGAATCTCGTATGAGATGGTACGGGCATGTCATGAGACGCGACGAAGACCATGTCGTGAAGAAAGCCCTCGCACTACCGGACAACAAGAGAGGCAGAGGTCGCCCGCTCGCTACGTGGTGGTCCACCATATCAAAGGACTTGTAACAGGCCCAGTTGAACAAGGAAACAACTCAGGATCGATCGACCTGGCGCATGAGAACGAGGAGGGCCGAACCCAAATAATGGGAGGAGGCACAGAAAGAAGAAAAAGAAGAAATCAAAAAGGCTTAGGCAAAATGTGGGCAGTCATTGAATATCATTTCCGTGGCCAGTACCGATTGGCGTTACTTATAGAATCTAAACATAAACAGAAGGTTCTCTGTTAATAAATTCCCTGTTTAGGTACGCCAAACGTGCCTAAATGTGGCCATCCCTTTCTATCGCATGCAACGCGCTGCAACCCGTGCGAGCGTCCCGTCCCAACGCGTGGCAGCTACTAATGGGCCGCCAATTTGGCGGCCGCCGGCATGTACTTGTAGCGGCGCGACGGGATCACAGAGTGAACCGTCCCTGACATAAGTCCCGTTTCAAACGCTGATCAGAAAATAACATATCTACTTACCTTTTTTATCACGAATTATCTATTTCATTGCGATAAAGCCTATTATGCTACGGACACAGGATTTGGTTTATTAAACCAATCTCACGCAATTCATAATTTATAAAATTATTTTACTAACTAACTTGACTGATCTACTTTTGATATAGGATAAAGTAATTTTTTCCAAGGAATAGATAATGAATTAAAACTTACAATAACAAACACAGCTATAATAGTTAAAAACCCCCAATCCATTTTGACAGTATCATATTAAATGAAGTTAAATAACTTCAGCCTACTATAAATACGATTGCATGGAATGGTTTAGAAATTAACAAAAATGTGGGAAATCTACAATTATATTACTAACCTACTTAGAACTTGTGAAATCGACGAATTGCGCGAAAGTCACGTGCGTGACATACATTCTTTCTTTTGAACGCTATTTCGATCTACTAGTAGTAGGTAGGGTCATTTCGCCGGTTGGCGACCACCTAATTTCATGTGCCGGTTAGCGACCACTTAGCTGACTTGGAGAACTGAAAGCATATTTTCTCGTTTTGTTTTGTAAATTCCTATTCCATAACTACAAACAATAAGACATACGACTGACTGTTTCAATAGGCTCTGTAGAATTGATGTTATCTTGAATTGAAAAAACAATGTTCTTCAAGTGGTCGCTAACCGAAGGTGGTTGCGTAACCGGCGAAATGACCCTATATTGTTTAATTAAATCCGACCAATTTTAGTTGCCTTGTACCTACAGTAAACGTCACCTACCTATGCAACGGTACCCTTAACATCAGGCAGACCGTACCTAAGCTTGTTTGCCACCGTCGTTGTATAAAAAAAAAGAAATGTATAAATTTTTCGCCTTATTACAATGGAATAAGGTGCAAAAGTGTATACATATCTTTGACGTCGACTGTACGACAGGCAGGGGATACCGAAGTATTATAATGCCCGGGCTACGTGGCACTACCACCAGTCGATATCGAGAAGTTCTCGACGAGAACACACATTACGTTACTTTCCTCGTGAGAACTAAACGCGCTTCGTATAGATTTCGATTGTCGCAAATTCGAGCTGTCAAATTCGTAACACATGGTGCCGTTGTACTCCGAAAACAACTTCAGAATGTTACTCGCTAGCGTTTAGTTTTCGATGCGTAATTTAAACTTTCGATTCGTACGACCAATTGGCATACAAATTTCATATTTCGAATCGAAAAATACCGTTGCGAGAAAAGTTAACTATTTCACTTGCAAAATGGCGCGTGATAAATTATTATTCCGTCTAGAGTTACCGTACCGAACGACACCTATCTCAAAAGAACGCATAAAAATAAGGGTTTTGAATTGACAACTTATATCCGCAAAATTCGGAAAGTCGCGTATTTTGTATTTAAAAATGCAAATAAATGGAACACGTTCCGCTATATTGTGTCGAGACAATCAGTGGAGAATCGGCGCACAATAATAAGTTATAGGTTTAGTTAGTTTGTAACTTTCTCTTTCTGTATCATGTTTTTTTAATTGTTATTTATTGAATAAAAAAGGTATACTTAATGTCGTAACAGCTCAAGGTATCTATACCTTGAGCTGTTACGACATTAAGTATTCCTTTAAAGTATTTAAACAACTTGGCCTTGGAGAATTTTTCAACGTACGCGATGCTTGCAGCCAAAGTAAACGCGAGTCACGTCACCATGGGGGTGATGGTACAGTACCCTTAGCGTGGGATTGAAGTGAGTCGCGTTTACTTCAGACGCCTATCGTCAAGATTTAGTATGAAAAGTCCCACCTGCCGCCCCTGGTGGTCACTCATAGAACTAAAAATCCAAACTGTAACGTGAGTCACTTATACATTACTTAACTCGCGATCGACTTCACGTTCGTTCGTATAGTTTGATCGATTTTCCAATATTCAACTTTATATCACTAGCATTTATCGTTTTAATTTAAATGTTTGTCGGTTATGACATTACAGAATACGCGCATCGCGACGTCGACAGTATCGACTGTCGATACAATATGGCAGCGCGTGGGCCATTTATTTGCATTTTTAAATACAAAATACGCGACAATTCGAATTTTGCGGATATATGTTGTCAATTCAAAACCCTTATTTTTATAAGTTCTTTAATTTGAGATAAATTTCGATCGGATCTACGGTAACTCTTGACGGAATAATACGATATCACGGGCCATTTTGCAAGTGAAATAGTAAACTACAGTCGCGACAGTATTCTTCGATTCGAAATGTCTCACACTACCGATTGGTAGTACGAATCGAACGTTAAATTACGCATCGAAAACTAAACGCAAAGTGCCTAACGTTTTGCAGTTGGATTCGTAGTACAACGGCAGTGTGAGTTACAAGTTTGACGGGTCGAATCGAAGAATACCGAAGCGAGATCGAAATCTATTCGAAGCGCGTTTATTCGATCTCGTATGTAGTTACTTATCGTAAGGTTACAGAGCCCTTAGCGTGGGATTGAAGTGAGTCGCGTTTACTACAGGCGCTAGCGCCTATCGTTAAGATTTAGTATGAAAAGTCTATACACCGCCCCTGGCGGTCACTCATAGAACTAAAAATCCAAACCGTAACGCGAGTCACTTATACATTACTTCACCCGCGATTGACTCCACGATCGTTCGTATAGTTTAATCGATTTTCCAATATTCAACCTTATATCACAAGCATTTATCGTTTTAATTTAAATGCTAGCGTTTGTCGGTTATGACATTACAGAATACGCGCATCGCCACGTCGACAGTTTCGATACAATACATATCGCACATTTAGAATGAAACCGACCTAACACACAAATATTTTGTTCTTGCGTTAGGTCGGTTTCATTCTAAATGTGCGAATGGCGGCGCGTGGGCCATTTATTTGCATTTTTAAATACAAAATACGCGACAATCGGAATTTTGCGGATATATGTTGTCAATTCAAAACCCTTATTTTTATAAGCTCTTTAATCTATATACATAAAATAAAGTCGTGTTAGTTACACCATTTATAACTTAAAAACGGCCAAACCGATTTTTGTGATGTTTGATTTGTTGTATTTGTCTTCACTCCGAATAGCAGAATAACTAATGATAAATGCAAAATGTACAGCAACTTTTTTCTTTTTTTCATTCATTTTCTATGGCGGTACGAAGTATGCGGGGTCAGCTAGTTTAATATAAATTTCGATCGGATCTACGGTAACTTTTGACGGAATAATACGATATCACGGATTCACGGGCCATTTTGCAAGTAAAATAGTAAACTACAGTCGCGACGGTATTCTTCGATTCGAAATGTCTCACACTACCTATTGGTAGTACGAATCGAACGTTAAATTACGCATCGAAAACTAAACGCTAGAGCCTAACGTTTTGCAGTTGGTTTCGTGGTACAACGGCAGTGTGAGTTACAAGTTTGACGGGTCGAATCGAAATATATTCGAAGCGCGTTTATTCGCTCTGGGCCTGTAGTTACGTATCGTAAGGTTACGATTGTAACTCACGTTAGCCGTACAGAGCGCTGGGTACCTAACCTAAGAAAAAATCGAAAGTGTTAATAATATTAGTGTTTCATTGTTTGCAATAAAAGTTTGCCTATTCTATTGTAATTTAACGTAATGCAACCTTTGATATTCTAGTTCAAATTACACTCGATAAGTAGTTGCATTATCAACTTACTTGGCGAATCTTTCCAAACTAGTTGATACAACTTTTCGTGCCTTATCTGCGATTTGAAATTGGTTTAATAAAATTCTAGTACAAGTGTTCTACCGTGTAAAATATTTTGGTAATAATGACAAATGTAATATCGTAAATTCGCTATCAGATTAATCGGAGCGAACGAAGTGCTCACAAATATCTGAACGCAGCTCAATGTTGATCGGCTTAGCCTAGAGTGGGTTACCTGCCTAAGAAACGCGGCCCTGGGATCGACTCCCGGTAAAGGAAAATATTTTTGTGCGAGCTTGAATATTTGTGTCTTGAGTCTTGGGTGTGTTTTTATGTTACTGTACACGACGCGACGTAAAATAGGTTCATGCATGCCAAAACTTTAATGTTTAAAGTTTTGAAACTTATCAAACTTTCCATACAATATAGATTTTAACGAATACCGCCTACAGAAGTTTTGGTGAAGCTACCCTTGGTTTATTGATACTTCTCAATAGGGATGGGGACGATATTATTTTTATTACACCAAAAGACAAAAGGCAAAAAATAAGCCTAATTGATGCCAAAAATCCCATTCAAATATCTGAAAAAATAAACCAGCTACAACCGTTTTAATGTTACTTGTTAGAGAGAGAAAACGCTCGAGACTAAACAATCTTTTCATATGAAGAGGCGTTTTGCGAAAAAGGGACAGCATATACTATACCCCCTCTTAGAACTTCGGACACTTATAACTTAGTGATTATACTGATTATTTATTCTTTTGTGTTACTTTTTAAGGGTTCCGTACTCAAAGAGTAAGACGGGACCATTAACTAAGACTCCGCTGCCCGTCTGTCTGTCTGTCTGTATGTATGTCTGTCTGTCTGTCCGTCTGTCACCAGGCTGTATCTCATGAAGCGTGATAATTAGACAGTTGAAATTTTCACAGATGATGTATTTCTGTTGCCGCTATAACAACAAAGTCCCTGGGCGATCGAGCTCTGCTCGGGTGAAAATAGAGAAAATACGTTGAAAACAAATTTTCCCAGATATAAAACCTAGCTAGATCGGCTTCTCGCCCCCGTTAACCCCTATATTCCAAATTTCATCGAAATCGTTAAAGGCGTTTCCGAGAACGTGATTGCAAATATAAATATACAGGTCGTCCCACGCCTAGGTATGCCACATGGAGGGAAAGTACCTTGAATATTGTAGATGGAAGATTTTACCAAAAGAAGACATTATTTTAATTTAAGAGACAATTTAAACTGTATTCATAGATTTTAAAAAATATACATGGTTGAACCGGGAATCGAACCCGCTACACGACATTTTTTTTTATCCTGTAGCTTTATTATACCAATCGAAAGGCTTCATCATAAGGATTATTTATTGCTAAATAACAAAGTGTCAGAAATAAAAGGAAGACCATGAATTTTAACATTTTAATTCAAAATTAATCAATTTAATCTATCAAATGCTCAAAAAGAGTCCCATTAAAAAAATCATTTACGCGCCTTTCGGCAGATTCAGGATATGGCAGAAACTTGATTGGACAGAAACTCGATTTGTTGCATACAACCAGGTACCTACTAATTACGTATCTCTTTATCATTTTATCATGCACTTAAATTATAATAGGGAAATGATGCGTACTTCTCAAGTGGGTACTGATTCATTAGTAATAGGTACTTTAAAATGATAATGTCAGTTATGTTTCCTTACAGCAATGTCAGCTTTTCATTTTTCTGAACAAAATTGCACATCAAAAGTTAAAATTCATGGTCTTCCTTTTATTTCTGACACTATGTTATTTAGCAAAAAATTATCCTTATGATGAAGTCTTTCGATCGGTATGATAAAGCTTCAGGGTAATTTTTTATCTCGTGTAGCGGGTTCAATTCCCGCTTCAACCATGTAGGTAATTATTTCAAAATCTATGAATGCAGTTTAAATTGTTTTTTGAAATAAAATAATAATAATTATTATTATTATTTATTGAACCATACAAATGTGCAACATGACAGTATTAGCCAAAACGTTACAGCGATTCAACTGTCTTCTTTCAGTAAAATGTTCCATCTACAATATTCAAGGTACTTTCCCTCCATGTGGCATAGGCGTGGGACGCCCTGTATGTAGGTATATATATACAAATATTGCTCGTTTAATTGTATAGGATAGGTACTAAAAACAGAATAAAATAAATATTTTAATTTTTTTATTTGTTTTTTTTTTTCATGCAACAAATGTGATTTTTTTGCCGTTTTTATAGATAATGGTACTTACGGAACCCTTCGTGCGCGAGTCCGACTCGCATTTGGCCGGATTTTTTCTCCATTCGACTTTTAAGAATTTTTCGAGAAAATGCAACATAATTGATTATTTTATTTGGTGACCCCATCCCTATTTGGTCCAGTTAATTAATTGATAATGTACCCATCCCTTTCGAGGATGCATCAGGACTCCATCCATGGAATCATCTGTGACCTAAGTAAAGGGAATGATGTCATGCTAATCGGATGATGGGGTCATGGAGCCGGGTAGTTGCATGGAAAGGTGTCCGTGGTAATGAAAAAACGCCACCCCATCGGGGATCCTTAGAATAGTCTCGATGAGTAGTTGACTTGAGAATACTACCACTTTATTTAAATACAGTCTTAGGTTAGGCTTTTTAGAATGCTGCCGTGGGGCTGGGGCCTAAGCTACCGGTGGTCAGGGCGACTGGGAGAGGAACCTCCTGACTCACACGGAGTACCGCCTTCTGTATCTGACCCTTGACCCAGCCACCTAGCGAGTCTCTCAATATGTTGATCGAGACTCTTCGCTATTAAACCGTTCGCCGAAACGACTATCGGGAGAATGATGGTCGAATCAACATCCCACATCGCGGTTACCTTGTGAGCCAGGTACTTATTATAAAAAGTCAAGTGTTTGTTACTGGGACTAGGCAAGTTTGTTTGAGTGAGTAGCGTCACAGAATAAGTAATAGTACTACGTACAGAAGGTTCTCTGTTAACAAATTCCCTGTTTAGGTACGCCAAACGTGCCTAAATGTGGCCATCCCTTTCTATCGCATGCAACGCGCTGCAACCCGTGCGAGCGTCTCGTACCAACGCGCGGCAACGACCAATGGGCCGCCAATTTGGCGGCCGCCGGCATGTACTTGTAGCGGCGCGACGGAATCACAGAGTGAACCGCCCCTGGTAGCGTCCGAAATAAATCGTTCATATAACCAATCATAGTGCGAAATAAATCGTTCATATACTAATGGGCCGCCAATTTGGCGGCCGCCGGCATGTACTTGTAGCGGCGCGACGGAATCACAGAGTGAACCGCCCCTGGTATCGTCCGAAATAAATCGTTCATATAACCAATCATAGTGCGAAATAAATCGTTCATATAACCATAGTGCAAAAGATTTGGGGTTCGGGTTGCAATCTACTAAATAAATAAGATTAATATTCCAGCTAACTATTCTTTTCACATATTGCACATAAACCCGATCCGTTGGGGCGGAAAGGTTCTCTAGTGGTAACCACATACCGGAAGGCCCCGCGTGGGTAGACTTCCCACAAGGTGGACGATGACCTGGTAAAGGTCGCGTAAGTCGGCTGGATGCGACCGGTCATTGTGGCACTCTTTGGGGGAGGCCTATGTCCAGCAGTGGACGTTTTTCGGGTAATATGATGATGATGATAGGCCAAAGAAAGGGATAAGTATATTTATACAGCTTGTCTGTTACTGACGAGTATGGTGACCAAGCTACGAGTATTGTAACAGTGTAAGTGTAGTGTAGATAATTGTACAGTGTAATCTTTCCAAATTTAAGGTTATTACCTAAAACCTTAAGATAAAATATTTAAGTATGTTATAATGTCATGTATTATATATGTAATGCGAGGTATATAAAAACACGAAAAACAAAACAGAATCATTTCTGGCCAGTGTTACAATAGTTATACCTATATATATATATACCTAGAGTCAATAATGTTGTCGAGAAAATTTCTAGCGTTTTTGCTAATAGTCCAGGTAAAACAACGCATGGTACTGATATTAAAAAAATGTTTGTCATCTTTTTGAAAAAATATACCCTTTAAGAGTCCGGAGTAAATTCGATTCTCCATACAAACGGAGTTTCGTTCTCATTTTAAAACTACGTGTTGGATTGTAACGAAACTTTGCATATACAATAACATGAGATATATCAACGAGTAGGTCTGTATTTATTAGTTTATATGGCTCCATTTTATAAAACAAACGAAATACAGCAACAACAGGTTTTGTATGAAAAACTTAAATTTGCTGTATTTTCTTTTACTATGGTATCTGAAGCTACATAAACTAATTACAGACCTGGAGGGTACTTCACTTATTCTAAGTACAAAGTTTCAGAGCAAACTAGCTAGTCGTTTTAAAATGAAAACGTAACTACGTTTGTATGGAGAATCGAGCTTACTGCGAAATCTTAATGAAATATGATTTACGAATTTTGCTGAATGACATTTTATTTAATAATCAAAACCGAAGATGGTATTATAATCGATAAAAAAACAGAATATAATCTAATCATACTACGAGTACCTATGGCATAGATCATGATATTGTTTCTTATGTAACAGATATGTAGGCAAGTGTGAAGTTGATAACTTAATTGTTTAATCTAGGTAGACAATATACTATTCGATGTTATATTAACTTTATTGGCTGAATGATTTCACGACTGAATAAACAATATTATTCGAGAAAGAAGAATAACTCCGCAAACTTTCTCTGGCAGAAATTTTAAGGTCAGATCAAGAGTACTCAAGAATAATATTTTTAAATTCAAGTCATTAAAGCGACACATATTTTTCAGGGTTCTAGGAAGTGGATTACTCCATAAAATTGTATCTGTGCTCTCTGCTTATTCCATAAAATTGTATCTGTTTTCCCAGCTTTTTTCAGACCAATTGATTTACATTTTTCTCATTTTATTACAGATGGTGACTTGTCAAACAGTCTATCCTACCACTTCAGTCTCATATTCAACCAACTCCGTCCCAACCATCCAAACCTTCCCAGCTTCATATACTACTGTATCAGCTGCACCTACAGTTATATCAGCTACCATGCCAGCAACCGTGACAGCAACAGCAGTCCCAGCAACATCAAAGCCAACTTGTGTTGCTGCAACACCTATGCCTTCAGCAACACCAACAGTATCATTTACATCTAAACCATCTTTATCAACACCAACAGTATCATTTTCATCTATGCCATCTTCATCAACACCTAATGTATCATTTTCAACTACACCATCATCAGTGACCACTTCGGAAACAGGACCTAAAGTTTATTTTCTGCCAGCAAACATTCCTGAACCAAAAGTTACGGTTTTAGCAAATGATAAACCGTCTATTGTAGGTCCAAAGCTTTACAAAGATTATGTTGATGTAAAACCTACTTTAAGTCGAGATCTACCTTCTAAGTTTCGAAGAGACGGCCCTATGACGCCAGCAAAAAGGTTGACAATGGCGTGTACTGATGATGTTCCGACCTTCCTGGATGGGCAGCCATTTTGTCCAAGCATATCCAAAATGGATATCACCCCTCCTCTAGGTTTGAAAAAGGATATAGGAAGTTCGAATAATCCAATAGATTTTGAAGGGCTGTTTGATAGTTTCTTGACTTGTTTGTAAAATTGGAGAGGTTTTTAAATATATAATGTAGAGAGATAGTTCAGTAGGTTGTGTATACCTTAACTTATGAGAGGTAGCGTGGGCCGTGGGGGATTGGTCACTACGTTTGCTTTAATAGTGCGTCAACTTTGATGAATGAATAATATTAGTGAATATTTCATTTTAATAATCGTTATGTGACGTGACTGTGTTTGAATAAAAATATTGTTATTATGTGTTTTTTTTTTATATTGGCATTGTATATTCCGGGGTTACTTAGTTACTTCGTAAATTTGGAGTTAGGTACCTGTGATAATGTTAAAACAAACAAGGTATGTCATTCCCGGGACAGCTCGTGACGTCAGCGTATCTTGCCTACGTCATCACTGTCATCAGCACCTTTAAAATGGCGGATTGTCAGTGTGTTACAACTGTGTGAAAACGTAGATACAGGATATAATAGATATCTTCCTAGCGTATGCCCGAAAGGGACGATGGTAAATTAACCTTACTAAATTAATAAGTATATATCCCATAAAAATATTCCATGTAAAAATAAGCCAATTCTCGGTACCCTTCCACGTAAAAAGTGGTGAGATATTTCGTAGAGCCAAGTCAGGCATTCTTATTAATCTTTATTTGCTTGCTAAATAAAATTCTGCAATTTGGGAATCACACAACTTTACTGCATTTACAATTTGTTGCATACCTTAAACTATGTAAGTGTGATGCCAAGTCACAAAATTTTATTTAGCAAGCAAATAAAGATTAATTAGAATGCCTGACTTGGCTCTACGAAATATCTCACCACTTTTTATTGTGGAAGAGTTCCGAGTCTTGGCCTATTTTTACATGGAATGTTTTTATGGGACCTCATTTCTTTTTGTAGGTTATTGTGTTATCAACTTTGTATGGAAATGTTATTTTACCAACCGCAAATAACGGTTGTATAGTTTTGCGGGAAGCAACTGCAATCGTATGTATTTGTATAGGATTACAAACTTACTTATGCAGTTTGTATATCTCAGAATCGTGACGGAAACTGCAATATTTTAGGTTTTTTTTATGAATGGATAGGCTAAAAACTCATTATGTTTAAAATTTGGAGCTTGTAAATCTGCTAGAAGTAGGTACCTTAGAATTACGATGATCATAAGTGAGTCAGTGTATATGTCAGTGACAAAACTAAGGAACTTTGACGGGCAATACCTAGTTCTTAAACTAAAAGTTCAAATTGAATGTTATTTAGAGTGTTTTTAAAGAGAGGTAGGGCACAGCGGAATGTCATCTCGCTCGTATGTGGAGCAGCCCAACTGGGGTACCTTACAGAAAACCGCAGCCATAATAAAACCACTGCTTAGTAGTTTTGCTATATTATTGCATGCTATGACGCATGTGGTGTTGTGTTCCTGGTGGTGAGTAAGGTCGCCAGAGCTCCCTAGGATGCGCTATTTTTGGAGTGAGGGACCTGCATGTCTCTATCTGCATACACAGCGAATCCTCAAGTGAATCGGCAACGCGCTTGTGATTCTTCTGGAGTCACAAGTGTCCATAGGCGACGGTACCAGCTTAACATCAGGCAGGCCGTAAGCTTGTTTGCCACCGTCGTAGTATAAAATATATATATATATATATGTAAGTCATAATAAAATTATGCCCTATACAGGGTGGAAAGTTAAAACGGGGCAGTAAGGGCAGCTACTAGATCCCTTGCCGCCACGCAAAAATGGCATTAGGATTTCATTCCTAACTTTTTAAGTGATGACAATCTACATTCACAGATTTTTGAAAAAAAGTACAGTCAGTGAGAAAATCATCACTTTTGACGAAATTTTTTTTAATGCCATTCGATCCCATTCCTATTAAGGATCAAAATACTCTTGGGGACCGACTAAAGTTTGACTACTAGAACGCCCTGAAATCAAAGAAAACTTTTTCCATACAGTTAGTATGGGAATCCCAAAGTGCAATTTTTTTTAATGCCATTCGATTTCATTCCTATTAAGGATCAAAATACTCTTTGGGACCGACTAAGGTTTGACTACTAGAACGCCCAAAAATCAAAGAAAACTTTTTCCATACAGTCAGTATGGGAATCCCAAAGTGCAAGTAGTACTTAGACGATCATCAAATTGTATAAACTATCTCCGTCTCCATACAATTTTATGATCGTCTAACTAAAGGACTACTTGCACTTTGGGATTCCCATACTGACTGTATGGAAGAAGTTTTCTTTGATTTCTGGGCGTTCTAGTAGTCAAACCTTAGTCGGTCCCAAGGAGTATTTTGATCCTTAATAGGAATGAGATCGAATGGCATTAAAAAAAATTGCACTTTGGGATTCCCATACTAACTGTATGGAAAAAGTTTTCTTTGATTTCTGGGCGTTCTAGTAGTCAAACCTTAGTCGGTCCCGAAGAGTATTTTGATCTTTAATAGGAATGGGATCGAATGGCATTAAAAAAAAAATTCGTCAAAAGTGATGATTTTCTCGCTGACTGTACTTTTTTTCAAAAATCTGTGAATGTAGATTGTCATCACTTAAAAAGTTAGGAATTAAATCCTAATGCCATTTTTGCGTGGCGGCAAGGGATCTAGTAGCTGCCCTTACTGCCCAGTTTTAACTTTCCACCCTGTATGTTACTGAAAATTTAGGGTTCTGGCTTTAGCCAGCACAAAATTACAGGATGTTGAAAAAGGCTTGAAAGGGCTTCGAGAAAAGGATGGTACGGCCTCTTTGTTTTGCTCGACTTGGTTATAGGTTGTACGCGGGCTGGGTTTACGCAACTCGACGTCATACATTTTGCCTATTTTGCGTAGGGGTTTTGGCACTACTGTTATTCGTGCCAACCCAGTTCCACCAGGAAGCCTAGCAGACCCTTTATAAAGGTGGCCGATGGCCTCCGGTAGTGACCCCGGTGTTCCGAGGTGCTTTGCCCTGTATTCTGCCACTCCAGGACATGTCAGGATGACGTGGGCGGCTGTCTCGACCTCTTCCATGCAGGCTCTGCAGAGAGGACTGTCTGTAACACCTAGAGTAAAAAGGTGTTTGTTTAGTAGTGCGTGACCAGTTATGGCTCCTGTCAGAAGACGGAAATTAAGAAGTATCAAAAGACTAATACATTCTTGACGTCTAATGTCATTTATAATAATTATAATTTAGTCGTGCTATATCGGTGACGTCATGGAGACGTCAGTTGATAGTTTGTCACCAGCTTATTTGAAACAAAAAAGCGTATACGCGCTGAGGGACAGGAGATTTGACATTGTATCTCGTTCCCACTTGTGGTATTGTCTATGTATACATCCTTGTCACTCGTGTACGAGTCCCTCTATTCCATTCTTCCTCTATGTGTGAAAGTGAATTAGCCGAGTAAATGCACCTTACTTCTTTCACACTGATTAAGTATGAAGTTGTGCCCAACAAACCATTACACTGCACCTCCCTCTATACCTGCAATCTGTGGGAGCAGTATACGCAACAGGCCTATGGGGCCCTTAGGGTCCAGTATAATAATGCGTTCCGGGTGTTGATGGGACTGCATCGTTTCTGTAGCGCATCAGGGATGTTCGCGGCGGCGCGCGTGGACTGTTTTTATACGAGCATGCGTGCGCGCGCAGCATCCCTGGTGCGCAGGGTGCGTCGCAGTCCCAACAGCATTCTGCGCATGATAGAGGACAGGGTTGACTGTCCCTACATATTACACTCCCCTGTCAGTGTTGTTTTGTTTTAAATGTAAGTTTAGCTGTAACTACTAACCCCTTTGTTTTGTAAATTCTACTAACAACATGTGTCCATGGTTACACGAATTAAGCCCCTGCTAGACGGTTGCCAACACGCGCCTCCAACCGAGCGACCTTGGTTGGCACCGACCGCGCGTAGTATGAAATTTAGCTCCAAACAACTGTCTGCACGGTCGGTGCAGACCAAGGTCGCCCGGTTGGAGGAGCGTGTTGGCAACCGTCTAGCAGGGGCTTTAAAATTTAATTTCATTTCATTACCCGTCCAAATTAAGTAGGTTGTTTATGGTAAGCCTTCAGCCATTTTAAGACCAGTTTTTAATTTAGCTGCATAGAATCCTTTCCAGTTTCCGTCCCTCGTTGTGGCATGATGGCATCAAGTATAGCCTGTCCAGAGTATCATATGTCCATGCAGTCAAGCGAGTGGTGACCACAGCATTTTTGTCGTCTTTATATGGCAACAATTTTACCTATGAAAGAAACTGTCAATTATTAAGTACCTATTATTGAAAATCAAACGAACTTACCAAGTGAAGTTCGATGACAATTATGTAAGCAGCTTCATTCGACGCGATTTATTGTTAACATGCTGTAGTAGCGCCACCTAGCGTCAGCCTTGCACGGAGTTTTAGAGGGGATTTTTTTTTTTTTTTTATCAACATTTTGTCTATGATCTACCCCCTCCACCAACCCAACATTCCCGAACGGTCCGGTCGGTATTTTAGAATCATTTTGTTTAAAGCCGGCAAATTTTTCACATTTTATTTAGTTATAGGGTAGGGCAGATATAAGTTTATAGGGAGGGATTGTATAAATCGCGTCGAATGAAGCTGCTTACATAATTGTCATCGAACTTCACTTGGTAAGTTCGTTTGATTTTCAATTATGTATAGCAGCTTCATTCTTAGCGATTTATTGTTAACATGCTGTAGATGTTTAGAGTATCCACAAAATAAAATGTGAAAATGGAGAAATAGCAGAATACAAGTGACCAAACAAGAAGTAGATTTATTAAATACTGGTTCAAAATATGTACAATAACATACTGGTAAGTATTATTTCATAATCAATGGCGAATTGTTTAAACTTTCAGTCTCGTAATTCTGCCGAAATTTTTTGTTGATCACACAATCATCATTAATCATAATAATTATATGTATTACATAAAACTATGACTATTTACCTCCTACTAAAAGGTTGTTTTATTTCTTCATAATCAATATTATAGGTATTACGTACAAAAATATTTCATATATTTTTTATTTCTTCTTACAGGTTACGATTTGAAGAGAGAATTGTTGTTGCAAAATCATTGGGATTGGCGATTATTGGCGGCCTATCATAAAATTTTGCGAAAACTGAGGAGGAGTCAGCCCAACCTGCAGTTTTATATTGACTCCATATCTGTTGGCTGTAGATGTGGCTGCATGTCGAGTAAAGTGGGCACTAAAGATGGATGTATCTATTCCGCTATTCAAAAGAATATCTTTAATCCATTTGCCTATTGTTTGAGATGAAACTTTCGAGTGTGGTTTTTTGTAAGTCAAAAATAAAGAATCATCTTTACGAAGGAGTTGTGTTTTATTAATATAAGTCTCCAAACATCTTGCTGGACATATTTCAGGACGATCATCAAAATAAGGTAATCTCAGAACTGGCTGTGCAGAATTGGGTTTTGAGGTTTTTATAAGTTCAGGTATCATGATTATAATATCTTTGGAAGTATATATTTGGATATATATATATATATATTTTAATTTAACTAATGCTAATCTGTATTTGATGTGCAGTTACTAAAGCCAACAATGTTGCAGTCTTTTTTGAGAGAGTTTTCAAGTCGAGTTCTTAATTAGGCCATTTTTGGGCTAAGTAGTCCAACACTATACTTGGATCCCAAGTTAAATTATATTTTGGATTTGTAGGACGTAACTTGAAAACTCCCTTCGTAAAACGTTTCACCCTATCGTCATCTAAATTTCCAAGTACAAGGTATAGTGCTGATTTGAGTTGATGGTACCATATTTAGCACCCTTATTAAATATATCTGTGAGAAAATGTAAAACAATTGGGACTGATACCGAGTTATTATCATAATTGTGACTATTACAACTTTTAACACAACCGTCGTATTGTTTATATGTAGAATGAGATAATGATGATAGCATAATATCCACCGTACTAGAAGACAGGCATTTTTTCAGTAGGGTTTGCCTGAAAGCTTCCCTACAACTAACTTCAGGGTACGGTGTAGGTTGTGATGCGATCTGAAAGGAGATATTTTGCATTACGTCGGCTTCCGAAAATATTAATATTGGGGAGGCCAAAGTAATCTATATTTTTAGTGTATACAGCGGTATTAGGTTTCACAATTATCTTTTGTATTTATATAGATGCGAAAATTGTTATTTTACGCATCTCACTCACACCATTGCCAGAGTTCTCTACAAATACCTACTATTTAAGTGTTCGTATTGAACGCTTCCCCTTCGGCTGATACAAGAAATGGCAGTTAAATACATTGTCAATGCTCAATGCGTAATAATAAATGTGTCTCAAATTATTATTTTTTTTTTTTTTTGCGAAACACTTTAATGTCAAGAAAGCAGCTTTGAGCTCTTTAGTGTTCGTAATTTGAGTTACTAAGCAAACATGTATATTTAAATTTTGCTAAGTATTGGTATACTAGTATAACCAGGAATACTGAACTGCGGGGCAAGCAGATATTAATAAACGGACAAATCTCACAAAATCTCGTAATTAGCATCGTTTAGTCTTTAACATAATTAATGAGATTGTGTTTTATTTTGACTCTTGTAGAATCTGGTAATTTTATTACCATCTCTTCAAAGTCAAAAACTAAACCCAAAAACGTACACTGTGTTTTGGGCACGAAGCAGCATATTTCAAAATGTATGTTTTGGCACTAAAAATACTAAAGAAAGAAACTCGCCAGGTTCATGCATTGATTTTAAGTAGATTCTTAATAAAGTGATCAAAATCTATTTGCTCTTGATTAGTCTTAGGATAACACAAGGGTTATCTGTCCTATAAGAAATATAATAACATATCCTTCTATCAAAGACAAAAGTACTTATATTTGGGGCACGAAGTTTAAATTACCCATGTTTCCCATTGTTGAGGAAATATTTGGACGATTATATCTAGGCTTAGGGGCATATTTTAATGCCTGGAGTCGATTAGAGTCTGTTTCAATTTTGCGTTAATTGATGATATGATAAAACCTCTGCGGGTTCTCGACTCTGTAAAGTGACTGTCATAAATAATGCGGCAAGCGTCACTGAGTGGCTTCAATAACTTTTGTTTTGAAGTCACGTTTGAATGTACCATTTCAGTTACGGAAGCTAAAGCAGATAAGGCAATACCAAGCTGGTTTTGCTTGTACAGGAGTGAGGAGTCTCTTTTTACTAGAGGGTCAGGTAAAGCGACCTTAACTTCCGGGTTGAGAGCAGGGGCCAACAAAAGGTCGCAATAGGGAACATTACTGCAATGTTCTGCCGCCAGAGGCAGCACTAACACTAATAGTAAACCAGTATAGAAATATAGGGATTCACACACACATGCAAAATTGATTGTCAAATGAGTGACAAGGATGCTTGCATAGACAATACCGCAAGTGCGAACGAGATACAATGTCAACGCTGCTAGTGTCGCCACCTACGAAGAGTTTTGCGTAATGTTCCCTATTGCTGGGAACCAAATATTCTTTGGTTAGATTCTCCTTTACATCCTTTGACAAGCCATTTGCTAGGATATTTTGCCATCTACTAGCCACATCTTTATGAATAGGCGGACCCAGAGGAGCCTCTGCCTTTGGGGCATCACCCAGCAGCTGGAGAATATCCTCGTCAAGTTGCAAATCTTCTGATAGATTTTCGCCTAAAGTACCTGGTTGTGGCGGCAACGGCAAGGCAAGTTGCGGCGGTACCAGCGACGCAGGTTGCGGCAGATTTTCAACCACGACGGGTCTTGGTGAAGGCATTCGTGACGTAGATGGCTGTGGCGAGGCTGGGCACAGTGCTGTCGGCTGCGACCATTCTGCCCCGTATGCGTCCCAATCAGGCTCGCAATAATACGGTAGCAACTCCGTATAAGGTGTTTCCGATGTGGGAGGTACATCTGCGAGAAATACTGTTCATTTAGAACGTATTATCCTTAAAAAACGTGACAGTATCAGCCCAGAAAGCAGTACGCATCACTTATATATTGACAGAGAGTACACAAGCTTGGTAAACTCGCATCAACTATTGGTGGCTATATGTAGCCGAACAGGCGGCGGCTAATGTATAAGCCGAAAGCCAATTTTTGATCATGCATGTGACAGTAACAGCCCAGGTTTAGCAGTACGCATCACTTTAATTGAAAGAGGTAACCCAGGTACGGTAGCCTCGCATCAAATACTGATCAAAAATAAAAATTGGTGTCTTTTCAAAAACTTTCCGTTTAAATTTTCTTCCGAAGAATAACGCTCACGTCCATTTGTCGTGTTTGCAAGCTTATCTTGCAACTTAAGAATTTTACGACGAATTTCATCCTCATTTTCATATTTCCTCTTCTTTCCCATGCTTGTACTTCGGGTACCTACAATGCTACACTTTTCGAACGAACTAACTTTTATATTTTAATGTTCAGAAGACGTGCGAAGGCTTTCGCCATGCTATGCGAACTTAGAACTTAATGCAAATCCAGTTTCTTATTGAAAAAAGTGCCACCTTCTTGATAGCTGGCGAACTCTCTGAAGCTCTAGCGATTGCTAGGCTAGGCTGTCAAGGTATTTCAAAATTCGCCGTATTGTCACAAAGCATCATTAGCCTAGAGGTACAGACGGTGGTATTTGGAGTTGATGATCCGGGGTTCGATCCCTACGACCGGCGCACTTTTTGTATGTTTTGTACATTCAAAGAAAAGTTGTAACTACCGCAGAAGAGATGGCGCCTGTATACGCAAGCATTAAATGCCTTCTCAATTTCGTCGAGTTGCCTGTCTATCTCAGTATGTATATTGTAGTCTTTGGCTTTCGCACGGAAACGCAGAATGATTCTAAAATACCGACCGGACCGTTCGGGAATGTTGGGTTGGTGGAGGGGGTAGATCATAGACAAAATGTTGCTAAAAAAAAAAAAAAAATCCCCTCTAAAACTCCGTGCAAGGCTGACGCTAGGTGGCGCTACTACAGCATGTTAACAATAAATCGCTAAGAATGAAGCTGCTCTACATAATGGGGTCTATACATGTAATGATTTGTCAGCCCCAATTTGTCAGAAGCTGACTAATTGCTATCGTCTGGAGGCATGTTGCGCTGGTGATCCAACTGTCAAACGAGTTGTACTGACAAATTGTATGCACATGATCGAGGTCGGATTGTTACATCTGAACGACACACCCAATTAATTGACTTCGACATGTTGTACTGACAAATTATGGTGAAATCATATAAACTGTAGACCCCACTACGCCGCCATACATTTTGTGTTATTATCGTGATATACCAGAAAGCGTTTTTTTTTTCAGTTGCCGCCATTTTCTTTCGACACGACTCGCTTGATCGTAGATATAGGATTTCTAGATAGCGTCCTAGCGTATAGAGGGCCTACCGCGAAAGGCATTCGAAGTTTTCCCTCTCTGTCATACCTGTGAGGTCGTACGTAAGTGCGACAGAGAGGGAAAACTTCGAATGCCGTTCGCGGTAGGCCCTCTGAAAGGGACGATGGTAAATTTATCTTACTAAATTGAGAAGTATCAGAAGACTAATATATTCTTGACTTCTAATTAATATCGTTTATAATTTAGTTGTGTTATATCACGTGACGTGAGTTTCCGTACAATATTATGACAGGTGACAAACAAAAAAAAAGCGTAGGTATACGCGCTGAGGGACAGGCGATTTGACATTGTATATCGTTCCCACTTGTGGTATTGTCTATGCTTACATCCTTGTCACTCACATGTGTATGTGTGTGTCTATTCTATTTTTCCTCTATGCGCTTGCCAGACTAGTCGGGAATGATTTACCCTGTTTTTTTCTACCATGAAATGAAACGCAGCAGTTTAAGGTCGAAGACGTCACTCCAAGGCTAGCGTTGCAACATAGTTGGCGAAAATGCAACGCGACATTATTAGACAGAACTAGAGAACTGCATCACGCGCAGGAAAACATGTCGACGCAGCGCTGAGCGTATGTAAATACATATATCGATAGTTTGTATGTCAAGATCAAAATGTAGTGGAGTTGTTTGGATAGATTTAAGTAATACATTTTAAATACTGTCCGGTATGTGAATTTCCATAGTCTGTATTTCGGATTATTTATTCACTGGTAACACTGATCAAAATTTCCGAAATTGCCATTTATGTCCTGCCAGTTTAATAAATTTTGTTGTAGGTACGATTATATAAATAGCTGTAAATTACTTTTGCTTACAAAAATCATTTACAGATAATATGGTGATTTTTTTGATTTATGTTATGTTTTGATTTATAAGTAAATTATATAAACCTCGAGCAGATTATTTTTTCTGATTCAACAGGAGAATACGTCTTTAATCTGTCATCTGTCACTGTAATTTTTTTAAAACGCCCGTGCTGTATGATGAAAATTTTACAAAAATTCTTTATTCCCTTTATTCTTTGTCAGTCGATTGATATGTGGTGAATGCATGGTGAATATTTCGAATTTGTGTATTATTGTCACCTATCTTGTATTTCAAGACAGTAAAAAGGCCTTATTGGCCATCAGAACCGATCATGGAGTGTATAGATGTGGATAGCGATGAAGAAAAACAGCTAAATGATATAGCGCAACTGAATGCTGCTATAGAAGAAGACGACGAGCCTTCCATTTTCCTGGGACCTTCGACGAGTAGCAGCATAACCTCACGCTACTCCCGCTCCATTCCTAGCACTAGCACCTATACTGACGAAGCACAAGAGCATGTACGAATCGATTCGGCTTTAGGCCTCAACAAGCTATTAGACGAAAAACTACGAAAACTTGAAACAGTGCTTGGTAGTAGATTACACGAGTGCCGACAGAAGCTACGTGATCTCCAAGAGCAAGCAGTGCCAAGAGAGAGGCAAGAAACGTTCCGCTATATTAGCTGTGGTAAGCCATATTTCAAGGACAAATCGAATTTCCCTGCCCCAGATAATGAAGACACAATTCTCATGGCCAAAAGTAACATGCACGACTTTTCTGAAATTACTTCCGTCCCTGGCTGGACTGTAAAAGACAAATGCAGCTTTACAAACCTTCTTCGTAAAATGTCCATTGATATTAAAAAGAAAGAATTGACGTCAAAGATAGCACAGTTAAAACGCGAGGGCAAGAATAAAAAGCCTAAGATATTGGAAAGAGAAATTGATGCTATAAACAAAGAAATTACTGCTTTAGGAAAAAAAACACTCAAGGATGTTGCTTTGCCAATAGGCCAGGAGTATGACTGGGAGATAATTGCTAATAAATTAAATAAAAGGCACAGTGCCTCGGAATACAGATCACTGTGGAAAGTATTTTTGCATCCCTGCATCAATAAAAGTGTGTGGGGCAAAGAGGAGCATGTCCGCTTGCAAGGAATAGCACTCGCCCATAACTATGAAGACTGGGATGCTATTGCTAAAGAACTCGACACAGGTAGGACTGGCTACCAGTGCTTTGTCTACTACAGAACGAATATGAGCAATACATTCAGCGGAAAGAGATGGACAAAGGAAGAGGAGGAATATCTTAGGAGATTGATTGAATATTATAAAGAAGATGATTATATACCATGGGGCAAAGTAGCTTCGTCTATGGAGAACCGAACCAAGATACAAATATATAATAAATATTTTCGACTAGTGGAAACGAGGAAAGGTAGATTTCTTCCGGAAGAAGATGCTGTTATCCTAACAAGCTATGATAAGTTTGGACTTAACTTCAGAAAAATGTCAGAGTATCTTCCTGGTCGTTCAGCCACACAAATTCGTAGGCGCTACCAAGTACTAGCCAAAATGAGGATATCAACGGTCTGGACAGTTGAGGAAGACAAGAAGCTTCTTCAACTGATCGCCAATGAAGAGTGTCTGACAAACTACTCTAATGTCACAAAGCACTTCCCTGGCAAAACGCGTGTTCACGTAAGAGGTCGCTACTTAACTTTGATGAAATGGCTGAAGAGACACCCAAACTCTTCTCTTGACAGAGCTCCGAGAAGAGCCGCACGACGCCTTGGCCATGGCCTCGCGACAGACAATCTCAACAAAGCCACAGAAAAACTTAAAAAGAGGATAGAATCAGAAATTGAAGATAGAAAAAGCAAAATAATCACACGAGAATCCCCTCTTGAAGTCATAGAAGATGCTATTATAGCTACTCTTTTGACTGAACATGTCAAACAGGAAGAAGAAAGAAAATACAATGAAACTTATGATGAAGCGGAAACAATTCTGGATTCAAATTCTGTGGTGTCAGTGCACAGTCTCAATGTCACAAATCTGCAAAAAATGATTGTTTTCCTCAGAGGAAAATTAAAGCTGGATATTTTCAAAACAAGCTCATATGCCGATCAGTATCCTGGCTTGCTGGATCCTCAGCAAGAAGTAAATCTATTCCAGGTTAAGAGTTACTCGAGAAAAGGGCCGATTACACCAGTTGTAGTCAGTAATGCGCCAGATATATGGGGAAACAACACTTTGGGAGGCCTGACGTATGTGCTTCCCCCGCACTATGCCACGATAACAGGATGTAGAAAGCTAATGGCATATGTCAATTCTAAAACTAAACGTGAACCCAATGGACAGCCAAAACCAGAAATCAACATCAATCTGTTGATGAGAAAGAATCCTATATTGAAAGAGCAAATGTTTCTGTTAATGGAGAGGTTTAATGCACTGTTCTTGTACCCAATGCTTCTGTCAAATGAAGGTCCTGAAAGAATAGGGAAACTCACTCAAGGAAATGGTAAAAAAAAAACTGATACAGCAAAACCTACGCTTAATTTACTTACAAGTTTTAGCGTTCCTGTCCCACCTCCACCCAAGAGAGCAAGAGTGAATTCAGATACTAGTCAAGAAGATATGACTATAGACTTAGAAGAGCCCCATGACCAGAAAGACATACATTGTGTTCAGAAAGTTGTTGTTGACGATGATGTGTTTAGATTTGTGGCTGAAGATGAAAACAAGAAAAAAGGGAAGAAGCAGTATATATGTACTATTTAAGTGGCAGATGAATGGAAATATGAGATATGTTATAAAGATTACAATAGCTGAAGACAATTTGTCTGATCCATTCAAGCCGGAAAAAGGCGTCAGACAATGCATATCCTGTCTCCGAAGCTGTTTAACCTATACGGCGAGTACATAATGCGTGGCGGCGTAGCGGTAGCCGGGAAGATAATCCACAACTTGCGCAATGCGGAGCATCGGACGACAATGAGATGGCGGTTTTTATTCAAGAGCATCGAAACGCAAAGTCTTCATATGGGTCTGAACATCAACAGATCCAAAACAAAATTGATGATCATTGACCGGAACGGAGACCGCCCGCAGGGGCCTGAATTACGGGATCTTGAATGTGTCAATGAATTCAACTACCTTGGTTCATCTATTCGCAATGACGGTAACTGCGACAAGGAAATATTTCGCCGTATACAGATGTCGAAGAGTGCCATGAGTAAGTTGGATAAGATCTGGAAGAACCATGCTATCCAGAGGGAAACAGAAACCAGATTGGTTCGGGCACTGGTATTCTCCGTCTTCCTTTCTCAGAATCCTGGACCATAAAAGCCAATTTGCTGAGCAGGATAGACGCCTTCAAGATGTGTTGCTGGCGCCGGCTCTTACGCATCCTTTGGACCAAAATCCGCACACGCCTCTCGACAGTTTGCCAGCAAGTCAGCAACGTATACTGTCATTGTATGGACATATAGCGCGTCGTCCCAGTAGCCTCAAATATATCATGTTGACGGGAAAGGTGGAGATGAGCCCGTGCCAGACCGCCAGCCAAATGGAGTGATCAAGTCACAAAGCTCACCGGCCTACGAGAACACCATTCACACATTCAGCGCACCACCGGAGCCATTGGCGAGCCATCTGCACTCCCCGGCAGTGCTAGCAGTCATGATACGAGGCATTGAGGGACCGACTGAATGAATGAAGACAATTTCTTCACGCTAAGATGCATTCTCCAACAGAAGGGTTTTTTAGATGGCATTATAATTATTCTTTTCAGTTCACTAGAATTAAGGAGAAATCCGAATTAATTTTTATCATATCTTTGGTAGTGGTTTCTGACTAAATGTAAGGCCTGAGTGGACGCTAGGAGAGGAGCGTTCGGCGGGGCGTGCAGCGGGGCGGGCGAGCGTGCATTCGCTTTGTGCAGCGTCTACTCAGGACACCAGTACACAGTGTGTTATAGGACCCAAAAAAGTGACATCCTCTTTTTATTAGACAAATCTATTGCTTGTATCGTTACAAATGCGAGACGAGATGTCCCGTGTGCCGATTTTCAATATGTATTCAAATTTATTTTTTTAAGTTTGTGTGATTTTATCACGAATGGAAAACGAAAATTAATTCGTATAAAAAAACTATGGTCAGTTCATCGTTTAACGTGGCTTTGTTTTATGTGGCAATTGAATGCGCATATTAATCCAATTTCACTTGCTCTTAAATGTGAACAGACTCATCGCAAAAAAATAATTTCTCCTTTTTGGTTTGGTTGGTGGTAAGTGAAATCGGATTAAAATGCGCATTCAATTGCCACATAAAGCAATGCCACGTTAAACGATGAACTGACCATAGTTTTTTTATACGAATTAATTTTCGTTTTCCATTAGGTGTGTCCACACCAAACGCACGCTCACCCGAGCGGCTCGCCCGAGCCCTCCGCACGCTCACCCGTTTCAATTCGTGACAAAGTCACACAAACTTAAAAAATTACATTTGAATAAATATTGAAAATCGGCACACGGGACATCTCGTCTCGCAATTGTAACGATACAAGCAATTGATTTGTCTAATAAAAAGAGGATGCCACTTTTTTGGGTCCTATAACACACTGTGCAGTATGAGTTTCATTTGTTTAACACGCACGCCGCACGCCCCGCTCCCCCGCACGCCCGACTCGAGCGTCCACTCAGGCCTTACACTAAGTCACTATAATTTTTACGCCATACCTGGCCATAAAGTAGGAATTACCGCACGCTATGCGTGCGGAAAACCCCACTTCCTGGCCAGATAGAGACGTAAAATGTTGTACTCGCCACGGGCAGTAATAAAGAAAGCCTCAGAGCGCATATTTATCGCCCTTGCCTTCGGCTCGGGCGTAAAATACCTGCGATATGAGACGTTCTTTGTTTAACCGCCCTAGGTAAGTAATGTACTATAATATCATTGCATTGTCGATTTTTGCATGTTTTAAGTTTTTGGAATAAACTAATCAGGAATTACAAACATTTTTTAATTCTTTGTTGTACTTACACTCCTACAAATAGAGCACAGTATTCTGCCTGTCAAATATATATCTAAATATATTTATAAATTTGCATAAGTTTGACATTTTTTTTCAAACTGCTACGCTACCCTGAAAAAAGGAGTTAGTCCACTACTGGTAATTTTCCCTGATTCGCCATTTTCGTTAATTCGTCAGTTTCCCTAATTCGTCAATGCCAACAAAATCTGTATTTCGTCAATTTCTAATTCGCCATTTTGTTCATTAAGTCACTTTCACTAGCTGGTCAATGTATAATCGCAGTAAATATTTAGATTATGTTTGAACCTGATATTTTTATGCGAATGACATTATAATATTATCGAGTATTAGGGACCAATATCAATTAATTTTACAATATCAAAATGTTGTAAAAGATAGGTAGGTTAGGTTCGTTAGTTATCTTCAGATGCTCGACGGGCAAACAGACCAGAAATAGGAACCCCGCAGAGCGGGGCTCCGTCAAAACTGTCGATGTACCTACTAGGAGACCATACAATTATCTGAAAACCTTGACTTTTTTTCCATTTCGATAAAAATATGTTCATCAGTGACGAGCGTCGAAGAAAATAACCAATTAGGGAAATTGACGAATTAAAAAAAATGGAAAATCGTTTTTATTATTTCACACAAAAATAGAAAAAAAAACAATAAATTTTGGGGTTCCCCATACTAAGAACTGAAACTGAAAATTTTTTTTTCATCAAACCCATACGTGTGGGGTACTTATGGATAGGTCTTCAAAAATGATATTGAGGTTTCTAATATATTTTTTTTCTAAACTGAATAGTTTGCGCGCGAGACACTTCCAAAGTGGTAAAATGTGTGTGTGTCCCTGTAACTTCTAAAATAAGAGAATGATAAAACTAAAAAAATATATGATGTACATTACCATGCAAACTTCCACCGAAAATTGGTTTGAACGAGATCTAGTAAGTCGTTTTTTTTTAATACGTCATAAATCGTAAACCGCAATTTATTTTACGGAACCCTTCATGTGCGAGTCCAACTCGCACTTGGCCGCTTTTTTTGAAAGGGTATAGCCGGGTAAGCATGGCGAAACTGCCCTTAGCGAAAAAAATACTTTCCTTTGAAATGAAATGAAATGAAATGAAAGTTTATTCACGAACATATGGTAAGTTCAGTAGATGTTATAAGTGTAGTTACATTGTTGACCCTTAATACATTCTGCCTCAAGGCATGTGAAAATAATTATTATGACATGACATGACATAGTCAGTCATACCTACATGTCAAAATTAAAATTAAGTTTAAATTGCGTGCATATATTATTAATGTCATAATACTAATATACTAAAACATAAATTAAATTAAATAACTGTCAATTGCCTAAGAACATGCTTAACATAAATTCAAAATTTTTAATTTGGAATGTCATTCATTATTATTAGATTATAATTTAAAGTACAATTTTAAATGTCAAAAGTGATGTAAGAATTAAAATTTATAACTAAAATATTCGTCAATTGTGTAAAAACATGCGTTATTTAAAATACTTTTGAATTTAAACTTGAATTCGGCATTAGGCAGTGTCTTAATAGTTGAAGGTATTTTATTGAATATTCGTATACACATATAGTATGCACTTTTCTGTTTTACTTTGAGCTTGCATGGAGGAAGTGTCATATTATTTTATCTAAGTGGTCTTTTACTGGGTTATTAACCTTTACATATGTACTTATTATGATTTCTTTGTAATTTGGATATGTTGTATATACAATTAAGGTCGATTTCTAAAATAAATAAAAGAATCTCTTAAAAAAAATTGAGTTAATAATTTTCAAAAAAAAAAAAAAAATAAGTGCGAGATTGCGACAATTTCCAAATTTATATGTTTTATGTAGAATTTAATGATGTTTAACATATATTTTGCATAAATCTCTTCTGCTACTAAATAATCTGGTATGGGTATACCTTATCCTTTAATTTTCTATTTTCTAGTATGAAGTACCAACTGGATTATTTTGAAAAAAATATATATTGCAGATCTTTATATAAGCAATTACCTAACGAAGAACTGTTGGTGTCGCTGTTCTAGAAAGCAAGAAAAAAAAAGTACGGAAGTTTTATTTCCTACATTTATCCAATATTTTTTTTTAAACCAGAATATTATTTAAATAATACGTGAGTCTCTTTTATATAGATTACTGTACCAAAAGTTTACGTAAAAAGTTTAAAAAAATCATATTTATGAAAATAACAAAGATAGGAAGCTAAAACTTACAGAAATTACAAAAAAAAATACAGTAAACTTTTGGTGGAAGAACCGCTTTTCCATGAAAACACGGCTACTTACGCTCTTTGAAATCGGCTCAATGTTGAAGTAAAATGTTAGTATGTAGTTATTAGATTAACCGCGATACCTTCGTGAATACAAAGTAGGCGAATTACGTCGCTTATTCCACCCGTCCAAGATATTTGTCCAATGTGCATTGCGTCTACTCACTCACTCTTCAAGCAAAAGTGTGAGACGCAAATACATTTGATCAAAGATCTTGGACAGAGATTTGACGCGTGGAATACCACCCTTAGAGCGCTTGTGAAACGCAGAAAAAAATTAACTCAACAATTTTTTATTTTTTATATTATAGTTCCAAATTGTTGACTGTACAAGACCGGGTACGAGGTGAACTATCCGTTATTTTTTTAGCTCCGAAATATCTCACCACTTTTTACTGTGGAAGAGTTTCGAGAATTGGCCTATTTTTTACATGGAATGTTTTTATGGGATGTACTCTCAGCTCAGCTTAGTGTTGTGGATAACGCTCATTTCGAAGCTTATGCAGAAATTGCCCCAAAGATTTAATGACACCATTAACACTGAGCAGTATTGTCACCGATTAAGGTTTAAATTTGCTTGACAGTTTTAAATAAAAAAGTCCTTGTTATTTTTCCAGGATAGCGATGCTGGCTTCGAGAAATGTTACCAGCAGTAAGTGAGGTGTTCCAAAGGATTTTTGGAGCATTTGGAAAAGGAAGGATAAACAGGCATTCTGTGGAAATGTAATAGAGAATTAAGAGGCATGTATATTTAAATTATTTCTATGGTTCAAATAAACTGTTAAGTTGTAAATTTGTTTTGCTTTATCTTCTCTCTTGTCAGTTGTCATGCCCTTGTGAACATAAGGATTTTTTTTATATAAAAAAGAACTATTATTTCAGATAAAATAATCCATAACGGCCTCCGTAGCCCAGTGGGTAGTGACTCTGCCTACGAAGCTGGAGGTCCCGGGTTCGAATCCCGGTCAGGGCATTTATTTGTGTGTTTATCACGAATATTTGTTCCTGAGTTATGGATGTTATATATGTATATAAGTATCTATATGTATTTATCTATTATATATATCATCGCCTAGTACCCACAACACAAGCCTTACTGAGCTTACCGTGGGCCTAGGTTGATTTGTGTAAGATTGTCCCATAATATTTTTTTTTTTTTATTTTTTTTTTATAAGTAAGTAGATGTTAGTATTACAATAAACTTAAATTGGAAAAGGATTTTTTTTATATAAAAAAAAAACAATTATTTCAGATAAAATAATCCATAGACATTACAATAAACTTAAATAACTATGTTAGTACCTAAACTCAAGTGCTGAGAGGTAATAAATAATAATAAATATTTGCGGACAATCTTACACAAATCAACCTAGTACCAAACTAAGCAAAGCTTGTACTATGGGTACTAGGCGACTATATAGATACTTATATAGAGAAATAAATACTTTAATACATAGAAAACATCCATGACTCAGGAACAAATATTCGTGCTCATCACACAAATAAATGCCCTTACCGGGATTCGAACCCAGGACCTCTTGCTTCGTAGGCAGGGTTGTTTTCGGATGTGTCAGACGGAAAGACGTGACCTTTGGTCGCAGTGATACAAGGGCTTTGACAGCCCGGAAGCCACTACCAGAATAATAATAAAGGGCTCCTAGCTCCCAATGACCTTCGATCTGTAACTGTCCGTTTTTCGTGTTTTTATGCCTTAGGTATCTTATTAACAACAACGAGATTTACCGAAATATGTTTTCGATATCGGTATATGGCACCAAACTTTGGCAATTTTAGGCCAAAAAACCAGTTTTTTGAACGTAAATTTTGTGAAAATGAGTTATAAATAAAAATCTCTCTTGGGTTGTTAGAGACGTGAATAAGGAACAGTAATGCGTGGATTTCATATCTATGACTACAACTTAGATAGAAAAATTGAATAAGTTTCAGTCAAAAATTTCATTTTTGGTACAAGCTTTTATTGCCGACTGTACTTTTCTGAATACCATCATCAACTACTCATTGAGACGATTCTAACGAGCCCAAACTCGATGGGGTTGTGTCGTTTTATTGCGGAGTTCCTATGGCCACCTTCCAGTTCCAGCATCTGATCAGCTCCATGTCATCATAATATTGTATTGTCATGCGATATACAATATGCTTGCAAAATTTCATCTCAATTAGATAACCGTAAGTGACAGAAAAATAGATTGCAAATTTTGACGAACTTACATACGAACAGTGTAAGTTAATATAAAGCTTGTAAAAAACCCCGACATTTTCATTTCAAAGTTCAATATCTCAAAAACGGCTGAACCGCGCGATTTTGTTTAAACGTAGCTAAGAACCATCTCGATCACATCAGGTTTCGGATAAAAAAAAACCGCATTCAAATCGGTCCATTCGTTTAGGAGCTACGATGCCACAGACACAGCAGCGCTACCACGAACTTCGTATATCTCCGTCTCTGTCACTCGAGTACCATAAACCATAAGTGCGATAGAGACGGAGATATACGAAGTTCGTGGTTATAGCTCCGACACGTCAAACTTATAACACCCCTCTTTTTCCGTCGGGGGTTAAAAAGTGCATAAACAACATACTTACTTATATCGAAAACAGAGCTATATGGACCACATGTTTGAATAAATCGTATAATAAAAACAAATATTATTTTTATTCAAAACAATCTCGTGGATCTACGTACCTACTTAGATAAAGGATTGAAGAATCGATACGCGTTTGCGGCATAAATATATCTATCCTCCTGAGTCCCTGAGTCCGTTTTAAAGGCCAAAATCGAACCATGTTTATAGACCGAGCACCAAAAAATAAAGTTATTCATAAGCGCCGAGTGTCCGTTACAACGCCCCTAATATTTTGCGCTTAAAATCGGGCGATAGTGGCGTGATCCTGAGAACCAATCGCTATCCTCCAATCCAGAATATATCTATCTCGCTTTAGCAAAAGCTATTGCATAGAAAACAGGAATATTCCGGTCAGTACGATGCCACGAGTCCAGCAAGATGTCGCGTCGTGCAGGTGGAGGTAAGTTCAATCCCAAAATTTTCGCTCAATCCTGTATGTGTTGGTCTGTTTTTTTTTGTATTTAATGAGTATTTTGTGTGGTTATTATTATTCCGTTACTATTCTTGTTATTAATATGATATTTGAAGTACAATTACAAGTTAAATTCGTTTGACCTTTGTAAAGCCCTCTCGGACTATGTTAATAGTAAAGTTCGTACTATGACTATGTTAATAGTATATTGTATTGTGAGAAGTAGACTAATTTTGCTACGACAGTTTTATATTGAATAAATAAATAAATAAATAAATAAAATAAATAAATATTATGGGACAATCTTACACAAATCAACCTAGGCCCACGGTAAGCTCAGTAAGGCTTGTGTTGTGGGTACTAGGCGATGATATATATAATAGATAAATACATATAGATACTTATTACATATATAACATCCATAACTCAGGAACAAATATTCGTGATAAACACACAAATAAATGCCCTGACCGGGATTCGAACCCAGGACCTCCAGCTTCGTAGGCAGAGTCACTACCCACTGGGCTACGGAGGCCGTTAATAAGATTTTAAAAGTACGTTTGTTATGTTTTTTCCAACAGAGTGGTTCTGTGTTTTTTGTTATTTTCGATTATAATACCATTTTAACAATTATTTGCATTTTATTTAATTGTTTAAATATATACCCGATTCCATACATACAAAATGACAGATATTAGCCATATTAATTACATAATCTTAGTCGTATAAAAGCCGAGAGGCGTTTATAAAGCCCAAATAATTAACAAATAAAATGATGCTTAAAGTATTCCTCATAGAGTATATAATCAACTTTGTTCTAACGAAAATCCGAGAAACTCATTTTAGACCTTAGAGTAAGCGACAGAAAGTTCAGGACTCAACGCTGTTTCCTTTATAAAGGACTCTCGGCTTTTATGCGAGTGTACTCTTTTTTTTACCAGGACTCAGGAGGCTATAGTCTATTCGGAAGTGTAAGAGTAAATTCTGTCAAACGGACGCAACCAAAAATCGACTTTACGCTCTGACTTTAAAGTAGTTTTTTGCTTGCGTTTTTATGGCACGATTTACTCTTACACTTTCGAACGTACCATATACCTGCGCGGGTTTTTCGAACTACCCGCACTTGGTCTTTATCAACCACTTAATTGTACACTATAGGGTTGTCACCCGGCCGACCTACAACACTAATAAATAATATCCTGTTAAAGCCAGTTCGTCCTGTCACCAAGGATGTTGCGACTACTTGTGACATGCGAAACGTCAGGAACCCTCAAAGGTAAATAAATAAGTTGTATCTCATTATACACGATTAAGTCCCGTTGCACGTAGAACCGATGGCCGTTGGGACGGAAAGGTTATCTCATGGCGAGCACGTACCAGCGCGGCGTGGCGTGGGTAGCCCCCCACAAGGTGGACTGATGACACAAAGTACTTTGTTGTATACTGATGGCCTGATAAAGGTCGCGGGAGTCCGCTGGATGCGGGTGGCGCAGGACCGGTCACTTTAGCACTCTTTGGGGGAGGCCTATGTTCAGCAGTGGACGTCTCACAGTGTTCAAAATGACTCAAAAAAATTCCCTATGCTGTTTATCGCATAAATCGATCAAGGAATGCATTTTAAACGCAAGTCTAAAACACCCACAAGTCTATTTCAAATACTTTTTTTTATAAAAAATATTTAAGATTTCATGACCATGACTTAAAAAAATGATAAAATAAATTATGTAAGCGTATCTGATCAAGATTTTTATTTGTGATTAATACAGTTGGATAAAGGACTTTTTGGCGCATATTTTATTATTCTTATTTTTGGAATTTCACCTCTGGTTACCAAACAATTAATGTTTTTTCAGATTTTGGTTTTTATTTTTTTACTCCAAAAAAACTCAAAAGTGCGACTTGTGACCAGCACCGAAAGATTGCATTAACTAGGTAAAAAAATCAAGTTCCACTATTGCGGCGTTTGGAAGTTACGCGTAAAGGTCAAATTATACTTTTTAGGGTTGTCACTAAAAAGGTCAAACAAATATGTGGGATTAATGACAACTGTAATGACATTTTGCAATAAGATATTTTCATATCCAATGAACAATATAAGATACTCTGTAAGTCATTAAATTCAGAAAATCGGGACTTTTCGCAAGTTGGTTCCAGATTTTATGTATTTTATGACTCATACAAATCATTGTCATTTTTGAGTATCAACGTGCAGTCGTCAACATTAGATGGATTTTCATCATCGTGTAATGATCGTGATCGACTTCAGCCACCTGCAAGTTTTCTTCGTGAATCGGCTTCAGTAGTTCACGAGCTGCTTCTGGCCGGCAAATACTACAGGGGACCGGTTTTTGACTTTCGAGCGCTCGACTCTTTCACTCGAAAACTGACAAAAATGATGAAATACTATTTTGAAATAACCATAGAAAATTGCAAAACGAGCGGTACTGACCACCATCATCATCATCATTTTCAGCCTGTAATCGCCCACTGCTGAGCATAAGCCTCTCTTCGCGTACACCACTGTATTCAATTCTTTCGGTAAAGTAATTGCCTGCAATTATGACACTACAATCGTATTTACTTAATTTTCGACCGCTCGAAAGTCAAAAATCGGTCCCGTAGACACGAACGGATGCGATGATGCACGAACGGTGCACGGTGAAATAGGTCTATCATAGTTTTTCTCCTGTTCATTTTCCGGCAATGGTGTTGCCTATCTGAGTAAAGTAATTTATAGTAAACCTAGTCCCGAAATCACGTAGTCTTTACGTAATTATCATTCCGAAATCCACTTTTTCCATAACCAACTTTTTCAAATGTGTTTGACTATATTATGTGCGTTTACCTCTAAAAATTGTTTGTATTAGGTTTTCAACATAATATATGTATTCTAGTTACTTTTTGTGAAAATTGGATTTGAAAATTGAAAAAAAATCACTTGCTAAGTAAAACTCAGTTCCCGAATCGTGCGGCTATTTATGACACCACATTTGAATGCGTAACCACCACCGCTCACCAGGAGTATAGAAAAATTTTTAGAATGGTTGAATTCAAATCAAATCAGAACAAACCAGTGAAACTGGATCAATTCTAACTAAGAAATGAAAGGTCAATTTGAATGACAACCCTACCACTATATTTTGAAATTCGATAACTCCGAAACGCCGCAATAGTGGAACTTGAATTTTTTATCAGTGATAAACCTAGTTAATAGCAATCTTTCGGTGCTGGTCACAAGTCGCATTTTTGAGTTTTTTTGGAGTAAAAAAATAAAAACCAAAATCTGAAAAAACATTAATAGTTTGGTAACCAGAAGTAAAATTCCAAAAATAAGAATTTTAAAATATGCGCCAAAAAGTCCTTTATCCAACTGTATTGATCACAAATAAAAATCTTGATCAGATACGCTTACATAATTTATTTTATCATTTTTATAAGTCATGGTCATGAAATTTTAAATATTTTTTATAAAAAAAAGTATTTGAAATAGACTTGTGGGTGTTTTAGTCTTGCGTTTAAAATGCATTCCTTGATTGATTTATGCGATAAACAGCATAGGGAAATTTTTTGAGTCATTTTGAACACTGTGCGTCTGTCGGCTGATATGATGATGGAGTCCCGTTTAGTGGAGTTAGTGCACTACTGGTCATTTTCCCTGATTCGCCATTTTCGTTAATTCGTCAATGCCAATTAATAAAATCTTTAATTATCTAAAAAATCACGACGATTTTGGGGCTGATATTTGGTGAAATAACAACGTATATAAAGATAATTATCCGAGCAAAATAAAACGCATTTTCTCGTCAAAGTCAGTTTCGCCATTACCTTGAGAAAATTACGGTTTTTTTGGAAATTATTCAATATCAGGCTAATTATTTGTATACGGCTTTTATATGTTATTTTTCAACACACCGCCCAGCTAGCACACTAATCGGACATATATTTACGTTCGGACGTATAACTTTACGATTGTGCCCATTTTTACGTTACTTAGCTAACATGATTACCACGCAGCATATATTTATGCCATAGCGTAAAATATACGTAGCAAAATTATTACATTCATTTCATTCGTTCAATAGTAGTCTATGGTTAGAAGTCTATTATAATACTACCTAATTAAAGAGTAATGATAAGCACTGCACAGTTTACTAAACAGTTGTTCTCCTGTATTAAGTTGTGTTATAATAGTTTTTTGTTTTTATTTACGTTACTCCCACCCCACAAAAAGTTTTACGTAGTGGTTTTAAGTAATTTAGCGAGTACCAAAACACATGTTAGTTTATAATAGAATCAATAATATTTGTAAATTTGTGTAATATACTTTATTACAACACAAGCAAAAAATCATAATCATTGCGTTATTTATACTAATTTATAGTTAGTAATCATGATCTAGCTAAAATTAAAAATGCTAGATCATTGTTTCAGGAGACGATAGGAGTTTTGAGACTGAAACCGTATGTGTTGTGACAGAAATCGGAGAAATCCTGCGAAAATTATATTGTTTTCATAGTGTTAAAATTTATCCGGGGTCTCGAGTGACCTACATAAAATTTCGTCCGTCAACGGCTCATATCGTCAAGTTTTATGTGCCAAAATCAAGAGCATGTTAGCATTTGACGTAAAGCAAATGGTTTTATGTGCAAGACATATAAATGGTCACATTTTACGTAAATGATGGTATAGCATGTTAGCTCATGACGGTAAAATTTTATACTTCGGTTGTGGACATAAAACATGTGCATAAAAGTCGTCATTTTGCTAGTGTGCTAGCCGGGCTGCTCGTAAAGTAGGTCTTATTACAGCGTATTTACACTGATAATGCAGAATATTACCCATGCCGTGCCTTTTACATTACATTATCGCACTAGTGCCTTTTCATTACATATCTTTTTAAATATTAGCAAAATAATGCAGAATATTACCCATGCCGTGACTTTTACATTACATTATCGCACTAGTGCCTTTTCATTACATATCTTTTAACATTTTCATTTTTTATTATTATTTTTTTTCCCTCGCAAATGTGTTGAAAAACGTCGTATGAAACACGTGAGCATTGGTCATTACACTTCTCGTCTCCATTAAGCCTTCGCCTTCGGCTCAGGCTTAAAAACCGACTCGAGTGTATTGACCAACTTAGCACACTTGTATCATAATGTACTATTAAACAACTTTTACTATTGAAATGAATAATTCTATGGACCGGAAGTTAGGAAAAAAAATTAACCCGCAAGCAAAAATGCTATCAGTATTTTTATAATGAAAACATGTTTGAGTACACAAATTACTTAGATATAGACTTACTACCTGAATCCAAAAATATATGCCTCAGGAAATAACAGCTTTTTAATAAAAAAAATACGACCTTGAGATAATATTGAATTTCATCTGGCCTATAGAAAGGTTTAGCGCGTATCCCAAAGAACGTATATAGACGTAGTCAATTATAAAGTAAAGAAAGTTTATACCATTTTCGCCTGATTTTTACGGAATTTATGAAGATTACTTTTCATTATTTTTTACCGTATCGGTATTAGATTTAGGTGGATTATTAATGAATATTTAGTCAAATACCCCAACCTATTTTTTGGTGTAAAAATATGGGTGATATCGATATATTGTTGTGTTTTCATAGAGCGAAACCGTAAAGTTCTCGGAGGGCCTACCGCGAAAGGCATTCGAAGTTTCCCTTCTCTGTCATACTTAGGAGTTCGTACATAAGTGCGACAGAGAGGGAAAACTTCGAATGCCGTTCGCGGTAGGCCCTCCGGGTACATCCAAACCCTTTAGGAACCGAAAGAAATATGGTATGGAAGGAGTTGAGTATGAACATTATGAAACATAGCATAGACTATAAGAGAGATTGACGATTGACGATTGACATTGACATTCGTGCTTCCGTTTCGTACATGTTCCATACGTCCCGGTCTTTGTTTACGAAATACAATAAATTCCTGTCGTTTTAGGCAAATTTATAATATAAAACTATCAAAATGGTGGAAGCACAGAAATTTAGGATAGAACAAGAAATGACCAACCTCGTAAACGAACTGGATAGGAGTCATTTAAGAAAAATGCAGGTTAGTTTAAGGTTATGCCCTTATCGTCTTAATATTATGCAATGCGGCTTAAATATGTTAGAATTAGTTAAGATATTACATCACTTGAGCTTCAATTTTCTGTTACATGACCTGTATTAGAAGTAATGCTTAGAAAACATGGTGTTATTGACTTTGGCTAACCTAAGAAATAGACTTAAGTTTCTTGATTTTAGACAAATGTATTAAAATATGCAGCTATAGTTTAATAATGATTTGAATACCAAAGATATTAAATACATAACTACAGTTTGGTAAGTATTCTAATATAAAAAAATTACTTAATTTTCACTAAAACAGCTAAAAAAAAAATTACAAGTTATATAAACTGGCATTTAAAAAATGCTGTCTTTCTACTTTAGTTTCATAGATTTATTATTTGGGTGAATCATCTTTTTCTTGTTGTTATTCTGTCCCAGTAAGTGTGGAGACAACAGTGACAGTTTCTTACATTTTTTTAATAAATTGGACTGTCATTTTAAGGAGATGCCCCACCACGGAATGGGTTTACGAAATGTAACAAAAACACGTAATATCATAGTTTTAACGAGTGACCCAGGAGACGTAACCATGGCAACGCGAGTAACGAAAAACAGTTGATTGGCCTGTTCATTGACGTAGAAAATGCACAGAGGAATTCCTTCACTAATAATATTTTCTGCCTGCAGATCACTTGAGCGTTTAATGCATGCAAAATTTGCGATACATGCAAACGCATCAGCTGGTAAAAAGCACAATATGATATTGTAACACACGCCAAATGTTCAAAAAGCAAATAATACATGCCTTAAATGTACATAACGCAACATGTGTACTATAAACAAAATGTTAACTACACATAAAATGTATAAAATGCAGAATGTCCAATTATCAAATAGTTTCGCCTGCACAATTAACAAGAACTATTGTGAGCCTGTTGTGTAATGAATGTTTTCTATGGATTTATAATTAATAGTTTTCATCCACGTATTGCGGCGTTGGTAGGCCACCCACAAGGTGGACTGATGACCTGGTTAAGGTCGCGGGAGTCCGCTGGATGCGGGTGGCGCAGTACCGGTCACTTTGGAACTCTTTGGGGAAGGCCTATGTCCAGCAGTGGATGTCTTTCGGCTGATATGATGATGGTGATTGCAACAAAGACTGTGTCGAACCGCGGGTAACTTTTGCCTTTGTGAATTCTGTCAACCGCTATTTAATGCATTTGAACAGAGTCAAATAACCATGTTGTTCCAGCCAACTGCTCAAATTTTTACTTTTTTATATGACATTGCTGTTTGGTTTTCATGTGGGCCAAAGTATATATACCTGTTGAAAACTCTGATGCATATTCGAATTTATAAATATCAAATGTTCTTCTTTTTTACATTCTTTTTGATTTTTGTACATTCTTCTTCATCGGTTCCTCAAGGCTGAGGGTTGTGTCCATCAGGAGCGCAATAGGGGTGGTATAGGGTGTTTCACATTTGTATGTCATTTTTTTTTATATGATGGTTTTTCAGACTTCGCTCATTTTCTTATTCTATGTGTTGTTAATAGTATATTTGCCAAATTTCAAGACAATCAGACCACGTTTAGGGGTCGCACACTTTGATCAGTTATAAAAAAAAGTCACATAAATGTTATGTCAGATATGTTTACTTTAAAATAGCACAATACACTATTCATATGTTAATTTTAAATCAAACGAGATGGAATCATAAATCAGTACAATATGTATACCTAACAAAAAATTTACCACTTAATTAGCCTCATAAGCTGCTACTACATCTTTAGTTCTCTTGGTGACGCATTTTGTATGATGCTCGACGACTCTTAACAAGAATTGTTTCTGCTGTTCGTCCTTGACTGAGTTATTGAACTGTTTTATTAAAGCTATGCCCCTTTCCGCGGTGTCATTTACTACCTTTAGACTATCGACAAAGTCTCTGAGCGTAGTGCTACTATATTCATTTTCATCTGTAACGCCGAGTAATTCAAAGAAATACTTAGTTTTAGAAGTGACAAAGTCACTAAGCGATTTTTCTTCAAATTTAATGTTTTTTCCATCCAACCTTTTCATTTCCTTTTTCTTTTCCGGTTTGTTTAAATTTGATCCCTCTGGTACAGTAGTACTACCAGGTAGTTCTACTGGTAGTACAGATGATACACCTTAGGGACACTAGTACTACTTCTAAAAATACAAGAATATCCCTCGGGTTTTGTCATAGACCACTGTATTAAAAGTTCAACTGGTAGTACATATGATACACATTCCAGATGTAAACAAAATATACATACATGTTTTCTAGCTCACTGAAAACCTTGAACGGAAAAAACTTTGACTTTTACTATGCAGCCAACCAAAAAAAATTTATGCTTTTTCATACAAAATGTCTACTATTTATGAAGTGTTCGTGTTCTCTTCGTATTCTGCACCAAAGTTTTTTATTCTCTGTTTGGCCTGTAGGTTGACTGGTAGAGAATGCCTATGGCATTGAGTCCGCCCTTTGTAACTGTATTTTATACTGTGCAATAAAGTTTAAAAAAAACGTCGTTATCGATCGGTCAAAATGTATAAAAAACACATTTTTTTTAGATTGTATTGCTAAGCCGCGTTTTCACGTAGTGTTCTGAGCGAGCATTTACTTGTTCGTGTGCTGACGAACGAACATTTTACTATGTGAAATCCTGTTTTCATCCGCCCAAGAACGAACGAATGCTCGCTCAGAACATGCTATGCGAACTTAGAACATAATGCATATTCAGTTTCTTATTGAAAACAGTGCCACCTTCTTGATAGGTTGCGAACTCTTTGAAGCTGTAGCGATTGCTAGGCTTAGGCTGTCAAGGTATTTCGAAATTCGCCGTGTTGACATTATACATCCATAGCCTAGGGGTTAAGACGGCGGTATTTGAAGTCGATGAGCCGGGGTTCAAACCATGCGAACGACGAACTTTTTGTATGTTTTAACAGAAAAGTTTTAATATCGCAGAAGAGATGGCGCCTGCTGTACGCAAGCATTAAATGCCTTCTCATTTTGGTCGAGTTGCCTGTCTATCTCAGTATGTATATTGTAGTCTTTGGCTCAGAACACTATGATAATCGCGAAAGTAAATCTATGTCAAAGAAAAGGTACTCTCGCCTCTTTGCTCTTTACTTACATAATTAGACTGGCCACTTATTAATATCTGTGAATTTTTAATCTTTTCGTGAAAATATATTTCTGTGACAGATTACACGACATTCATGACATATCAACTGTGTGAATTTTGAAAAATAAAACATTTAAATTCCGGAAAAAATATAATAAGACGTGCAGTTGCAGCCTTAGAGCATTAAACCAACCGGAGTAGCCATTGCCAGGCGTTCCCCTCTGCCAAAGGTACGAGACCGCCGGTCATAGCGGTTATATAAAACTAGTTGCCGCGCGCTCCGCGCCATTCAGTGAATCACAGTGAGCGCGGAATGACCCGAGCTAAAAATGCCGAATTGCAACGTGTTCTCGTGTAATAAGAGATCAGAAACATCTAGTGTACAAAAGGATAACGTTACTTTTCATCTGTTTGTATTATTACGTTTAAATATTATCAAATAGTGCATTAAATTTGCAAAAAACTAAATAATATTGTCAATCTAATAGTGTTCCCACTTAATGGCACTAGATCTACTTTAGGGTATTTTTTAAAGTTGACTGTATAAATGTTTAATTATAAGTTCTACTTTAAATTCGTTATTATTAACACAATTTATCCAATAAAAATGGTACTAACCATAAATTACGTGAAATTTATAATTGTAGATGTTTAATGAATTAATGAGGGATTACTGTTTGCAAATTCATTTATTATTTTATTTTCACCATATATTTTTATTTAATGTTTTAAATATAATATGTTTAGGTTGGATTTTATTAATTATACGGAATTTACGATCGTCACTTGTTCCGTAAATAGCCACTTTTAATTTGTTACTCTAGCAACACTGTACTAGGAAAGTTAGTGATGGGACAGGACTAAAACAAATGTCGATATAAACATTATAAGTATGTTATTCTTATAAATCTTATAATTTATTTTTCAGATTCCCAAAAGAGGTAATTAAAATAATGATTCGGGATGTCTGGATCTGAGCTTGTAGAAATCATGTTTCGTGTACTCCTAAACGTACTAGCACTATTTGCTCCCAGCATTTTGAATTTTATTTTATAAAAGTTGATTTTGATTCTCTGTTTCTTACATACATACATACATACAATCACGCCTTTATCCCTAAAAGGGGTAGGCAGAGCACACGAAACTTGTGTTCCAGTGCCACTTTTAGCATAAATGTGGGTATAAAAGATCGACAAAATGTGATGTCGCAGTGATAGGTTGCTCTGTTTCTTGTTTTATGTTATCTCCAAAAGATGCAGTAAGTACAGTGTAAACCTGTTCTGCCTGAACCAAAATTCAGACCAGTTATTCATGTGGAAAAAAAATCATGTTATCCTTTTACCGTCTGTCCAAAGATCGTATGTTACGTGCATAAAAAAAAATCCCTTTTAATAAGTCCCGATCATGGCATTTCAATATAATATCCTATGGCCACCATCCATCTCCATCATCAGATCAGCGCGATAGTACTCGATGGTATACTGTCTTATATCTCGAAAACTATACAAGATATCCAAAAATTTGATTGAATAAAACTTGTAGCATATTTAATCAGCTTTCATTTTGTTTAGAATAGTTATGTCGCTAGGACGCATAGTTTCCGAGATATAGGTGAAAAACCGATTAATGGGACTTTGAAACCCCCCCCCCACCCCTCCGGCTCAAGGGCTACGGGCTAGGACTTTTGATATGTTTACCTCCTAACTAGTTCAAACAAAGTTACGAAGTCAAACATTGTGTTCCATGCATTTCCCTCTATACCTTTTTTTGAGCATTCTTATCTTGACCTACATGAAATATCGATAAGTTTATTATTTATTATCGACATGTCCCTCGCACTATTGATGTTTACTTCGAGTTGACGTCATCTCTTTCACGGACAGGTTGTATGTGTATGTGTTTGTACTTGTGTGAGTATAGTTTATGCTGGTGTTTGATAATTTTGTTGTGTGCGTGTGTAGTGACACTATCGGAAAAATGCATTGGTGTTAACATGATTTGTGTGCGTTGCCTCGTCCCCCGCGCCGAAAACGGCAGACTTTTTTAGATATAAATGTGTGCGCGTGTCGTCTCCGGTTGTAGACCAATCAAATTAGCTTACCCTGGACATAATTCGTAAACTCGTTGTTTTTATGGTTTTATCGGATTTTACTATTCAGTATCAAATATTAATGAAATATATTAAGTAAAAAATCCGCGATCGTAACCGTATTTAAAAAAAACACGAGTTAACGTACACTACCTAACTTTTTTCTAAAAGTAAAAAAGGTAACCAAATACCTTGTTAGTATAACTTTGAGGTGCATTCAAATGCGATCTCATAATAGCAAAATTAAACTGAAATCAAATTCGCATATACGTTTTTTTTCACAGTTTTCCTCTGATCTCATTATCTAGATAAGCCAAAATGGTAACTATGATGTTTTTGTCTGATTAAGCTATCTTGCGTCTTTTTAGACATTTAAGACAAAAATTAAACATTTATTTTTAACGTTTTAATAATAATGTATTTCTCAGTAGTTATAAATAGTAACTATGAAATTTTTGTTTACTAATAGCATTTTGTGTACGATAATCATGTTTTCATCAAAATAAAGCATGTTAATTTCACGCTTAAGAAATTGAAATTTTAATTGAAAATACTTGCGACCTTGTCGTGGAGCCAGATGCATGCGGTGGGTGCGAGGCGGGGAGAGAGTGGGGCGCCAGCGGGCGAGCGCACGGTGAACCCGTCACAACGAGTTTATTTCAATTACGTGTTTTGCACCGACCGCGCCGTGTACAAATAAAACTAATATAATTGAATATCCTAATTGTAGGATTTATAGCTTTAATAAAAATATCACAGTTAGTCCCTTACGCCCATGATCGTAGTAAGCTTAAAAAAACCGGTCAAGTGCGAGTCAGACTCGCGCACCGAGGGTTCCGGACCACCCCATACAATAGAAACAAGTCCACTATAAACGGACGGATGGACAACAAAGTGATCCTATAAGGGTTCCGTTTTTTCCTTTCGAGGTACGGAACCCAAATAAGTAAAAGCTAAGAATTATTCGATTTATGAAATTAAAAATTGAGCGTATCAGACTTATTTAATATTTAAAACAAGAGTATTTTGGCGTAACAGACACACTTGTGTAAAAGTTCACAGTTCTGCAAAATGGCAATGAACTGAGAGTTACGACAAAATGTATCAGAGACGTTTCTTATTTGATTGGATACGACAAAAATGCTCGGTAAAATTGAGTATCAACGCAATATTTTTCATGGTTGTAACGGACATTTTTTTCAAGCTATCGCGACGTTATCTATACCAACCGATAGAGAGAACTGAGTATTTGTCCCTTACGCCCTTTGAGCCTACGGTAGTCGATATGTTTATTGTCACACACCCAAAGATGGGCAAAATTTATTCGAATACGAATAACGTTTAAGAATAAATAGGATTATTCGCGAATGACGAATAAATATTTCGAATAATTATTCGCTAATATTTATTCGCGAATAACTTCTTCATTATAATCATTCGTATTGCTTTTCGGAAATAATATCTTGAACGAATATTGTAGGAATGCTTTTGAATGGAATATATCTCAAAAACGTAATATTTTTCTACAGACAGAACAGTGAAATTTGTTAGAAAGAGGTGACCGCTTCATCAAGGGTACCAATTAATATCGCCGTGCAAGGTGAAACGGATATTAATTGTATTTATTTCACCTGTTTTATTTTTTTCTAATCCGGCTTTACCACGGGTGACAAAAAAAAACGGGTCAAGTGCGAGTCAGACTCGCGCACTGAGGTTTCCGGACCACCTTGTGTACAGTTTATAGTGGACTGTTTCTATTGTAATAGAAACAGTCCGCTATAAACTGACACTCACTATGTATGTATTCACATACTTAGTGCGTGTCAGTTTATACTGGACAAAAAATTTTCAGTGATGTGACTAATAATTTACGGTTTTCGCAATTTTTCCTTTATCTGTGCTATACTCGTAAGGCGTTGCTTCGCACCAAATTTCAAGTTTCTGAGTTCACGGGAAGTACCCTGTAGGTTTTGATTCCCTTGCAGGTTTCGAAAACTTGCGGAAATTTGCGACATACACTGCTGTATCTTTTGATTGCGTTGGCTTAGAAGTTTGATTTTTTCACAGCACCAAGAGACAGTTAATTTGAGTATTTGATACAAATTTCAGCTTAATTCATTTATTTGTTGCAGTATGGGTCTTACAAGATGTTACATATAAATACAGTTACAGCATAACCCTGTTATTGCACACTGCACAGCAACATTAATATAAAACATATTAATTCTTAAATAATGCATGCAACGCACTATGACGACGACCGCTTTATTAGCCTAGTTGGTACGAAGCAAGAGGTCATGGGTTCGAATCCCGGTAAGGGCATTAATTTGTGTGATGAGCACGAATATTTGTTCCTGAGTCATGGATGTTTTCTATGTATTCAAGTATTTATTTCTCTGTATAAGTATCTATATCGTCGTCTAGTATCCATAGTACAAGCTTTGCTTAGTTTCGGACTAGTTGATTTTGTGTAAGATTGTCCGCAAATATTTAAAATATTTATGCAAACTTCAAATGATTGATTCCTCCACGCGTTCCTGAGAAAAAGGGTATTGACAGACGGACGGACGGACAACAAAGTGATCCTATGAGGGTTCCGTTTTTTCCTTTCGAGGCACGAAACCCTAAAAACACACAGATATAATATAACATGATTAATTATATACAATGTACAATTAAAGGTTTATAATTGAACACATGCGTAATCGTCTCTAATAATATAACATTGATGCAATTACAGACAGTGGCTGTCCATATATTACGTCATTTCAAAACAGGGGGGGGGTCTATTGGATGTAGGTAGTCATTTTATGAGGTAGGGAGGGTCTATTTAAGGAATTAACAGGATTATGATAGGAGGGGGGGGGGGGGGGGTCAAGAATTGACAAAAACCAACCGGCCAAGTGCGGTTTGTTGTATGGGAGCCCCCCTGTAGCCTAGTTGGTGTGAGGGCTGCAGGCTGCACTGAAAGTATCGGACTTATGAATACTTACGAACTTATTTTGACACATATTATACCTTTTTATAATTTCTGAAGTTTCATCATAATAACACACTGGCCACATAGAAAAAAAGAACAATGGTTCAGTTTCAATTTTTTTTCGAGTTGTTGAGTCGCCGCTGAAGATGGAATTGTTCCTTGAAAATTTAAGAAACATGATTTATTACGACTTTAAAAATGGATTAACACAAGAACAATGTGAAGACCGGATGGTTGCTGCTTTAAGTAATGAAGCCTTCAAAGATGACAATGTACAGGTGGTATTCAGAATTTCAACGTGGCCGAGTATCCCTCACGGACGACGCGCGTGAAGGTCGACCAAAATCGGTAGTTAAGCAAGAAAACGTCAAAGCCGATTGGTATACAAGTATTTGTTTGCCGAGTGTCTTTGCTGACCTAAGGAAAAAAATCCCTAGTCGCCGCATCATCCTTCACCACGACAATGCCAGCCCTCACACCGCTCGTAAAACAAATGAGTACCTGGAAGGTGAAAAAGTCGAACTACTGGACCATCCTCCATACAGCCCCAACAACTTTTTCACATTCCCTAACATCAAAGATAAGTTGCGTGGTCAGTCGTTTCAGACACCGGCAGAAGTAGTGGAGGCTTTTATAATGGCCATTTTGTCGACCCTTTTTCAGCGTTCAATAAGTGTTTCAACGACTGGTTTGAACGCATGGAAAAGTGCATAAAATATATACTGCATATTTTATTCTATTCCCGAAACTTTCAGTTTGACCCCAGTAGTGACCCTGCCTTACGTAGGTTCGAATCCCGGTAAGGGCTTTTATTTGTGTGATGAGCACAAATATTTGTTCCTGAGTCATGTTTTCTATGTATTTATTTATCTATATAAGTATGTTTATCGTTGTCTAGTACCCACAGTACAAGATTTGCTTAGTTTGGGACTAGATCGATTTGTGTAAGATTGTAAAATAATAAAAAATAAATCTGTTTTTTAGTATTTGTTGAAAATTTCAACTGTCTAACTATCACGGTTCGTGAGATACATCCTGGTGACAGACGGACAGCGGAATCTTAGTAATAGGGTCCCGTTTTACTCTTTGAGTACGGAACCCTGAAAACGATGACGTTATATATGGACAAGCCCACACACATGACAAAATGAAACAAACCTGTTAAATACCCCGTGAAGCGACTCATTTAAGTAACGAAAATATTGTTAATTAGTAGAAAAGGGTAATAATACTTGAAAAAAGGTACACTTGTAGTGATCGTGTTAAATTCGTGTACGAGTTGTAACGAGCGACCGCATCCTTAAATATTATTCGAGGATTGTTCGAGGATTTATTCGAATGAAATGAGAATCAATCATTCGTCATTCGAAAGTGTAATAAAATAAAATAAATAAGTGACGAATAATTATTCGAATAAAGAATCATTCGAATAATGCCCCTTTCTGCACCCACATAAGTAACATATTTTATTTAAATAATTCTGTACAGAAGACTGAGCGCTTATAAATAGGTAATCGAGATTCCACGACAATTATGTCTCATGCTGAACAATTTAGTTATTATCGATCTAATGAACACAATATTTCAATACATCTCCATCCTAGCCGAACCGTGGTGCACGCCACGTTTGTGTTTATAAATGTTTGACAATAATTGACCTACCCATAATAAATTAATGCCGAAACGCATTGACAGCGGTAGCGAAGCCGCACTGCGCAGCGTGGAGGTAGTACCGGCTGTAATGTTCGATCTAATTTGATAGGGTCCGCACAGAATACCGGCCGGGAAAAAAAGCGTTCGGATCCTTTCATATTAGCTTGGACATTACAAGTACCGCCTCCGCGCCGCCCCGCGCTGCTTCGCCACCGCTGTCAGTGCGTTTCGGCCTTGAATGCCTGCGACTCGCTACAGCACGGTCAGTAGTTGAGGCACTACGCAATTACGGCCTTATTCTGCAAGAGATAACGTTCATATTAAAAATTAAGTAAGAAAAAATATGAATTAATTAATAATCGTTTATATTTTTTGTTTAATTTGTTTCTTATAGTACTAATAATATGTTGACAGCATAAATCAAACAATTTACAAGTAGTTATGTATTTTGGTTTTCCAAAAACTACCAATATTTGTGATTTTAGAAATCCGCAATGAGAATCTGTTTAATTTTTAATAATTTATCAACACATATAATATACTATGCAGAATACATTTTTAAATTGCAGTTATCTATAATTTCTGGTAAGATAAGCCAGAAAATGTGTAACTTACTGAATTTTTTTAATTAATGATAGTCCCGGTTGATTAATTAGTTTAATTTTGATTTCTTTAACTGGAATGCAAGCGTCATATCATAATAGAGGCACTTTTACAAAGTTACATATTATGCTGCACTTATGAAATCAAAATTTGTTAAAAATTTAGATTTTTGTTTTTTTTTCAATGACGCGGGACCCTAAAATGTTTAATTCTTTTTATTTTAACTATAACTAACAATACTTTACATCATAGAAAAAGAAAATTACAGTTATCGAATTATGTCCGGGTTTACCTAATTTGATTGGTCTATTGGTTTAATGCTCTAAGGTTGCAGCAGACGAAGACAAATGTCTTATTAATGGGTGCAACGAATTGAGACTTCACCGGCCCTCCGATTTTCACAAGGCAATGTTACTCAGTAAATATTCTTTATATTTACAACCAGATACACTACTGTGTTCGCAGCACATGGACACGGAAGAGTGGACTAATATTATTGATGAAGCAATTACAACCGCAGACAGCTTTGAAAAGGAGCATACGGAAGACATTGTGGAAATATTTAAGAGCGTATTGCAATGCATACAACTAACAGTTACATCGGCATTGAAGTAAAATGTTAAAGCTTATGTACTCTTACTCGTACCTATTATAGTAAAATAAATAACTGAATGTAATTTTATTTTTATTTATAGTTAATTTTGAGATTAACTCGAGAACAAATTAACGTAATTTTTCCATAAATAATGGAACATCGATTTCCCCTGTAATTAGCTGCATTTGAACATGCTGAATATAAGTGTTCCTATCTACAACAGGCTTAGACCGTTTTTTTGCAGGTTCTGATGTCACTGCGTTAACAGCGTGAAACATGGCATCCTTCTTAAGGATTTTTAAAAGATGCAAGATGGTTGGTCTTTTTTTAAAACTTTTGTTGAACTGACCGTTCCAACCCTCACAGACGTTATTTGTCCGGTGCCGCTCACCGAAAGTGCACCACAAAGCTTTCTTCGGCATCCAATGATCTTGAACATAAGATAAGAATAGTTCCAGCTTATTGTTACTTCCCATAACTTTATTTTCTTTTAGTATATAATGTAACCCTTCATCAATATTGGCTTCTGGGAGAAGGGGCAAAACCATACACAAACTGACGATTTTGTTTGTTTTAGTGTTTCGTTTTATAATCGTTAGTTTTTTCGCTTTGTTTTTTAATCTGTCCTGAAAATGGAAAAAAACAACCGTGCAGTTTAATCTCGGGAAAAACATTTCTGATGGCAGTTATAGGTGCCGGTTCAAAGTCCATAATGAATTTATTCGGTGCCCACTCAGGGATTTGCGACTTAATTATCTCAAACATAATGGAATACGATTTTCCAAATTTGTTTGGCAGGATTGCATAAATCACCGGTACTACATTATTTGTGCCTTCACTGCTGCCTAAATCACAAAATACTACATATAGTTGCTTAAAGGGTCTTGGGCAATTCTCAAACGTCCCATCGCCAAAAAATGTTTTCCCATATTTGAGATGTTCTCGTGCTTTTTCTGAAGCAAAAATTAATATTCGGCTATTTCTCTTTTTGTTATCGTTGTAATCTGCGAAAAGAAAATCATCGAATGCTGGCGGTATTTTAACTTTTTCCAAATCCCTATAGACTAAATAATCAATCTTTGAAAATTTTTTTCGTCTTCTTATAGCAATGTGTCGATAACTGTCGTAAGTCGGTAACTTTTCAATTAAATTAAGACCCTTATCCTTCATGGATGCCACTGTTTCTTTATATATTGCAGAGACACTTTCTTCTGGAGTATGAAGCCGCAGTTTCGATACTTGAGCATATTATTGAACAAACAGTGTTTTCATTTTCATTAGGCAAGCAAGCTGGAGAATGAATTGCTCTTTTCAGAATTTGTAATAAGTCCTGTAAAAAAAATATATATAACCTAGAGCAAAACATTTTTAAAAAGTTACAAAAAAGTAAAAGCATCACAATGTACGTTTATGAGAACCACCAGTGTTGTAGGCTAGTTAGTGTGCTTATCTACCTAATTTAATAAATAGTTTCAAACAAATGAACCTACCGCAGTAACGGTCACAGTTCCGGTACACTTTGTTGATTTGTAATTCTTGCACCTCCAAATGGAATTTTAGTCTTTATATTGTTTAAGTAAATAGTATTGGTGACCGTTATTTAGTAGCACTTTGCCACGTCCGCGTTGTACGATTTTTACTTCAGCTGAAGCTGAATCGTCCATATTATTTATTTGATAAATCAACAGATCCAATATGATCCGGCGTAATAGATGCACAAAGAAGGCAAAGGCACTCATGACATTTATTAATTTGATTAAACTATCATACTATCAACTATCAAAAGTACTTCAGTCTTATTTAAGTGGCCAGTACAGGATCTACAGAAAAGAGTATCGCTATGAACGCAACAAACTACAGGACAGTTGTACTACCAGTCTGCCGTTATGGTCACTAGTACTACTGGTAGTACTAGTGACCTTAGGGTGTATCATTTGTACTACCAGTAGAACTACCTGGTAGTACTACTGTACCAGAGGGAATTTGATATCATTTTTTGTTTTTCTTCTTCTGTCACTCGTTCGTCGAAAAAAGCTAATCCCACGTTCATTTCAGACAGGTACCAAAGGTGTCTCTTAGCCGCCGCGAGGGCACTCTTTTTGACATTTTTATCGGGATAACAGTTCAACAGCTGCAGCAAATCCAAATCATTTTTGGGAGCCCATCGACTTACCACTGCTTCATGCCAAAATTTTACATATATCAGAGATACAAAATGTCCCACTTGTTTCATGCCATTCAGTTCCTTTTTAGTAATACCGGGAACATTTAAAAGTTGTCGGGTAAACAAGACAATTTTAAGGGCATATATGGCTTTCGCCATCCACCTTGCTTGATGAAGAGCTCCTGGTGTTCTGAATGGAAAATCATTTTGAGACCAACCCCCGAGGTATAATAGTGACAGTTGCAAAAACTCTTTATAGTCTTCTCTTGGATACGTCTCATTATTTAAGATTATTTTTAGATACTCAATCATTTCCTCACAGCGGTTCTTCACAAAATCTTGGGCAGTTTCTTTTTCGTCCAATATTGTTGTAGTGTGTTGTGAAATTACTTAACTCAAAACTGATCAAAGTGTGCGACCTTTAAAAGTTAATCGATTTTTCTGATTTTTGGCATACGATCTCTCTATATGACCTAAAACAAGAATTCAAGCGAAGGCAAAGGAAAATCGAAAATTCGGAAAAATGAAACACCCTAGGGTGGTAGACTCAAATTTTATTATTACTTCAAAAGAGAGAAGGCAAATAAATATGCCTAATGACGAAAATCCCATAGATAGATACCTAGGGTCATTGAGCTGGTTTTTGTATCTAGATAGATAGATGTCATTTATTGTCATAACTGTGTACATAAGATCTCATGTCAGACATTGGAAGGTATCAACAGTTTGCCCTTATCAAGCGTACAATGTTATTGAACTTAAAATTAAACTTAATAATTTGTAGACCTAGGTACGAAATATTCATTCAGTTTGTAATAGCATTTATCTGTCAGCCATTTCTTCAGCTCCTTGTTGAACGTATTATTATCTAATAACTTAATATATACAGGTAAGTTATTAAAGATTTTGATTCCTGTAGCATAGGTACTCTTACTAATTATGTAACTAGAAGGCCTAACTGTACACATATCATATTTATATTGCGATCTAATTTTAAGTTTCGAGTCACTTTTCCTATTAAAAATATCGTGCCGTTCCTTACCAAATAAACATTATTAATACAATGAAAAGTTTACTAAAATACCTCCATCGGGTCATAGTAACCTGAGTTTGTTATGTTATGTTATGTTATAGCCTTTGTTCGTGACATCCAAATGTTGTAGTTACTTCTTTGATTATTAATTTGGTTTGACAGTTTGTTTATTTATTTTGGGTGCCCGCTTGGCCAGTCGGCAAAGACCTGAGTTTACGGTAAGCTTAAAGTTATATTTTCTTCCAGGGGGACATGCATAGATGCGCAGCCCGGTGCTGCGATGACCAGCAGACCTCGCTGGAGCGAGTGCATGGCTGCATTGAGAACTGCACCGGATCGCTCAATCAGGCTAACAATTATGTACAGGTATGCAGAAGTTTTACCTTAACCTTATTATTATTATGCTGGTAGTGGCTTCCGGGCTGTCAGAGCCCTTGTATCACTGTGACCATCGCTGATCTATTGTGATCGCGACTTACTACAATTCTTGGTCAAGTCCTGCAAACTCAAAGAATTGCAGGATTTTGTTGACCTCGAGAAATTTGATCTCCTCTGGGCACATGATGTGTTTGCCCAAAAAGGAGTTACGACTGCGCATGACGCATGAGGCAAGGGCAACTGGTTAGGATGTGTGTAGGCGTCTCCTCGGCTTCAAGGCAGAGTCAGCACTGCCTTGTGTCACACAGTCCTATCGTTTGCATGTGCTTATTTAGGCAGCAGTGCCCTGTAAGCACCCTGACCAGCATGCGTAGGCGGTTCCTCCCTTGCTTAACCTTAACTAGCCTAGCTATGTGTGTCACTAAAGATATGTATGTGGCAACACTTTTTATGGACACTTGTATATCATGCGTGTATTTCAATGCACGTGTTATTCAAATATCATCATCATCACCATCATTGTCAGCCTGTAATCGCCCACTGCTGAGGCCTCTCTTCGAGTACGCCACCCGTCCCTCGTATCCTGAGCTATTCTTATCCAGAAGTGGCCCGCGATCTTCCTAATATCGTCCACCCATCGAGCTGGAGCTGGAGTTCAAATATATAAAAATAATATTCATAGTTACTTTTCCGTAGTCGGGATATGGTTTTTGAAACTTTTTATGCTTGTTTCTTTACAGAATGAGATCAACCACTTCCAGAACAGATTGCAGCGCTGCGTCATGGACTGCAACGATTCCGCCCGAGACAGGCTCGGCCCCAACCCAAGCCAGGAGACTGTAAGTTGTCCCCTTGACTTTAGAAATCTCATGTGTGTCCCTTGTCACCCAGGAGACTGTAAGTTTAACTTTAGGAAACGTCCATATGGAATTACGTGCACTCCAAAAATATGACCAATCTGAAATTCGTCATATATGAATTTTGTTCAAAATAGTCGATATTCATATTAAATTTTGATGTTAATTTAAATTAGACAACATTCACTTTGCACGTATTTGAATATTGCCTAATGCACAAAATTCTATTTGGGATAGATTCATTTTGAATAAGAAAAAAAATATTCAGAAAAAATTATAGACACAATGACCAAATTCACCTTTGGTCCTATTACATAATGGTTATTTCGTGTTGACGATTTTCCATTTGTGCCAAATGACAGTAATAACATAGTTACCAGTGGCGGAGCGCCCATACAAGTCGATTCCCACCTGCTTGCCTAATATTTATTTTTAGGCAACCCAGTTATATACTCTTTCATAACTTTTTTGTTCCGGATTGCCTATCGAAAAATTTTACGCGCTGCCACTGATAGTTACACAGTTAGGTACATACATACATTGAGTTAATAGAAAGCTTGTAAAAAGCAGTTGGGTTTTTTGATAAATCTTTTAATTTCACTAGTTTTCATCAATTTTTTTTATCTCTTTCCAGGTGGACAAATGCACGATAGCCTTCGAGAAGTGTGCTGTTGTATGCGTCGATAAACACATGGGGTTGATTCCCAGCATGCTGAAGACCATGAAATCGGTCCTGGCTAGCGGCAAAGCGCCGCCAGCGAGGAGCGAATGAGACACGATACTTTACCACGTATAAGCAGAGCCACATAATATACTGGGTGATATATGCAAAAAAACAGCTTTTCCATACATGAACTCTCAATTAACTCACAGTTAATAGGGGTGTAGACTCGAAATTTATTATTACTTCAAAAGAAAGAAGGCAAAAAAATATGCCTAATGACGAAAATCCCATTCGAATATCTCAAAAAATTACGAAGCTGCAACCGTTTCAATGTTGCCTGTTAGAGAGAAAACGCTCGGGGATCGTGACGTCACGATCGTCTAGCGTCATAGTAAATGACAATCGTTTCATATGAAGGTGTGTTTTGCGGAAAAGGGACAGAACATACATCCCTTCTTAAAACTTTGGACGCTTATAACTTTGTGATTATTTAACCTCTTGCGTTGCTTTTCTCTCCATTTGACTACATTTTTAATCCTTTTTCGAGAAAATGCAACATTATTGATTATTTTATTTAGTGTCTACACCCCTATTAATGGAACAGCTGTTTTTTTTGCGATTTCGTGGTCGGTCCCATCGGAAAAGTTGTTCAGTGTGACCATCTTATTCGCTTTTATCATTCCGGATCATGATCATGGATCATTGCACCGATTTGAACTGAGCTCATTAATGCCCATTGTTCTGAGGTTATTGCCAAATTTTGCAAATAAATGTTATCGCCACGTAAAATGTTCATTGAATAATGAACTCTCTGCTTTTAAAATAGATTCCAAATTAGCTACGAGATAAAATACCACACACAGCTTATATCTGGCTCGCTAGAAGCGGGTTTTTTTTATCTTTCAGTCCATTTTGAATCTATTGAATAAGACGATAGAGTTCATTATACAATGAATGAACATTTTATGTGGCGCTAACATTTTTCTTGCAAAGAATGGCACGCGTCTGACCACACAGTCGTATTGTTAGACTTGAATGCTATATTGTTCTGAAGATAAGAAGATCAGTAGCTCTAGTATAAGTTTTATCGATACATACACGTTTTCGAACGCGTTTGCGTTTAGTTTCAATTTGTATGGCAACGCGTAGTTCCTAATATTTACCACTTCGCGTTGCCTAACAAATTGAAACTAAACGCAAACGCGTTCGAAAGCGCGTATTTTTAATTTTATACCTCAAATTGTAACCAGGCGTAGGTGAATATGAACCTATTTTGCAAGTAAATTTTCTTCCTACCAATCTTTTTTTTTCCTTATAAAATAATTACTTACTGACGTGACGTCACAACTGTCACAAGTGACCCGCTTCTTCTATGTGTCAAAGGAGTGTACGCAATACATTGCTGCTTTCAAAAACTTGTTATACTTAGTTAGGACTAACTTAAAATTTTCTTGCAATATCGGTTTATAGCCCCTATACCCCGATACATACATCCTGTATTTTTAATATTACCTCAAATTGTAACCAGATGTAGGTAATCTGGTTAAAATTTGAGGTAATATTAAAAATACAGGCTGTATGTATCGATAAAACTTATGTCAGTATTTTTTATTGACATTAAGATACATATAACGCATCCCGGCCACACGTGTTCGCCGCATATACCTACTTGAGATTATCGTGATAGGGTAAATCGCCAGTAACTGGCCATGGCCACCGTTCAATAACTGGCCACCTCGTACTAAAAATGAACTCTATTCACCAACAATAGAATTAATTTTAGTATAAGGTTTTAATTATTGGCCACCCTTCCTCTCATACTAAAAACAAACTCTGTTCACCTATAATAGAATTCAATTTAGTATAACGTGGCCAGTTATTGAACGGTGGCCAGCTCTAATAGGCTTGTTGCGTGGTGTTAAAATTGATAACGTCGTGTTACTAAATGGATAGTAAACCATCAAATGATTGTAATAAAGTATAAACTACAAAAAAAAATCAAATCATAAAAAGATATAAACCTTGTAAGTTTAGAAAAAAAGTTTTTTTTATTTATTGTCCAAGAGTAAATTTAAAGGTACCAATGCAATCCTTACGCTTTTATAGAAACAAATTTGTATGCAACTATGGACCTAAACGCAGTATTTCGCGACCGAAACAGCAATTTACTTCATTTTCCATCCAACGGTTAGTACAAATTGCACGGTGTGACGTCATACTTTAAAGCCAATCAGTATGAAGCGTTTCGGCTGCTGTCAGCGAGGTCCGTCTTTAACTCGATTTTTTGGGTATTAATGTCCTTTAAATGTAGTTGCTTCCATACAAACATTTGTTCATCTACAAAAACTGGTTCGAATGGCATCGTAAACAAATTTAAGGTCACAAGCCCATTGTCAAGATAATTATCCTTTTGAACTCTGACTCTACTTAATCCGTACGGTCCGACGGCATTTTACGCATTGTGTTATTGTTGAAATATTTTTATTTAAAAAAAAACTAGCGCCTATGCCAAATCTTGGGATTAGGTGTCAAAGCGGACCCCGGGCTTCTTTAGGGGCACAACCGGGAATAACGCTAGGAGCATGATGATTAATGTTGAAATATTTCCTCGGTATCATTCGATACTGAAAAAAGTATGATTAAGCATTTTGTATAAATTAGATTGTAATTAGTGTACCAAATAATTGTTGTGTAGGTGTGTAGATTCAAATACATTATATTACTTAACTATTCTTTATTCGTATTATTTCTAAACCTATTCCTAACACATTCTAATATCAACCCTTTGTCTCCCAACGACTCGCATGTGAGTCGTCCGGCAGGTCCCACATGTGGGTCATTTTTTTACCCTGGAATCCCAATGACCCACATGTGGGTCATGATTTTTTTTTAAATTTGAATCTTATATACAAAATACACCAGGGTTCATTATCGAGCTCTGACTGCTGGACCAATGGGACCACACATGCCGACATACATGTAAGTCGTTGGAATACCAGGCCTTCGATCACCCGATCGTTGGGAGACAAAGAGTCAACTTCAAAAAAAGAAAAGTCTTTTATTTTGTATCTATGTTCCCATATTACTCGAAGACGCCTTTTGAAGATTAGATTGAAGAATTGTTTTTTTTTTTTTGAAAGAGTAATTCCCAGGTGGTTTCATGGTCGTCAGATCAGGGTCTGATGATGGGAACCTGGAGAAATCGAAGGAGCTGTTCTAAGTTTATAGGCACACTTTGCGACTTGGGTTTCTCTGTAATAATCAACGCATTTGCTCTCGTAAAGCAGTGCTTGTGGTAAAGTGGAAAGGAAATGTGGAGATATGTTTATTTTATGTGGATGGCCACCACATACAGCCTGTCAAACATATATTTTAATGTCAAAGAATAAGACTGACATTAGATGGTCGTTTTTCAACTGCCGGTCTGGGAAGGGTTAAAGTAAATTATTATCTTGCCTGACAATTGGACGTAGTTAGGTACCTACGTTTGTTACGTTGATGTTCTTTTTATACTCTTAAGAATTTTAGAAATGCGTGATAAAACTCAATAGTGACCTATGTAGTCGAATGGTTGTGGCGTTTATTTTGTGCAAACTATTAACTATCTATTGCCCGCGACTTCGTCTGCGTAGAACTTGTTGATCACCTCAGAGGATATTTGCTATTCAATTCTTGTAGGCGTAGTCATAGTCTAATTATCATTCTCCCATTTCAGCTTAGGGGATAATAACCGGAATACAAAATATCCAACGTCCTTCTCCGAGACTCAGACTGTCTCTGGACCAAATTTCATCTCAATCGGCTCAGCAGTTAAAGCGTGAAATGGTAACATACTGACATACCACTTACATTATTGGTTACTAGCTTCTGCCCGCGACTTCGTCCGCGTGGAACTCGATTTATATCGTTGTATATCGTACTTCCATACAAACTTTCGAACTCCGTTTCTTAGGGGATGACTTCCGGGATTAAAACTGTCCCAATTTCATCTTAATCGGTTCAGTGGTTTAAGCGTGAAAAGGTAACAGACAGACACACAGACAGAGTTACTTTCGCATTTATAATATTAGTATGGATGCATGGATACAGGTTGGCATGTATGTAAGTAACAGGGTATCTTAAAATGGTGTTCAAAATGTTATACAATCGTTGATAAGGTCTATTGCAGTAGCATTTATTTTATTAATATCGATAAAACGTGTCGAAATAACATTACTAAAGTATGTTAATCAAGATAAGTAATTGTGTTAGTAAATTATTTCAATAAAATACTTAAGTACTTTAATTGTTATCTTTTTTTGCGTAGGTATTTAGTTATCAAAATTTCAATATAGATTTTGTAAATAAAATTTTGGTTCGAAATTGTTCTAATCATCGTTATCTTTTCGTCATCGACGAAAATATATAAATGTTATATTCTACAGCATTTGACATCCAGTTTTACACATCGTTCAAAACGATGGCTTCGCGTCTTGTATTTATTAGTATATTTTTAGTTTACAATGTAAGTATCAACAGAATAATAACGTTTTTTAGTATTTGTAGTAGGTAATGTAGGTATAGGTACTAGTTAGGTTAGGTTAAAAAAAAACGAAATGTAGGCTGGTTCAAGCATGCAAAGTTCGAATCCCGGCTTTCACCAATGAGTTTTTCGGAACGTATGTACAGAAAATCATTTGATATTTTACCGTTAGCTTTTCGGTGAGGGAAAACTTTGTGAGGAAACCTGAATACATCTGCGAAGAAATTCAAAGGTGTATGTGAAGTTCCCAACCCGCACTGGGGCAGCGTGGGGACTAGGTACTGCCCATTCTGACCCATGAGAGCAGGCATGTGCCCAGCAGTGGGACGAATATAGATGATGATGATTTGGTCCTGACTTTAGCCCATATTATTCTTTTTTTTTCAGGTCAAAACTCAAGACTTCGGTATGCTGCCATCAAATCTACCAGTGCCCATAAAGAACCTTCTATCCCTCGCCAGCCCTATGTCGCTCTCCGACGTCCTTACTCCATGTAGTTGTGTCAGCCCATGTGGTTGTGGCGAACCTAATTGCGTCTGTGGTAACCTTCTCCAAGCCCCTATGGTACCATCCTGCGGTTGCTACAAACCTGCGATCGGTCTGCCAGGCCCTATAATAGGGGTACAGAGTTGCGGCTGCACCAATGCCTTCGGAGCGTGTAGTTGTGGCAACCCCGTTTTAGGGAATCTTTGCGGGCGTTCGACTCCCACAGTTGGTTTAGCGACCACATGTGGTTGTAATGATCCACCAGTTAGAATTGTTGACGGCTGCCCTAGATGCCAGCCTGTGTATAGTTATAATCTTCCTTCGATCGGATGCCCTACGTGTGGCTTTGCCGCGCCTAGTTACCTACCGACTTGCGGGTGTTCCCCAGGGTTCGGTTGTGGACGCGGTGATCCTATTGTGCCATATGGTTTGCCTTGCGGTTGCAGCGGACCTTGCACTTGCGGGATAAACTCTTGCGGGTGCGGGGTAAGCCCTTGTAATTGCGGTATAAATTCATGCGGTTGCGGGGAAAATCCTTGCAGGTGCGGAGTAAATTCTTGCGGGTGCGGGGTAAACACTTGCGGGTGCGGGGTCAACTCTTGCGGATGCGGAATGAACCCTTGCGAGTGCTTTAACTCTTGCGGCTGCGTGGAGGTGCCTTGCGGGTTGCCAAAAGTGAAAACCACTTGTACGTGCGTGACCCCAACAGTGGAGATCCCATGTGGCCGAGCACAAGGCAAGCCTACTTGTGCCTGTACCACGACACTTGAGTTACCTACTTGTGGAGTTCCAGTGGTACCACCTTTCTCACCCGTCATAGGGTGTTCTAGATACTTAAGGCAGGTGGTCATCCAACCTCCTTTTTTGTAGTTATTTTAGTGTTTAAGCAATAAATTATTAACTTGAATCTGTCTTTTATCTTTATGTTAGCCGTCAAAGATAATAGCTTCCCAAACGCTGCCCAACCGCGTAGGATACGACGATTGACAGAGGTCAATCGAAGAGAGTTGGACCCACCTAACTGGACAATCTGTCTTATATAGGTATGTAAAAAGAACTCCACGCGAAGTCGCGGGTAGAAGCTAGTTACGTTATAATTGTAAGTAGATATTTGTCGAGTCCCGCTCGTACGCTGGAGACAATGTGCGGGATTCGGAGCGGAACGCTCGCGTTACTATTGTCTAATCCTGCGCTCTTACGTGTTCATAATTACCGTCAGCTCAATTCAAAACCAGTTTCATTTTGGCCTCTCCAGGACTCTCAATTATCTATACAAATATAATTCGGTTCACATATTAAAACGTCATGCTCGAATAACATGCAACTTTGTATACAGTGTGTGTCTACGACCCGGGCTTTTTTTAAAGGATGTTAAAATAACGTATATTTATAATGTAATCATGATATTAATTTAATTTATGAACTAAATTTCAGACTTTGTTAATTTTCTAACAAATTTTTAATTGCCAGCAATGTACAGCGAAGTAAATTGACAAGTTAGTGTAAATGACAGCTCTTTATACTTTGCATGTTTAGTACGACGTCATACACCTAGTAGGTACATTGAAGGTTCGGATTTTGGAAATTTAGTTGTGCAGTTAATTTGCATAGTTATTTAGATACTAATACGATTTAGGTACTAATACGTGCAAACGATTGTTAACGAAGCATATTATCATCAGTCTTAATAAAAGCCCGGGTCGCAGACACACACTGTATACATAGTATGCGGTGTTGTGTTCCTGGTGGTGTCTAAGGTCGCCAGAGCTCCCTAGGATGCGCTGTGTTGGGAGTGAGGGACCTGCATGTCTCTATCTGCTAACACAGCGAATCCTCAAGTGAATAAAGGGTCGGCAACGCGCTTGTGATTCTTCTGGAGTCACAACTGTCCATAGGCGACGGTACCAGCTTAAGGGGACGTAGGTTCGTGGTCTTCTCTCCCTCTCACTGAGCATAAGCGTGAGCGAGATGGAAGTGCGTGTTTGGAAGCGCGGATATCATGTTTTTTAATAGTATTTCTTTGTGCGTTTTAATAAATAAAAAAAGTAATAGCTGATTTCCCTCAAACATGACATTGCCGATTTTAAGAACTAATTGTATTATGTTTAGCTGTTGTGCATCATTTGTTAGAATTTTTTTAAGTGTATTTTAGACCTATGTTCGTGATTTTTTTCTATCGAGCGAAAGTCAAAAACTCAGGATTCGAATAGCTGATTTCCCTCGAGAAAGGCCTCAAGATTGCTAATTAAATTTAAGGCAGCCGTATTATAATCCAAACAAGAGCTACGATTTTTTAAAAATCTGTTTTCGGAGCTCACGTCGCCTTAACATGAGGCAGGCCGTATGCTTGTTTGCCACCTTCGTAGTATAAAAAAAAAAAACATTGGGATCTGTCATATCGAAGTCAGGAACTTGTTTCTGTTTCATTGGATATATCTAATAGGACTTTATTAATTATTTTCTTTACAAGTTTGACGTGTCTGTGTGTCTGTCTGTTGCAACGTAGCTCCTAGACGAATGGACTCGATTTGCATGCGTTTTTTGTCCGAAAGCTAACGTGATCGAGAATATCCAGATGGATTTTTAGCTACGTTTCAACAAAATCTGTTCAGCCGGTTTTGCGATATTGAACTTTTGAAATGAAAATGTCGGGAGTTTTTCAACTTTTCTAAGTTGTTTAATTATCTATGTGTAGAAATTATGTATGTGTAGAAATTATGTATGTGTAGAAATCGCTGTAAAATATAGCGATCGAATTTACATCAAAGTCGCTCTACGACAAGCGTTGGATTCAAGATAGATGTAATTTAAATATTATCAAAGACTAACCGTCATAGATGTGTCATAATGTTTTTGGGAACTGTATGGTCTGTACGTACTCTTCATATATATCATAGTGAACGTATGCGAGAAACAGACAGAAATATATGTCGGAGAATACGTAAAACTGGCTAGATTCTCTAGTTATAGTATATGGCGTTTGCGGACGGTAAGTCAAACTATTGGTGATGTTTATGCGGCGCCGCTAGATGGCGGTGTAGTTTGATGTGAAGGTAGCTATAACCCTACGGCCACACTTCGCCCGAATGTTGTTGCCGTCCCTGTCCGACGAATATTATACTATAATTTAGACAAGGACGGCAACAACATTCGGGCGAAGTGTGGCCGTAGGGTAATGGTTTGCAGCTACTTCATTCCGGTCTGTCAGCAGTGCGAATTGTTCTTGGGGTTATCACTTATCACTTCCATGCTATGCGAACTTAGAACTTAATGCAAATCCAGTTTCTTATTGAAAACAGTGCCACCTTCTTGATAGCTGGCGAACTCTCTGAAGCTCTAGCGATTGCTAGGCTAGGCTGTCAAGGTATTTCAAAATTCGCCGTAATGTCACAAGGCATCAGTAGCCTAGGGGTCCAGACGATGGTATTTGGAGTCGATGATCCGAGGTTCAAATCCTACGACCGACGCACTTTTTGTATGTTTTGTACATTCAAAGAAAAGTTGTAACTACCGCAGAAGAGATGGCGCCTGTATACGCAAGCATTAAATGCCTTCTCAATTTGGTCGAGTTGCCTGTCTATCTCAGTATGTATATTGTAGTCTTTGATCACTTCTTGCCTGAACGTCGCCTGCGCAGCACGTGCGCGCTGACAACTAATTAACGTCGTCGATGCACCGTCGTCGTTGGAGATAAATCCTCTTCAATCCTTAACATATAGATGTGTGTATATACTTAATACTTAAAAGGCTAGAGCTCTTTTAAGATCATTGGAGCATTCCACGGAAAAGTCCACCGTTGCGTACGAACAAGAATTTTGAGAAAATTGGTAAGTTTGGAGTTTCTTTTTCTGCGACAATAGGGAACATTACTGCAATGTTCTGCCGCCAGAGGCAGCACTACCACTAATAGTAAAACAGTATAGGAATATAGGGATTCACACACACATGCACAATTGATTGTCAAATGAGTGACAAGGATGCTTGCATAGACAATACCGCAAGTGGGAACGAGATACAATGTCAACGCTGCTAGTGTCGCCACCTACGAAGAGTTTTGCGTAATGTTCCCTATAGAGTAAAAATATGGCCAGAATTATAATATTTCAATTAAAATTGCAAAGATAAACTCTATAGACAGAGATATGAATGAATGAATGAATATATTTTATTTCAGGTCTTCACCGACCCATATAAGAGGTGTTAGTTACATTTTAATTATAAGGTTAGATTACACAATACAAAGCTTACATACAATTTAACATACAACATAAACTGACATACACAGAACACAGAACATACACTTACTTACTATATTGCCAGGATGTTTGACCTGCCCACTCCAATACAGAAGTATTGGACAGTCAAACCTACCAGCCATCATTTTCAGGATGCTGTTGGTACTTTTCCTCACTCGTGCCATCAGGGATGAAATTTTATTTCGCATAATCGCATGGAAGTCATTAGTGCGTGCCTCTGCGAACATCCCCGAGGCACTACACCATTTGGGCATTCCTAACAGCATCCTGAAAATATTATTATACGTAACGCGTAGGGCGCTATAAGCTCGCTTTGTGTACTTAACCCACAGTCCGCTAGCGTAGAACGATTGGCAGAAGGCTTTAAAAAGTGCAATCATTACCTCTGCGGAACACCTAGCGAACCTGCGGGCAAGCATGTTACCTCTGACTGATAACGCCCTACGCTCCCTTTCTTTATCCTGGTCATCACTCAGGTCTTCAGCAATAATGTGACCAAGATACTTAAAACTTTGTACAACTTTAAGTACAACTCCACCAAGAGTGACGGGGGGCACAAAATAAGGCTTGATTTTGCCCGCCTTGAAAACCATTACTTCACTCTAGCACGTCACAAACATCGGAACACACCTCTATTTTCAAGGCATTAGGGTGCATGTGCCGATATTTTTGAACACCTATAGTGTACCGATGTATGTGATGGCGACTGTACACTAATCCATGCTGCTTAGCATAAGCTTCACATCTTCCAACCAGCTGTCTGAGAGCTCCGATGGAAGGGCTCAGCAGCACCATGTCATCGGCATAACTTATATTGTTGAGACAGGTATCTTCAACATGACATCCCGCATGCATGCTGCTGAGTCCCTTCATACACGCGTTTGTACGGGACAGCTCGTGGAATGCCCCTTAAACGCGAATGCAACTATGACATCGGTTTGGGTACTTATTTCTCATCGAATTTCATTATATATTTTACCTTTACATAGAAGGGACATCCATACTGATATTATACATGCGAAAGTGTGTCTGTCTGTCTGTTACCTCTTCACGCTTAGGTAAACCGCTAAACCGATTTGGATGAAATTTGGTATAGAGATAGTTTGAGTCCCGAGGCAGAAAATAGGATTAGTTTTTATCCCGGAAACCAACCCGATATAAACGAGTTCCACGCGTACGGACTCGCGGACAGAAGCTAGTTGGCTTTGGCTGTATTTTATACGGCATCTCCGCCAGGGTTCTCCGTAATACTTACGTGTGTGTGTGTGTGTGTGTGTGTGTGTGTGTGTGTGTGTGTGTGTGTGTGTGTGTGCGTGTGTGTGTGTGTGTGTGTGCGTGAGTGTGTGTGTGTAGTGTGTGTGTGTGTGTGTGTGTGTGTGTGTGTGTGTGTGAGTTTGAGTTGTGTACGCATGTGTGTGCGTGCGTGTATGGAAATACGATCGATTGATTGTCCCCTGTTGTAACCCCTAAATATGTCACTAAAGACGGCTAAAGTACCAGGGGACCATTTTACACAATCAAAAATAATATTAATATTATTCAAAAAATTGTTTCGGGCATTTCTGGCCTAGTGATATTAGGTAGGTACCTACCTATCTATAAACCAAAGACATCAACGCGTTTAATTTACTTAACTATGCTAAAAGAAATACATCATCATCATCCTCCTAGCGTTATTCCCGGTTGTGGCCCTAAACGAGCCCGGGGTCAGCTTTCCCAAGATTTGGCATAGGCACTAGTTTTACGGTATAAGGAGACCTCACGTGTATTTTTCAACAGTGACCGAAACTAAGAAAAAAAAAATTCCACACGAGTAGATACTTTTTCTCGGTTTCGTTAAAAATAAATCTTTACTTACTTAGCACTTCAAAATAGCGAGTCTATTTTAATAAGATAGAACAATAAACAAGATTTACTATGTACAATACTATTTATCTTACAATTACGTCGAATGAAAAAAATATACATGAGGTTATGTGGAGGGAGGGGGCAGCCAAGAATCTCACCAAATCAAAAAAAAAAAAAAAAAAAACGTATGTCCGTCGTCAGTCTGGCTGTTCTCCACTACAGGTCGCATTTCTCAACCGACTCTCGTCAAGTTTTGCGACAAGGTTCAGGTTGTGGCGTCACTCCTGTCAAATCTGACGAGTTCTGCATCGCACTATCGAAGTTTCTTAAATCAGTTGCATAAATATAACATCCAAACAACTCTCATTGGACTTCGGTCCCTGAGAGATCTCTCTATTGTCGTATCTTCTACATTGGTGACCCCCGACAATGGACATAAGTGCAACTCTGAATATCCTGACTGACGCCCGACTCTTCTCAGCAAGCCAGACTCTCTCTCTCTCTCTCTCTCTCTCTCTCTCTTTCTCCGCTCGCCACGCTGGCTCTGAGCACTGGCAAGCTGCACTCTACTCTTCATACATCCTTGACCCCTCCGTCTCAAAGGGGGGCTGATGTGGCGTCACTCCTGTCAAATCTGACGAGTTCTGCATCGAACTATCGAAGTTTCTTAAATCAGTTGCATAAATATAACATCCAAACAACTCTCATTGGACTTCGGTCCCTGAGAGATCTCTCTATTGTCGTATCTTCTACAAGGTTTTGTGTTCAGGTTTTCAAAATCGAGTTAATCAAACTGTACAAAGGCACTACTTAATACGTTTTATCTACACCCATATCATAAATCCTCTATAATGTGTTCGGAAACCATATATTTTATCTCATCTTATCTAGGTGAGGGCCCTTTCGGATGCACTTCGACCCAGTGGGATCTTTTGTGCATTTGCCCTCTCCTTTATACCTGCTCCCAGGCTTGCTCCATCATTTCCACAAAGCGGATGATGCAGTTCACCGGGAGCACCTTGAATTCCCTTGGGTGCGGATAGCCGTTACCAAAGTAATTCATTCTTTGTCTGGCAAGGGCATGACATTCACACAATAAGTGTTCAATTAGTCTCATCCTCCTCGCCACACATTCTACAGTCTAAACACTCTAAACTATGGAAATCTAGTTGGTTATGATTTAAAATCTAGTCGGCCATGGCGGTGTGCAATGGCGGTTATTCTAATGGTTCCCGAACATATCATTGAGGATTTATAATAAGTAGGTATGTGGTTTATCTACACACTCGTGTTTAATGCCCTTTCATTATGTAATCACATAAACTACTATTATGAGCTCGTGTAAATCATCACATCACCACCACCGCCACCGGCTCATGTGTCTACTGAAATGGGTCGAATGAAAAAAATATACCTACGTGCGGTTATGTGGGGGAGTGGGGGTTGCCAAGAACCTCACCAAATATCACCAAGGGGGAGGGGAGGGGTCAAAAAGTAGTCGAAAAAACGTCGCGTGATTTGTGCACATGACCAAAGTGTCTTGTCTATAGTAGTTAGTCTATGGCGCGTGCCGGTATGGCACGCGATGGCGCGGCGCCGGCGCGTGCGCACCGCATTGTAGAGTACGGATGTGTCTCGAGATATCTCACGTAATCTTAAGAAACCCCAGCACGGTCGACTCCCCATACAAACGTCGTTTGGTTCTCATTTTAAAACGGCATACGGGAATAACATGAAACTTTTTATACACAATGCAATCCGCCATATCTAGGGCGGAAAATAGTTTCTGTTGCTATAAATTTAAATTAAATAGAATTATAATGGAAAAAAAATAAGTCATTAATAGAGACTTTGTACAAAAAACTTTTTACTATAGAGAACTTTATAAATAAGCTTCTGTAAAAAAATATTATGGTACAAGCTTTTATTGCCGATTGTACTTTTCTGCATACCATCATCAACTACTCATTGAGACGATTCTAACGAGCCCAAACTCGATGGGGTTGCGTCGTTTTATTGCGGAGTTCCTATGGCCACCTTCCAGCTCCAGCATCAGATCAGCTCCAAGTCATCATAATATTTAATTGTCATGCGATATACTTACATATGCGTGCAAAATTTCAGCTCATTCGGAAACCGGGAGGTGGGTGAAATTTAACTTGCAAGATTTGATTACAGACAGACATACGGACAGACAACGGGACAGGTGAAAGTAAATAAAAGCTTGTAAAATTGAACTAGCCCATAGTGAGTTCAATAAAACGTGTGTTATGGGTACTAGACGACGATCTACTTAATAGATAGAAATACAGAAACAAAGGGCGTTCGTTACCGTTATAATAAATCGTAAATTACAAGTCTCTTTAGAGCCTGACAATCCAAAAAAAAGCGGCCAAGTGCGAGTCGGACTCGCACATGAAGGGTTCCGTGAAATAAATTGCGGTTTACGATTTATGATGTATTAAAAAAAAACTACTTATTAGATCTCGTTCAAACCAATTTTCGGTGGAAGTTTACATGGTAATGTACATCATATATTTTTTTTAGTTTTATCATTCTCTTATTTTTGAAGTTACAGGGGGGGGACGGGGACACACATTTTACCACTTTGGAAGTGGCTCTCGCGCAAACTATTCAGTTTAGAAAAAAATTATGTTAGAAACCTCAATATCATTTTTGAAGACCTATCCATAGATACCCGACACGTATGGGTTTGATGAAAAATTTTTTTTTGAGTTTCAGTTCTGAGTATGGGGACCCCTAAAACTTAATGTTTTTTTTCAATTTTTGTGTGAAAATCTTAATGCGGTTCACAGAATACATCTACTTACCAAGTTTCAACAGTATAGCTCTTATAGTTTCGGAAAAAAGTGGCTGTGACATATGGACGGACAGACAGACAGACAGACGGACGGACATGACGAATCTATAAGGCTTCCGTTTCTTGCCATTTGGCTACGGAACCCTAAAAACGCATGCTGGTAACACGAAATGCATGGTGGCGTAATAGGTACGTATAACTGAAAGCTAAACAATTGCAGTAAGCGATGTTTACAATGGGCCTCATAAGAAGGCTCAAAGTCACCCAAAGGGCAATGGAGAGGGCTATGTTGGGAGTTTCTCTGCGTGATCACATCAGAAATGAGGCTATCGGCAGCAGAACCAAGGTAACCGATATAGCCCACCGAATCGCTAAACTTAAGTGGCAGTGGGCGCGGCACATTGCACGTAGAAATGATGGCCGTTGGGGCGGAAAGGTTCTCGAGTGGCGACCACGTACCGGAAGGCGCGGCGTTGGTAGGCCTCCCACAAGGTGGACTAATGACCTGGTAAAGGTCGCGAGAGTCCGCTGGATGCGGGTGGCGCAGGACCGGTCACTTTGGAACTCTTTGGGGGAGGCCTATGTCCAGCAGTGGACGTCTTTCGGCTGATATGTTGATAATGATGATGACATAAACAATTTAAAAAAAATGCCTTTGATACAATTCGCTGACCAGACTACCTCTCTAATATCTTAAGACTTGTCCGCAACTATATCCGGCCCCCGCCGCTCCCTCGTGCTCACCAAACCGTGCAGAAAACAAAAGCAACGGAAATATGCCTCCAGTCGGCGACAAGAAATAATGCGAGACAGTTTTCTAACGTCAAAGTCCGTTACGATAACCCATCCGCTCCAAAACTTGGCTGAACGCGCGAAAACCATCAGCCGAGTTCAAAATTAAAAAGTCAAACTGTCAAAACCGCGCCGCGTGTTTTAAAATGTTTGCCATAGACTAATTTGAACACTTTGAATAATTAATGAAAGTTGTTGTGATATTTTTTTAAATTGTTAATGAATTGACGGTTTCTCAAATATGGATGGAAGAGTGGTGTTACTATTTGCTTTCTGCACATGGTATGTGACTGGCCAGGAGTACTTTAGGATGGTAAGTACCTATAGAGAAAACATTAGATCTGATGTTGAGATTAATTTTTATGCGTTTCTTTTCACGCGAAGTCTAATTTAATTACACGCACGGATAAGTAGGCATTTGAGTATTTTTTTTAAGAAACCTAATTTTACAAGTATAAATTATAGTGGTACTTTCGTTAGGTAAGTTTATCAATTAGGTACATACAGTAGTTACTGCAAAATCGTGTACATTTTTTTTACCTTATTGCCATGTCCTTATTGTCATTATCCTTATTTTCAAAATTCGACTTGTTATAAGAAATTCAACCAGGGTTCAGCACAGCACTTAGCTCGATGCACCTCTGGTAACAGAGGTCATCCCGTAGCTTATGTTATTTTGAACTTATATTTACAGCTACAAAGTAGCGGCAAAAATATTAAATTTCAATGGGTCCCATCTCACATTAACCTCACTGGCAACGAAGAAGTGGATAAGCTGGCCAAAATGGGGGTTGACGAAGGGATAAGTGTAGACCATATGCCTTTCTTTACAGACCTACTCAGAGAAGTTAAGGGAAACTGCTTTAAAATTTGGAAAGAGTATTTTAATGAGAGGTCGAAAGTGAAAGGCATATGGTACAAAACAATAGGGAACATTACGCAAAGCTCTGCGTAGGGGGCGACACTAACACAACCCGTAAACAAACCGGTGCCGGTTAATGTACGGCCCAATAATTGGCATCCTCTATATCTATGTCTCTTTTTAACTTATACAAAAAGAGAGAGATAACGATAGATGGACGCGTATTATCGGGCCGTACATTAACCGGCACCAACAAACCGCCATGACGTACAATGTCATATTTATTTACCTAACAAACAATAACGAATAATTGATGAAAACGCGTTAAACTACAATCGTTTTATTATCATTCGTGTGTAAAATACCTGTACTGTGATATTAAAATGGCATCCTATAGCCATTTTAAGGTGGATGAGGGCTTTTTTTTGCTTTACGACGACGTATTGCCGCTTCCCATAGTTTTCATATCATCGTTTCCGTCGGAAATGAATGATGCCCTTCATTCTTGCATCCAATTACGCGGCACTGATGCATTTTATTAATTGAAATATTTTCTTCACTATTTGTCAAAGTTGTCAAAAAAACTGTTTACTAATTGTGTTAGTGCTGCACTCTGGCGGCAGAACATTGCAGTAATGTTCCCTATTGTCAACGAACCGCCAAAGATACCTTGGTTTTGTGACGCTCAGCTAAATAGACCACTTGTAGATACAAGCATGCGACTGCGCTCCGGGCACATGCCACTCAATGTGTTCGGGCATTTGATGAGGGTGGTGGACTCTCCAGACTGTTGCATTTGTCATGTGAGGGAAGATACCTACCACGCATTGGTGGAGTGTGCTCGGATCGGAGCCGAACGCAGAACATTTGAAGAGCAGTCCAATCTTAGGCTCACAGACGTAGGCTCATGCAATATCTTGTTATCTAACCCCACATCTAAGTTAGCAATCAAACTGTACAACTTAATTATTAAATTAGTAAAGTGTAGATAGTAAGTAGCTTTAGGAGTGTACCTATAAGGCCGGCATCATCGCTCAGCGACGAAGGCCTTCTTTTTATTAAATAAAGATAAAAAAAAAGGGTTCAGAATCGATTATCCCTACTACCCCTAAATTCCTACCAAATTTTCATTAGATCTAATGTTGCAGTCTGAGCTTTTTTTACTTATTTGCTTAAAAAGTTTGTTGTACCTAATCCAAATTAATCAGCAGTTTTGAAGGTAGACTAAAGACTACACCCCAAAAACCCTAAAAATTACTCTCACAACGATATTTACGATACAATGGATGGTATCAATCTTGAAGTCCAATATGGTTCCCATTTTTGAAATCTTCATCCGCACAAACCTAGAAAACAACTCCCATGATGCCTTTTTTTAAGGTACACGTCCGAGTGCTCGACCCTGTTCTAGTACCTACAGTTCTAGTACCTACAGTTCTAGTACCTACAGTTCTAGTACCTACAGTTCTAGTACCTACAGTTCTAGTACCTACAGTTCTAGTACCTACAGTTCTAGTACCTACAGTTCTAGTACCTACAGTTCTAGTACCTACAGTTCTAGTACCTACAGTTCTAGTACCTACAGTTCTAGTACCTACAGTTCTAGTACCTACAGTTCTAGTACCTACAGTTCTAGTACCTACAGTTCTAGTACCTACAGTTCTAGTACCTACAGTTCTAGTACCTACAGTTCTAGTACCTACAGTTCTAGTACCTACAGTTCTAGTACCTACAGTTCTAGTACCTACAGTTCTAGTACCTACAGTTCTAGTACCTACAGTTCTAGTACCTACAGTTCTTGTACCTACAGTTCTAGTACCTACAGTTCTAGTACCTACAGTTCTAGTACCTACAGTTCTAGTACCTACAGTTCTAGTACCTACAGTTCTAGTACCTACAGTGTGTGACTTTCATAAGAACATTTATTTATTTATCGTATGGCTTGTTTTTTATATCTCTACTTCAAAGATTTACGGTTTTCAAGTACGCTACCGCGTCTTTAGTTAAAGTTTTAAAATCCTCCACTTGCCCGTGGTATTTGGTTAGAGGGCAGTCAAATACCGTGTGGTGAACAGTCTGCTCGGGAGCTCCACACCGGCACACTGCTGATTCGCACCAGTTCCATTTGTGCCATAAGTAAGCACAGTTCCCAACTCCTGTCCTTATCCGATTCAGCATGCACCAAACGCGTCGGGGCTCTTCAAATCCAGTAGGTCGTGCCTTTGGATTAGGCTTGAAGATAACATCAGGAAGAGATCTTGACTCCCATTCAGATGCCCAGGATTCCTGTAGGTTGGAAGTTGGTTCAGGATCATGGAATCTCAGCGCTGGAGGGTGGCGTGCCTTTAGTCTTGTCTTTTTAAAGTCGGCTAGGTCTTCATGGACGGGTAGTGTTGGAGATGCCCGAATTTTTTGTATTTCGAGTCCAAGGCATCTTTCTCTTCGCATATGAGGAGGCAGTATATGGGATAGGGCTGGTAGCCAGTAAGTTGGAGTAGGCTTAAGGCATCCCGTGATGAGGCGCATCGTGTGGTGGAGTTGGACGTCCACCAGGGAACTGTGGGCGCTGTTCAGCCAGACCGCAGAGCTGTATTCAGCCGTCGAATATACCAGCGACAATGCTGAGATCCGGAGAGTAGGTGCATTGGCACCCCAGGTAGTTCCGGTGAGTTTTTGGATGATACTATTGCGAGTTTTCAGCTTTGCAGACACTTTCTCAAGGTGTTTAGGATTAAGTAACTAGGCTATTGTCAAGAGCTAGGAGTAGTCCATCACCGAAGGCTCCTTCAATGCCAAGCGAATCTCGCCCTTTCGGACTGGCTCCTTCCAGAACGTTTGAGTAGTACGCAACTGGCTGTCGTCGCGCGCGCATCCCTTCCAGCCGCTGTGACATATATACCACGGTGCTTTCGTGGCTATTTACTTTTACCGCTTTCTCTATTGTGCTTTTACTCTAACCTGTGCTGAACCAAGATCGAGGCTTATAAGACCTAGGCATAGCAGAAGGAGAAAGGAGCTGGGCTTTCACCACATCACGAGCTGCTGCTATTGGGGTGCACAAGGTGAGTGGGTTGCTCTTTTCTCTTGCTGATCGCCTTGGTTACTTTCTCTGGGGAATTCATGCTTTCCAACCCCCCTTTCGCTGAGCTATCGAAGAATCTGTAACATATTTGTGTTCCTTCTATACCGGATATATTAATTCGAACTAATTGTTGTATACCTATGGATTACAGTGCAAACCATACGAATAGCATTCTTTATTAACATACCTACTATTACATACTAAATTAAAATATTTGATGTATTTCAAACTAATTTGTTCGATTACTAAAAAAGATGTAACCGCCGTAATTTTCGTATGAACTTACGACCTTTTGTCCGAGCAGCGAGTTGTTTACGAGTAAAGTGGCTTATTTCGCTGTCGTAAATTATAACATTATAGTTGTATGTTCTAATTACACGTTTAACTATTTATTTGAGTGTAAAATTGGTTGTTTTAATAGTAAATTTCACTAAATTTATATATTCTGTGCGAAACAGGGTAGTTATTCCGTGTTTCAAATTCCTTAGCGCGCACTCAACGCGTTGCATCTTGAAGTTGACGTAGGTACCGAGTTCAATATGATCAAGTTATAACTTTTATGTTTATGCATTAAGTACATTGAAGCATAAGCGATATCAGTGAAAATTTGTATGTAGGGGAACTTCTTTCATTAGTAAGTCTTGTTAGTTAATGCAGTACGTAACCATACGTCATAATTTTATTGACTTTCGACCTTACGCCGTAGACACAAGGTTTAAAATTCTTTCTCGCCTTTTGTCGAATTATTTATACTTACTCGTAGTAAGGGTAATTGTTCGATCACGTTGTACCTATCGCTTGCGTTCGCTTTCATAAATTAGACTATGCAAAAAATGGAAAAATGCCGCCGCACTATGGCTCTTAAGCGTTTGAATGACGCTTATATTTGTGCAAAAAGATGCATAACGAACCCGGAAATGGAACCGCGCTTTAAGGTGCATTTATCGAGATTGGAAGGTTTAGAAGTGTTATTTGACGAGAATCATGCGAAAATAGTAGCTTCTTTAAAGGATCCTCAGGAGATCGCGGATAATGAGGAGATACGACAGGGGTTTGACGAGACCGTGATAGACATTTTGTCCATTAAATCGCAATTGCTTCCTGAGGAAGCACCTCAAGTGCATACCGTCGCTTTGCCCGTACCCGCAGGTAGCTCGAGCAGCAATACGGGTCATATTCGCATGCCGCCCATCCATATACCTACGTTCGAGGGTGGCTATAAAACGTGGATTACTTTCTATGATCTGTACCGAACCTTGGTACATGACAAACACGAGATCTCTAAAATTGAAAAGTTTCAATATTTAGTCTCGTCATTGAGAGGTGAACCGTTAAACCTAATAAAAGCATTTCCTATCTCGTGTGACAATTACGATATGGCGTATGAAACTTTGGTGAAGCGCTATCAGAATAAACGCCAGCTAGCCTTTCTAGCGTGGCAGTCTATTGTAACTGTTAAGTTACAGAATAACACGGCGCAAGCGTTTCGGTTTCTTTTGGACACATTCCAAGAAAACTTAGCTATTTTAAAGTCATTGAATTTGCCCATCGATAAATGGGACTTTATAATGTTCTATACGCTTTTATCGAAATTGGAACCATCCATTCGTAAAGAATTTGAGATGACCGTCACGTCGGAGGACATTCCGACCTATAAATCTTTGGAGACCTTCGTGGAGAACTACTGTAAGGCGGTGGAGCATGCCGGAGCTAGTACCAGTTCAGCTCACGGCGGATACACGCGGCCACCTGTCGTTAACACCATGCGATCCGATCACGTCACGACACCGCCACGACGTTTTAGGCAAACGACTTTGGTGGGTAACCAGTCGACTTCTCCTGCACTGCCTCCACCTCCGCCTTGTCAATTCTGCTCGAAAAAGCACTTTCTCGCACATTGTCCGGACTTTCAAAACTTAACTGTTGCGCATCGATCGCAAGTCGTTGGTGAGAAACAGCTTTGTTTCAATTGTTTGCGCATAGGTCATGTAGTGTCAAACTGTCCTTCACAAGGTTCGTGTCGAACTTGTGGTCGCCGTCATCATTCGTTGTTACACTTTCAGGACACTTATGTGGATCGCAAATCAGGCCCATCCAACCCCAACGCCACCTCTAATGCTTTAGGTGTTCAGGGGCTTTCTACAAATACGTCGTCCAATAAAACGGTCTTACTGTCAACCGCTCAAGTAGATATCTTGGATAGATGGCGCTCCTTTCACGCCGTGCGCGTGTTAATTGACTCTGGCAGTCAAGCCAATTATATCTCCCAAGGTCTAGCAAATCGCCTAGGCTTACCTGTCTCAAGTAACGCACCTTCCGTTTTTGGCATAGGTAACGCTTCCACGCCTGTATTGGGTACCGTCCAATGCACTGTCCGTCCCGAGAACCATCAGGACAAAGAAATATCTTTCGAGGCAATTGTGATACCCCGCATTTGTCATGACATGCCGTCAGTCACGGTCGAAACCAGCTTTTTAAAGAATTTAGGTTTCATTAAACTCGCGGACCCATCCTTTCATGTTCCGGGACCAATCGACCTCCTTCTTGGTTCCGAACTTTGGAATGAGATCTTTCTACAGGGTATGATTCCGGGTGGGAATGACTCCCCTGTAGGGTTAAATACTATTTTTGGCTGGGTCTTTTTAGGGCGCTCTCGCTGCCTTGAGAGTATACCCTCGTTATACTCAAACCTTTCGTCAGTCCAAACGCTTCACGCGTCAAATGCTGACTTGGAAAATGATTTGAAACGGTTGTGGGAGATAGAGGATGTGCGTACTCCCGAAAAAATGCTGTCGCCGCAAGATGCGGCTTGTGAAGAGAATTTTCTTTCTACCCACAAGCGGGATGACACCGGAAAATTCGTTGTTGAGCTACCGTTCAAATCTGTTGAGCCGACTTTCCGTAACATGCGGTCTATCGCTGTGCGCCGCTTTAACAAATTGGAAATGCGTTTATCTAATGACGCCGCATTGAGAAAGTCTTACAATGAGTTTATGCAGGACTATCTGGACAGTGGTCACATGTCAGAGGTACCTTCCTCTGACCAAAATACCACGGGTTCCTATTACATCCCTCATCACTGTGTGTTGTCACCATCAAGCGTAACCACCAAGTTACGCGTCGTGTTTGATGCATCGGCTCGTGACGGCGAGGGACTGTCACTAAACGACACACAGCTGACGGGACCGAAGCTTCAAAAGGACATTTCCCATATACTTTTGCGATTTCGTTTACACGAAGTAGTGTTTACTGCAGACATTCGTCAGATGTACAGAAACATTGTGATGTCGGAGAAACATCGTGACTTTCAGCGCATCGTGTGGCGTTTCCATCCTGATGAGGAACTCAGGGACTATCGTCTAAATACTGTAAGTTATGGGGTCTCATCCTCCCCCTTCCTGGCGTTGCGGGCAATTGAACAGCTGGCCGTGTCAGATGGTCAAGCCTTTCCGCGAGGGGCGGAGGTATTGTCTACAGACACGTACGTAGATGACATTCCCACAGGTGCGTCTTCTGTTAGTGAGGCTCTTGAGCTACAAAAGCAATTAATCGCGTTGTTAGCCAAGGGAGGCTTTGAGCTCCGTAAATGGGCAAGCAACCATCCGGAACTGTTAAGCCATATCCCACTTGAGCATTGTGTGACTCAAGCAACGTCGTTTGACGAAGACTATAATGCTGTTGTGAAAGTACTTGGCTTAAACTGGGACTCAGCGTCTGATCAGTTTAAGTACAATGTTAATGCGTCTCAAAATCAATGCACGAAGCGGCAGATACTGTCAGAGCTGGCTCGTGTGTTTGATCCTTTAGGGCTACTCTGTCCTGTCATTTTTTTGGCAAAAACTTTGATCCAACGTCTTTGGCTCTTAGGCTTAGATTGGGACCAGAAGCCACCCGAAGAAATAGTAAAATTGTGGCGTCAATTTTCTTCCCAATTGGGCGCTCTATGTAATTTGGCTGTACCACGGAAGATAACGCACTCGCGTGCAGTGGCCTATCACTTGCACGGGTTTGCCGATGCTTCTCTGTCCGGATATGCCACCGTCGTCTACTTGCAAGCAGAACTAGATGATGGGACTTTTTCTACCCATCTGGTGTGTGGGAAGTCTCGTGTTTCCCCTACCAAACGGATCAGTCTTCCACGTCTGGAATTATGTGCTGCCGTTCTGCTTGCAGATTTAGTGCACTCGATACTTCCTCATCTGTTGTCTTTGATCGTAATCATTACTTTAGATATTCTATCTTTGCTTGGTCTGATTCGACGATTACTCTTTCTTGGATCGCATCTCACCCATCCAAATGGAAAATTTTCGTTGGCAATCGAGTCGCAAAGATTCAACGAAAATTGCCCTCAGCACACTGGAACTACGTAAGCACCCACGATAACCCGGCCGATGCAGCCTCGAGAGGCATGCTTCCAAATGCAATGCTGGAACATTCACTTTGGTGGAATGGTCCGAGTTTTCTGTCCCTCTCGTCTGATCATTGGCCTCGTTTAAAAACTCTTCCCCCACCAATCGACGTAACAACGGAATTACGTCAAGAAGAGAAGAAGTCAGCCTTCGTTGTCACCAACGAGACTGACTCGATACAGCAGCTTTTACTCCGGTTCTCTTCCTTGAAGAAAATCCTGCGAGTAACTGCGACTGTGCTTAGGTTCCTGAGTCTTTTGCGGAAGCAGAGAACATATTCTGGTCCAATATGTGAACAAGAGCTGAATCAAGCTCTTGAAACTCTCGTTAAGTCATGTCAGCAAGATTGTTTTGCTAATGAGATCAATAATCTCAAAGATAACAAGCCTTTGCCAAAGCCTATGAAGAAATTGAGTCCTTTTCTCTCACAGGACAACGTGTTGCGTGTCGGAGGGAGACTTCGACACTCAGATTTAGAATACGATGCAAAGCATCCCGCTATTTTGCCTTCAAATCATCGACTTTCGTCTTTAATTATCGATGATGTACATGCAAAGTCGTTGCATGGTGGTGCACAAATGGTGCATTTCCTTTTGTCTCAGAACTTTTGGGTACTTTCTGCTCGACGTGCTATTGCGAAACGTCTTTCTCGATGTATCCCGTGCTTTCGGGCTAAACCAACGACGTCACAACCCATGATGGGGGACCTTCCTCGCGTCAGGGTTACTGCTGTCAAAGCCTTTCAACGTGTGGGCTGTGACTACGCTGGTCCTTTTCATGTCATCCTTGGTCGCCGTCGCCGAGGAGCGCGCTCTGACAAAGTATATCTCTGTCTCTTTGTCTGTCTGTCGAGCAAGGCCCTGCATTTGGAGATTGCCAATGATCTTTCGGCTGAATCTTTTATCGCTGCCTTACGTCGCTTCGTCGCTCGCCGGGGCCGGTGCTCCCTGATAATGAGCGATTGTGGTACCAACTTTGTCGGTGCCAGAAATCAGTTAGCGGGGCTTATGAAGGATGCCGCCGCATCACAGAGCATTGAATTTAAGACTATTCCGCCCTCTTCCCCCCACTTCGGTGGAGTTTGGGATGCCGGGGTACGCTCAGTTAAGGGACACCTTGCCAAGGTAGTGGGAGGTCATCTGTTGACTTTAGAAGAGTTTCATACCGTTCTCGTGCAGATAGAGGCAGTACTGAACTCACGTCCTTTGTGTGCTATCAGTAATGACCCAAATGATTTTTCTGTCCTTACGCCAGGCCATTTTTTAACGCTTTCTCCTTTAACGTCTGTCCCGGACGATAATAATGAGATCACAAAGATTTCTTTGCTGAAACGCTGGCAATTGTTACAGCGATTACATGCTGATTTTTGGAAGCGTTGGCATCGTGACTATTTAAATACTTTAAATCAGAGAAACAAATGGACAGACAATTCTCGTGCTGTGAGAGTTGGTGACTTAGTCCTCATTAAGGACGACAACCTTCGACCGTTGCTGTGGTCGGTGGCACGCGTCGTCAACGTGCATCCTGGTCAGGACGGGATCGTACGAGTGGCAACTGTTCGTACCGCAGATGCTGATTCGCGTAATAGAGACTTTAAACGGCCCGTCGTCAAGCTCTGCGTACTTCCTATTAGTAATAACTAAGACATCAAATACACACTTTCTTTATACTTTTTCTTTACTTAGTGTGCTTTTTGCCACTAGGGTTCGTTTTACATCTGTTATAATTCTGTCGCATTGTTTTATTCTTTACTAATCTTAACTTAATCGTTAGTTAGACATACTATTTATACTGAACCTCAATAACAAGAATGCTATTCGGCCGTCTGTCACTGTGCCATCAGGCGTTTCTGTTTATTCCCTTTCATTTCTGGAAATTATGATTTCGCAGCGGGGGGGAGTATGTTTAGGATTAAGTAACTAGGCTATTGTCAAGAGCTAGGAGTAGTCCATCACCGAAGGCTCCTTCAATGCCAAGCGAATCTCGCCCTTTCGGACTGGCTCCTTCCAGAACGTTTGAGTAGTACGCAACTGGCTGTCGTCGCGCGCGCATCCCTTCCAGCCGCTGTGACATATATACCACGGTGCTTTCGTGGCTATTTACTTTTACCGCTTTCTCTATTGTGCTTTTACTCTAACCTGTGCTGAACCAAGATCGAGGCTTATAAGACCTAGGCATAGCAGAAGGAGAAAGGAGCTGGGCTTTCACCACATCACGAGCTGCTGCTATTGGGGTGCACAAGGTGAGTGGGTTGCTCTTTTCTCTTGCTGATCGCCTTGGTTACTTTCTCTGGGGAATTCATGCTTTCCAACCCCCCTTTCGCTGAGCTATCGAAGAATCTGTAACACAAGGTGATGTTTGAAGTTCAGGCTTCTATCAAGGGTAACTCCCAGGTATTTGGGGGAGGAATTATGTTTAACCCTGGTGTTTCTGAACTTCACATTGAGTTCTTTGTTGGCCATTTTGTTGTTCAGGTGGAAGCAAGCTACTTCGGTTTTAGTAGGGTTTGGACACAGGCGCCACTTAGTAAAGAAGTTGTCCATGGTAGATAGATCCCTTGTTAGCGTGAATTCGGTAGCCTCCATGCTAGCATCCTGTGTTACCAAGGCCAAATCGTCTGCGTATCCAAACTTACGACTGGTTGTTTCGGGCATATCGTGGATGTACACATTGAAGAGCACAGGTGCGAGGACTGACCCTTGGGGAAGGCCATTATTGAGCACTCTTACTCGACTAACACAGTCACCAAGGTGTACGCGGTACGGTCTGTTACTAAGCGCGTTTTCGAGCAGCCTGTATATTTTCATGCAAGGCACTATTTGCAACAGCTTAAATAGCTGACCTTGGCGCCAAACAATGTCATATGCTGCAGTGAGGTCGATGAATGCTGCAGATGCCTTCTTTTTGTGGTTGAATCCCTTCTCAATGTGGGTTGTTAGTGCCAGAACCTGGTCAGTACAATTTCTTTGGGGACGGAAACCAGCTTGCTCCTGCGGGATGGAATTATTAATGACGCCGGAGATGCGGTTATATATAATGCGTTCCAAAAGCTTATAAATGACACTAAGAAGTGCTATTGGCCGATAGCTATCTGCTTTATTGTCCTCTTTCCCGGGTTTTAAGATAGCCACGATTTTAGCTCTTTTTAGGAGCGGTGGGATTGTGCCCGAGTCTATTATGGCGGTATAAAACTTGGCGATCCAGCCCCGTGTGCGAGGGCCACAGTGTTTAATAAACTCTGGAAATATTTCGTCCTCCCCACAAGCTTTACCTGTCGAGGTTTCTCTTATAGCCAGCATCACTTCGTCAGCAGAAACTGGGCGCCCGAAGTCCTCATGCGGCTTTGTTTCAGTCTTGAGATTTTGGAGCTCTTTACGAACTGAGCGGGTGTGAGCTTTGTCACTGGGTGCCTTTGACAGTTTGTGGATCCTGTGGGCGATTTCATTGGGGTCAACTTTAGGCTTTCGTTTCTGCGAAGTGACCCCGGAAGATAGTCTATTCAAAGTATGCCAGGCTTTACGGCTGGAATGCTTGAAGCTCATGGTTTCTACTATTTGTTCCCACTTCACTCTGCGAGCATCATCCAGGGACCACATTAGTTCGTGGGCCACCCCCCTGTCTCCAGTCTCTGAGAATTCATTCCACAGCGTTTCGGTTTCAGAATTCCAACATGGGATATAGTCTTTTCTGTATCCTCGGGGTACGTGCTTCCTAGCGATGCTTTTGACTAATTTCCGAAACCTCTCGTAGTTTTTAGGCTCTGGGGGAATCCATCTTAAGCAATCATCAAGTTCAGCTGCATACGCGGGCCAGTCAGCCTTTTGAAAATTCCAGCGAGGTACAGGATACGATTCTATCATAGGTATTTTTAAGCCAATTGTTATAAGTACTGGTCTGTGTTGGCTATGTGGGAAATCTGCGAGAACTTGCCTATCCATTGGGACTGGGGTTCCATCGGTGTCCTTCGTTGTGAAAACGAGATCAGATTATAATCGAGGCCCCAGCGAGCAGATCTAAAGGTACCTTTTCCCTTATTGGAAACAGCTAGAAAAGTGTTGTATCTATCCGACCAGTCGATAAGCGCATCGCCATTAGTATCATTTTGTCTGTAACCCCAGCTGGTATGGTGGCTGTTGAAATCACCTACAAATAATACGGGGTGTTCAAGGCTAGGCAGAGGCGGTGTGGGCCAGCAGGAGTTTGGCGGCTTGTATATATTGCAGAGTCTGATTTCACCAAGCTGGACAGTCGTGGTAGCAATATTATTAGCATCTATGTTGTTCGAGAGCAAGTTGACTTGATGGGATAGCGCTGTTCGAGTAAATGTAGCTGTTCCGTATTGTGCGTGGTATGTTGCTGCGATGAGATCGTAGCCCGGTATGTTACCTCTCCGGGCAAGTTGGGAGTCGTCAGCGGTATGCGTTTCTTGAAGTAGGACAATGTCAACGTCATTATCATGTAAAATTTTGTGCAGACATTCTGTCTTAGATTTACTTATACTCTCTATGTTCAATTGCAAAACGCGAACTGGTCCAACGTTCCTTGTTTTTTTTTTTTTTTTTTTGGGCGCTGAGAAGTGCCGTTTTTGAAAGCATCCGGATTCATGTTGATTATTTGTTTGTTGTTGAAGTAGAGTAAGCTGCGAGACCTTGAGGAGGCAGTGCAGCTGCCAAAGTTGTTGCGCTCTTAGCACCACCCGGGGGCCACGTGTAGGGCTATCTAAGGTAGTTCCTACGGACGTGGAGCAACATCGACCCCATAAGAACATTAATATTAAGGAACGATAGTTTCAAGTGCTGTGAACCGTTATATCAAAAAAATTTAAACAATCGTCATATCTAATAAAAAAAAAAAAAATTTAATCTATTTATTTCAGATAAAGTACTTAACTAAATTACATTTTTTTTGCAAATCTCTATGCGAGATTATGTGCGCGGTCACTCAACTCACTTCACAATTGTTATCTTAACTATTATACTTTATAAATTCTATTACAATTTATACACATTGTTATTATGAGTAGTTTTTAATTTCGGTAGTTTGTAAGTATATTCTCCAGCATATTTGCCCTTTGTAAAATATTCTTTTAGAATTTTCTTAATTTGTGGATGTTTTTTTGTTTCCAGTAATTTTACGAGCTCTTTAGGTAGTTAATTTAATATATCTGGAAGAATTCACCGACAAGTTAATTTAAAGTTATTCATTTTTAAATATTTTGCGAACAGCAATGTACTACTGCATCCACACAAAACTGATTTTTGGCGGTCTTATCAAGTGTCATTACTCATTAGTGTCAACAAAATGGAGGTAATTGACAAGGTGTCATTAAGAGTGAAATTTGAATGCAATCAAATGTTTGTGTGAGTGGTTAGGCGTGTTACCGATACAATGCGTGCCGAATTAATGTGTATGAAAAAAAAATGTTTTTTTTTTTAATATAGTTATGAATTTATGTTCATTAGGGATCATACATTCTTCTCTTAAAATATATGTTCTTATGAAAGTCACACGCTGTAGGTATAGGTTTGAAATGGGCGGTTCAGAGGTGCATGAGCTGCATATGTACGCATACGTGCTGGTCACGATGCAGTGTGGGTCGGCCAGTAAGCTCGGCTGAAGCCAAAATATGGCCTAGGCCAATATGGTATGCCGTGTAGGCTCGGACAGGAATAGCTCTACGGTCTCCCTCGCACACAAGGGGTCATTGGGGTCGCATTGTTCTGGCGGGGGCCGGGGCACTCGCCTAAGGACACCAGCCCCCCTATTCTGTAACTTGTTTTAAGCTCACCTCAACGCTCACCCACAAATATACCTTGACACCGCGATGCGTAGTAATTAAGCGTAGGTAGAGGTCTAGTTTCGTAGCGGGTGACCGGCGGGGTGAACCGCATTAACGCGTAGCGAATAACACCCCAGCCCCCCTATTCTGTAACTTGTTTTAAGCTCACCTCAACGCTCACCCACAAATATACGTTGACACCGCGATGCGTAGTAATTTTTAAGCGTAGGTTAGAGGTATAGTTTCGTAACGGGTGATCGGCGGGATGAGCCGCATTAACGCGTAGCGAATAACAGCCCAGGGGTGTTATTCGCAAGCTAAGCTAAGTTACAGAATAAGGGGACCCCCGCATGAGAGCGCAGATGCCGGCTGCCGTGGAGTTTTTAGTGGATAGAAATACCACATAACCCAGTCTTCCCCCGATGGTTAGTGGGGGATGATTGGGATTCGCAGGTTTAAGGTTAAAAAGACAAAAATACTTACCGTCCGTGTTAAGTAGGTACATAAAAGATAATGTTGAAATAACCACGCGTCATCATTATTTTATTCTCCGCTGTGATTATATTTTGACAACTCTGACAAATAAACTAGACATACTTAAGCGAAGTTATCAAACATTTATGTAGAAGGCCAATGCTGATTCAACTTGGATTCTACCGACACAATCTGCATGCTTTCGAAACGCATAATAAACGATTACCATAAAATGATGATAGATCATAATTTTAACCGACTCCAAAAAAAGGAGGAGGTTCTCAATTCGGATGTTTTTTTTTTATATTTGTTACCTTAGAACTTCGTCATTTATGAACCGATACGTACAATTCTTTTTTTAATTGAAAATATATGCTTTCAGATTGGTCCCATTGTTTCCAAAGCCCCAGTTGCAAGATGGAAACCATGAGGAATTGAGGGAACTCCTCAAATACATTAGGCACGCGTGTAGTAATTTCGATATTTTTTATTATAACTCGTGTATTTACACCCGGAAATCATAAATTTGGTGAAGTGGAAGTGATGATGAAGACCACAGATGGCTTGTGGAACTTCTCAATGATGTACTTCAAATCTATATAAGTACGTAACAGATTCTGATATGATTCCGTTGAAATAGCAAACAATGAAGTACCAAAGGTAATTTTGAGATCCTTGAGGAATTGACGGAAGTCCTCAAATATTATCGGCCCACATACAGCGATTTAGTTTATTGGTCTAAAAATCAACGCTTTTGCTCTCGGAAATCAATTCATGTGGTAAATTGGAAAAGAAATGTGGAAATGTTCATGTGGCTTGTCGGAGTACTGAATTGAAGTCGGTTAAAACTTTCTTTTGAAAGTAAATTATATTAAGCATGACTAGATGACAATAATAAACGGAAAATAATAGTAATAATAATCATTCATTTTCAAACAAAACATCCATAGCGTTGTTCGTAACATTGGTTCACTTTGACTACGTTAATACAATATAATAATAATTATTAATTATGTTATAAATTAATAATTAAAATAGAAGGAAAAAGGAAAAGCTGGAAGCCGATTTTACATGGAGCAAAAATAAGCGCTTGTTAGAGAGAAAACGCAGACCCGTGACGTCGCGTGTCCCGAGCGTCATAGTAAATGACAATTGTGTCATGTGAAGGTGCGTTTTGCGGATAAGGGACTGAGTATACCCACTCTCAATGATGTAATATTAAAATAGGCAGATATTTTGTCTATACGAAATTCCGTATTTAAAAATGGCCACCGAATTCTGACAGAATTCGTTTCCATTGACGACGCAAAACTATGGCAAGCTGTGTGACTTGACCAAAATTTAGTGTGCCACTTTTGGACCGCTTATAACATAGCTACGTATATTTTATATTACATCATTCCCCACTCTTAAAACTTTGGACACTTATAACCTTGTGATTATTTATTATCTTGTGTTACTTTTTAGGGTTCCGTACTCAAAGAGTAAAACGGGACCCTATTCCTAAGACTCCGCTGTCCGTCCGTCCGTCCGTATGTCTGTCACCAGGCTGTATCTCACTGATACCGTGATAGTACCAGTTGAAATTTTCACAGATGATGTATTTCTGTTGCCGCTATAACAACAAATACTAAAAACAAAATTAAATTTATATGTTTATTGATAATGGTACGGAACCCTTCGTGCGCGAGTCCGACTCGCACTTGGCCGGTTTTTTCTCCATGTGAAGTACTATATAGTCACATGGAGAAAAATTATTAATAATATTATTAACTAGCTTTTGCCCGCGACTTCGTCCGCGTAGAAATCGTTTATATCGTAGCTCAATACAAACGATCACCCTCCATTTCCCTTTTAGGGGTAGATTTCCGATATAAAAACTATCCTATGTCCTTCCCCGAGACTCAAACTATATTTATTATCATTATCATCATCATAATATCAGCCGAAAGACGTCCATTGCTGGATATAGGCCTCCCCCAAAGAGTTTCTAAGTGACCAATCCTGCGCCACCTGCATCCAGCGGACTCCCGCGACCTTTACCAGGTCATCAGTCCACCTTGTAATATTATTAATCCTTTTTCGAGAAAATTCAACATTATTGACTATTATATTTGGTAAAGGTCGCGGGACTCCGCTGGATGCGGGTGGCGCAGGACCGCTCATTTTGGCACTCTTTGGGAAGGCCTATGTCCAGCAGTGGACGTCTTTCGGCTGATATGATGATGATGATATTTGGTGTCACCGTCCCTATTGGACGCATCCAGCACTTGTTCGCGACGGACTATTGTAAGTGACTGTAGGTAGGTACCTAGTAGGGCTCCCGCTACACGTGTTACACGCCCGCCCGGGTACCCGTACTCTTACACCCGCGGTGCTAAGCGCCCGTTCTACCCGAACACGACGGGCGGGTACCCGTGTACACGTGTACCCGTGTACCCGTCCAGGCGGGTTCGGACCGTCCGCCGCGACCGTTTGAGTTAAGCAAGTAGAATAAATTATATTACTCGTTTTGCATTAGTAATTCTAAGAGTTTAGTGTGATTGATGTTGTTTTATATTAGGTATGTGGCAAAAGGAAACATCGCAGGAAGCCTATGTTTGCTCTATTGTGTCATAATCTATACATATAAATGTCTATGTCCTGACTGATTTATTCACTCACTCACTCATCAACGCACAGCCGAAACTACTAATCTTAGTTGATTTTTGCACGGTAGGTTAGGGGGTGTCCACAAATTACGTAACGCAAAATTCTTAAATTTTTAACCCCCACCCTCCACTCATATAACAGCACCGTCAAGCTTAGCTGGAAACCCCCCCCCCCTTCAATTCCGTTACGTAACAAGTCTTCAGGGTAATATTCAGAAAAGAAAGAAGTGGTATTTTAGATACTTTTTAATCATAAATCTGCATTTTTTTAAAGAAACATTAGTGTAACAAGTGTGCAACAAATTACATTGAAATTTTGCTGTGCAGTGGCTGTTGAAATACTTGAGTGACATTCTTTGTATGCCTTAAAGGCCTATTGATAAATTTCATCTATTTTCGATGTCATCACCTTCAAATATATTAATTTACTTATAATTTAGCGTAACAAACGGCACAAATCACAAACAACTGCGTCACTTGCAGTACGGCACTTTGCACTTGTATTTTGTTTTCGTTTGGAGGGTAGACTTTTGTATCTGTCTGTCATTGTCGCGTCGCGCGCTCGGTGTTGCCAATATTTTCTTAGACAAATACCGCAAACTAGGGATGTGAAAAACTAAACTTTTTTTAAGTATACTATTATAAAAAATCGTGCGTGACGTAACGCAAACCTTGACACCCCCCTCCCCCAACGTAACAGGACCGTAACGCTTGGCCGGACCCCCCCCCCCCTCCCTTCAATTTGCGTTACATAATTTGTGGACGCCCCCTTACTTTTATAACGTGGGCTAGGGATAAGAAAAGATTTTTGAAAATTTCACCGCTAAGGGGGTAAAATAGGGGTGCAAAGTTTGTATGGGAGAACCTTTATTTTTGAGGTAGAGACGTAAAACTTTGTTGAAAAATTAGTTATTAGAATACAAATAAAGTGCTTTCAGCGTATTGGAAAATTTCACCCCTAAGGGGGTAAAATAGGGGTGCAAAGTTTGTATGGGGAAAACTTTTTTTTTGAGCTAGAGACTTAAAACTTTGTACAATGATAACTTATTAGAATACAAATAAAGTACTTTCAGAATTCTGGAAAATTCCACGCCTAAGGGGCTAAAAAAGGGTTGCAAAGTTTGTATGAGGGATACTCTTTTTTGAGATAGAAGCTTTAAAGTTTGTAAAAAGGTTACTTACTAAAATAAAGAACTTTCAGCGTTTTGGCAAATTCTGCCCCTAAAGGGGTTAAAAAAGGGTGCAAATTTTGTATGGGGGAAACTTTATTTTTAAAGCAAGAGACTTAAAACTTTGTAAAAAGATTAGTTATTAAAATACAAATAAATTTCTTTCAGCGTTTGGAAAATTCCACCCCAAAGATGGTTTAAAAGGATTGCAAAGTTTATATGGGGGAAACTCTTTTTTGAGATAGAAGCTTAAAAGTTTGTAGAATGATTACTTATTGAAAAACAAAAAAAGTATATTCAGCGTTTTAGTAAATTCCACCCCTAAGGGGGTTAAAATTGGGTGCAACATTTGTATGGAGGAAACATTTTTTTAGCTGACGTACAATTTTGTAGAATGCTTACTTATTAAAATTTAATACTTTCAGCATTTAAGAAACTTCGACCCTTAGGGGTTTATAAGGGGGTGCAACGTTTGTATAGAGAAAATATTTTTTTTAGCGAGGGACTTAACTTTGTTGAAAGATTACTTATTACAATACAAATAAAGTACATTCAGCGTTTTGGAAAATTCGACCCCTAAGGGGAACAAAAAAGGGTGAGTTTATAAGGAGGAAACTTTTCTTTGAGCTAGAGACTTGAAATAGTGTAGATAGATTATTTATTAAAATACAAATATACGTAAATTACTATCAGTGGTTTAGAAAATTTACTAATTAAAAATACAAAAAAGTACTGCCAGCGTTTTGGAAAATTCCACCCCTTAAGGGGTTAAAAAGGGGTGCAAGGTTCGTATGGGAAACACTTGTTTTGAGCTAGAGAATTGATAGTTTGTAGAAAAAATACTTATTACAATAAAAAAACGTAGTGCTTTTTTTTAATTTTTCCCCGAAAAGCGTCAATTGGGGTTCAAAGTTTGTATGCAGAGCAAGAAAGTTTTAAAGTATGAGATTTGTAACTTCAATCTTAGCCTGTTTGTTAAAAGACTACAAAACTCATTTTTGAATTTCATTCCCTAAAAGGGAATATAAAATTTATAAGGGGGTTCTAACCTAACCTAAACCTAAACATACGCATTTCGACACCATTAGGGACCCACAACACCGTCTTCCAGGCAGAGTGTATGGGCATAATAATGGCTGCTCACGCAATCGCCTCCAGGGAGGTAAGGGGATATCCCATCCGCATACTTTCCGATAGTCGATCCGTACTGCAAGCCCTGCAAGGTCACGCAACAACTTCTGGGCTGATACACGAGTGCCACAAAATCCTATCAGAGGTATGTAATAACAGCGACATAACCCTGCAATGGATCAAAGGGCACAGTAATTCACGCGGTAACGATGCAGCGGATGCACTGGCTAGAGAGGGTTCAGAGTCAAGAGCTGTAGGACCGGAACCCACAATTCCTCTACCCTCTGCATGGCTGCGGAGCACACTGCGACTAAACACCAAGGTAGAACACCAAAAACATTGGAACACCCTAGGAACCTGCAGGCAAACCAGGGAGGCCCTCCCGACAATCAACCCCGGATTGTCAAGGAAGCTAAAGCAGCTAAAGAGGCCGGCACTCCGTCTTCTGACAGGAGCTATAACTGGTCATGCACTACTAAACAAACACCTTTTTACTTTAGGTGTTACAGACAGTCCTCTCTGCAGAGCCTGCATGGAAGAGGACGAGACAGCCGCCCACGTCATCCTGACATGTCCTGGAGTGGCGGACTACAGGGCAAAGTACCTCGGAACACCGGGGTCACTACCGGAGGCCGTCGGCAACGTAAAGGGTCTGCTAGGCTTCCTGGTGGAACTGGGTTGGCACGAATAACAGTAGTGCCAAAACCCCTACGCAAAATAGGCGCATTTATGACGTCGAGTTGCGGAAACCCAGCCCGCGTACAACCTATAAGGGGGTTCAAAGTTTGTATGGGGAGCAAGACATTTTAAGAGTAACGTATTTGTAACTTCGGTTTTAGACTGTTTGCTAAAAGACTACAAAACTTATATCAGCGTTTTTTTTATTCATAGCCTAAGAAGGTTAAAAGGGGCTTCGAAGTTTGTATAGAGGGCAAGATATTTTGAAGTAAGAAATTTGTAACTACGGTTTCAGACTGTTTACTATGAGGGTTATGGGGTTCTAAGTTTGTATAGAGAGCAAGACATTTTGAAAGTAAGAGATTTGTAACTTCGCTTTTAGACTGTTTACTAAAATACTACAACCTAATTTCATAAAAATTCATTCCTTAAACAAACATTTAGACGATAACATGTTCTACGCGGACGAAGTCGTGGGCAACAGCTAGTATTGTATAAGCCTAGTATTTTACTAATGATTTTCCGGACAAAGGGTTTTTTTTTACTTTTTTTAATAGCAACTTGTAGATATGATAGCTAACCAAAAATAGTAGGTATGTCTATGAGAACTATTTAATTTTAACCGAGCGTTTATTGTATTGTACAGTCGAGGAAGTTGAATGTATAGCACTTTTGATCCTTAATTGATTAAATACGAGCGACTCGATTGATTAAGATTAATTGTCTCAAGATTGATATCAGGAATGAATAAGTTTTTTTGTAAGTGTAGGTTACGGTTACGTTGACAAATTGCTACATATTAAGGAATGTGTAAACACCTAGGGCTGACTGAAAGCATATTACGTTCGTAGTTATCGCTTGATAAATAACATGCCAAAGCATTCGTCAGATTTTTGACAAGTGGTGTTAAAGGGGACGTATGCTTTCTTTATCTTGTAATTTACGTCGATTTAATACAGCATACCTACTTGAATGATTTCCAAGTGTACAATAATTGACTAGACATTTTGAATTTTTGTAACGTGCTGTGGACCTATTTTTAATCAAGATTTAATCGGGAACATAAGTCGATTAAAATGAATCATTTATCGAACTCTGCGACGGTTAATTTAATCTTGATAAATGACGATTGATTGTTTAATCGATATGAATTAGGTTATAAAAAAATCATCGATTAATGCCCATCTCTGCTTATAACTCAACAATGTGTCACAGATTCTTTTTACAGAATAGATAAGCATGGTTGAAAATTCAATGAACTAATGAATGCGCTTACCAGTTAAGGAAAAAGTGTTGTTTACATCGGCATATGCACAAAAATGGGTTTTTTGAAATATTGTAGTGAAAATGTTCTAAGAACTAGTCAATGCACTTCTCAGATAAGGATTAACTATTGTTAACGCCGGCTTTTGCACAGAAGGTTTTTTTTACCTGGAGCTTAAAGTGAGAGAAAACAATTGCAATTAGAACTAGAGGCTCGGAACAAGTGAGTTTTAAATATTCTAGTTGTAAGTTAGTAAGAGTCTAGTTGTCCAAGCAGTTGGTCAGTAGAATAAAACGTGCGGTTTTTAATATTTAAGTAATGTTGGTAGCTTCCTTATTAACTGTTTTTTTTTGTTTTTGTTAAAGTTGTGTTGTGTTATTTTTTGTTGTTGATTGTTAAAAATTAAAAGAAGTTGGGTGTGGAGTTACGCCACTAGAGTTGGAGACAAAAGCTATTGCGATTTGTGCGGTGTCCGAACTAATAATGAAATTTCGTGTCTTGGTGGTTATACTGGAGCCATAGGAAGGCATTTGAAAACAGCTCACCAAAAATCACCAACCCAGACATCGCCTTCTGAGTAAGTACTTGTGTCCTTATAATATTTTACTGTGGGTAAAATGTATTATTTTATTCAAAGAAGTTATTATTGCAACATTATTGCACCTAGTATAATTAGATAACTTACTGCGTTTTAGTAAATTATAATTAAGGTTAGGATTCTGGTGACAGTTTAGCACAAGTAATCATTAGTGGAGTCGCCATTGTATTTTTTTTATTTGAATAAATGATTAACTGAACGAAAACTCTATATTACAGTACCGGCTAATAATACATCACCTTTGTGATATATTGTTTGAACGTGTATAGAGTAAACAATTTAGGTTTGTTGATACATCGCATATTTTACTAGTTACATATTTAACATACATTTTTGACGACAACTGCAATGCAATACTGTAAATTACAATGATGATTTTATGATATAAGCGTTAGTTGCCGGGACTTTTTGATCAACCAACAAGGTAAAATAGATGTGTAATATAAGTTATATTACAAATTCTACAAAAATTGTTTTTACCCTTCAGTCATTCTTCATCTTTTTTGGCCTCGCCTTATTCCGTTACGCGGGGTCGGCTTTTCCAATCATGCGGTGCCACTTTCTTCGGTCCTGTGCGTCCTCTGTAGTAAGGCCCATCTTCTTCATGTCTCTCTGGAAATTCGTCATCCAGGTGGCTAGAGGTCTTCCTCTTCCCCTCTTTTTTGTAACCATGTTACCATTCAGTCATTCGTTCAATTATTAAAGTTTATAACAGCAGATTTACTACATTATATGATTATGTAGTAAATCTGCTGTTATAAACTTGTACAGTACAAGTAAAATCAAACAAGAATTAATATTGACGTAGTAAGAGGGTAATTCGAATGAATATTATATGCTACTACTGATACTGAAACTGAAGTATTAGTAGTATACTGAAACTAATTCCAATTAAAAAATGTTCAAAACCTAAATAGGTATAACTTATACATTTCAACAAAATATTATGTTTTTACTGAATTTTAATGAATCAATTTACTTTTATGAAACCAATAAATTTAATTATTGGTTTATCAATCATTTATTCATTCAGTCATTCAATCAAAAATATATAACAACATTTCCTTTGCTCTTTGTTCACCCCAATACCACCAAACATCCCAACTGTAATTATAATATTTAAATAAATGTAAGTATCATGTTACTTTATGTAATTACTCCAACCCGTTAACTTGGACTAATATTTTGCATAATTTTTCATTTTAATCTATAGCTACTGATTAAGCCTTATTTACTTATTTGATATATACTCAATATCTGTAAACAATGAAAACCAACATAAATAAGTAACTCACTCACCTCCTGACTCCATCATCAGACCATTGTCACCAAGAATAATGAATAGAACTCGTCAAAACAAACCAAATGAACCCAAACTCGGGGGGTATACAAGAAGCCATTGAGGAGTTCCACTATCCACCTGTTGACTCCATCAGCAGACCATCGTCACCAAGTATAATTTATAGGACTCGTCAAAACAAACCAAATGAACCCAAACTAGAGAGGCATACAAATAGCCATTGAGGAGTTCCACTACCCACCTCCTGACTCCATCAACAGACCATCGTCACCAAGTATAATATATAGAACTCGTCAAAACAAACCAAATGAATCCAAATTTGTCATAAATCCATTTAGTGAAAATCACCTTACAAAATTTTACCGACGACACCACAAAATTATCTTTATTTGAATAACGTTTTATTTAAATAAAATGTTAGTTAGGATAACCCCATTTGTGGAATCATAATTCCGTATTTCATTCCTTATTTAAAATAAAAGTAGCTTCTCAGCGTAAATTATTCACCTTCATGTTATTTTAAATAACGAGCGCATGAATTTATTCTTATTCCCATCGATTTGAATAAGAATAAAAATTCTATTCTTTTTCTTATACAAGATAACTTTTGCCCAACTCTTACGGTTACAATTTATTACATTTATCAATCTGCAAAAAGCTACGAACACTCATTTGGTACTTGTATGTACATTCTTAGAACGACGGGATAGTTCCTAGCTTGACACCTAAAGGACGGGTATTACCCGCGTGTACCCGTGCACACGGGTACCCGTGTACCCGTGTACACGGGTACCCGTGCGCTAATTACACGTGTACGTTCGGACCGGTCGCTTAAACCCGCGGGCGTGTTACACAGGCACGGGTACCCGATACGACTACACGATACCCGGACACAACCGCAAGCCCTAGTACCTACCTACTCAACACTATAGGTACTATAACTAATAACAATACGGCGTTGTTTTAAAGTCACGGTGGTAAGTCCACTAAATGTCACACGATATTGTTACCAGCCTTCACGGTGTGCGCCGGAGTTGACCGACTTGCCAAATTGCGCATCAGAATTGTGTTTAAGTATGTAAAACCTTGCACTGTCACGATATCATTATTTTACCAACTTCAAATACACTCAAGAGCAAAAGATGCGGGTCGGTGAAATACCGTCATATTTCTTAAAATAGTGAAAGGTTGTACTTAAAGTTTTTTTAATCCTGTCATGATCTTTATTTAATTTTACATCTAAACTGCAAATTTGACAATTGAAAAAAATAACATTACCAGGTTTAAATAGGACTCGTAAAAAACCCATGTAAACAAACAGCGTTAACGGAGCGGAATATCGCAAAAATCTAAATTTTTGGATGTTGATATTTTTATGAAAGGATCCCGGAAATTGCTAATACATTTCGGTAGTACGAAGAATTGTATATTTTGTAAGTAAGACTAGTGTAAAATATTTAAAAAAATATATTGCGGTTATTTAATTTTGGTGATCCGAAACTTTTGCTCTTGAGTGTATATTTCTGTCAGAGTAAAATGGAAGCCTAAAAGCGGCATGTACTTTTACGAGTGAGTATGATCGTCAATGCAGCTCTTTGGAAATGGCTTGTTAAGGCGACGTAGGTTCGAGGTCTTCTCTCCCTCTCACTGAGCATAAGCGTGAGCGAGATGGAAGTGCGTGTTTGGAAGCGCGGATATCATGTTTTTTTAATTTTATTTCTTTGTGCGTGTTAATAAATAAAAAAGCAATAGCTGATTTCTCTCAAACATGACATTGCCGATTTTCAGAACCAATTGTAATATGTTTAGCTGTTGTGCATAATTTGTTACGATTTTTTTAAGTGTATTTTAGACCTATGTTCGTGATTTTTTTCTACCGAGCGAAAGTCAAAAACTCAGGATTCGAATAGCGGATTTCCCTCGAGAAAAACCTCAAGATTGCTTATTAAATTTAAGACAGCCGTATCATGATCCAAACAAGAGCTACGATTTTTTAAAAATCCGATTTCGGAGCACACGTCGCCTTAACGTGCTACTGTAGCCCAGCGGTAAGGCACGCCACTTCAAGCTCGTAGGACTCGTCGTAGGTTCGAAACCCAGCTCGTTCCAGTGGATTTAACAAATAACTTATGTACGAAATATCCCTTGATATTTAGCAGCAGCTTTTCGGAAGGTGAAGGAACCTATAGGTTGGAAGGTCAGATGGCAGACGCTTTCGTAAAACTAGTGCCTTCACCAAATCATGGGATCAGGTGCAAAAAGAGCCCTTTAAGGTACTACCGAGACAACGCTAGGAGGATCATCATCATCATATCAGCCGAAAGACGTCCACTGCTGGACATTGGCCTCCCCCAAAGAGTGCCAATGACCAGTTCTGCGCCACCCGCATCCAGCGGCTAGGAGGATGATGATGAGAAACCCGACTTCGGTTTTTTGTCTATAGATAAACTTTTAAGTAATCTTGATTTGGCTTAGGGTAGACTGGGTACGGTTAAAACAGAGGTCGGTTGAATCAACATATTTATCTCTCAAACCGTTGGCTAGACGGCGAGGGGTCCAAGGAGGGAAAGAAGCAGACGATCGGTTTGTACACGAAAAACATCGTGAGGTTGCTTCCCGCACGCGTAATTTGTTTGTAGAAGAAGACCCTATTGTATTTTGATCCCCAAAAGTAACTATTTTCACTCGTAGAGGTTTTCAATTATTCTGGTTTCTATTTTTTTAAGTGAAAGAATTGAGTGTGTGTTTATGTTTGAAGCGAAGCTTCTGGATGATGTCAGCGTATCTAGTTTTACTGTATCATTATTCTCATTATTACTACAACGGCTTTTTTCCGAAAGTATGAGGTGGGCGTCCCCACGTTGAAACGGGACAGTTGCAACAGAGTGATTTGCTTGTATTTTTTTTGACATTGACTAATGAAAGTTAAACTAAGTTTTCTTTTAGTTTATTTTCATGTATTTCTAATTAGTTTTGTTACGTTTAAAATGCAAACAGTTTATTTTTGTTTTGGTTTAGGTAACTTGCTTAAATAAGGTGACAAATGAATGATAATATACGTAGAGTTTAACTTGTAAGCGCAAAAACGCAAGCTGATAAAAAACAGTTCCTAAATTATACGTAATCTTATAAAAAATACGAATAAAACACATGAAATTATAATATTTGGTCACTGTTTCAACCACCCCTGGAATGAGGACAGTGGAAACAAATCGTTTTTTTTTTTTCAATTTGATCTACTGCTAAAACCAGAACACATGGACCCAAAAATCTATTGCCGTTTTGTTACGCCCTTTCATTTGAAATTGTTTCTTCATCTCCAAGATTATAAAAAGCAAAACTACGGACTATATACGAAAAATTGGTTCAATCGTACCCAGTCTACCCTACTGACAAACAATAAGATGAAAGATCTCGTAATTTTCTTATTAGTCCTGCGCAAAATGCGTGACTAAAAAGAAAATAATGATATGCATCTTTCGTTCATTGTGAACACATTGTATGCCCTTAAGACAAATGGAATTGTGGCCCTGTAGACAGCACAAAGTATTCTAGAAAACCCTGTCATGTTCATATGAATGTCCCAGTTGTGTTGTCCTTTACAAATCATCTCAGCAAGGTCGTCAACAACAACTCAATTATACCATAAAGGCGTCATTTCTTTAATTCGCTTCCTGTCATTCGAGATCATACCGTGACATGTATGCTGAAAACACGACATATATAATTGTAAAGAAGTTTGTGTCAGGCCTAATAATAGTTGAGTCATTTATCATTTGAACGATACGAATCATTCATCTTGCCGCTTGCGCATGACTGCTCTGTTAAACGCATTTCACACTTTCATGACGTTTTACACGTTTCGCATAATATTAATACCTAGTTCTCAGTGAAAAGAGCATTTTCAACCTTTTTCATTTAGGTCAAGTATCAATCGTAAGATAAATAGCATCTCATCCTCCATACGTTATTCCCGGTTGTGCCCTAAAGGAGTCCAGGGTCCGCTTTGACCCATAATCCCAAGATTTGGCATAGGCACAAGTTTAAACCGACTTCAATTCAGTACTTCCCCAAGCCACATAAATAGGTACATATAAATTTCCTTTTTAATACAGTTGCTCAAAAAGTGGTACATTTGTAGCTGCAAATCGTGCGCAAAGTTGTATTTTGCGCACTAGTGCTTTTTACTTTTCCACGTGTATAAAACGACGTTTTTTAATACAGTTGCGAAAAAATAAGAAAAACAACAAGTAAGGAATTTGAAAATTTTATATTATTAATTCTGTGACATCATTGTAATACAGTTGAAAAATAATGAAGTTGTTCAAAAAAAATTTTTATTTATATAGTTCTTACTTGTTGTTTTTCTTATTTTTTCGCAACTGTATTAAAAAACCTCGTTCGATACACGTGCGGAAATGTCATTCTTCACTCGTCCCGAGTCTTACCACTCGGCTACGGCTCGTGGCAAGATATGTCGGCACTCGTGTAGTAATGACATACTTTCCGCACTAGCATCGAAATGTACTATTCCAATTACCTCATGAACTGCTCTCCGAGAGCAAATACGTTGATTACCTATTACAGAAAAAACCCAAGTCGCTATGTGTGGGCTGATAATATTTTAGGATTTCCGTCCATTCCTCAAAGAACTCAGAATTAGTTGCTACTTCAATGGAATCATGTCAGAATCTTCGACGTACATCTTTTAGGAGTTCTATAAGTCATCTGTGGTCTTCATCATCAGTTCTACTTCACCAAAATTACGATTTCCCTGGGATCCCATCGTCAGATCGTAACTTGGTGACAATGGGGTCACTTCAGGAGTATATAATCTTTCGATTAAAAATAGAATTTTGGAAATCGGTCCACAATTGTCGGAGAAATCGGGGAACATATATTTAAAAAAAACATTTAGTGGAACATTATAAGTATTACAACCTCCACCTTTTTTGAAGTCGGTTAAAAAGGCGCCTTTACGGCAATGATCTTACGACATAAAGGCCCATTTTCCCTGAGAATGACACATAATATTACAGTTATCTCCCAGTGTTCAAAATCCACGACATAAGATTTTAGCGTTTATAAGTCGTGGATTTTGAACACTGGGAGATAACAGTAATATTATGTGTCATTCTCAGGGAAAATGAGACTTATTGTCATATAAGATTCTCGCATTATAGTATCCTCAAACCAAACGGACGACTGAGCCAATACGAGCCAATACGAGCCAATACGATCCCAGTCGTCTATTTGGTTTGAGGATAGTATAGTACTGAAGTCTAGATATGTCAAGGTTCCAATGGGTTAAATAATAAACCATAAATTCATCACACGTTATTTACCTTCGAGGCATTTTTAAAAGCTACGTTCCTACAAAATCCAGTATTAGGTTATTATGTTAATTATGTAAAAGTGGCGTTACAGGCGGCCACTAGCAACTAGTGACAATGTGCGGCAGAGTGATCGCGTTTAGTGGCGGCGACTACCTAGTTGACATATACGTAAACGTTTCAAAATGTACAATTTGTTTCAGGGCTCAAATAGCAATGCAGCTGAAGCCCAGCAGTTCCTCCGAGAATACGACCGGGAGGCGTCAGGGATGTGCTACAGGTATGTGGAACCAGTCAATTATAAATAACCCGCTATCAAATCGAAAGTAAATGTATTTCCAATACTGCAAAAATAACGTTTTTATGATATAAATCTCTGTCATCATCATCCTAGAGGTGGTCCCGGTTGTGCCCTGAAGGAGCCCAGGGTCCGCTTTGACACCTTATCCCAAGATTTGGCATAAGCATTAGTTTTCGAAAAGAAAACTAGACATCATTAGGATTACTAATGATGTCTAGTTTTCCTTCACCGAAAATCTAAAGGTAGGTCGAAAAACTCGTTGGTACGAGCCGGGATTTGAACCCACGACCACCGTTTGACAACCGCATGCCTAAACCTCTAGGCTACCGTAGCCAACCTACCTAAATATCTGTATCCCATTAAATTTCAGAGTAACAATATCCCAATGGAAGTTCGTCACCAACATAACCGAAACGAATCGTCGCCGGATGCTGGAGGAGCTGGCCATCAGCTCGAAGTTCGAGAGGCTGTCCTGGCGGAAGGCGGCTGCCTTCGACGGCTCGCGTCTTCCAGACTCTCAGGGCAGACGGCAGTTGGGGAAGATCGTGCAAAGCAGCCGGGCGGCGCTGCCTGACGACAAGTTTGCTGAGGTTTGTACACTAGTGGTTCCAAGAAGATAAGGGGCACAGCCCTCCGAATCGCTAAACTTAAGTGGCAGTGGGTGGGGCACATTGCACGTAGAACCGATGGCCGTTGGGGCAGAAATGTTCTCGAGTGGCGACCACGTACCGGAAGGCACGGCGTGGGAAGGCCTCCCACAAGGTGGACTGATGACCTGGTAAAGGTCGCGGGAATCCGCTGGATGCAGGTGTCGCAGAACCGGTCACTTTGGCACTCTTTGCGGGAAGCCTATGTCCAGCAGTGGACGTCTTTCGGCTGATATGATGATGATGAAGGGGCACAAGCCTCCCACAAAAGCATCTTAGGATTAACATCCACCAGGGCTAGGTTGCGAGGCGGTGAGCTAGGAAATAACCCATCGCTTCCTATTGTTGCATTTTTCCTCGCTCACCGCCTCGCATCCTCACACAGCGCTGATGGATACTGGAACTTGTCTGACTAAAATCTAATAAAGGGGGTCAAGCTCCCCCCAGACCAACTTCAAGCCCCCCTGAACTAAAATCATGGATTCATCACTTGGTTTATATATTCATGGATGATGCACCCACATCTCCGTTGACAACTAGCTGGGACGACAGTCATCTACGACCATGACCGGTGCAACCCGTGTCGAAACGTCAGAAATAAGGTAAATAAATATCGCGTTAGACCCGCGTATACTGTAAATATGTGTAGGTATGTACATAGCGCGAGAGTTTATGATCGTGGCCGTAGCTTGTAATGACGATCAACAGATGCGCTGAGAAAGCAACAATATTTAGCCGCCAACCTGGGATCGTGGAGTTGGGAACATGTTTCCGCATGAGAGTGAGCACTACCTTAATATTTAGCTCACTAAAGTCGAGAGAACGACATAGAATGAAGTAGTTCTAGTACTTGTGCTACAGTCAGCTTGCTCTATAGAAATATGAGCGAAACGACATACCCTACCTCTCTTTAAAAAAATATCTTTACTCAAGAAATTTATCCCGGCAAGGTCTCCAAGGGACAATTAAATTGAAGTAAACAACACGAGTCTTGCGTAAATACTGTCATTTATTCAGAAGCCTCACAGATACTTGACGTCTTAGAGGTTCTTCATTCAAACTCCACAGCCCTCTCTCTACAGTTCAAATCCTTTTCTGCGATCTACTCTTCGAATGTTTCAGATTCAGCAGCTAATCGCAGAGATGAAGGAGATATACAACTCAGCGAAGATCTGCCCGTACGGACAGAAGCCTTACGACCCACATGCACCCAGGATACAGTACCCAAGCACTGGATATCAGGTTAGTTATTGACCAATCGTTCAGCACTAATGACGTGTTCACGTTGCCAAAAGTGAAACAACGATGTTACCTCTGGTGATGCTACCGGCAATGTGGATGTTCATTACCCAATAACTCAAAAACGAATGGATGTATTAGAATAACATGCTATCATTATATTATGGAGTTTTAGGATGGGCATAGGCTTTACTTTATCCCGCGCTTCAATGTAATACGCCGGAGCCACGCGGGCAGCTAGTAATAATATTTTGATTATGACTGAACGCAGTGGCAGTGGCCGGGGCACATTGCACGTAGAAGGGCGGAAAGGTTCTCGAGTGGCGACCACGTACCGGGAGGCGCGGCGTGGGTAGGTTTATTTGGCACTCTTTGGGGAAGGTCTATGTCCAGCAGTGGAACGTTCTAAATAATCATGCATGATGATATTTTTTTCAGGACCAGATGACCTCAAGCTACACCCAACCCTACTACGAAGAGACCCCCTCATACTGCGACATGCAGCTCGATCCAGAAATATCCCGGATCCTAGCCCACTCCCGGATTGAGAGCGAGCTGCTCTACGTATGGAGAAGTTTTAGGGATAAGACTGGTCCGAAGCTGAAGAACCGCTTCATGAGATACGTCCAGCTTGCGAATCAGGCGGCAGTTGTAACAGGTGAGCTGGTATTAGAGTCCTGCATCTCAAAACTCACAACGGTTGCCTATTGCAGTTACTAAATTTTATTTCCCATCTGTATCGTTTTATTTGTCCGAATTTTCATTTCAACAAAAGGCGTTTTTATCTAATAACTAATAAGTACTATGAAATTTGTAGAGGACGGGACAAAGAAAACACGTAATTTTGGAAATACAAGGCAAAACTATGGTGCGAGCGAGTAGCCAACGCGGCGTCTACGGATTTTGGTTAAACACTGACTGGCGGTATACTATATGTACTGTGCATGGCTTGCGCTCGCTACCCACCAACGTTTTTATATATCTTTAATTTATATATGTGACACGAAGTGGCATTACATAGGTATATCGAATATATATATTTCTAAACATAATTTTATACATGTGCCTACAAAATTTTCAAGATTATTATAAAACAAAACCACACCTAACCTAATGGATTCTACTCGAGAAGTGTTTTAAAAGAATCAAAAACTTTGCGTTCTTCGAAAAAACAGTCTTTTTACCGAAATGCAAATACGGAACGGTGTTGGCTTACCAACAGGCAGGCCGAATGCTAGGATAGGAACCCCTTATAATATCACTTAGTTGTCTGTTCTTCTGTCAAGACCCCTTTTCCCAGGAACACGGCGAGAGATCAAGTTGAAATTAAAACCAAATACTCAGGTCTCATCATCATCATCATTTTCAGCCTGTAATCGCCCACTGCTGAGCATAAGCCTCTCTTCGCGTCTGCAGTTCCTTATAGCTGTGATTAAGTCTAACTTCTACGGTAACGCAATCAAAAGATATGGACATTTATGCCGCATGTTCCCGCATATTCTACTCTCGCAAGGAAGTCAAAACCTAGGTGTTAGTACCTAGAATCTACACTGGCCTGCAAAAGAAGGTATAACAGTCATATCGTCACGTTTATCACGTTTATAGGTGTTACAGGTATTTTCTTTTGCAGGCCAGTGTAGGTCAACGGGAAGCATTTATTTTTGTAACACGACGCGCTGGTTAGAGTTCACAGTTTCTTCTTCTTACACATTCGGATACGCGCATTAAAATACTACACTAACTGTTTCCATTACAAGTCAATCCGTCAGTCAAGTGAATTTATATATGTTTTGGCATGTTCATCTCCTCAGGTTACAGAGATGCTGGGGAGCAGATGAGGGCAGCATACGACGACCCCTCGTTCCGTGCGAGTGCCGAGGAGACATACAACCAGGTGAGTCATCAGCCGAAAGACGTCCACTGCTGGACATAGGCCAGCGGACTCCCGCGACCTTTACCAGGTCATCAGTCCACCTACCCACGCTGCGCCTTCCGGAACGTGGTCCATGTTAGTAGTACCTACTGGTGACAAATAAGCGTACTGCCGTGATTGATGGTAAGCAGTTCATCATCATCATCATTATATCAGCCGAAAGATATCCACTGCTGGACATAGGCATCCCCCAAAGAGTGCCAAAGTGACCGGTTCTGCGCCACCCGCATCCAGCGGACTCCCGCGACCTTTACCCACGCTGCGCCTTCCGGGACGTGGTCGTCACTCGAGAACCTTTCCGCCCCAATGGCCATCGGTTTTACGTGCAATGTCCCTCCCCCCCCCCCCACTGCCACTTAAGTTTAGCGATTCGGAGGGCTATATCGGTTACCTTGGTTCTGCTGCGGATAGCCTCATTTTTGATGCGATCACGCAGAGAAACTCCCAACATAGCCCTCTCTATTGCCCTTGCATTGGTAAGCGTTGCCTTGACAGAACTCCAGTGTCGTGGTAGCGCGTAGCCGGCGATGAGTAATGAGAATGATAAAACTATAGGAAAAAAATTAACCACAGGCATACATGGCCTGTTGCTAGTACCAACTGAGCTATCGGAACAATCTGTCTCGGGCACTAAATCAGTTCCTTCTTACAACGCCTTAGGGAGGTGTGTAGCGACATCTGCCTAGAAGACTTAGGCTCCAAGGTCTCAAATTATATTGAGAAATCGTCAGTAACAATGCGCTACCCCATACTAAATTAATTTGGTATTAAACGAAATTTATAAAATTCAAATAAAGGAAAAATCATCAGCCGTCGTAGTTGTTTTTGGAGTTCTTATTAGAGATATCGCTTATGTTTTTGTCGATATTCCCAGGTGGCGCCACTGTACAAGCAGTTGTTCACTTACGTGCGCAGGCGACTGGTGCAGAGATATGGAGAAACCACCGTACGCTCAGACGGGCCTATACCATCACATCTACTAGGTAAATATCAGATAAGGTGTGTTGCATGAACGCGTATCTTTTCGCGTCCAAACTAAAGTTCTTTCGATACCTGTCATATAGGTAGCTGTCAACCCAATACATAGAGGATGTCATAGATGGAGTGAACGGGACAGAGGTAAATTAACTTGACTAAATCGAGAAGTGTTAGAAGACTAATACATCCTTGAAATATATAGAGTAGACCTATGTACTTTAGTTGTGTTATATACGTGACGTCAGTTTCAGTTCAATTTTTGACAGCCGATACAACTGGTGATAAACAAAAAAATCCTATACGCGAAGAGAGACAGGAGACGACATTGTATCTCGTTTCCACTTGTGTTATATGTGTGTGAATCCATATGTATACTTATACTTTCTTTATTGATTTATAAGTTTATAACCTGAAATTGTAAAAGAGGTTATTAAATGTACTGGGTACCCAATTAACTTGAAAAGCATTATTAAAAGTACACATATTTTTTCATGTGGTTATAACCGTGTGCGTTTCGTTCTATATTTCCCTATTGTCAGGGGCGGTTCACTTTGTGATTCCATCGCGCCGCTACCGCGTACGTGGTGGCCCATTAAGTAGTTGCCGCGCGTTGGTACGGGACGCTCGCACGGGTCGCAGCGCAACGTATGCGATAGAAAGGGATGGCCACAATTAGGCACATTTGGCGTACCTAAACAGGGAATCTGTTAACATAGAACCTTATATACGTAGTGCTATTACTTATTCTGTGCTATTGTGACAAGACTAATCTCCTCCAGGCAACATGTGGGCGCAGAATTGGAAGTCAATCATGGACCTAGTGATGCCGTTTCCGCAGTCTCCAAACATCGATGTCACGGCTGAAATGCTCAGACAGGGATTTACGCCACTAAGGTAACTTTGCCCACATTAACTTCTGCTTTGGCCAGCGAGTCGTGACAAAAGTATCCTTTTTTAATTCTTTATATGGCAACTATTTTACCTATGAAATAAACTGTCAGTTATATTATAAGAACATATTACGCCGCCCTTTGAACATATTGGACCGGTCACTTTGGAACTCTTTGGGGGAGGCCTATGTCCAGCAGTGGACGTATTTCGGCTGATATGATGATGATGATTACGCCGCCCTACATTCCGTGCTGCCAGCATTTAAATTTCCTACCTTTTTTTGGCTCTACTCGCTGGTCAGACTCTAGCTCGCTAAGTCGCGGGAGTCCACTGGATGCGTGCGCGGGTCCGGTCATTGTGGCACTCTTTGGGGGAGGCCTATGTCCAGCAGTGGACGTCTTTCAGCTGATAGCATGACAAACTACTAGCCCTCGTATTATTTACATAACCCAGGCGCCGTTGCATAAAATATATATAGCCTATGTCCATATTGAAGGTCAACTCTAAATGCTGGTGAAATAATTTTTAGATTCAGGTGAGTAGGTCCGATGTTTACTTCCTATATACAAACTTACAACATCACAGACTTTTCCTCATTTTAATATTAGTATGTATGACGACTGAAACCATCGTGTTCCAGAATGTTCCAAATGGCGGAAGAATTCTACACGTCGATGGGCCTGAAGCCAGCTCCTCCCGAGTTCTGGCGAGGTTCCATGCTGGTGCGACCATCGCAGCGCAGCGTGCAGTGCACTGCTAGTGCTTGGGACTTTTGCAACAGGATCGACTATCGGTGAGTGACTATGACTACCGTTGAGGTTTGCCCTGGGCCCTTAAGAATAACGGATAACCAGCTAGCAGTCTCAGACCGAGAACAAAAGATAGGCTGAGCATTACGAACAACCTAACAAGCCGGTTTAACTCTTCAGTACGATGCTGTCAAGATCACAATTTCGAGTTATGTGCAATTTAGTTTGTATTATGCATGAGCGTGTGCTTAACTTCCAGAGTTTCAAAAGCATCGTCTGAGATCTTACCAAAATCCAAGCCAAGGATCCTCCACTGAGTTCTCGGCTGGGCAGTCTATCAGCCACTTAGTTATCCTGGGCACTTTAGGATAGTAACCAGCTACAAGTATACCTATTGTACATGAATTAGTAGCTGGCGTGGTTCCATGCTGGTGCGACCATCGCAGCGCAGCGTACAGTGCACCGCTAGTGCTTGGGAGTGTATCGGTGAGTGACTAGGATTCTTCCTTTGTCCTGGGCCATTTGGGATAACGGGTAACCTGCTCGGAGTATAAGTCCTTGAACTAAGAGCTAGTCCCGCCCGCTCATCTCGTGTTCGGTTTCTGGCAAGGTTCCATGCTGGTACGACCGCGAGTACCTCAAAGTTGTCAGTTTAGACTTTTAAAATTGTTACTTTTAGCTTCGTGGAATGGGGCTCACGCCTTATATAAATAATACCATTTTGTTTTGATATTATTTTCTTTCATGTTCACAAGCTAAAAAAGTGCAGTTGGAGATTGTGATAGCTACTTATTTGGCTTATCTAAGGCTAGCCAGCCTGTTTGTGCGACAGTGTTGCCACACGCTAAGTAGTCTCGTTCGCAATGTACTAACATAGTACTAACATAATGCAATTTTATCATCGAAATCAAATTAAACATATGGATATAAATTATCAAGGGAATAATATAGAGACCGTAGGAGTTACTAAGTTTTTGGGGCTCACTATCGATAGTCAATTAAGCTGGAAATATCATATTACAGAACTCTGTAAAAAGCTAAGCAAATCAGCATTTGCACTCCGCAAACTATCAAAAACAGTAGATATAAAAACTCTGCTTGTTGCTTACCATGGCCTTGTTGCGTCAACACTGCGGTATGGTATTCTTTTTTGGCGAAATTCCGTCGATAAGGAAACGGCCTTTAAAGCTCAAAAATGGTGCATAAGAGCCATGTGTAACTTAAAAATAACAGACAGCTGCCGTACTTATTTTACATCTCTCAAGATCCTTACCTTACCCTGTATATATATTCTGGAAGTTGCAATCTTTGTTAAATGTAATCCTAACTTATTTAATAAAATTGCGGATACACGCAAGCTCCCTACTCGCTTACAGTACCAAAACAAGTTACGTGGTAAAGAGTGTAAAACCGCATTAGTCAGCAAAAGTTTATTAGGAATGGCGCCTAAAATTTATAATAAAATACCGGTAGACATAATTGAACTGGAAAAAGAACCTTTTAAGAAAAAAAATACGAAGTTACTAGTTGAAAAATGTTACTACTCTACTCAGGATTTTATGAATGACACAGATCTATAATTTATAATATAATTGACATTGTTAAAGTAGGTACTTATATTTTGCTCCTGTTAAATGATTATTTTATTAATTTGTAATTTCTTTAACATTGACATTTGTATGCCAATCGGCAAAACATAGAGATTCATGTATACCTATTATATAAGACCACATTTATATTACCTATGTTTCACAAATAAAAAATCTGAATCTGAATGTACAAGTTGCCAAACATTCTCAAAAACATAGGCATATTCTCAGAAGTTTTTGAAAACTATCATGATAACTTATGGCAATCCAGTTCCCTTAAAAAAAAAAAAAAGAAAAAAATAAATAAATAGCTAAACGCCTGGATGAGCGTATCAAAACGTTTAAAATGAGCGCATTAGCTCACTAAACTGTTCGTGTATTATGTTTTTGCTGTCTAGGATCTAAATGTTCACTAGATAAGTAAGATACTGTTGTACTTATTGTTATTAATAAAGACATTTTATAAAGAAAAGAAAGAAGTTCCCTTAAAGGAACATTTCGTTTCGTCAAACACTTCTCGGAAGTGTTCTAAAACTAACGAGCATTTTGCACATACTCGTAGTATTTAAGTTCTGGAATTTTCTTGTCGGTTCATTAATGGTAGTCTCTCTTTAAATTAAACTTCTATATTTCCAGCATCAAGCAATGCACGGAGGTGACAATGCAAGATCTGATCTCGACGCATCACGAGATGGCCCACATACAGTACTATCTGCAATATGCCGACCAACCTCAGCTGTTTAGGGACGGAGCGAACCCTGGTGAGGCTATTTAGAATCTATGATATCTATATATAAGCCTATGGAGACGACTATTTTTAAACGAGCTGATGACGGCCGTTTAACGCTATTACCACGCTCAGCAAATGCGAGGCTGTCGGCAACTTATAACCTTAGGATCATCGCATTTCGCTCGCTACAAACTCGTGTATATTTACGTGGGCATGAAGGTTCAGGGGGAGCGCCCACTCAACGCTCCTTTTCCCGCTGCGTCACCTGTTTAAAGCTAGTTCCATTTGCTTTGTATCGATACTAACGCGCGTTTCAAGCGCGATTCGTTTGCATTTTTATTGATGCAAACGCATACAATCTGTTAATACGCGCTGACGATGCGAAGAAAACGCGCCTAACCAACGACCTATAGCTTAGTCTCATTTAATTTTCTGAAAAGAAATATTTTTTCTCTTTTCACCCGAGCAGAGCTTGGTTGTCCAGGTACTTGATAATTCTTGTTGTTCCAGCGTTCCACGAGGCGGTGGCGAACGCAGCCACTCTGTCTGTTTACAACTTGCCACATCTGCAGCGGGTTGGACTGTACCAAAACAAGTAACACATTTATTCATTCACCAAAATCATTATCCTTGTCCTTCATTTTCCTAGCACTTTTCCCGGTTGTGCCCGAGGAGCCAGGGTCCGCTTTCGGACCTAATCCCTAAATTTGGCGTAGCATAGGCATTCGAAAGACTGCAACCTGACCTTCCAACGCAGACGGAAAACTAAACCCTCAGAGCATAGAATACTAGAGAGAGGACAAGCCGCCGGCGGCCGTGTCGCAGCTGTATGCTCAATGGGCATACACTGCCATACTGTGCACGCGTGCTGATCGCAGAGAATATTACGTTTTTTCCCAAAATGCCTGATATGATACGCGTTTATTGTCAAATAAGCGTGTAGGTATACAAGTGTGTGTGTTTTAGATGTGTGCGTGCTTTGTCTTGTCAATTACTTGGGCGTTGTGTGGGTTAATGTACTTGCGACAGGCTCACTCTATACAAATCGGCCGCCATGTCCGATTTCCTTATATTCATACATCTGTGACTAAACCTTATTGGGATTAACATATTTATCTATGACTGATGATGATGATATATATTTAGTGCGTTTTTTAAACGCGCCGCCGACGCGCGTTTGTTTGCAATCAAGTGTAAATCGACGCGAAACGCGTCGTCGGCTCGTTTAAAAAACGCAGTCTGCATAGGCCCTTAGATAGATAGATTTAGTGAAACCAAAAGATTTTTCTAGAATCCTAACAGATTTTTACAAATATTATAGCTAATATCACTCCCACGATTAAGAGGAATCCAGCGACACCTCATATGTCAAAATCTATCAAACTATTTGGACTGCAGCCCCGGACATACATAGAATTATTCTTTTTCACATAATTTGTGGAAAAGAATAATTCTATTTCCCGATGTACTACAATGCATATTTACATGCAAATGTCTTGTCTTACCGATACCTAAAGAAATTAGCCGAGGACCGAGAGAACTCGCGCCTACTCCACCGAGAAGAGTCAAGCTCTTAAATGTTGATGATGACATACATGCATATGATTGATACGATTGTATGTACATACGCTCGAAAGACGGGTTATATGACTGCTCCAGAATGAGAGTTACGTTATTCGAGCGTATACTTATGTATTTACGTAACACAAGGTGAACTGATGAACTGGTGACCTGGCGGGTGCAGGACCGGTCATTGTGGCACTCTTTGGGGGAGGCATATCTCCAGCAGTGGACGTCTCTTGGCTGATATGATGACAATGTTTGTCCACAGGTCCCACGACCCCTACGAAGTGAGCATGAACTTCCTAATGACCATGGCTTTGGAGAAGGTGGCGTACCTGCCTTTCGCGTTCATGGTGGATCAGGTATGCAATGTTAACATATTTTTATACTACGATGGAAACAAGCAGCTCTGATAAAAAAAAATATTATCAATAAAGTCCTAACCTGATGCAAATGCTTCTGCATCGACCCTGTCGGTTCTTACGACACAGGCTCGACCTAGTGTGAGGACCACGGATACTCTAACACCAATCATAACTTGTCACCCTAATTTGGAAAACTCATGCTTGTAATTGCACCTTTGGTAAATAAAGTCATTTGTTTGTTGTTTGTTGATCGCAAGCATACGCAGTATCCTATGGACGCCTGTGACTCCAGATGAATCCCAAGCCCGCTACCTACCCTTTATTGATTGGAGGAATGAGGCTGGCTTAAGGCATTCCACGCTCTTCACTGGACTCGGGATGGACCAGAAAACTCAGGAAATCCAGTAGGAAGCAACTCAGAATTATGTCTGGGGTGCCCACAGCTCACTTCGGGCTCAAGGATCTCTTGCCCAAGATGGGACTAGCGGATAGTTTAGACTGTAGAATGTAAGGCGAGGAGGATTTGACTGTGGAACACTTATTGTGTCAATGTCATGCCCTTGCCAGACAAAAAATTAATTACTTTGGTAACGGCTATCCGCAACCAAAGGAATTCAAGATGCTCCCGGTGAACTGCATCATCCGTTTTGTGGAAATGATGGACTGAGCTTGGGAGCAGGCATAAAGGAGAGGACAAATGCACAAAAGATCCCACTAGGTCGAAGTGCATCAGAAAGGGCACTCATCTAGATAAGATAAGATAAGAGGATTCATTGTGTTGATAGAGACGAACGCGGGTTCATCATTCTACAACACATCCTCGGCTCTGGCGACCTTACTCACCAGGAACAACACCACATACCTACATAGCAAGTAGTGGCGTTATTATGACCGCTGTATTCTGTAAGGTGGGGTAGTTCCCCAGTCCACCAAATGCATATGGCTCTATTGCACACTGCAACACGGTCACGTGGCTCACATCGCTCCATCGTTTGATTTTTTACAGTACACATGGTGCTACTTGCCGTGCATATGTCGAAACTTAAAGAGCCATATGTACTGTAAAACGTTGTACGATACACGTGCGAATAGGTAATTCGCAACTCGTGTCGATTTAAAACACTCCCTTCGTCGTATTTTAATTTATCTTTTAATACAGTTTTTTGTCCGAAAGCAGACGCCAATCGAGATGGTTTTGAGACATTGAACTTTGAAATTAAAATGTCGGGGGTTTTTCAACTTTTCTATGTTTCGTAAAATGGGGTGAGTAGGGTTCGCGGGGAGAGTTGGGTTAGGAATGGGGAGAGAAGAGTTGAAGGGGGGTGAGATGGGATTTTAAGGCTACTGCTACAAAAATAATGTATTCCAATTTAAAATGGAGTTCTAGTATAATACTCATAATAAAAAAATCATCGATACAACAATCTTCCAAAATCACCTTTGTATGAAAACCCATCTCACCACAATTACGAGGGACTACGGGGTGAGGTGGGTTTTCCTGTGTATCGTCAAAGTTATGAAAAGGAACTACCCAAAATAAAATAAAAACTAAATTTTATGTAAAAATAAAATGTTATCGAGGTTTGAATGTGAGTTTTGACCTCAGAGCATAGAATACTAGAGAGAGGACAAGCCGCCGGCGGCCGTGTCGCAGCTGTATGCTCAATGGGCATACACTGCCATACTGTGCACGCGTGCTGATCGCAGAGAATATTACGTTTTTTCCCAAAATGCCTGATATGATGCGCGTTTATTGTCAAATAAGCGTGTAAGTATACAAGAGTGTGTGTTTTAGATGTGTGCGTGCTTTGTCTTGTCAATTACTTGGGCGTTGTGTGGGTTAATGTACTTGCGACAGGCTCACTCTATACAAATCGGCCGCCATGTCCGATCTCCTTATATTCATACATCTGTGGTTTTGACCCTACTCACCCCATTTTACGGTTGTTAATTATTTTATTCTCTTCATAAATGTATTAAAAAGACATAAGAATAAACTCTGTTTGAACATTTACTCTGCACCAACGTTTAAGTGTGTTTGGCCCTATGATAGAGAATGCCATATGGCATTAAGTCCGCCAGTCATATTGATATCTTTACATTTTTTTTTTTACTTATATGATAAAGAGGAAAAATCTGTGAGATTGTAGCTTTTTAAGTTTGTATGTAATGGGTTATCTCCGGAACCGCTTTTCCGATTTAAAAAAAACACCTGCGTGTAGAATGGACTTTCTGGATGGTTATCCTACTATCCTACTAATATTATAAATGCAAAAGTTTGGATGTTTAGATGTTCAGAAGTTTGTTAATCAATCACGCTTAAACGGCTCAACCGATATGGATAAAATTTTGCACGAAGATAGTTTATAGCCTAGATTAAAATATAGGATGGTTTTTATCCCGGATCCACGTAGAGAAAGTCGCGGGCGGAAACTAGTAGGCTACACTTTGAACCCCCGATGCAAAACACGGGGTGTTATGATTTTGACGTGTATGTGTGTCTGTGTGTCTGTCTGGGGCATAGTAGCTCATTATTCATTAACGAATGGACCGATTTGAATGCGGTTTTTTTATCAGAAAGCTGATGTGATCGAGATAGTTCTCGGCTACGTTTCAACAAAATCGGTTTAGCCGGTTTTGAGATATTGGACTTTGAAATGAAAATATTGGAGATTTTTCAACTTTTCTTAGTTGTTTATATCCTGCGGGTTTGCCTTGCAAAACGCGGGCGTAGCCGCGCGGGCAGCTAGTGTGCAATAAAGTTTAAACAAATAAAGTATATATTTATATAGAGGGTGTCCTTTCAGTGGCGCTGGTCGGTGTTCGAAGACGGGGTGCAAAATATGAACTCGAGATGGTGGCAAATGAAACTCCGGTATCAGGTACCTATACTTTTGCAATTATTCTATACTAATCTTACCTTATCTTATTATCTTATTTTTAACGGCCTCCGTAGCCCAGTTGGTAGTGACTCTGCCTACGAAGCTGCAGGTCCCGGGTTCGAATCCCGGTCAGGGCACTCATTTGTGTGTTTATCACGAATATTTGTTCCTGAGTTATGGATGTTTATATATGTATATATAAGTGTACTTAACCTACGCTTCGAACACCAAACAATATCCCTAATTCAAGTACATGCACCTACAAGTACTGCTACTGATGAAAACGTAGAAGAATTTTACAGTACAGTAGAAAGAGCCTTAAACAAATCTGAAAAAATACACTTTGTAATTGGAGACTTTAACGCCATAATTGGTATACCAAAACAGGAAGAGCACTTCATAGCTGGAAAATATGGATCAGGAGTGAGAAACAAAAGAGGGCACCGGCTTATACAATTCGCCACTGAAAACAAGTTAACAATAGTAAACACCCTATTTAATAAAAAAGAACAACACAGATGGACATGGACATCCCCGGACCACACTACTAAAAACGAAATAGACTACATTCTAACTACAAATCCAAAAATAATAAGTAACTTTGAGATTCTGACAACTACATACCCATCAGACCATCGGCTCCTTCGCACAACAGTAACAATTTCAAAGCACCGAAAAATCAGAAGAAACTTCCGAAGCTCTCTACCACAATCATTTAATAATGAAGAAGAAAGTACTGAATATAAAAAGAAACTCCAAAAAAATCTTGAAGAAATAATGCAAAGCACAATACAAGAAACAGCGCAAGAATATTATCAAAAATTAAAAAATTGCATTATATCCAGTGCGCCTCACTGTACAAAGAGTACAAAAAAAGAAAATCCATCCATCATATCAGACGAAACAAAGAACCTTATAAAAAGTCGACATGATTTACAGAACAAAAAGCGCCTTACAAGAGACGAAAAAACCGAACTTAAAAACCTTTATAAACAGGTTAACAAAAAAATTAAGCATGAATATTTTCAACATAGAATGACAACATTGGAAAAACATCTGTCTACCTCAGGAAGCACAAAAAGGGCATATAAAGAGCTAAATAAAGGAAAACAATGGATATCAAAATTAAAATCAAACTCCACATTTAAAGAAAATAGACAAGATATTCAGGAAATTGCAACCAAATTCTATCAAGATTTATATAAAAAGAGACCACCTACTATGTTTGAAAGCGAAAAGATACCAGAAGACACAGAACAATATGGACAAATTGAAAACTTTAATGAAATAGAAATTCTACAGCTTATAAAGAAACTAAAACCAAGAAAAAGCCCTGGACCGGATGGGGTAACAAACGACCTGCTGAAAAATAGCTGCCCATATATACTTACGCCCCTAACGACATTATTTAACAAAATAATATATGAAAAAAAGAGTACCACGTGATTGGACTGAATCTGATATATCAATAATTTATAAAAAAGGAGACCCTACTGACATTTCTAATTACCGCCCAATAAGTTTAATGTCCAGCCTGTATAAACTTTTTTCAGCAGGTCTGCAGTCAAGAATAACACCACAAGTGGAGACTTTTCTTGGAATAGAACAAGCGGGCTTTAGAAAAGGTTTCAGTACTATCGACCACCTGCAAGTTATAGAGCAACTGATAGAAAAATATACTGAATTTAGAAGACCTCTTTACCTTGCTTTCATCGACTATCACAAAGCATTTGACTCTATCGAACACGAAGCAATTTGGAAATCTCTGACGGCGGCAAAGGTTCACCCTACATACATAGCCATAATTCAAAATATATATGAAAACTGCATAAGTAGAGTCAAACTGGAAAACATCGGGCCTGAAATAAAAATAGAGAGAGGTGTAAGGCAGGGCGACCCAATATCTCCGACCCTATTTATAGCCGTTCTTCAACAAATGATGAAGGCTCTACAATGGAAAAATAGAGGCGTAAAACTTTCATCTACAGAACTGACACATCTCTGTTTCGCTGATGACATTGTGCTTGTTTCGGCCACGGCAAATAATCTGCAGTATATGATGACATCTCTAAGTAAAGCCAGCAATGAAATAGGTCTAGAAATAAGCTTACAAAAAACGAAGCTGATGTCAAACTACAATGAAACTCCGATTGTATTAGAAAACACGGAAGTGGAATACGTAAAAGACTTCGTTTATTTAGGCAAACAACTATCATTTAACCCTTCAAACACCGTAGAAGAGATTGACCGACGAATAAAGAAAACTTGGAACACATTTTGGAGTCTGAAAGAGGTCCTAAAAAGTCGCCTTCCACTGAAATTAAAAAAGAAAGTCATAGACTCGTGTCTACTCCCAACCATGACGTACGGCAGCCAAACATGGAAATACACCAATACAACCAAAAATAAAATTAAAACATGCCAAAGAGCGATAGAACGTAATATTATGAAAATAAAACTCAAAGATAAGATAAGACACAGTGACATCAGAGAAAAAACAAAAATAATAGATGCGCTGGAATATAGCCTAAAATCTAAATGGAAATGGGCCGGTCATGTAGCCCGAATGCATGAAGAAAGATGGACGAAGATAGCTACTCTGTGGGCGGGGCCAGGAGGAAAAAGAAGATTGGGTAGACCCCATGCAAGGTGGTCCGACGATCTCCATAAAGTAGCAACTGATTGGCCAAATACAGCACAAAACAGAGCAAGATGGCAAGAGCTGGAGGAGGCCTTTACCCGAGAGGGGTCCTAACCAAATTATATTATATAAGTAAGAAAAAAGAAAAACCACAAGATTATTTATTTTTTAATTCTGCTTAAGTACATTTTCTTTTTTAATATTCCACTGTTCTTACTTTGGTTAAGGAATAAATGGGCTTTTTATTTTATTTATTATTATATAAGTGTCTATATGTTTTTATCTATTATATATATCGTCGCCTAGTACCCACAACACAAGCCTTATTGAGCTTACCGTAGGCCTAGGTTGATTTGTGTAAGAATGTCCCATAATATTTATTTATATTTATTTATTATATTTATTTAATCTTTATTTCAAGACGAAAGTCGTGTGTGTTGCCAATGATGACGTATGGCACGGAAACGTTGTCGCTTACTATTGGCCTCATAAGAAGGCTCAAAGTCACTCAAAGGGCAATGGAGAGGACTATGCTGATGGGAGTTCTCTGCGTGATCGCATCAGAAACGAGGCTATCCGCAGCAAACCAAGGTAACCGATATAGCCCTCCGAATCGCTAAACTTAAGTGGCAATGGGCGGGGCATATTGCACGTAGAACCGATGGCCGTTGCCCGGAAAGGTACTCAAGTGGCGACCACGTACCGAAAGGCGCAGCGAGGGTAGGCCCCCCACAAGGTGGACCTGATGACCTGGTAAAAGTTGCGGGAGTCCGCTGGATGCGGGTGGCGCAGGACCGGTCACTTTGACACTCTTTGGGGGAGGCTTTGGGTCTTTCGGCTGATATGATAATGATGATGATTATAAAAAGTTTTAAATCATAGGTTCATCTTCCAGACTCTAGGTAGAGACGAACGAGGGTGACACTCCCAACACAACACATCCTCGGCAGCTCTGGTGACCTTAACCACCACCAGGTACACAACACCACATAGCAAGTGATGGCGTTATTATGGCTCCGGTCTTCTATAAGGTGGAGGTACTTCGCCAGTTTTGCTGCGCCAAATGGCTCTGTCACCGTTATTAGATTGTGAAAACCGTCAGTTTATAATCTAACCCGTTATATTGTAAACTGACGGAATATTGAGAACTGCCAAAATAATTAATAATTTTACGCATTCATTTTCGTTAGTTTATAAACTAACAATGTCATATCGTCAAATTGTGAACTGAACCAAATTTGCCTCATTCGGAACGCAACCTGTGCGCTGTTTGGTTGAGCGAATTATTGCACTTGCATCAGTTTCCACTTACGTCAGAACATGATTTTTTTTTTGTTATTCAGACATTTTATTCCATGTATTTTGGGATCCAGCAGTGTCGACGGAGCCCCGCTGGACGGGGCTCCTATTTCTGGACGCTTTTCCCTTCGGGCAACTGAAGATACCTACCTAACTAACCTAACCTACCTAGTCTTTGTGTACGTTCCTTAGCAAGCCAATTTGATCTCAATTCACAATTTGACGATTCGACATTGAAAGTTTATAAACTAACGAAAAATATTGCGTTAAATTGTGAACGGTTTTGACAGTTCACAATTTTTCGACAGTTTGTAATATAGCGAGTAAGATTATAAACTGACGGTGTTCACAATCTAACGGTGACAGCTCCAAATATGAGCGAGTTGACATTCCACTGTCCTCTAACCTCTCTCTTTTCGTTGTTCCAGGGAGTCGTGCCTCCTATATCGAGATCAGAGGCCGATTTCGACCCCGGATCTAAGTATCACATAATTTCAGATCAAGTAAGTAACTTTACTTTTACACATTAGCACAGTCGCGGAATGAAAAGGTTGACCAACTTAAGATCTGTTTTTGCTTGCTCAGTATAAGTTATCAGTATCTGCTTTATCGACCGAGTATGACACATTCCGTCATACATAATGAATTTAATGGTGCCGGTTAATGTACGGCCCGATAATACGCGTCCATCTATCGTTATCTCTCTCTTTTTGTATGAGTTAAAAAGAGACAAAGATATAGTGGACTCCAATTATTGGGCCGTACATTAACCGGCACCAATTTAATTTCACTACATGGCATGGCCCACAGATGAGAACTGACCACTATGCATGTTGAAAAGGCGAGTTAAAATTTAAAAAAAAACGAATACAAGAAATAGCAATGATGATATTGACAGGAACTGTTAAGCCTGCATCACACTGGCGCGGCCTGCGGTGGCGGACCATAGTAAATTTGAAAGCTAATGACAAGTTTTCTATAATATTGTCCGCCGCGTCCAGGCCACGCCAGTCTGTGCCAGGCCTTATTCACGTTTTATAGTTTTAATCATTATAAGCGAAGAGTATTTAATCATTGGATTTGTCAAACTTGACACAACGTTATGGCAAGATCAAACGAATAATAAAAAGGTTTTAGTTCAACTACTGATAGTCAAGGAACATGCGTCTAAGTAAATTTGAATTTTGTTGTCACGCAGCAGTTAAACATAATTTTCAATACAACACTCTCATCTGTTTCACACTTTAAAAAGGTAACATGTGCTTGCAACTGGTCAACCTTTTCATTCCGCGACTGTACATTGTAAGTTAATAGAAAACTTGTAAAGAAGGGCAAAAACGAGGTCAGGCTTTCTACTACCTCTTCCAAAATGCAACCTATAGTTGTGTATCTTTTTGACGTTTAAATATACCATCGTAGCGTTTAAGATAGGTACCTACTGAACCGATTTCGATATTCGAAATTATGCTGCGGGTGACATAGTAGAATTTTTTGCAGTTAGTCTTCCGCAGTCGAGATACAGTTCTTTGAACGTTTTGTTTTGCCAACAGGAATACATCAAATACTTCCTAGCGACGATTCTGGAGTTCCAAGTATTCGAGCAGCTTTGCACAGCAGCGGGCTATTCGGGACATCTCCATGAATGCGATGTGTATAGGAGCAGAGAGGCTGGACGTGTTCTAAGGTGAGGTAGTTTACTTAAGGGGTACAGCCCAAAAATCCTTACTTACCTATTCATCATCATATCAGCCGAAAGACGTCCACTGCTGGACATAAGCCTCAAAGAGTGCAGCCGACTCCCGCGACCTTTACCAGGTCATCAGTCCACCTTGTGGGTGGCCTGCCCACGCCGCGCCTTCTGATACGTGGTCGCCAGTCAATAACGTTTCCGTCCCAACGGCCATTGGTTCTACGTGCACTGTGGCTCGCCCACTGCCACTTAAGTTTAGCGATTTGGAGGGCTATATCGGTTACCTTGGTTCTGCTGCGGATAGCCTCATTTCTGATGTATCACGCAGAGAAACTCCTAACATAACCTTTTCCATTGCATGCATTTTGGGTGACTTTGAGCCTTCTTATGAGGCCCATTGTAAGCGACCACGTTTCAGTGCCATATATATGTCATGTTATCGGTTACCTTGGATATACTTACCTACTGCTGTGGCGCAACGACCCGAAGTGGATCTTGGCCTCTGAAACTAAAGACTGCCAGGCTTCCCTGTCCAGATTTGCCGTTACTGTCCAGTCAACGGCCCAAAGCTCATTCAATTTTTTCTGGGTTTCGTCACCCCACCCACCGGTATCTAAGACACCAGGTCTTCGTTCAGGCGTATCTACCTTTTTTTATCTGTGTCTGTGTATACATTGGTTAAAAAGGGACAGGGATAGAGTGGACGCGGATCTTTGGGTCATACAATATACAGACCCGTAGTTTAAGAACACTTCCGCAGGCGGGACGGAATCTGTATGCGGTATTCTGTATTACTGAGAGTTTTCAATGAGCTATTAACGGTTGGTATAACGACCGGTTAGCCTAGTACCAGTGGCGCTGCCTACGAAGCTGAAGGTCCTGGGTTCGAATCCCGGTAAGGCCTACTTATTTAAGTATTTATATCCATTAAATTTGTGTGTTTCACAAATAAAAGAGGAATGGAACGTAGCATGCTCAACTTGAAAAAAATACACATGATAAGACACACAAACATTAGAGCAACGTTAAAAACCATAGATGCTCTCAGTCAAGCTCGAAAGTTGAAATGGCGATGGGCCGCCAGACATGTGGCGCAAACCACAGATGGACGAAAATCGTTACTCGATGGAAAGGCCCTCAGCGGCGCTACCACGAACTTCGAATCTCGAACATCGTATATATCCGTCTCTGTCGCTCGAGTACCATAAACCATAAGTGCGATAGAAACGGCGATATACGAAGTTCGAGATTCGAAGTTCGTGGTAGCGCCGCAGGGCAAACGCCTAAAAGGAAGACCATATTCTCGTTGGGATGATGACATCATAAAAATCGCAGGACCAAATTGGCAAGATGCTGCTTTAGACAGAGTAGGTACGTAAAATGGCAAGCTTTGGAAGAGGCCTTCACCTGAGAGGGGTTCCTGTTATGCACAATTGTTTAATAATAAAATATTTTTTTAAGTAAAACATCAAATTTAAAACTAACATAGTTATATGAGTAAAAAAACTAGAAATATTTTTTTAACAAATCTATTTAAGTGTAAAATTTTACGGGAAATAAAAAAAGGCTTTTTATTTATTTATTTATCCATTAAATATATCGTCGTAAAACACCCATAACACAAGCCATATTGAGCCTTATAAGGCTACACACACAAAACACCTAGTTCCATAAATGGAACTAGGTCGATTTGTGTGAGAGTGTCCCCTATTATTTACTAATTTATATAGCTTATCGTCATCAAGTGAGCACTTACTTAGTTAAGACGTCAAATTACGACATGTTGTCAAATTAACTAGTGACCATGCTAAACATGTAAAATGGTAACACAACCTATCGTTTATCGTCTATAGCATGGTAGAATAAAAGGTAAGTACTTACTTACCTTTCCTTACTTAAGTAACGGTGAACTCTAAAAAAGACTTACCACTATAGATCACTTGCTGGTCGAAGCGGCATATTAAGGCCCACAATCAACAATAATAAAAATAACTCGTGTAGTGTGGATCGGAAGCGAAAAGAATACATGAAATTGGTGTAATTATCTGCCCTTAATATCATAAATTAAAATACGCTCACACTTATCCTATTATCGCATAGTCAAAGGCAATTTATTTAGTAAAAGTGGATCTCAAAGGGATCATCCCTTTTAAACGCCTCTAGTAAAAAAAGTAATTTGACACCTGCTTTTTTTCTAAAGCAGCCTACACACCGGCCCAAAAACGGCCAGCACGACACAAAGCATTTTTTTTTTATAAATAGGATTTAAATGCATATTACTGAACGAACAAGCGAAGGGAACAAGTTCTCGTTTACAGCTAGGGCCAAAATTCTTTCGTATTTCTGGATTTCTGGCTGTTCCTCTTAACAGGTCGCATTACTCAGCCGATTCTCGTCTGTGAGTAGGTTCAATAGGTACTTAATTATATTGCAAGTTCAACTAGATTGCGGGGTTTGATAGATCAATTGAACTCAGCATCATCGGTAACCTGCAATGTAATGAAACTTGCACGCAATTTCTTGCATTTGTATTTTGCGCTTAAGGCACTGTGATACCACTGGGTGACACCCGTGGGGTAATCACGTAACGTTCCGAACGCGCGTCGGTACAATTTAACTGTCAATTTTCCATATAAAAAGTGACATTTAGACCTACCCGACGTTCGTACAATGCGTTACGTGATCGACCTGCCGAGGACACCCGGTCCTCAGCCATATCACTCATACCACACCTCCGTCGACAGCAAGCACTGTAGAGAGAATCGGACAAGATACATTCGCAACAGTCTCTACCTATCCACCAGCCTTTCTGCTACCCTCCCGCACAGCGGCTTAAATCTCGACATCCTGCTTGCGTTGCAGCCCAAAAGTTGAAAAGTTTTGACCTCAGACAGAGTTGGAAGGACGAGTACAGTACCCAAGCAGCTGGGGCTGTCTTGCAAGCCATCGATCCCACGGCTAAGCCTGACGGCTTCAACCTGCCACGCAAACTCTGGTGCCGCTTGAACAGATTGAGAACGGGTCACGGACGCTGCTGTAACTATTTCCAGCACAGGTGGGGCTGGCGGTTTCCAGGGTCTCTAACTATGTATTTCCATACCATATTTCATTTAAATCAGTTCAGCTGTTTAAGCGTAAAAAGGACAGACAGACAGACTCATGAACAGATTCTTGCTCACACATAAAATGCCCTTACCGGGATTTGAACCCGGGGCCGCATCGTAGGCAGGGTCACGCCAAAGTGGTCGTCTAGCGTTAGGGTGAATATCAACTAAACATGTGCGAAGATGTGTTATTTCTCATGCTTGGCAGCTAGGAGTGAATATACGAAAACACACTGTTATCATCTCTGGTGGACATTTACCCGAATTGAGAATATGGTACCTAACAAATAATATCTATCTATCTATCTATCTTACATATAATAAAGCTGAAGAGGGTCGAAAGTCTGTACATGGAAGATATTCGAAAAAAAATTGGCTAGGGATACTTAAAACCGATAACAGAACACGTTCCAACAGTTTTTAGAATTTTTGTCTGTTTGTCTGTTTATCTGTTTGTCTGTTTATGTGACCGCGCATCACGTGAAAACGGCTGAACCGATTTAGATGAAATTTGGTACAAAGATAATTTGAGTCCTGGGGAAGGACATAGGATAGTTTTTATCCCGGAAATCAACCCCTAAGGGTTTGAAATGGGAAGTGAAAGTTTGTATGGAGCTACCTAAACCGCTGTACCTATTTGTCTGAAATTTGGTATATAAATAGTTTGAATGCCGAGGAAGGTCAAAGGATAGGTTTAATCCCGGAAATCTTCCCCTTAGGGGGTAAAACGGGAGGGGTGAAAATTTGGATGTAGCCCATTTTGATAAATTTTGGTTTAGAGGTAGTTTAAGTTCTGGGAAAGGACATTGGATAGTTTTTATCCCGGAAATCTTCCCCTAAAGGGGTGAAATGGGGGGTGAAATTTAGGATGGACTCCGTTTAGATCAATTTTGGTTTAGAGATAGTTTGAGTCCCGGAGAATGACAACGGATACTTTGAATCTCGAAAATCATCCCCTAAGGGGATGAAATAGGGGTGAAAATGTGGATAGATCCCATTTAGTTAAAATTTGGTAAAGAGATAGAATGAGTCCCAGGGAAGGACAATGCATAGTTTTTATCCTGAAAAATCATCTCCTGAGGGGGTGAAATGAGGGGTGAAAATTTTGGTAGAACCCATTTCGATGAAATTTGGTATGGAGACAGTTAGTCCTGGGGAAGGACATAAAATAATTTTTCGTCCAGAAATCATCTCCTAAGGGGGTAAAATGGTGGATGAAAATTTGGATGGAACCCATTCACGGTATAGCGAGTTGGAGTCCTGAGGAAGCACATAGGATAGTTTTATTCTGAAAATCATCCCCAAAGGGGGTGTAATTGCGGGTGATAATTTGTTTGTGAGCCATTTTGATAAAATTTGATTGAAAGATAGTTTGAGTCCTGAGAAAGGACATATGATAGTTTCAAATTCCAGAAATCATCCCCTGATGGGGTGAAATTGGGGATGAAAATTAAGGTATAACCCATTTAGATGAAATTTGGTATAAAGACAGTTTGAGTCCCTGAGTATGACGACGGATAGTTTTAATCCCGAAAATCATCCCCTCAGGGATGAAATAGGGGGTGAAAATTTGGATGGAACCCATTTACGGTAGAGCAATGGTTGGGATTCCTGGGGAAGGACATAGGATAGTTTTATGGAATGAAAATTTGGATGTGAGTAGACCTATTTAGATGAAATTTGATTACTTCAATTTAATTCAAATTATTTATTTCAGACTATGGCCATATCATGTTAGTAACAATAAAAACTTATAAAACTTAAGTTAACAGTTAAGAGATAGTTTGAGTGCTGTGCTGGGAAAGGACGTATGATAATTATTGTCTCGGAAATCAACCCTTAAGAGGGTGAAATGAGGGGTGAAAATTTGAATGGAAGATGAAACCCATTTCGATGGATTTTGGCATATAGATGGTTTGAGTCCTGGGAAAGGACAAAGGGTAGTTTTTATCCCGGAAATCATCTCCTAAGGGGGTGAAATCCGGGGTGAATATTTGTTTTGAGCTACTATACAACCCATTTAGATAAAATTTGGTATAGAGGTAGTTAGTAGGCGCGGCGTTGGTAGCCCCCCCCCCCTGACTGATAACCTGGTAAAGGTCGCGGGAGTCCGCTGGATGCGGGTGGCGCAGGATTGGTCACTTTGGAACTATTTGGGGGATGCCTATGTCCAGCAGTGGACGTCTTTCGGCTGATATGATGATGACGATAATGATGATAAAAATAGTTTGAGTCTCGGGGAAGAACATAGGATAGTTTTTATATCGGAAATCTACCCCTAAAAGGGAAATGGAGGGTAAAAGTTTGTATCGAGCTACGATATAAACGAGTTCTACGCAGACGAAGTCGCGGGCAAAAGCTAGTAACAAATATATGTATGAACGAAATATAATTATAATTAAAAACAAACGTTAAAATTAACATTAAGCTCAATAGTTTTGTTGTCCGGGGTAAGACAGACAATGTCGTACATAGTAAGTACTACTAGCGGGCGCGAGCCACTCCCGTCGCGTATGGCTCGGACGCGGGCAGTAGACGCCCGGGCCTGGTGTGCGCCGATGTTATACAAAATGTAAATGTATGAAAGAACCCATCTGCGGCTTGCGGTGGCCACCGGTGGCCGCCACTAGAGGCTCAATGTCCGGCGGCTCTTCAGAATAAAAAGCTGAGAAAGATTAGTGGACGTGTGTAAAGAAAAATATCTAAGTATATAAAAGTCAAAAAATGCTCAGAAATTGAAAAAGTTGCTCCAAACTAAAAAACCTAAATTAAAACGCTAATAATATAATACGGCTTCTTACTAATCGCGATACAGAGCAAGAATAAACGAAAATAATAATTATGGAACCATTTATATATTATTTTACATTAAGTCAAGTAAACGTCCCAATTACTGACACCTCATTGTTAAGTTTTACTAGTATGTTTTAAGATTGAAGGTGTCAGATACTATACATATATGGCAGTGTCTAAACCTAGAACACTAAAAAGATTTAAAGTTACAACTACCTACTAAAAGTACACGCATACATGCACCGTGTGCGTTCAATCGCGGATGAAAACAAAAGTAATGGATACTAAAGCATCACTAAGCTATTGAACGTTAGATTCCGATTGATTATGTTCACCCTCACTACACATGACTGAATCGATGTGGTCCGTGTACCCTTGATCCCGGAGCGACTGAACCACTTGCCGGTTCAGACCCGTGTTGGACCGGTAGTGCTCCGAGCAGGCCCGGATCTTCTGAATCACTCCATCCTTGACAACCATCTCCCCTGCTCCCGCAACCGGGTTCCCGGCAAAGAAGCTCGATGTATGAAGGGATCCTTTTTTATGCGAATTAGACAGTAGGATTCTCCCACCTGGCCCCATAGCAAATATGGCAGCCGGCCCCGCGTGTCCCTCGTCTGCAGCACTGGTGTCTACTAAGCCCCCCTGGGAATTGTATAATTTGCCATCTTTAACGTGGACTTGGAGATGAGCCCGCTGCTGGGCGTAGTAGTACATCACAGCAGGTGGGCAGCCGGACTCACTCTGCCATAGACACTTTGTGTCTTCGCCCCTGTATCGGGTCACCATCGCGGACGTAGCGTAAGAAAACGCAATACTTTTCGATTGAATGTTGTTTTTGTATTCTGTGCAAGTTTTGTTACTCTCCCATTGGCAAATGTAAATATTTCCCTCGTATTTAGCCGCATAAGTTTTGCCATCGAATATAGCCATGTCTATCGGGTTGGTAAAGCTTAAACGCCCAGATTCACAAGAGTCGATGGCATCGGATTTTCTTTCGCATTTCCACATATTGTCTTGATTACCATATAATACTGCGAAAATACTACGCCCCACACTTGAAAGACCCGCGATGTGTTTGGTGAAGGTATACATAATCGTGCACCTGCTTCCTGCTCCCAGGGAACAGCGCATCAGTTTTCCATTCCATACGCCGACATACACGTATTCATTTTCCTGCATCAAAGCCAAGACTGGTCCATCAAATGTATGGAATGGCCGACAGCTGTTGAATTCGTCAAGTCCACAAGTCAAAACTGTATGATTCTCCAGGCCGGCGTACAAGTTCCCATTGGCAGTAGTTAGAGACTGAACATACGTGTCGCACAACTGATAGATCTGGCACGACTCTGCTTGGTTCAGGTCGCATCTTAAAAGTTTATTTTTAAGACCAGCATATATATACTTCCCAACGACGAGCAGGGCTCTAATATCAGTACCGGTGGTGTACAAAACCTCGCACTGTTGAGGGTCTTCGTATAGACACCGCAGCAGCTGTGTATCCGTACCGATGAGCACTACTGCAGGAGTATTATACCGGCGTTCTGTGGCAACGCAAACGTCTTCTATTTCAACAAATGGAGATGTCAGGTTGGTGTTGAATGCGCCGTTGTCTCCGTTTTGTGAAGAGGCACTCAGCGGTGAAGCGGCGGCCGCAGCCAGCATACTCGCGAACAAGACGAACTGCATGGTGAAATGTGGATAGCGCGGATCAAGATCACGGACTGAATGCTGCACCAGCGCCGGTGGTACTTAAATAGAGGACAAACTAAAAACAGATAAGAGGCGGACGGAGAGGACGTGGAGGTTATAGGCACAACAGATAAAATTCGATATACATATGCAAATGGCAAGCGTGTCATTGATAAGAATTGTAATTTATTTGTTCCATTAAGTTTTGACACTTCGCGACCAGGTGTGATGATGATGTTGTCCTGACCGATTTCGGCCACAGCGGCTGTATTCTGGCTTTTATTTGTTATTAACAATTATTATTACTAGAGTGTTGTTCTTCTACTCTCTGGTGCGCTCTCAAGTGGATTATGTACCCTATCTTTCTCACAAAAGTCCGAGCGCACTTGGTGCAAGTTAACTCCACCGACGTAGTGGTAATTGACGGCTGCTGGTGGGCGAGCCTTTAGCTCGTCGCGCTTTTTATCGAGCTCGTTGCGACGCTCAGTTTCAAATTTGTTAACCTGCTCATGGATGAGCCGTCACCATTCGGGCCGCCGTGCTGCCATTACCTCCCACTCAGAGGGCTCTATTTTGCATCTCTGCATGTGTCTTTTCAGAACATCTTTGTAACGAAGGTACTGGCCACCACACTTACCTTTACCATTCTTCAGTTCTGAAAAGAAAATGCGCTTCGCCACTCTGTCATCTGATATTCGCGACACGTGTCCACACCAACGCAGCTGTCGCCTCATCAGGTACACCTCGATGCCTCCGACATTTGCACGCCTCAGGACTGTCGTATTTCTGACGCGATCCGTCCATCTGATATTCATGATGGCTCGGAGACATTTGAGGTGACCAGGTGTATGGTCTGTATGACGGCAAGGGTTGCCTTAGCTTAGCGCAATGGTGGAACACACCTTAAGTCCTCGTGAAGAACCTGGTCTGCCTGGTCTGGAGCTGGTGGTGGCCTGTGAATAACACATACATACATTATACACAAATGCGTACATTGTGGGGGCGCGTTTCACTGCAGTAGCGTCTAGCGGCGGTAATTCCTATTAAACACACTTTGTTTTTTTTAATTAATGTCAATTTACCTTTACTGCGATAAATTAAAAATATTCAAAACTAATAAATTTTAATATATAAACTGCATTATACTCATAAATCGCCATAAAAGCTTTAAATCAACTTTCAATGGGACAACTAAGTACCCACGCAGTATTTCACGAACAAAACAACAATTTACTTGATTTTTCATACAACGGTTAGTACGAATACATATAATGGAGTGACGTCATAATACGATGTCAATTAGTAGGAGCTGTTTCGTATGTCGCCAGTTGATGTCCGTCTTTGACTCTCATTTTTGTATTTTCATGTGCTATTATTGTAGTTAGTCTTTCAGAAAACTGGTTCGATTAGGCGAGTAGCCAATTGCCATGTACCGCGTGGACGCTCCTTTAGAGAGAGATGACCGTTTGTTGGCCCAGTGTATACACAGCTTAGAACTTCTCAATAAACTTTACTTATTTAATGTCTTTATAATCGATATTATTATACGGCTGTTTTGTTACGTTTAGAAATGCATTATAAAGCTCGGATCATCAATGCCGCAGGCATATTTTGTTATAAATCATACTTAAGTAGTTTTTTTTTATACGGTAGCCTAGTGGTTTAAGCATGCGGCTGTCAAAGTGTCAAACGGCGCCGCGGCGGTCGTATAGGTTTGAATCCAGATGGGTGAGAATCGTGTCTACTTATATTCGTATCTCCTGCTATAAATTCAAACTCAAATTCAAATATTTATTTCGACCAACTGGGATCATAGATAAAGTTAGTTACAGTTTCTTAGCCTAAAGTTAGCATATATTATAACCTAATACATTTAAAATATGGACAGCACTTAGTAGAGCTTGATTGTCAGTACATGGATCATATGACAATGATTCAGATACTTACTCACAATCAAACCTCTGCGCAAATGCCCTCAGGATACCACTGGAGCCAGGCCGCTGCGCGCCAGGGATGTGCAGCGTTTCCTCATAGTTGTGTAGAAAAGAAACAGTCAAATCTGGATCCGCGAACATCCCGGACGCATTACAGAAACGGGGCAGCCCCAGTAGCACCCTGAAAGCATTGTTGTACTGTGCATTTGTACAAGTGTACACGTAGGACGTTGTTTTTGCGTATAAGAGACCCACAGACTGGTCATGTATACTGTAGAGGGTCGTACAGATGTATAGAGTTATTTTTACCTCAGCAGAACAACAGCGTCGTTCTTCTTTTTTACCGAAAATGAATTGACGTTTTTCTGTTTTTTTTTTGGTTTTTTTAGTGTGCGATAAAAAAATGCATAATGCTTCTTCATTAGGAATCAGGACTAATTAAAGTTTCCTTTCCGGCCAATATGTATATTTTTTTACTGTCGTGTTTTTTTTTATAATGTGATAAAGTGAACTCTATCAGTGGGGACCCTAGGTATTTTGGTTTACCATTGTCACGGCATTCTACAAAATACAAACGTATAAAAAATATGCTTTTTAGAGAAAGTGAAATATTAAAAACTTATTCATAAGTTCCGAAAAACTCATTGGTACGAGCCGGGATTCGAACCCACGACTGCCGCTTGACAGCCGCATGTCTGAACCACTAGGCTACCGTAGCTTAACCCAATTACCCTATTAATTAAAAAAACTTTTATAAAAATTTACGTTAGCAACGGTTCAAGATTGTCTACACAGATAAGAAGGACGGAAATGTACATGATAATGAAATCGTAATAAAAACTTAATAAATTGGTCATGGTACCACGCGTGGTTTAAATTAAATTTACAATTCTAAATAGTTAGGTGCGATATTGTTCCGAATAAACCTAATGGGCATTGTCAATTAGCAGCTCTATAATTTACTTTTCTCAAAAGTGCAATGAAATGTCGCTATTACGTGGTTTATAACAGGCTTCAAAGTATCACGTTTCGGGCGGATCAACTCGAGAGAACATAATGGAATTTCATACGAAATTGAAGGCCTAGGCCGAATATATTTTTTTTAATTTTCGTTCTACTATTTGTGGCACAAGAAGCCATGAAAATTTGTTTGATTTCTTGGAGTTTTTATTTATTTATTTCATTGCATGTTTGAGAAAAGTACTACCTATATTATACATAATGCCTGGCCGTGAAAAGGGCTTGCCGAGTGAGTAGGTATAGACGGATAGAGATACGAAGCCGGCAAGCCCTTTTCACGGCCAGGCACGTTTCTCAAACATGCAATGAAAGAAATAAATAAAAACTCCAAGAAATGAAACAAATTTTCATGGCTTCTTTCCCGGCGTCTGCAGTAGGTAATGTATTATTAAAAACAAAGTTTTAACCGACTCCAATTCAGTACTCCGCGCCAAGCCACATACAGGAATATAAATTGCCACATTTCTTCAAAAAATACCCAAATCGCTTCAAGTGTGCCTATAAAGTTTGAAGAGTTCCCTCAATTTCTCCAGGATCCCATCATCAGATGACCTGATGACCATGGGAAAGATACCCTTTCAAACAACAAAAAATATTTTCCAAATCATCCCAAGCGTCTTGAGTAATCGGGGAACATACATCAAAAATTTAAGATTCTGAGGAATTGCGAACCACATCCCTTTATGATGTCGGTTTAAAATAAATATAGTTAAGAGTGCTCTTCAAAAAAGCGCTCGCTCAGAATTCGGTATTTTGACACGCGTAGTGCGTTTGTGTGTGTAAATACTACTACCACCCACACAAACGTACCTAACCCCCACATGCACAGCGAGATCGCACCAGCCGCGGGTGCCGTCCCTTTCTAGCTATATGTAAGTGCGATCGGGATAGAACTAACCACGGAGCTTGCCGATGCAAATAGCTGTATAGCGCACCGTTGGAATTCACTCCGTGACCGATATTGATACTTGCACTAAAAAGTGGTAAGTATTACTTCGCTAACATGATGTTCTAGAACATAGAACTTGAATAAAGTAAGTATTTGATTTTTGAGCATAAGTTTTCTATTTGTATTAAAATACTATGATATGACAAAGTATATTTAGTTTCGTTTTTTTAGTATAAAATAAACTAACGAGTTTTAAAGTTGTCAGTAATAAGAATAATGATTTGTTTTACGGATATTAATAGTTTGCATGTTATCTGAGTCTTATTTATATATAGTAATGTAATGAAATTATACCAGTCGACCCACTACTAGGAAATTACTGGGTACTGACGTATTCATTTCTTGAAGAATTTTTTTTTTGTTATGGACAGTAAAAAAAAACTGCCCTTCATAGAAATTGCTATGTCCGTTTCTTACCAAAGGAACTGAAAATTATAAATTATACAAACACAGCTTTTTATCTAGAATACAATTAATTAATGCGTGATTTTATTCAAAAGCCTAAAACCTCAGATGATAAAAAGGAATAGATATGAAACGGGGGCTTGGCGCGTGTCGGTGCGACATGGCCAAATGGGCATGTCACTGCCCACCGCATGTTAGTCGCAATTTGCCGTGAATCTGAAATGTTTTTCCACGTTTACTCAAAATGCCGAATTGTAGCGTGGTTACATGCAAAAATAGGAATGAATCTAAAACCTACATAAATGGTGGAGTCACGCACCACATGTGAGTATTAGTATTTTCACTTAAGTCAGTAAAAACTAATATTTTAATAAATAAACGCAACGCCGCCTCATTTCTCGGGATCGAACTAACATATCGAACGAAAAAGCATATTTTTGTTCTATGCGTTGTACATTGAATGTTCAATACAGTAAACCACGGCGCAATGTATTTAACCACTATGGATATGGACGATGCTTGAATTTTTTTGTGGTACGGCCGCTGCTTGGCGTCGCAAACTAGAGCGGTGCCAAAGTGCAGTTACAATTTACGCGTAATCGATAAAATAGAAGTACGATATCATACTAGTTATTTTATTTCGACTACTTTCGCTGTTTTATTTTATTTAATTACTTGTTTTGGTTGGGTGCCTATCTTAAAGGTAACTAATAACATACTTATAAGATTAAAAGGCACAAAATGTTTACGGTACCTACTAATAAGATTTTCACTAAGTTGCAGTATGAACGGTAAATAGACATATTAAAATTGCATATACAAGTATATAATTTAGTTGCAAATGGCTTCAGAACAACTTAAAATGTGATATTATTACCAATAATTTATTTTAAATGAGTATTTTTTACTTTCATTTGAAATGTGATAATTGAAGAAGAAATCTCGGTTTCTTATTACAGTTTTCCAAAGAATCCGAGTAGGTACTAAAAAAATGGATAGATGCTACTGGCAGAGGTCCTAACTGGTTTCCTGTACAGAGAAGAGTTAATGTGTTCGTAACATTTTCAAGAAAAATGTTTCCAACCACTTAATAAGAGCCGTACACTTTTCGAATATTTGACACCTCGCTTGCTTGAAACCTAGGTGTAAAATGTATGGTAACACATCTCCGCACATCTTTGGTGGATACTCGCCCTTAGCCTTAAATCTCGTAATATGAGTAATGGACATATTATTTCGCGCCAAAATGCGATACGGATCGGCCTGGTACCTACAGGTCAAAAATATCGATGTGACCAGAGTTTTAAATGTATGTGAACACGAACTTATAAAAAGCCGTTTATGTTACTCTGTAGGTATTCGTCAATATTTTTTACTTTTGCGATTGATGGTAAGTTAACAACCCGTGTTATTTAAAATTTTAGCTAAAAGTTTAAATACCACCACATAAACTTACCATGTTGTTGAAGTTGTTACCTATCAATATCATAACATAATATTAATTTTAATATCAATGTCGATAAAACATAATTTTAACGTTTGTCGCCCCCCTAGTGTAGTGCGTTTAAGCCAATCACAGCTCTTGTTTGCATGTTGCCGTAGACTCACTGGCAACGCCCGAGTCTTTGTTTTTACACGGTTCAATGTGTGTGCCTATGGGCGCTGCGGTGGGAGAAAACGGGGGACATCGGTTTTGGTTGGAATTAAGCAGTACGGCACTTCTCCCTTTTTTTATGTTCTGAGCCTAAAACCTATGTCACTTATTAGGATTCCGTACTCAAAGAGTAAAACGGGACCCTATTACTAAGACTCCGCTGTCCGTCTGTCTGTCTGAATGCCTGTCTGTCCTTCTGTCACCAGGCTGTATCTCATGAACCGTGAAAGATAGAGATTTTCACAGATGATGTATTTCTGTTGTCGCTATTTATAACAAAAAATACTAAAAAACAGAATACATCTTTTTATTTTTATTTTAGTTTTTATTTGTTTCTTTTTCTTTTACAATCTTACACAAATCGACTTTGCCCCAAACTAAGCAAAGCTTGTACTATGGGTACTAGACGACGATAAACATACTTATATAGATAAATAAATACTTAAATACATAGAAAACATCCATGACTCAGGAACAAATATTTATGGTCATCACACAAATAAATGCCCTTACCGGGATTCGAACCCGGGACCTCCAGCTTCGTAGGCAGAGTCACTACCAAGTTACTAACTAGGCTACAGGGGGCTCCTATACAACAAACGTGATTTTAGATATAGATATTTTGCCGTTTTTAGATATAGATAATGGTACGGTACCCTTCGTGCGCGAGTCCGACTCGCACTTGGCCGGTTTTTTTAACATTTATTTCGAAATAAAGAGTGATACTCGGAAATGTCGAAGGGAAGGTCAATCGTCGAATCCGACTCGGCTGGGCAGCATTCGGGAAGCTACGGCACATCTTTTCGTCCAATATTCCGCAGTGTCTCAAGACGAGAGTCTTTGACCAGTGTGTGTTGCCAGTGATGACATATGGCACGGAAACGTGGTCGCTTACTATAGACTTACTCATAAGAAGGCTCAAAGTCACTCAAAGGGCAATGGAGAGGGCTATGCTGGGAGTTTCCCTGCGCGATCGCATCAGAAATGAGGCTATCCGCAGCAGAACCAAGGGAACCGATATATCCCTCCGAATTGCTAAACTTAAGTGGCAGTGGGCGGGGCACATTGCACGTAGAACCGATGGCCGTTGGGGCGGAAAGGTTCTGGAGTGGCAACCACGTACCGGAAGGCGCAGCGTGGGTAGGCCCCCCGCAAGGTGGACTGATGACCTGGTAAAGGTCGCGGGAGTCCGCTGGATGCGGGTGGCGCAGGAACGGCCATTGTGGCACTCTTTGGGGGATGCCTATGTCCAGCAGTGGACGTCTTTCGGCTGATATGATGATGATGATGATGATGACTCGGAAATGTAATAAAACCACGTAAAAATCTCCCTTTCCAGTGTAAACCCCCGGTGTGTGTTATTATTATATATAAACGAAAATAATAACTAAATGCAAGGTAGGATCGTGCTGTACTTAACAAACGCCATATAAGCTTGTTTTTTAAAATGTTTTTTATTCATCTTGTTATTTTCAATAACCCTGCATATTATGTCGCTGGTTCGTGGGTACTTGTACAGGCAAATCACACAAACCCAAACAAGATAGGTCTATCTATTTTAGTTTAGGAGTTCCCATGACCAACTTCCATCATCAGATCCTGGAAATCATCCATCACCAAAGTGTTTACCAAGACAAAACAGATGAGCCCAAACTAGATGGGTTTATCTAGTTTAGTTTAGGAGTTCCATGACCACCTTCCAGCTCCATTATCAGACTCTGGAAATCATCCAGCACCAAAGTCTTGCCGTGCCATGACCAAATTAATGAGCCCAAATTCGATGGCTTTATCTTGTTGAGTTTAGGAGTTGCTATGGCCACCTTCCGACTCCATCATCAGACCAGCTCTATGATATTATGGCATTGTCACCGAAGATACGCAATTGTACCTAATTTGAAGATTTCGCCCAAACTAACATACATACATACATACTAACTAATCATAATGGCCGTTGGGGCGGGGAGGTTCTCGAGAGGCGACTACGTACCGGAAACTGCAGCGGACCCTCCACAAGGTGGACTGATAGTACAAGTAAATAAATTAAATCTATCAAGTATCACGATCACTCGTACAATAATAATTGACTATAGAACGCGTAGTTTAGACAAAAGGATCCAACCCACATGATATCACCATTGAAATGTATGACTTTTGTTTTAGGTAGAAGGTTCAATTTTAAATGTTACATATCCTGTGGGTTTGAGCCTTTTCGCTACACTACGTCATATCTGATAGCTATGCAATTCATAACTTGTCTCGATTTGCCTCACGAATGTATCCCCAGTATAGTTTGACCCCGAGGTTTGTAACAACTATGCCTAATCGGAGATCAAAATAATATTATTTTATCTGAAGAGTGGCCGGTTAGCTTCGTGAATAGCCACAAATAAACAGAGTACACGTCTGTCTCGGAGGGCTATTCAGCCGGTACTGCATAGAGAAATATATATATACTGAGATAGAGTAATCACTCGTCGTCACCTTATAGCGCCATCTAGATAGAATAGCTCGAACTAAGCGTAAAGCGCCCTGTAGACATGGCTCAATTTAGCCACGTGTATAGCGGCTTTAACAGATGTATGGGTACGGATAGCTGCGCTAGTATAATCGGTATATGAGTGGATTGCAAGAAAATTGTACATAGTTGACGAAAGTTGCGCAGCATTAATAAAGCGCCGATTAAATTAAGGCCTCAACTATGTACAATTTTATTGCAATCCACCCATATATCCAATATTTATAAGTTATTTTCAGAATTTATGTTTATAATTCCGCCATTCGTTCAGTAGGTAGGTAAAGGTTACATATTTATAGTATCACAATAACGACAAAATAATAAATACCTAGTAGGTATTCTAATAAAAGTCATAAATAAGTACATGTAATTTTACAATTATATACCGAACTCATGACAGAAATTGGGAATACACGGTTAATTGCTTTTTGGGCATGATGAAACCAAATACACAAACGTTATAAAGGAAAGCCATTCATAAAATTTATAATTGTTTATTTGAGGATAAAAATTAGAGAATAAAAAGGGTCATTATTTTACTTGTATAGTACTTTTCCAAAGGGGATGCAAAACTATTAAATAAAATATTTTGAATTCTTAGAGATCTCTAGCCACATCTTTTTCAACATCTACTAATTTATATTCTATAAGACTTCAGTATTCATAACGAATTGTTTAAAATATACCTAGGGTCATGTGTTAGACAGTGGCGCAGTCAGGAACAGTGGCGCATAAACGGATTACGAGAAAGGGATAGCTCTATTTTATCCGTTCCGTCTCGTTAAGAAAGCCCTCGACGCAGGAGGACGAACGAACTAGTCGGGTGGTGTCTGCGCCGCAAGGTTGTTGTGTGAGGAGGATTTTTTTGTGTGAGTGGTGCAAATTACTAGTTTGAGGTAAGTTTTATTTATGTAACCGTAGCTGTAGTGTTCATCATTCATGCTGATCGTATTTTTTATCGCACTATATGCTTATCTGGGGAGGCAGGGGCGTAAAATTTAATCGGAAATAGACATTACATTTTTCATAGCATGTGATTATTTTCAAAATGGCGGTGTTAGTCTACAGTGGAGCAACTCGTAAAGGTACACAGTGGATAATTAAGCACTGTGCACTGTACTAAGTCGACTGTATGATCCAGTGTGTACTACACCTTAATGCATTGGGAATTTCAAATTTTACTGTTAAGATATGAGGTTGATGACTGTAGAAAAAAAGATCCGGCTTACAATAAAAGTTTTTTAACAAAAAAATTTTTTTTTTGACAGAAACTCGTTTTTTTTAGGATGCCTCGTCCGCCAAAGCCGCGTTCTATCGGTGGCCACACCAAAGAAAACATGAAAAAGGCCCTTCAGCAAATCCACCGAGGAGTTAGCGTGTGACAAGCTTCGAAATTATTGGGAATTCCCTTTACAACCCCATTCAGGTAAGATTCTGGAAGGAAGAAACAAGAACTTAGAATATTAAATTAGTTTCCTGAGGAAGAAAAATGGTAATAAGTATTACATACCTGCCGTACCAGATCTCTAATATGTGAATGAAGATGATATTAAGTTGATTTTGCCTAAACATGCAGTTGGTGGCAGTAAGACAGCAATGGTATTATTGCTTTTCCATCGACTTATCTCAATTGAACATGTGCTGAATCATTTTTAATCTCTTAATAACCCATTAAGAATGTCATTTTTTTCCATAAAAGATGTGATTTTTATTTTTTTACTTTTTTTGTAAGTAAAACCAAAAAGAAATGGTTTTATTTTCGTTTACCTAGTTATGTTATAAGAATTTATAAAGATGTAAATATTTTATTTTTGCAATGTGTGATCTCATGTTCTGCTATACGTAATGTAAGTGACTGATTAAAATAAGTCGTTGAGTTTTTTCTTGTTACTATAATTAAAATGATTAATAAACAGTAATACTGTTTGATTTCTGAACAAAACTGTATTATTTCCCCAACTTAATCCAAAATGATCCAATGTGTACCACCCCGAACCACTGTATAAATGAGGCCAAGCCACTGTTTCGACCCTATCGTACACAGTGGCTCAAATCTGATTTTTTTTTAAAACACAATTATTGTTATACATATGGTTAACTTAAAAAAACGAATAATACATATGTAAAATAGAATAAATTCACTATACACACCCATAATATCACCTTCCTATGACCATTTATTTCGGAGTTATGACCGTTGGAAAAAAAGTGACCCACTGTATACCACATGACCCTACTTTAATGATGAAAATTATAATCTAGACATGCGGCAGCGTGTCCAGCCAAGTTCAAAGCCAAAAGGAACTCGCTGGAACTGATTGACATCTTTCTCGAAGTTAGTCCTGCCTAACTGGACAGTCTGATACATAATCGTCTACTACATCAAGCGTACAGTGTCCGTTTGTACCTATGCGTAATGGGATTTAAGTAATACATGAGCATTTATCATGATCTTCATATTTACAATGTTCATCTTTAGAACTCGCTTAGAGGCTTTACTGAGGTCATCGAGCATCGTACCTACTCAAGTCCTCCATGGTTTCAGCCAATACTTATCGTCAGTATCGAAGGAACCATCAACGGCGATTGATGTACTCGCCGTTGATGTTGATGCCTAAATAGCCGTCTCCAGTCCAGAGTCTTGAAAACATCCTCCAGTGTAGGGATATAAGAGTTTTGGACAAAACAACATTTCCTTGCCTGACTCCCTGCTACAGTGCAGTGGTGGTTTCGAGTTCCGGACTTGGAGTCGGAATGACATAGTGACAATTGACTATATAAAAATAATATAACAAAGCAATGAAAATAACCCAATTTTTTTAGGACTACCTAATAAATTAAAATAAATGTCATCAGCAGAGACATTCTTTGTAACACTTTTTCGTGGACCTTGTTTGGAGTAGGTATGAGAATATTAATATTAACTAATGAAAACATTAATACAGTCTATCTGCTATTTCTTAATACAGCAGTTCACGTCCGTCACATGGAATGTGTGTGGGGTGCATATTGTAATCCTGAGCCGTAGGCCCGTCGCCTGCACTCGAGGGAGGTCGGATCCAGGAAGGTACGTGTATAGGTATGTGGCGAGGGATGGGCATGTAGCCAGTGACCAGCCTCTCTGGCTCCAACCGTCAAATCCTTGTGCTAAGTACCTGGACTTGTACTGCGGCTCGGAATAGATTTGTACGTCAAATCACAGTAAATATAGTCCCTGATTCTTTGAGCTTTTGGATTCTCTAGGAAACTTTCTTTCGTGATGTTCAGTTTAAATCTGAAAACAAGAAAAACATTGTAAGGTACGAGAGTATTCACGAGATGCCGGGGCAGGCCTATAAGTATTAAAGGTATCAGTGGCAGCAATGTATAGAGCCATTATAGAGCACTCTGCACTTTTGTCACTGGCGACGCCGCTTAGCACGATTGTTCCTTGGCGTCCTAGCCACGTGATCAACCTCTGGCTAGTACCCAAAACAAGGGGGAAGAGAGAAGGCCATCTCCTGAGTTCTGGTCTCTGCTATATTTCTGCCTACCTCTAGGTCAAGTTTGGTATCATGTTCGTATAATTTAGGAATGCGCGCATTCATTAATATATTTAACTTTTTCTGCTGGTCATACAAAAAATCAGAAATATGCAAGTTTTGAAAATTATCAAAAAAGTTTGTCCTTTTATCTATTATGATCGTACTTTAAGGGTTTTGTAGAATAAAAAAATACTGTAATAGTATAATATTATAAATAATAGTTGTCATTATAAAAAGTAACACTTGAATAGTAAGTCTTAACTAAAAACTCTCTGAAATGATGATGGGATAAAAAAAACTATCGCGCGAAGTAACGATGGATGTAGGTGGCGTACTTAATTAGGACCGGTCATTTGTGGCACTGTGTGCCCCTTTTGTCTGAGCCGACGGCCTATGTCGTGCATAAGTAGCTTCGCGTCCACCGAAACCCCAAATGTTTCCACCCCCTTTGCTTTGGGGAGCATATTTTTGCCGCTTCATCGTTGCTTGAGTCTCGGCAGCAGCTTCAGCCGCGCGTGTAGTGCGACTAATGTATGGGTGGCGGCGAATGTGCTGACACATGTAGCATCCCACACCAAACACCCTCTCATATAATATAATAATATTCAGTGTAAATGTGTTATTATTTTCGATTCGTTTGTAAAATTCTTTGCAAATCAAGAGTTGCCAACCTGATTTTATCTATACCTACTAATATATTAAACCGAAAAAGTATGTGAGATTCGTAAGTTCGTGTGTAATGGGCAATCTCCGGAACCACTGGACCCATTTCCAAAATTCTTTCACCTGCGTACCTATTGTTGGACTTTTTGAAAGGATACATAGGTAATGTTTTATCCTGCGGGTTTGCCTGCGTTTTTTGCAACACGCGGGCGAAGCCGCGCTCTTGTGTCAGTGGTTTCAGCTTTGTACCTATTGATGAGCAAACTCGAAATCATCATCATCATCATCATCATATCAGACGAAAGAAGTCCACTGCTGGTCATATGCCTCCCCCGAAGAGTGCCAAAGTGACCAGTCCTAAGCCACCCGCATCCAGCGAACTACCACGATCTTCACCAGGTCATGCAGGGCTGTTATTCGGAACGCGCTAATGCGCCTCACTTCACCCGTTACGCCTCACGAAACTAGACCTCTAGCTACACTAAGACAAGTAACCTACTACAACTCGCGGCGGCAAGATATAAGGATTTGTAGGTGAACGGTGAGGTGAGGTTAAAACAAGCTACATAACAGCGGGGCAGTCCACATTGTTGGGGATCTACCCGCCGCGCCGCGCTGCGCCTTCCGGTATGTGGCCGCCAACTCGCCACTCGAGAGCTTTTCCACCCTAACAGCCATCGTGCATCAGTTCTACGTGCAGAGAGCCCCGTTCACTGCCACTTAAGTTGAGAGATTCAGAGGGAACCGTGGTAAACCGACTGCGGATACCGTACCTGCTTTTGCGCTGGTAGGTACTGGGAAGTGATTGTTTTCTTCAGTGGCTTGCAAAACACCGGAAACTTAAGCTCGAACCTGAAAATCAACAATAGTTACAGCTTTGCATGAGAATAAATTGATTACCTGGTGTAAGGGTGTTTGTTCTTCTAATAACACTTAAGAATAATTTACAAAAGAATATTTGCTATGTTTGTAAACTTCTCCAAAAAAGGGACCACGGACCACGCACTATCTTTTTACATTTTCCTCCTTTTTTGTGACACGGGGCTAGTCAAACCACGGAATAAATAATAGTACTAAGTACGTACAGAAAGTTCTCTGTTAAGAAATCCCCTGTTTAGGTATGCCGAACGAGCCTAAACGTGGCCATCCCTTTCTATCGCATTCAATGCGCTGCGATAGAACACGTGCGTGCCGTAGCAGGCGGCGCTAACATACCGGCCGGGGCCGGTAAGCCCAGGGGTCGGATACCGGTATTTTCACCATACAAAAATACCGGTATTATTCGTTATTTGGTTCATAATATCATTTTTGATCGGGCAGTCTAATAATACAAAAATGTTACGCAAATACATGATAGAGTAGGACTTAAGAACCTTAAATAATGCAAAATATTACACTACTTCAGAGATTTTTTATAAAACCGGTTAAGCCTCATGTAAAGTACATGAGGCTTACCTTAGCGGCGCAACGAAATCACGGAGTGAACCGCCCCTGATCAAACTAGATTTTTAATTTCTAACAAAAAAAAATTTTTTGGTATACCTAAGCTTTTATCGCCGGCTGCACTTTTTTTGCACAGTCATTAACTAAACTACTCGTCGAGAGGGTTCCAATGAGCCAAAAAATCGCATCAGGCTTAACTTGTGTACGTAGTTTAGGAGTTCCTGTGGACACCTTCCGAATCCATCGTCAGACCAGCTCTACGGTACCCGGGGGCGTACCGAGGGTACTTGGCGCCCGGGGAAAACGCCAAAATTGCACCCCCTTTATAGGTTCCATACAAACCAAAACTTAAAATTAACCGACCAGCGACCTAGTGAGCGTCGGACCAATAAGTATAAGTATAGAATAGTATATTACAGAATAATTTTAATAGTTTTCGTTGAAAATATAGTATGAGTATTACCTATTAAATACCTGTCACAGACGGAGATAATGAAACTGTAAGGGTTCTGTTTTTGCCATTTTGGCTACGGAACCCTAAAAAGGAAATATTGGCGCAAGTACAAAAATATATATTACCTATATCATGCCGGCACCACACTTCGCTATGCGCTATTCGTTATTCGGCTTATGCGCCTGTATTCGACGAAGTGTGGACGGTTTATTCGTCTATGTTTGCCTTATTCGCACGCATAACGCATAAACGCGAATAGCGAATATGCCTATCCGTCGACTTGTCGGTTTTTTGGTACAGATCAAAGGAGGCGAATAAGCCGAATAGCGCGTCGACTGCCCACACTTCGTTCACTGTTCACTCACTAATTTAGTAAATCTGTGGCTAGTGGCAGTCATGTCTCGCGACGGGTTTGAAAACTTAAATATGGAGTGGACTAACGAGAAAGTTATGCGATTTCTTGAATTGTACCAGATGCAGCCCCCAACGCAAACAACACACATATTTGGCATGTTCGGCACACCGGCACGAAGTGTGGTGGGCATGTTTGTTCATTGTTGTTAACAACAAATATTTTCGCAAATACGGCGCAGTCACATAACGAATAGCGCATAGCGAAGTGTGGTGCCGGCATCAGGCACAACAATAAGTTTGTATTTTCATATTATTTTTTGCCGTCAGAAAATTCTGATGTTCAGAAAATAATATTGTAATATAAAAAAAAAAAACACTTTACACGTACTACTTACTCCTCTGGTGCAACGACCCGAAGTGTGTCTTGGCCTCCAATACGAGTGCACGCCTGATCCCGGTCTTGAGTGGTTTCTCGCCAATCGCCAGCTTGGAGCTCGCGAGGACCCGCATCCACCACATCAACCCACCGATATCTGGGGAGACCCGATAAAAAAACTACCATAATATTTCAATTAGGTACACTAACTAGTCTCCACTATCAAACGAATTTAGTGTACGTAAAAAGTAAGTTCGGGAAAGTAAAGCGTACCTATGTCCATCCGGAAAGTTCATTCTATGGGTATTATTAGGTAGGTACAGATGAAAGATTTTCTGAAATCAGATACTTAAGTGGTTTCGGAGAGTACCTACCCGGCAACATACAAATGCTCCAATCTCACAGAATTTTCCTATCTATATTATATAACTAGCTGCCCGCACGACGAGTAAAACAGAGAACGCAGGCAACCCCGCGGGATAAAACATAGCCTATGCCCATCCAGAAAATCCATTCTATACCTACACAGGAGTAAGAATTTTTTAAATCGGTTGATTGGTTCCGTAGAATACTACGTACAAACATACAACGCTACGTTCTCACAGACTTTTCCTCTCTATCCAAGTCAGGCATTCTTATTCATCTTTATTGGCTTACTAAATAAAATTTTGTGACTTGGCAATCACACTTACATAGTTTTAGGTAGGTACTTATGCAAAAATTTGTAAATGCAGTAAAGTTGTGTGATTCCCGATTTGCAGAATTTTATTTAGCAGGTAAATAAAGATTAATAAGAAGTCTGACTTGGCTCTATGAAATATCTCACCACTTTATACTGTGGAAGAGTTTAGAGACTAGGCCTATTTTTTACAAAGAAAGAAAGAAAGAAATGTTTATTTGCAAGAATACGTGTACAAAGGTACGTATTTTGGTACATATTTTGAACATGGTTCCAGTATTCAGCCAAAGCAGCATGCAATGTTTAAGAAAACAATGAATTACAATGAATTACATACATTTTGAGTCTACCTTACATAATATTTATTTGTCATAGTCGTGCCTACATATATTCCTTCACAGAGTAAAAACAATGTTCTTGAAGCCATTTTGAAAGTTTCCTCTTAAATTCTAGATCATGCAACAACTTAATGTTATCGGGAAGTTTATTAAAAATTTGTATACAACTGTTGCAGGCGTTCCGTTTATAAATATCCGCACGGCAAGGAGGTTGATATAGAAGATTCCTGTACTTGTGCTCTTTGTGTTCCTTTGCGCTCCTTTTTTATGGAATGTTTTTTTATGGGATTTAGAATTTTCCAATTGAATACTTTGCGTCCCCCTACCCCCCGTTAGATACGCCATAGACGGCAGGTACCATTACCTATACTTATACCTACGCAAGTATTAGGATACTAAATTTAAATTAGAAAATTAGAAAACCAGGAAGTGGTCGAAATATGGTTTGCAAGTTTTGTAGCGGACAACATACCTACATACGGACATTGCAACTTAAATAAAAGCTGATATATCTTAGGTATTTAAGTCTACTCATCAGTCCACCAAAATGTGTTTATCTACTTACTTCCATAGTATGGCTGTCTTCTATATATAGGTACTCATATATAGGTGTATAGTTAAATGTATACAAAAATTAACAAAATACTACACACGCTTTCTTAACTTCACTTTATATTCATTAACAACTTTGAAAAGTTAAAAAAACCCCGACATTTTCACTTCAAAGTTAAAACGTAGCTAAGAACCATCTCGATTACGTCAGCTTTCGGACAAAAAGATCCCATTAAAATTGGAGGAGGTACGATGCCATAGCCATAGATACACAGGCACACAGATACACAGACACGTCAAACTTATACTTAACACCCCTCTATTTGCGTCGGGGGTTAAAAAGATCTAAGCCGGATCCTCTCCATCGGTATACACAGCCCCGGATATACATATTACAGCTCAATACAAATTGTTTTTGAATAAATGTAATGAAATGAAATGAAATGAGTCACTCTTGTTTTGAATGCACCTAGATCATTACATAATTGTTAGGAGATACCTAGGAATTTCATACTTTTTAGGGTTCCGTACTCAAAGAGTAAAACGGGACCCTATTACTAAGACTTCGCTGTCCGTCCGTCCGTCCGTCCGACTGTCTGTCACCAGGCTGTATCTCAAGAACCGTGATAGCTAGAGAGTTAAAATTTTCACAGATTATGTATTTCTGTTGCCGCTATAACAACAAATACTAAAAACAAAATAAAATAAATATCTTTATTGATAATGGTACGGAACCCTTCGTGCGCGAGTCCGACTCGCACTTAGCCGGTTTTTTTTATAAGCTTTATATTAACTTGCACTGTTCGTATGTAGGTATGTAAATATGTAAGTAATTATATGTAAGTTGTCCGTCAAAATTTGTAATCCATTTTTCAATCACTTTCCGTTATCCAATTGAGCTGAAATTTTGTGCATGTATTATGCAAACATGCATATGTATACATATGGTATGACAATGCAATATTATGATGACTTAGCAGGAAGTTGGCCATAGGAACTCCGCAATAAAACGACACAACCCTCTTGTCTCAATGAGTAGTTGATGATGGTATGCAGAAAAGTACAGTCGGCAATAAAAGCTTGTACCAAAAATGAAAATTTTGACAGAAACTTATTATGTAATCCAGTGACCAAAAATGCCATACGATAAATAAAATAACCCTAATGTTATCGCCAAAACGTTTGCCAACGCTGAAAATTTGGCCCTTAATCTCAACTTAACTTAAAATCAACATTACACAAGTTACACTACTCAGCCATGCACAGAGTGTAGCGAGCGAGCGAAGCTAACAAAGTTCTCTGCTTCAGCTTGGTCCAAAATTCTTTCGTTTGTCCGGCTGTCCATCTGTTCTCTTCTACAGGTCGTGTTTCTCAACCGATTCTCATGAAAATTTGTGACTCTATGCGAAACTGTAAGAGTAAATTCTGTCAAACGAAAACGCAAGCAAACAACACACTCTACGGCCTATAAATTAAACCACAGTAAAAAGTTAAGTACACTTGTAGCCCGTCCGTAGACTCATATGGCTCTAAAGGTTTTACGAACTTTTTGGCCAACCAAAAATCATACCAATATTCAACACCGTCTCACCCGTGATTAACTCAGCTTACGGGTAAATAGATTAGTGTTGTCAGCAATAAGTTTAACTTTCATCCTCATTATAAAATAATAATCCATCTGCAACCATTTTTCACAACTGACCAGTTTTATTAAAAAGCGGCCAAGTGCGTGTCGGACCACGCACAACGAAGGGTTCCGTGCCTACTACTATACACTACTACATTACGACTAGTGGATCTCCCCAAACTGTGCACGTCTTGACTAATTTGATAAAATATTGTTATCTTATTCACTCGCCTAACAGATTTCGTACCGAACCGTGTATCAGCTAAGAAATATGTATACATACATACATTCGTACAAATGTCGGATTGTATTTCGATTTTGTTAGCGTCGTCATGTAATCAGTAATTCCGCTGCACAGAGCAGATCAGGTTTTAATGTGTTTCTCCTCGCGTGGTAACACAGAGGGTCGCAGAAAAGCTGTTTATCCAGAATTTCGCATAAATACATCTAAACAACTATTACGAAGATAGTCTTCGTTAATATCTCCAAAAACTACAGAGTCTATTAACGTTTCGAAGGCGCATTTGGGAGACCTATAATTTGCAAATAAGCTTGTATTATTATTATTATTTTTAGTAATTTCATTGCATAACTATATAGCGGTTATCAAAATACACCTTCACTCCAAATTGCATTAAAATACAACTTACAGTTTTCGAGTAAAATGCCTGTGACATACGGACAGACGGACAGACGGACATGACGAAACTATAAGGGTTCCGTTTTTGCCATTTTGGCTACGGAACCCTAAAAATGTGAGGTGGTGGGCAAAGCTATGTTCAATGATCAAAGTTCCCAGGTTTGACGGTATTATTAACACAAACATCACCAGTAATGGAAGATACTTATGTAAGTGGATCGCATTTCCTAATTGTTATTAACTCTCCATGGCGATGCCATGACTGTGACAAAGTGTGAAAGAAAGACATAATATTATTAAGAACAACAGGTAAACGAGAGAGTCTTTGCCGCCCACAAGGTGGACTCATGACCTGGTAAAGGTCGAGGGAGTCCGCTGGATGCGGGTGGCGCAGAACCCGGTCATTGTGGCACTCTTTGGGGGAGGCCAATGTCCAGCAGAGGACGTCTTTCGGATGATATGATGATGATGATAATGATACTAACCTTTCAACTGAAGTGTTGGCACTGCAATTATTACTCAGCATTTTACCGCCGAGCCAGTATTGTTTTCCAAAGTGCACGTATGTAATAGACACGACGGTAATTATACTAATTATTCACATTTTCAAGGACCAAAATGTTTGCCCTTGGCAAATCGCAAGGTCCATATGTCCGAAATCTGTTCGGGTCCTTCCTTGGGTTTGGAAACTTGTGAAGGGTTACAATTGTCTTCACCTATAAAATAATATATATATTATATACGCTATACCTTTATTGTATACCTAGTACCTACTACCGGAAATCTTTTTTTTTATACAACGACGGTGGCAAACAAGCTTACGGCCTGTCTGATGTTAAGATATGTGTTCTTCCCGGTATTGCCCTAAACCACTGAATACCTAAGTAATATAGTACCTACTTAGTACCTAAACGTAGGTACATAATCGATTACAAAAAAAAAACCCCAGTGTATATTACCTAGATTGGACTTGCTGGATGAAAATAGTTAAAGCGAAAGAAAGTGATTTTAGCGGTCTGTTTGTATTAACGTGTGTTTCAAGTTCAACGTAGCGTTTAAGATACTGAACCGATTTTTGATGAATGAGGTACCAATCGATCCGAAATTATGCTGCGGGTGACGTTTTGTACGAAAATAAAAAAAAATATTCACTTAGATTTCCGTAGTTGGGTTGGGATTGGGATACAGTTTTTAGCGTTCCGTAGTGAACGAGGAACCCTTATAGTTTCGCCATGTTCGTGACATTTAAAATTTCACCTTTTATGCATATTTTTTTTATTTCCTCGCATGATGCATTGTAAAATGTTGTATGATACACGTGCGGATAGGTAATTCCCAACTCGTGTCGATCAAAAACACTCCCTGACGGTCGTGTTTTTGGTCATCGTCACTCGTTGCGAATTACCTACTTTCCGCACTTGTACCTATCATAAATAACTATTTCAATTTCGTGATCTCGATCTGTTTGCGTGATATTGGGCTTTCAAGCCCTAATTTTTGTTTCAGTCAATTGTGGAATGAAGTTATGCAAACATGAACTGGGACGCTACCGGGAAACGAAAACAAAATTCGTTCGTGTATCTCCCGCTCGGTCGCTCGAATAAGCAACGTGAGACAAAGAGGGAGATACACGAACGAACTTCGTTTCCGTTTCGCGGGGAGGCCTCTGACCGGGCTCCACAAAACAGCACCCGTTCACGAGTATGACGGCTATCTCAGCCATTGCCTCCCTCGACGAAGCGAAGCAAAGACCTTTAGGCAAGCATGACATATTCAAGCAGCGGGGTATCCTGTAAGTTGTTTTAATTAATCTCACCTCACCTCACCCGTCACCCAATATATCTTGACGCCGCGATTCCCGGCCACGACATTGGGCGAATTGCGTCGCGGCATGCGTTTTATCTGTACATTGCGCGATCGAGACGCGCAACGCACTGTGGTTAGTTGGGATCACACGCAATGAATTAGAAAAACAGCTGCCACTGCCGCTTCCGCGCAACGTCATGGCCGGGCCGTAACGGGTGAGGTGAAGCTCATGAGCGCGTTCAGAATAACAGCCCTGGACCTTTATTTATACAGAATAAAGAAAGAATCTTAAGAACACCTTATATAATTTACTTTAAAAACATAGTGTGAACCGACTTCAATTCAGTACTTTTCTAAGCCACATATGCCAACAGTCTCGCATTTCCTTTCGACTTTATCACATGAACTGCTTTCTGAGAGCATTATGCATTGATTATTACAGAAAAAACCCGTTCGTACCGTTCATGCCGTTCTCTGCGCTGGACCGTGGGGATGCTGCTGCTTAAATGATCTGCTTCTGCTATAATTGCGGTACCTACAGTCGGTTTATGTAATAAATTGCAACAGTTTTTGAGTTTACAGTAAAGTTGTTTACCTATCATTATCATAATATCAGCCGAAAGACGTTCACTGCTGGATATATGCTTCCCCCAAAGAGTGCCAAAGTGACCGGTCCTGTGCCACCGCATCCAGTAAGTGGTCGCCACCCAAGAACCTTTCCGCCACAACGGCCATTGGTTCTACGTGCAATATATGTACCCCGCCCACAGCCACTTAAGTTTAGCGATTCGGAGGGCTATACATCGGATACCTTGGTTCTGCTGCGGACACTGCTTGTTTACCTATACACTATATTTTTTAAAGTACTTACCTACCTATTATAGCCAAGTGCCATGCCCGTGATAATGAAAAATCCGACGACACCGCATATAATATGTCAAAATCCGTCAAACCGTTAGGACTGTAGCCCGTGAAATAGAATTGTCATGTCCACATACATATGTATGTTAGGTACTTATACAAATATACATGCATCCATACATACATTACATACATACATACCTACATACATTCATATATATACAAGCATACATACATACATACGCTCGAAAAACAAAATCCTCCTTCTGAGGCAGTAGGGGGTAACAAGTGAAATCAAAAGATTTTTCGAAAAACCCAACTGCTTTTTATTAATATTATAGCCTGTCAGTTGTCACTCCTACGATTAAGAGGAATCCAACGGCACCTCATAATATATGTCGAAAGCCGTCAAACGGTTTAGGCTGCAGGGCGTTCCAAAGAATAAGACATACACACACATACGTACATACGCTCGAAAAACATAGCCCTCCTTCGGCAGTCGGGTTAAAAACAAGCTTAAAAGCTTAAAAGTTTTCGCGTTCTGCACGGCTATCACAGCACGGCCCGCCGCCGCGACACAGCTCGCACGCCGTCGAATGATTCTTAAACAATGGGTGTCCGAATGTCGAAAGCGTAATTATATACTTACGTGACAATGGCGACGGTATTTGCTTACCACCAGGCAGGCCGTATGCCTGTTTGCCATCGGCGCAGAACCTATATATATATTCCCTTTGACCTTCGTCGACAGTCCTCGGATTTCTATCGTCTGGCGGCACGAGCGGTACGAAGGTATAAGTACCTAAGTACACTAAACTTTTTATTTTTATCCTATAGTAAGAAAAAGAGGCACGGCCGTACCATCCTTTTCTCGAAGCCATTTAGGCCATTTTCAACATCCTGTAATTTTGTGCTGGCTAAAGCTAGAACCCTGAATTTTCAGGAACATGTAGAGCATAATATGGCTAATATATAACATCAATAACATTCAATTTGAACTTTTAGTTTAAGAACTATTGTCCGTCAAAGTTCGTTAGTTTTGTCACTGACATACTCAAGCTCCAAATTTCAAACATAATTAGTATTTTGCCTAGTTATTCATAAAAAACCTAAAAATATTGCAATTTCTGTCACGTTTCAGAGATATACAAACTGCATAAATAAGTTTGTAATCCTATACAAATACATGCGATTACAAAGTTACGTTTGCAGTTCCTTCCTGCAAAACTATACAAATGTTATTTGCGGTTGGTAAAATAACATTCCCATACAAAGTCTACAAAAAGAAATGAGATCCCATAAAAAACATTCAATGTAAAAATAGGCCAAGTCTCTAAACTCGTTAACAGTAAAAAGTGGTGAGATATTGCGTAGAGCCAAGTCAGGCATTCTTATTAATCTTTATTTGCTTGCTTAATAAAATTTTGTGACTTGGCAATCACACTTACATAGTTTTAGGTACACCTATGCAAAAATTTGTAAATGCAGTAGTGTGATTCCCAAGTTGCAGAATTTTATTAAGCAAGCAAATAAAGACTAATAAGAATGCCTGACTTGGCTCTACGAAATATCTCACCACTTTTTACTGTTAAAGAGTTTCGAGACTTGGCCTATTTTTTAGATGGAATGTTTTTTATGGGATAACATGCAGTCTACTCAAAGTTTTCAATTAAAATCACGGCATATAGCCGATTATTGCTTCAAGTATTACACTATTTTTAAATGCATATGTAACGGCACCTTGGGCCCTAGCTCGATAGGTTTTATCGTCACGTTTTACGGCAACAATGTACTGAGATGTCACGTAAAACAAAACGATAAAACGTATCGTGCTAGCTGGGCTTATCCGGCAATATTCTCTGCCATTACTCACCTTCCCTACCATTTTATCATAACGTCTTGCAATAATTGGAATGGCATGGATTACAGTAAGTAATTAGGCGATATTGTTATCACAAATACCTACTCACATTATAGTTTATTATTAACTTGTCATAAAAACCCTACTAATATTATATATTCGGAAGTTTTGATGTTTGTTACTAAATCACGCCAAATCGGAAACGGATTAAGATGGATTAACTTACGAGGATTGTGCGGCGCGAGTAGGCATTTAAAAAAATGCTATCTATTTCATACCGCTCTGCCTCCCGAGCCGTATCGAGCGATAGAGAGAGTTGCAAGTCCAGGAGGCAATTGCCTAGATTTCCTTTTTGAAATATTGTTTCGGGTGATAACGTTTTTACCCCCCTAAAGCGTTATGAAATGAAACAGTTTTGGTATTATTCGATTAAGTACACTTTACTCTGTCTGTACGTTTTCCTTTTTTAGTAAAAAAAATTAGATTAATTAAAAAAACACAACGATATACACAGTTTTAAGTCAAAAATATAGATTTTTAGATGCTAATAACTTTTAATGTCCCTAAGCAATACTTCTTAAAACTCAAAACGTACAGAACTAGTTTTTTATTATGTCTCAAACATCTATTACTTATATCCAAAAATTATAAAAATCGAACTAAGTTTACGGGGTGAAAAACGTTATCGCTTTTTGTATGAAAATTTACAGGTTCACAATCCTCTTAAATATAATACCTACTTTTTATCCCAGTAAAAGTCCAACAAAAGGAAGTCAACGCGAACGAAGTCGCGGGAATAAGCTAATAGTATTGCAATAATATCTACTATGTTTGTAATCCCTGCCAATGAGGCAGCAAGCAATACAGGCGCGTTCAGACGAGCAGCTTTCGCAGAGCTGCATGAAGTCTGCCGCGTGATTTCGGTCCGTCTGGATAAGTGTAGGAAGCACGGCGACGGCTAAACCAAGATATCTCCATACTACATTCCTTTTGACCTTTCTCGTCAGCTTGTCGCGCTCGAACGACTCTATGCAGCCTAAAGTTTAATTTTAAAGTGTGGAATTCACTACAAAGCCGCGAAGAAGACGATTAGACATAAGAAGACGTTACACCTACGAATTTGTCGGACGGCCAAGCAAGGTCACAGAAAATCTAGTATCGATGGAGTGACCTTGATTTAGCCGAATGCCGTCCGGCCGATATTGGCCTGTGTAGTGTCTCCTATAGACACATACGAGCGATTTCTCGCATTCATACAATAGGGCTCGTCGACTCGTCCGCGAGCCGTTCGCGAGGCGTTAGCTTAGCGCAGAGACATTAAGAGGTTAGGATTTGTTCACAGACTTCCAGCGACAAATCTGATGTGTTAATGTCGGGCTTAAGCCCGCCTCTGGGATGAGGGTATAATAATTACTAAAGGTTCTCTACACAATGGGCCATCATACATGACGCAACTATGCGTTAGGGGAGAAAGACGTACTTTGCGTCACGGCGCAGGTCCTGCCCTGCGACCTTGGCCTAGCTTGGAGGTGAGCAAAGCAGGATGGAGCCTGTAGTTACAGTAAAATAGGGTAATGAATCTTAAAGGATAAACAATTAAAAATAACTAAAATGTTACTAACGTTGTTTCCCATAACTTCAAATAGGTACATCATTTTCTTTCTGTAGCAATGATAATTATAGGTAAGCCTCTTCATTAGGCAATAGACTTATTAAAATAATAGGTTCTGTATTACTTTTATACAATAAAAACCAAGAACATTTAAAACTTCAGTTTGCTGTCATATTAAAACAGAGCGAAAATTCATGATTGACGTTCGTTTAAAAATTGATAACGCTGCCCTCTAACTACTAATGTACTAACTATCTCCATGAGCGTTTTTCCTATGAAGATAGAAATGTTCTGAGTGAAGCGCCCGTGCGGTACTGAGATATATTCCCGCGCGACGGTAAATTTATACTAGTTTTGAATAATTATTTATAAATATAAATGTTGACTAAATTTATATTTTTTGGACTGGATCTTGTTGGAACAAGCATGATCTTTAATGTTGTGTAAGATTCAATACACAAATAATTCAACAATAATGAGAAAATCCTCGAGTTTTCAGTAAGATTTTGTTGACAAATATGGTGTAATTGAGAACAGTTTACATATATATACGTGCAGAATAAGGAAAATTCGAGGCGGCTAGTAGCAATGGCAACATATTACGCTAGTGAAAATAGAATAAAACAAGTAGGTTCTCATATAACATCATGGAATATTAGGGGCTCAAACTTATGACTCTGCGCTCTCTTCAGAAAACTACTGTCGGTAATCGGGTATTTTCGGTTAAAGTATTCAGTTCTTCGTAAATTGGAGGCGGCTAGGACCAATATGAGGAGTTTACCTATGCAAATAAGTAATCGGGATCTAAAAAAAGCTCTCCGTTTCTTAGAATTACAACGTCAAAAATCCGTCATTCTCGCTTATTCCTGACCAAAAAACGAGCGCCCTCTCGTTTCTTAATTCTGTCTGTATGTCTGTGGTGATGCAAACGAGGAGGAGCTCAAATAGCATCCTGAAAATGATAGCAGCCAGGTGGGACTCGGATATACCTACTCCGCCGATACACCGACCTACATGTCGTACGTCCTAAAAAATAATCAGTTTATGTGGCCATTTAATATTTATTTACTAATGTAGTTGTAACTAATAATGCTGTGGATCTAAGGAATCTGAAAATAAACTTTTTTTTAATTTTTTTTAATTGTATAATTAAATAATCAGTTTTATAAAAAAATGTTAATAATTCGTCAATTAGAACGTATATAACATCCACAATTTGTAATGAGTCTTAGTTAACACGAGATTTCAACTTAAAAAAAACGGATTCCATTAAAAGTCCTTTGCGAGATACAACAATGATATGTACCTATAACCTATCATAATAGTCAAGCAAATGAATGTACCATAGCGAACTGTTCATCAGCATATAAACCCCAGAGGTTTCCGCTGGTGAAAAACAATTAACAGGCGATATCAATAAAATGTTTTTTTTTGTCTTACAATTATCATTACCTACCATTCAATTCTAATCAAAATCAAAATCAAAAATTATTTATTTGCAGAATTATGGTACATTACATTACATAATTGATGGACATTTAAAATAATATGGTCAGCATAATTCACCATTTTAGTGGCATGCAAATTACAAATTACAATCAAAAAATAATCAAAAACCAGAAAACAAAAATTATAAATTCTACGTTCTAAAATGCATAAATTCATTCATATTATAAAAACAATTGTCATGGAGCCAACGACGAAGTTTTGACAAGAACAATGTATATGGCAGATTTCTTATGTCTATGGGAATATTGTTATAAACTCTGATAGACATCATGTAACAGTTTTTGTTGTACAAGGCTGTCTTAAAAACTGGTTGCTTAAGCTTGTACAAATCCCTGTTGCGTAAACGTGGATTTTGGGTTGGTTTCTCAAATAGCTCAGGGTTGTTTCTTACAAATTTTGCATTCTCATAGATAAAAATGCCTGTCAATGTAAGGACATTAAGCTTTTTAAAAAACGGTCTACAAGATATTTGAGATCCAACTCCACAGACAGCACGAATACAGCGTTTTTGCGTCACAAACACTTGGTTAACATTTGTCGAGTTCCCCCAGATGATCTATTGACCTTGTATGACAATATAATATATTCTTTAAGGTTCATGGAAAAGATCCATCCTGTTTGATCCTGTATAAAAATGCATATAATTATGTAATTGTAAATTTGCAAGTGTAAAAGAGATAATTTAATAATTGTTAAAAACGAAGCATTGTAATACATACATTGTTTCATCAAAATTAATTCCTTACTTTATTTTGTGAAAGAATAACAAACATTCACATCACAACCCTTTCACGTTTGTTTATCTTAAGTAGGTAGTTTAAATTATGATAAGAATGGCATACAGTAAAAGTTAGGCCTATACATATATTTTGCGTAGACGCGTAAAAAAGTTTTACGACCTTCTCTAAACTGGTTTCGTTTTTGCAAATCCGAGGGTCTATCCTACTCGACACACTGATGTGATATTGGTTTGGCTTTTATACATCAGCCATTGTGGCACTCTTTGGGGGAGGCCTATGTCCAGCAGTGGACGTCTTTCGGCTGATATAATGATGCTGATGATTTTTTTTTCTCTTTATTTTTTTTAGGAACATTTAATCACTTAAGATTACGTCAGTTCCATTGAACCTTAACCTAAATTACTAAAGATATGTATATCTACCTACATATTGGTATTAGGTATACAGGGTGACTGGTAATTCGACCTTTTCCTTGAAAGGGGTTATACTAGACTAGAGCTAATTTGCAACAATTTATGGCCAGTCAACCAGGGGTCGAAACTCGCTGGTTTCCGAGATATTCGAGTTTTTAGTTTGTATGAAAAAAATTCTCCTTGCAGCCTTAAGCTGGTGATTGTGACAAAAGTACTTCCATTTGGATGGTAAAAAAACATTTTTGTCACAATCAGCACTTTAAGGCTGCAAGGCGATTTTTTTTCAAACAAACTAAAAACTCGAAAAATTAAAAAAAATCGCGTTTTGACCCCTGGTTGACTGGACATAAATTGTTGCAAATTAGCTCTAGTATGACCCCTTTCAAGGAATAGGTCGAATTACCAGTCACCCTGTATTGCATAAGGTATTCTAGCACAAATAAATATATCAATTTGGCTTCTTCTGAGGTCGGGGCCGCTAGTATACACTGAAATGCACCTATATCTAACTTATTAAATAATATTGAGTGATGTGATCAATACTTGCCTATGGCTTTCATTCTGGGCACACTTTTTTCTTTTTTTTTTTACGTGGGGAAAT